>CM029607.1:33115673-34328827 GCA_017311375.1 Mytilus coruscus
AAACCAAACGACACGAACTAACCTAAATGATATATTGGTTAGCATACGGTATTGAATATACTAGATAGTGAATGATAGATTGATTGATTGATTGATTAGTGTTAAACGCCACTTTCAGCACTATTGTGCTATTTCCTGGTGGTCAGCTTTTATTGGTGGAAGAAGCCAAAGTAATAAAACTGACAATCCTGGTCAATTAAGATTGGAGTTGAGAGCACCTGCCACGTGCGGGATTCGAACTCAAAAACTCGGTGTTGATAGGCTATTGATACGGTTGTTGGACTACTTCTAAGACCAATTAGCAACCGAGGCCATTGTTTATCTAATGAAATGTGTAGAATCTACCAATGAGACACCAACCAAAAAATACGGAAAAGCATACAAATGATATCTATATTGGCATACAAAAAAGTGTCTATAGAATATGTAAAGTTCTGAATGGCACAGTCTCAAAATATTGTAAACATATTAAAATAGAGACTTTAAAATATCTTCAATCAATATTTTGTCATATGATAGGATGAAAGATTTGCTGCAACACATAAACAAATATAACCGTGGTTGTTTTTAACAAATATTCCGTAAAGGTCAACAACAAAAACAACAAAAGCTACATGTATGTACAAGTACGTATAATGTACTGTATGTACTTATCAAGCTTTTGGAAATGGTGAAAAGTGACCATGTCTAATGAAAGGGGGAAAGTTGACCCCCTCCATGAAGAAACATCATCAATTTTATCTTCATATAAAAATAAGAAGATGTGGTATAATTGCCAATGAAACAACTCTCCAACAGAAACAAACTGACTTTGAAGTTAACAACTATTGGTCACCATACGGCCTTCAACAATGAATAAAACCCATACCGCATTGTAAGTCATGTCGGTTTCTTTTATAGGATTTGGACACGACCTAGCAAACCGGCTGGTCGATGACGGGTTTATTGTGTTTGCTGGTGTATTAAACTTCGATGGAAAAGGAGCATGCGAACTAAGAAATAGAAATCTTAGAAACTTAAATGTTGTACAATTAAATCTAACAAAGGCGGATGAAATAGACAAAGCAGTTGCTATAGTTTCAGAACAATGCGCTGCAAAAGTGAGTTTGAAATAACAATCCCCTATTCATTAGTAAGCTTTGTTGATTGAAACATAGAAGTACTATCGACATAGTAAACGATAACAAAAAATAGAAGTACTATCGAAATAGTAAAAGATAACAAAAATAGAAGTACTACCGACTTAGTAAAAGATAACAAAAAAAAAAATAGAAGTACAATCGAAATAGTAAAAGATAACAAAAAATAGAAGTACTATCGACATAGTAAAAGATACCAAAAATTGAAGTACTATCGAAATAGTAAAAGATAACAAAAATAGAAGTACTATCGAAATAGTTAAAGATAACAAAAATAGAAGTACTATCGAAACAGTAAAAGATAACAAAATTAGAAGTTCTATCGACTTAGTAAAAGATAACAAAAAAAAAGAAGTACTATCGAAATAGTAAAAGATAACAAAAATAGAAGTACTATCGACTTAGTAAAAGATAAAAAAAAAAAAAAAAAATAGAAGTACAATCGACATAGTAAAAGATAACAAAAATTAATGAATTCAATTACAACAAAATTAAGAAACATACCGAACCAGATTAAAGGTGTATTTAGAAAAGCGAAATCAGTAGCTCGGTACAAAAAAGAGATACCTTTTTAACGTAGCAGGTTTACGCACCAACAAAAACAGAATGATATATAATCAGTGGCGGATCCAGAGGGGGGTTCGGGGTTGGAACCCCTTTTTGGACGATCAATGCATTTGAATGGGGACATATAGTTGGAACCCCTTTATCCTGGGTTGGGAACCCCTCCCCCTTTTTAAAATGGCTGGATCCGCCCTGATAATTATACGTAGAGTGAACAAAAATACAATGGTTTTTGCTTTACAAACTAAATTAATTATTACATGATTAATGTCATGTTAATCGCCTTTAGATAATACAATACAATTGATTCGGATCATGTATTAAATTTTATAATCCTTCCCGTACAGTTTTCGTTGTTAATCAACGCAACAAAATTATCTTATATACCTGGGACGATCTCATTTTATAAAAAATATCTTTTGTTAACTTATTGTACATCGAACTAATTAACCCGCTACATGTCTTTAAGTTGAGGTTCTATTTACAAAATGTGTATCGGGCATGACTGATTTGACATGCCACCTTACAATCAAGGTGTTTAACATAGGATCGAAAAAAGGCAAGCAAACATACTTTCATTTAAAGTTTCAAAGAATAGCAGTGCATGGCCATTATTACCTTTTAATTCATTTTTTCGGTATTTTCGGCATTCGCCTACAGAAGAGAGAAATTAGGGGAGGGGTGGTGGCAAATAGATTATCGTACTTTATATGTAATGTTCAACCTTTTTCTTGCAAGGTATTCTTTATGGCTCTTTCCGAGTACAATCTCACTCAACTGTCCATCTTATTTTTTGACGTTTGTTCTCAGTCGACCCAATTTACATCTCGTCCTAAATATGCATGTTATATTTGCGGGCGGACGTTCTGGAAACAACCTATAATTAAGCTTATTAAGTGAGTTATATTGTTTTTACTCTTAATCAACAAAATTTCCCTTTATTTTTTTTAGTTATTTGATTTTTTATCCGAGTGTTTAGGTAGATTTGACAAGTTGAAATTGCTTTATATGGAAATGTTAACTATTTAAATGTTTTTGTAAATTAAAATCGAAACGATCGACTCGGTTTAATTTGAAATGAAGGTTATTTTTTATAGTTACTTTAAATTTAGCCAAATATAACAAACAATGTTGTTTCGGATTTTTTAATCGTTCAAATCCTATTATACAAATGTGGAGCTAAATAGCGTCCAGCGACAGAATGTTGGACTGTCTAAAACCCAGTAATGACATCATAATTAGAATTTTTAAGCAAGAAGATCTACAAGAAGTATCATTTAATTTTGTGAGTAAATCATAAATTTCAGCTTTTCTTTATTCATTTGTCTTTTCCATGTGTAATTTTGTTAACATTGCATAGTCTACAATCTTACACATGACTCAATACTCTGGATAAATGACTAAACAATACATAAAGTTGTTTTTTTATAATACGCCCTGTTTAATTCATTTACAAGTAGTTCACGTTCTCATTTGAAATAAACATATTGACACTTAACTATCATCGAAGCCCGTTTAGGTTGCAGTCTTGTAATTAACAGCTCCATAGGCTTACATGCAAAACAGCTGATCTTTGAATTTTCTTAAAATAAAACTAGAACACACCGCGACATCGAGGTGTCCGTGACTGATTTTAAGTACCCACGCCTAATGTTCAGCCTGGATTTTTAGTATTCGTAATGTCATTTGATAAAGTCATGCTGATTATAAGGTGCACAGTTTTCTCTGCTTTCAAAATCTTTCTGTTTGAATCCGTCCTGGCTTTCTTACTATAACCTGAAAGTACTTGTAGATATATTTGTTTGGTCAATGATTGAATTTTAGTAGTGCCAATCCCTGTATAATGACGACGTTCAGGTGTGATTATGACCCGTGTATATAGCAATCCCAAATGCACCGTATTGTGGTGCGCCTGACAGAGGCGGAACGTACATGATAGGTAATAGGTACTATTGGTATCGGTATAGGATTCGACCCGGAATTTGTTCCTTATTGGTAATATTAATTATGTGGAAAACAAAAGGGCCTGGAATGGTGTGATTTTTAAGCAGCACCATTGTCGAATATTAGTTATATAGAAAGTTGAATTCTTTGATTCGTCGTTTTTACGTCATGCCGGCTGACAAATTGGACCTCGTTATTTTAGTAGTATAGATGAACAAGTAGGTCATGCCACGAAGAATAAAAAGTTATGAAATCGTGAAGTCAAAACTACTTTTTTTCTACTTTCTGTTTGCTGTTTTAACTAGGCCGCACCAATTCCAATAAACACGATATCCTTCCACTTTCCTGGTTTGATATCCCCAAAAAGATATGCAATATTAAATTTTTAATACAAGACTGGTACCTTTATTGACCTCAAGATATATTAAAAGTGGTGTCGGAATGTTGTAGTACTACCTTTGACATTTAACTAAACCTCCATTTAAAAACTAATGTGAATATATTGTATAATATTCAGCCAAAGGGAAGGGGAGAAGAACCAAATAAAAATTATTTAGGGAAAATGACTCTAACATGTATATCGTAACTTTACCCATTATAGTACCATAAAAACATAAAAGGATGAAAGCTTCCTTTCAGGACAATATTTTTTTTATAAGGAATCAACTGACGATTTCGGCCGTTTTACTTATTTGTAGATCTAGTCTCTTTGACTGGTTGACTATTAGCTGTTTAGAAAATTCTCTCACTATCTACAGTCAGTGGACAAAAGTGAGTTCCCACTCAAAAAATATTCTATGATATCATAATTACAACTAAAATCGATATTTATCAAAAAATATTACCAAGTAACTTTATGAGCGATTTTTATAAAACAATTACCATAAGATATAGAAATGTCTGAAGTTTTATTGTTGATTTGGCCATAATTTTCGTGAGGGTCGTTTTCATTTTCTGATGGGTTAAACACAAATGCATATTTTTACGATTTTAATTTGGTTAGAATGCAAAGCAAACTTTCCCAGAAATATTTTTATTTGTGTACATCTCGTCAGAAAATTAAAATGGGCCTGAATAATATCATGGCAAAATAAACAATAAAACTTTCAACATTTTTACATCTTATTAGATATAAGAAGATGTGGTATGAGTGCCAATGAGACAACTCTGCATCCAAGTCAAAATTTATAAAAGTAAACCATTATAGGTCAAAGTACGGTCTTCAACACGGAGCCTTGGCTCACACCGAACAGTAAGCTATAAAGGGCCCCAACAAACTAGTGTAAAACCATTCAAACGGGAAAACCAACGGTCTAATCTATTTAAAAATTATTGTATTTATTTGATATAAATCGGTCATGTAGTTACTTGGTAATATTTTTTTGATAAATATCGATTTAAGTTGAAATGATATGACATTTTTTGAGTGGGAAATCACTTTTGTCCACGGACTGTGTGTACATTTGCCTTAGACGAAAACGCAAAATGGGTAACATCGTCATTTAAGGCGACTGTTAACTTCATCCATATGACTTGTTTGTAGATCCGACTAACAAAATTTGCTATTTCAAGTTTCTCTCTATCTGTTACAGTTTATACGACAATAGCCATAAAGCAAAATGCGTAAAATCGTTATTGAAGGAGAATAACTCACATAAGTAGTCGATTTACGATTTCGGTCATAATTGATTTACTTGCAGATTTTATCTTTCTGATCGCCTTTGCTGATAAGTTTCTCTCTATCTACTATAGTTTTTGCAACAATCACCCAAACTATGATGACTTAAATGATGACTTAAATCGCCATGAAATGACAATAACTCCTAGAATTTATAGAAGTTGATATAAACGAGCATGAAGATGACTTTACGGAATTTGTTGAAAATGATCTGGCTATATTGGATATTTTGGACATTGATAAAAAAAGGCGAAATATGGATAAAACTAAGAATAGATCTGGTAGTAATTTATTAGAACTGTGTAAAGCGAATAGCTTATTCATTGTTAATGGTCGTATTGGCACTGATAAAACTGAATCTGGTAAATTTACATGTAAAAACTCAAGTGTGGTAGATTATTTTATATGTGCATGTAGTTTTCTACAGTTTGTTAACAATTTTGAAGTTTTAGAGTTCAGTCGACTATACTCTGATGTTCACTGTCCTATTTTTATAGATTTTTCTCTTAGCAAATTGACAGGTAAAAACGACATACCTGGCAATGCTAATAATAGTCAAAATGATATCAAGGTAAACAAGTGGGATGCATCGAAACTATTGTCATTTCGCGACAATATAAACGTAGAAAACTTTAACGGATTATATGAAGAGCTTAGTAACACTTTAACAGATAATTTAGGAAAGGATAAAGTCAACTCATTCGTAGATAATTTATGTAATCTTTTTACTGACAGTGCAAAAAATACTCTTGGCACTCGAAGGTATAATAACAGGCCGAAATGTAAAAAGCCAAAGGGAGACAAACCATATTTTAATCATGAATGTAAATTTGAGCAACAAAATTATCGCAAACTCAAACGGAAATTGAAAAATGTCGATCCGAAAGGTTAAAACAAGAGGTTTCGGCAGCCGAGAAACGATATAAGAAAACACTTGATAAGAATTGTAAAATTTATCGCCGAGAAATGCGCAAAAATTAAGAATTTAAAATCGTCAGATCCCAAGGAATACTGGAAACTTTTGAATAGGGTAGGGAGAAAACAGCCTAATATTCCTTTAGAAGACTTATTCAATTTTTCAAAAACTTGAATAAAGCCCCTGACGGTTTAAATGATGAAAGCGATATTTTGACACCGATTTTCTTGATAATGCAGACATTGGTCAACCGAACGATGACATCAATGCCTCCATTACACAAGAGGAAATACTCAGATGTATTAAAAAGTTGAAGAATAACAAAGCCTCCGGAGAAGATAATGTAATAAATGAATACATTAAATCTACGTCAGACTTGTTTCTACCTATCTATGAGAAATTGTTTAATTTAATTTTCGACTCCGCGATACTTCCTGATATCTGGCTTGTTGGGAATATAAAACCTATATACAAAAATAAAGGCAACCAGCTAGATCCAAAAAATTTCCGTCCGATCACTATTCTTAGTTGCCTCGGTAAGTTATTCACATCAGTTCTAAATGAACGATTATGTCATTTCTCGGAAGAATCTCTACTGATTGAAGAAAACCAATTTGGGTTTAGAAAGTCGTATTCGACAACTGACAGTATTTTACATTGTTTTCATTTTTGAAATTCTAAGATATAAAAGAAAAATTATTCTGTGCGTTTGTCGATTTTGAGAAAGCCTTCGACTCAGTCTGGCGACAGGCACTCTGGTACAAATTACTCCTTAGTCACATAAATGGCAAAATGTATACTGTAATTCTAAACATGTACAAGGATGTGAAATCACTTGTAACTTATAATAATTGTAAATCAGAATATTTTCCTTGTGATATGGGAGTAAGACAAGGTGAAAATTGTCCCCTTTTCTGTTTGCTGTATTTTTGAATGATTTGCAAACTTTTCTAGAAAGTGCAAATCTTGAAGGTCTTGATACCCTTTCAGATTGTATAGATGACAAGCTTAATATTTACTTAAAAATCTTTATTCTTTTGTATGCTGATGATACTGTTCTTATGGCTGAATCTAAAGATGGTTTGCAGAATATTTTGAACAAATTTGGGGAATATTGTAATAATTGGAAATTAAAAGTTAATACGGAGAAAACAAAATTATGGTTTTCTCAAGAGGAGACAGTCAGCAAATTTGAAATTTACTCTGAATGGGTCTGATTTAGACATTGTAAAAGAATTTAATTACTTGGGAATATTATTCAACCGAACCGGAAATTTTAACAAGACCATTAAAAAACAAACAGAGAAGGCTACAAAAGCTATGTACGAAGTTTTAAAAAGAGGTCGAGCACACAATTTGTCAATAGAATGTCAAGTAGAACTTTTCAATAAAATGGTTAAACCAATACTGTTGTATGGCTCAGAAGTTTGGGGTTTTAGTAAGAATATTCAATGTCTAGAAAAGGTACAGTTAAAATTTTGTAAGTTATTACTAAAATTGAAAGCCTCCACGCCCAGTTATATGGTTTATGGCGAACTAGGGATATTTCCTTTGAAAATTGACATCAAGGTACGAACGATATCTTATTGGACACGACTGTTGTCAGGAAAAGAAATCAAACTTCCATATATATCATATAAACTTTTGTATAAACTTTTATTGATGAAAACTATGATACATGTAACTCTTGGATCAAATATGTCAAACACATTTTAGATGAGACCGGCTATTCCTATATCTGGACCCAGCAGATTTTTCAAAACTCAGACTGGCTCATAGCAGCTATAAAGAATCGACTCTGTGAGCAGTTTGTTCAGGAATGGCACTCTTTGCTACAAAATTCCCCGAAAGCGTTGAATTATAGATTATTTAAAGATACTTTTGAGTTTGAACATTATTTAAATATTTTAGAGGATAAAGACATATATTCATTTTGCAAATTTCGAACGTCAAATCATAAACTGCCGATAGAAACCGGGCGTTGGAATAATATTGACAGAGAAAATAGAGTCTGTACAAACTGTGTCAGTGGATGTATTGGTGATGAATTTCATTATATTATGGAATGCCAATTTCTTAGTGAAAACAGAAATCGTTTTATATGTAAACAATTAACCCGCAGGCCCAATATATTAAACTTCAAAAAAATAATGTGCACCTCAGATAAGGTAAAGTTAGAAAAAATATGTCGATTAATAAGGAATATAAACATAGCAGTTGCTCTCTAGGCTAAAATGTGGACTCTGATTTTAATGAAATGTAAATATTGTATATACAAACCTATGATTGTGTCTGCTGTATTATGTATACACATGTATTAACAATGTACCTCTTTGTGTTTCTCTATACCATTGTAATGTTTGGTTTATGAGAATAAAGATTCTTGTCTTGTCTTGTCCTACAATAATTATGATTGAACTGATGATTTAGATCATTTACCTTGTGTGTAGATCTTATTTTGCTGTTGGCGGTTTATCTCTGTCTAATATAGTTTTACCAGCAAATTCAAATCAAAAATCGTCATTGAATAACATTATCTACTAAAAGGAGTCAGATACACATCTATATTAAAACAGACCACCTCCAAAAAATTGTTCCGACATTGCATTATTTTATAGTTCAGCTCATCCCAAAATATTGATGATACCAAAGTTTCATGAGAAGAATAAAAAAAAAAAATATACTCAAACGAAATATCAAAGTGCTATCAAAACAAATAGATTGCTGAAAAATCTCATTCACACGAGGCCATTACACATACACTCTAACCTCAATGTTGCAGTACTGTGTATATTAAGTATAATCTGATATATAAATAATGGGATTGGTTGATTGATAAACATCCGGTGGCAAATGTTATATGCATGTTAAGGACCAAAATAATTTAACAAGTAATACATTGTACAATTGGTAGGTCGACAAGGATTAACTGATGCAAATATTTCATACATATTCAGGACCAGAAACTTTTATATATAAATACAAATAATAGTTCTGCAAGATGGGAGGAAGGGCGGTAAATTTGCATGACTCACAATAGAAAAAAAAAAATAGAACGTTCTGCAAGATGGGATGGAGAGCGGTAAATTTGCATCACTGAAAATGGAAAAAAAAATAATACGTTGGGATAGACATTTTACTTTGCAATAGGCTATGTACGGATCCCTTCAAAGAGTTGTTCCAAGAGAAGAGAACGTGACACTTTCACTTCTCGAGGCATCGAGTAGAGGTCCCCATTTCGACCGATCGTGGCTATGTATTTATACATCCCGCACAGCCAAATGCTATTTTTGCAAGGGTTTACTGATCTTCGGGAGAAGTCCAGGGATGGCAATATTTCAATACCCTAGTCAACTTTTGGGGTTTGAATAAAAGAAGATGTGAGATATATTTTGATAAGACAGTAAACTAACAACAGGCTCGTTGTATGAGAAATTCAAATAATGAGAAATATTAAAAACATAAAGGTTTAATTTTTAAAATTTTGACTGGGAACAGTGTCAACATCTTATTGGGAAAACTCCTACGATGTAATCATTTTAAAGTCTTCACTACTATTATCTTTTTATATGACTTTAACAAATTCTCCTGCAAACCAAATATCATTTTCTTTCTAAAAGGAATCTTGAAAACTTTTTTTTTATTATAGTTCATAGGAGATTCTTCTCGATTTAAACAGTCGCAGTGTAATTTAAAAATAAAATCTCCCATTCAGACGATTTTTGCTAAGTTAACGCTCAATTTAAAATATAGACAAATTTAATGCCTACCCATATTAAACTGAGCATAAAACATGATGTGTAGGAATTATTTCATAAGTATAGTATACAGTATTTTATTAATTTGTCTTGAGTGTCAAAGAAAATTCACATATAATGCTTCCCGTTTGGTGTCCGAAAAATACGCAATGGTCAATGCTGATAGTAAATTGAAAATAGATTCAATATACCGTTATTTTTACCGTACTGGTTACCGGAACTTTTGTAACACCAAACCAGGTGTTTCATATCTGAGAAAACAGGCGATTTATGCCATCAAATTTAAGAATTCATTTGTACATTTTTGTAATATTCAAAATTATCATTCAATATGTGTTCTACAAGGATCACTAGTCCACCTCTCCCTCACCTTTCATTTGATACCTTGATACCAAAAATATATTCTACATAGTTTAATATTTTACACTGCGTAGGAACTATTTTGTTTTAAATATGTACTTCTTTCCAGTATGTTCTTTTTTGACCGGATCCGATTTGGTGGTGATACATTTTACAAAATCTATCCGAATCATTTCGCAAAGAATTCTGCTCAAACCGGTGCAAGTGACGTCTTAGACTTGCAGTAAGGTGAGAGGTTTTTTTGCTTCGTGTTAAAGGCCACATTGTGACTTTGAGATAAAAAAAAAAAAAAAAAAAAAAAAACAGCAATAAAAGCGCTGTTCCTTTGCTTTTTAGGCTTGAATGATTTCTATTTTAAATGCCATATTTTTTTTATTGGACAAGTTTAATACCAACATCACCTCAAATAGGAAACAACTATTATTTACAGATTTTTTTTATGTGACGAGCTTCACTTAAGATCGTGACATTTATTGTCGAAATTCGCATCTGATGCAGAAAAATTGGTACTATTTAATTCGCCGTTTCAATATCGAAAGCATTCTGGGTAATAATTTCAAAAACGTACATCAAAATGCTGTGATTGGCTAACAACGTCTCAAACAATTGAAATTCAACCAATGACGTGACGTTGTTTTCATTTTGGGGTACGAACAATGAAATTACCCAGAATGCATTAGATTCTGAAACGGCGAATTTTGTTAAATAATGACTGTTAACTGTAGGTTTGTGGGCAGTAGTTAATAATGCAGGAATAGGCATTGGAGGAGACATAGAACTGTGCAATCTACATCAGTACAGATATATCATGGAAATCAATTTGTTGGGACATATGACTATTATCAAAGCATGTCTACCATTATTACGACGATGTAAAGGTAAATATATAGTATAGGGTCTGGATGGGGGTTTCTTTATTTCTGTATTCTTGAATCTTTTGGGTCTTTTTCTCTTTTTTAATTTTGTTGGTCCATTATTCTCCATTCTGTAAAGCACCCCAACATTATGTATTCTTTATATTTTGTCCTAATTTTCTCTATTATTTATTTTTATGGTAATTTTGTCTGTAGAATTTGCCCATAACTCTCTATCTATTTTGTTAACCCCATCCAGACCCTCATATAGCATTCCGCTTAATAAGCATTTATGCTTTGTGTGAGATTATCATGCATGAAAAAAAAAATGCTGTTAGTTCGTTCATAAGCTGTAACACAAACTTACAGCAGAATGTATTGAGTGTGTAGGTAAAGGTAAAATCTTTGGTTAGCTTGCTTGCTAGCTGAACCGTGAAGTCATTATTAGGTCTGGTGAACTACCCTCTTTTAAGAGTAGACTAGTCCGATAGATAACCAATCTATCTGTCTGTAGGACTAGACTACTCCGCAAGGAGGGTAGTATACCTAACCTAATAATGACTTCACGGTTCAGCTAACAAGCAAGCTAACCAAAGAATCTACCTTTACCTACACACTCAATGCATTCTGCTGTAATGCCACAAATATTCATGTTTTTACATTTAGCGAAAGTTATAATTATTGAGCTTTCTATATATAGAAGGCACCGACGTCTTGTTTTAATTGTAATGTGTTCCCGCGCTTCACAATCAAAATGAGAACATATAATAACATTGAAAAACTAGAGTTTTTTTTATAATTACATAATTTTTTTATTAATCTCAAATACAAGGAACATAGTATTACCTTTGATTTTCTTCTCTATTTATTTATACATCATTTAAAGCAAATAGGGAAGTTAGCACTGTTTAAAATTGAATAAGTCAATTTTACAATGTGGCATGCATGGTATTTTAATTTGACAAATAAAACTGAACTCCCATACTGCTGCATCGTACTAGTATGCGAATATCAGACATTCACAGTCTAGCAGAAGATGTCGTTTTCTTTAATTGGGAGAACTAGCGAGCGAGACATTTAAATTCAATCGGACATGTCCATGATGTCAGAATTACAGCACTCATATTTTTTTAACGAAGAATTTTTATTCGTTTGTTATTCACATAAGACTAAAAAAAACAAACATAACCATTTCCTACGTTTTCTGGAATTCTTGAATTAATAGACTGTTTTCACATTACCGACTTTTGACTCAGGATTTTATGTTTTTGACAGGTTACCTTAACTGTGGTAGGACATCCTTGTACTCGGTCAAGTAAGAGCAACAAAAAAGAAGAAAAATCAAACATGTTATCGGTGCAATTTCTGGGTGGGGGAGTTTTCAGTTTTTTTGACGATTTTTGCTAGTATTAAAGGCGTAAAACAGTTAACTTTTCTCCCAAATTGCACCGATTGCAAGCTTTATTACACTTCTTTAAGTTGCTCTTATTTGACCGACTTCCAGGATGTCCTACCACAGAGAAGATAACCCAGTGGCGGATCCAGAACTTTTTATAAAAGGAGGGGGGGGCATTGGCTGCCATAAGAGGGGGCCCGCAACAGTCATGCTTCAGTGATTCCCTATATAATCACCCAATTTTTTCCCACGAAAGGGGCCCTGATCCCCGTGGATCCGCCTATGTAACCTGTCAAAAAATATAACCTCTGGAGACAAGAGTCGGTTATATGAAAATAGTATGTGTATTTTTATATGGAAATTCAAAAGCTGATTAAAAGATCATGCATAACACTATCGTTAATGATAATAGACGTTATAAATCTATTTCTATGTTGAAGATGCATTTTGTTTTGTACATTCTAATCAGGTGTTCACCTAATAGGTCCTGCAGTATTAAAATATACTAGTATCTACAATTTCTTTATCGTAATATCATATTAATTTGCTACAATTAAACAATATTTTAGGGAGAATTGTGAATGTTTCCTCCGTTAGAGGTCGATTTCCGTGGCCCGGATATTCAACATACCATGTGTCTAAAGCTGGAATGGAAACCATGTCTGATTCTTTACGATTGGAAATGATGAAATTTGGTATTAAGGTTGCAGTCGTTGAACCCGGTTGGTTTCCATTAGCAACTGCAGCGATATCGATTGAAACGGTATGAGCTGTTTATACAACGATCTTCAAGTGTTTTCCATCTTATTGCAGAGGCGGATTTAGGAAAGGGGGAGCGGGGAGGTGGCCCGCCCTTCTTTTGTGGGAAAAATTTGGTTGATTATTTAGGGAATCACTTAAGTATGACTTGAGTGAGCCCCCTCTTAGGCAGTCAGTGCAAAGCCCCCTCCCTTCTTTTATGAAAATTTCTGGATCCGCCACTGTATTGTTTGTATCACCTGACAACGGCATACTGATAATTTTTACATCAAATATTGAAAATTTCACGAAAAGTCGTTCTAGAATCAGATAAACGAAAAGCTTTCATAGAGCTATATGGACTATATATCATTGTTGAAGGCCGTTCAGTGGTCTATAACGGTTAATTTATGTGTCATTTGGTCTCTTGTGGAGAGTTTTCTCATTGGCAATCATACCACATCTTCCTTAATTTTA
Source organism: Mytilus coruscus (assembly GCA_017311375.1). Lineage (NCBI taxonomy): Eukaryota > Metazoa > Mollusca > Bivalvia > Mytilida > Mytilidae > Mytilus > Mytilus coruscus. The sequence continues at coordinate 33,129,498 of CM029607.1, forward strand.
TATTGGCCTACACATATATCAATTCTGTGAATATGATAGTGTAACGATCATCTCATTACAATATATGTTAGTATAAAAATAACGAATAGAAATTGAGTTCACTTTTTTGCAATTGAAATACACATTTAAAAAGAAATATCTAGACGAGCTTGTCACCATGCTTATAATGTTAAACTATTCTTTGATATTTTATCAGCTCCGATAATTTTTGCATTTTCTTGGCCGAAATGTTGCATATATTTTTAAAGCGTATTTTTTACACGATTATATATAGTGTGAAAGAGTGAAGAAGGACTGCGAAGAACAATGGAAAGAGGCAAGCGAAGAAATTAAACGGTTGTACGGAAGAAAATACTTCTTTGCATGGTATGACGAAATGTTGGCGAATCGAAATGACACACGTGCGGCCTCTTCATCGGAACCTGTAATTGACGCCATGGTAGACGCTCTTCGAAACGTTCATCCTAAATATAGATATCTGGTTGATGGTGGACAGGGATACAACATCGATTTTCGAGCCGTAGGTCTTAAAATTAGTAGTCAGCACTTCAGTGTTGACATGCATAATCATTAATATGGTCACAGTTAAAAATTAACTGTTTACAAAACTTTGAATTTTTAGATAATTCTAAAGCTTTTTTACTGCAGAAATAGATAACTTTAGCTGTATTCGGCAGAACCTTTTCGGAATTTTGGATGCTCATTGCTCTTTAATATTTTACTTTATTTAGCTTTTTTACCGTTTTTTCATACGAGCGTCACTGGTGAGTCTTTTGTAGACGAAACGCGCACCTGGTCTACAAAATTTCTATCTTAGTATCTATGTTTATTAAGTATTTCGTACACACCTAAATTGAGATTTAACTAATTGATCGATTGTTGATTGGTTACTTTTGGTCACTTGGAAATACTGCCAGCATATTTACAATGAAAATAACGTGAAAAATTAGATAAAATATTCAGTTCTGAAAGGGACTTGATGTGATGAAGAGATGAATGTTTGATTAAAACTACAATGTAGAGGTCTAAAAGGCAGAATAAACATTTTCCCTGACTTCAAGCACACATACGGTTTATAAAATATAGCACGTATTGGATTCCATTCTAAACGGTTACGTACTGACCCGATACATTGATTTTGACAATGCTTCCATGAAAACACCATGAAAGATAACACAAAAAATATTGAACTCCAAGCTAAATTCAAAAAGGGGAAGTCCACAAATCAAACGTTTTTAACTAACAGAACGAGTGAAAAACAACCATCATATTCCCGACTTGGTACAGGTATTTACCGAAGAATGCTAATTGCTTGTTTCCTAGATTTAGAATAAAAGACAATTTTGTATGCTCAGTCACCTCATGTGCTAAAAGGAAACAAATACAAGATTAACATTCAGAAAAATCGGCAACAAATTGAAACGTTCACAAAAAGAAGTCGATAAATATTTAAAACAAAAATGATTGTGTGCTGATGGATATTTTAGTCTAATATACATGCTATTGTATTATCTTTTACCTGGTTTTGAACTAGCGTTCAGTAACTGCGAGTACTCTAAGATTTGTACTTTGTGTCATTTGTGTTTCTGTTACTAATTAGGAGATAACTGTATTGAATTTTAAGCTCCAATGGTGATTTGATGGTCGCAAATTATGTTTCATGAATGTCGACGCGTTATCTCCATTCGAATGGAACTGGCAAAGTACAACGTCAAATCATTCATTTAAGATCTGTCATACGTCGTCTGCGCTTGCTCATACGTTTTCATGGCATCAGTTGGGAATTGATGCTAATCAAAATTAACGTTACAAACGATGTTGCATTTGCATAGTTGCTATTGTGTATATCTTTTCTCGAATTCTTACTCGATTTATCATTTTCCTGACCTGTTGATTATTTTTATTCAATCAACGTGTGGTTCGTTTGATCGGAGTTCTTCATTGGTCATAAATTCGATTATGACGTCAAATTTTCTTGCTTTCCTCTGAAATTTCTTTTGTGACGAAATAAATCAGGTTGTTAATTTTTGTCGTTTAATTTTTTTTTTTTGTCATTTCGGGACTTTTTAATAGCTTGCCATATGCGGTATTGGTTTTTCTCATTGCTGAAGACCGTACGCTAACCTTCTACGTCATGTCGTCTTTGGTGGAGAGGTGTCTTTTATGAAATAATAGCACTTTCTTTTATATTTGCAGAACTAGTATAAATGTGTTTTTATTTTTTTTTCAATTCTATGCGTCCGTTTTTTATTTTAGAGGTTAGCTGCATGTTACAATTTTTTACCAGACTATGTTAGTGATCCATATCTGATGTTGACTAGTGGATATAAATACAAACAACTAGGAGAATAGAACTTTTCGCATCAAGATATTTCATGTAAACTTTAATGGAAGAAAACATCTACTTGCTATTTATTACAATGATGACATCCCGAGTTGAATTATAATTATGTTAACCGAATAAGATGCACCATCCCTTGCATAAAGCAGCGAAGAAAATGTTGTGTATTAATTAGAAGTTAATATCATAGTTAACTTTCAAATTCGTTTTGTGACTAACCGGTTTAACACAGCTGTAGTTCTTTAAAATCTGAGCTACTTGTTATATTGTTCATCAAGTAAAAGTGTTTAACTGATCATACACATGTAGATGTTACCAACACTTCTATAAAATTGTAGACCAATGATAAAGTCGTTTCAGTCATCAGTTACTTATCTACATTTTGTAATCCTTTATTATACCCCACCAGGGTGACTGGGGAATAGAAATATGGTTACTCTTAGTCTTCTTCCGACCAGCAATGAAACCCTTGCAAAAATGGGGCGTCCGTTTGGCTGTGCAGGATGTAAAAATATGCAGCCCCGTCCAACCAAAATAGGGACGTTAAATCCAAAATATCGTGTAGAAAGAGTGCCACGTTGGAACTGCACGTTAAGAACCATTGAAATAACTTTTTGACAGCCCGTAGGCTAAATTTCTATTCCTAGCCACTACACCCCCATTTTCCAGACGCAGTCCAAATTTCCCGACCTGCATGTAGGACGGCCCTTTTACCGGATTTTCTATTGTATTTTTAGTTTATTTGAACCTGTCCTGAACATACATGAAATAGTTGCCACTGGCAACCAATAATCAATGTAATCCTTTATTGCATTTCATATGCATATCTTCTATATTATGAATAAGCTTTTAAACTACACTTAAGTTTTGATGGTCTGGCCCCGGCGCCATAAAACTTTTTTTTTCTGAGTAAAAAAATATTCTCAGAATGAATTATTTTACTCAGCTAAGAATGAGAACTTTTTTATCCGCCATAAAAAAATATTCTCAACGTTGAGAATATTCTCAGCTGAGAATTTTTTTCTCAGTGATGTAAGCGGTAAAATAGATGTTTGAAAACTAAAAAGTGTAGGCCTACCAAACTTCGCCTTGTAAGCATCTGTAACCACAGTCCTGACAAAAAGTCACAGGATATAAAGTCACAAACAATTTGTGGACAATTGTTTGAAATTATAAGAGAAAGATCTTGAAATATTTGAGTTATTTACCCGTAGCTTCTTATAAATATATATTACTTTTTATATTTCTTTGTTTATCTATATTTTTATTTATTTATTTTTTTTTTTTTATAAAGATTAAATGTAATCTTCGTTGACGTTTACGTGAAGAGTGCTTTCTTTCACGTCCACACTTCTATCGAGTATGGCATGCCAAATAAACATTTAAGATAGTTATTACGGATCAATAACATACATTATGTATTCAGAGGGTGGTAAAGGGTTATTTTCGTGCAACGTGTTTTGCAATATTTATTTCACGTGCAGCCGTGAAAAAGGTTCGTTATTCACCGTGTTTCGTGAAATCGGTAAAAAGATCAACGTGCAAGAAATTTTTAATTGTTCGTTCATCGTGAAATGGCAATTTTATTTGGCGTTCTTCCGTGCAGATACCCCCCTTTACGCCCCTCTTTTCAGACGACATAAGAAGACACCATGTGACAATTTTAACTTTTAAGTCAATTGTTTATTAAAGTGAAACAGAGCTGCTTATTTCTCAGATCTACAAAAAAAAAAAAAAAAAAAAACAAACAAACAAACAAATAAATAAAACATAACAAAATAAAAAAACAAACAAACAAACAAACCGGATATTTTTATATCAATATGAAATCCAGTAAATAATTTTAATCCGTTTTCAATATTCAAGATATGTAACTTTTAATATTAATATAAATTTGATACAGAATTTAATGCGATTTAACAATTATGCAAGTAGTCATAAAAATTGCTCTGCATAATGAGTTTAATATCATATTGCACAGGAAGAGAAAATGAAAGTACGACGTCGTGTGAGAAGGCATGGCATATATTGTCCATTACATTTATTAACAACACCTTGTACAAATATTCTTTTCGAAAATAAAAACAGTTTAATAGAACAAATGAACTATCCGTCACAATGATATATGAGGGTCTTGATAAGGAGAAAAGGGGAGTTGGGGTAGGGTGTTCTATTCTATTTTTGTCGTATTTTGTAATTCTATTGGCCATAATTTTTCTCTATTCAGTAAGAAATGTTTTCTGTAAAATTCTTGTGTTCTGATCGTGCATATGGAAATTTCTTTCTGTATCATGATTTTGACATGATAGATGTTTTGTCTGTATCAACGACATATGTATGACGACACTACACAGTAAACCCCCCCTTTTTTCCCCTCCCCCGAATCTGTCACTGTACTGCACAAATGATACATTTATCAATTTTGACTAATATCTGTTTAAAACCAAACAAGGGGGAAATTATTTTACTTTCTTTGTAATAATTTGGATATCTGAGATAATAAACAGTAGATAGGGTGATATTAGGTATATTTGATTATACATGTATTTGGTTTGTAGATATGAGGTACTGCAATCTGATTAAGGTACCAGTAGTAAATTGTAAAAAGGAGATTTAAGAGAGATAAATCTAATAGAAAAAAAATCGACCACCTGAACTAGATTTTATCCTTGATAAGCCCAACTTTCCAACAAAATATAAAATATTGCCTATTTATCAACTATTTTGGAGAATATTAAAATATATTTAACATTTATTGGTAGTGAACAAAAAATGCTATACCCCCAAAAATTCAAAGACAATGTTATCAGTCCTCGAGTATCAGTCAAAAAGCCCTTACCAAAAAATTGTTGTTTTAAATTGCAATGAATTATGGATCTTACAAATCTGAAACCGAAGACGTAGTAAGCATGCTGGCGAACGAGACTTTTTGATTCTGCAGTTCTATTTAATTCCCGTTAATTGTTCATTTATAAATTTTGAAAATATAAAGAAACTGAGATTTCAACTCGGGCAAAGTTGACCTTCGACTCATTTAATTGGCTATTATTTTAAAGTCTTTATGGTCATATTTCTGATTTGTTGTTTTCGATTTGTTTTCCACTATTGCAGAGTTTTTTGTTGTCAAAGGTCATATTGGTCTGACCTCTGACACGAACTGTTTTATCAGTGTTGTAATGTGTAACCATTTCTGACACAATACATGAGAAGGATGTAAGGTTGACTTTGTCTGCAATAGTGGACGTAATGGTACGTCAAGATTTGTTAACTCCTCATGCAAGATCGTGATTTTGGAGCAAAATACTGATGCTTACGGAAGTACAAGAACTTGCATCGGTTACGTACATCAATTGACCAATTCCGATTACGACCAGTTCAATATTTAATTCGTTTAACATTATTCTTAATTTTTATTTTAAAAAATTGTACATTTAAGCACCCCATTATTCAGTCTTTTTTTTTTGGCACATTTTTTTCTTTCTTTTTTTTGGGGGGGGGGGATATTTTCTATTCTCTAAATCACCTCGTATATCTTGGGTAATTTCAAATAAAGATCTGGTATTCAAGCGGGATATATAATGCATAATACTACTAGTGTAGGAGTATCTACAATTAGAAGCTGTTTAATTGGTCGCTTTTTTTGTGGTCTCTTTTAAAAGTCGGTAAATATGCTATAATCAACTTACAAAGATGGGGTTATCAAATTAAATTTTTAATTCTCATATGCTATCACAGAATTATAAGACATATTTTTGATTTCTAAAGGTCAAATTATGTTGTATGCTACTAAATTTTTCAATGTTCAAAGAAAATGTTACGGCCATATTTGGAATATTTCTACTATATTGCATTTTGATAGTATCAACATACTTATGCTCATTTTAGGTGTCAGACCACCAATTACTCCCTCTAATTTAGAACGTATGTAAAAGTAGCCCTACTCTGACACAAAATAGTGCTTTTCATGTCCTTGTTTACTTAAACTAACCAACAAATTTGCAGAAATGAAACTTTTGGTGAAAGAGAAATATATTTTGACCATTTTGAGCCAAAATTTACTTGTCTATGAGTTTGCATTAAAAATTGAGGATTAATGCGCTCCATACTATACTAATTCAAGATTTCCAGAAAACCAGGGTTATTTTGGAGTACCTCTTTTGAAGGTCAGTTTTTTGTTAGAAGGCTTTAAAGGTATGTTGAAAATTGGCATGCAGAAAGCTGATACATGTACAATTCAGGATATACCTGGTTTCTATGAAGTTAAACTTAAGGTAAAATATTTAGAAAGCTGTGAAAATTGCAAAATTTGGTTGAACAGATAGGGATATTTAATTGGTGGTCTGACACCTTTAAGTGAAATGCGGTGAAACCCCAAAAAGCAGAAAACGATTGATTTTCTGTCTTAACTGATCAGTTGAAATGATAGTAGCCACATTTCAATCTTTTTGGGCTAAAAGTCAGATATTGCAAATTTAGAGCCTTAAACCTGAATTTGTGCTATTTTTAGCTTTTCCCACCCTGACAATATGCTTTCATATAAAAATGTCCTAAATTGTTATAAATGGACAGTAAGTTGTTTCTGTGGTGTTAAACATTAAAACATAGGTTGTTTACTACCCCAAAAAAATGTTGTCATGAAGATTTAATGAAATTATTTGATTTTACCCTTATATCATTGTGTCAAACCATGTATTTGGCAGATAACATAGCCTGATGTAAACACTGCATAAACTCACAAAATCCTATTTATAATCTCAAATGAAAGTTTTATACCTTAAATTTTATTGACTGATAGTAAATAAAACAGTTAAATGACCATGACCGCACTTTTGATCAGTTAATAGTCTCATTACTGACACCAGGTGAAAAAGGGGTCAATATTCCTCGACTCTTCAATACCTTGGATTTTTGACTAGACTCATTGTAAAAATTGTGGAAAGTCTTTAAAGTAGAATAACAAACAAGGAAAAATCAACAAAAACTGATCTTGATATTGAAAGTTTATGTTCCTGTAGTCCAAAATGAAATTTTCAAGTATTTTCTATCAAAGTCATACATTACAGTCAGTTTAAATTGAGCTGTAAAATTTGTAATATAAGTCGCTTTATGCTCAGATAGGCTGTTTTTAACTACAAATTGACTAAGGATTAAGAATAAAGCAAAACAAAAGATTTCTGATCAACTTTTTTGTCTCTTTAGGTGTCAGACCACCAATTACTCCCTCTAATTTAGAACGTATGTAAAAGTAGCCCTACTCTGACACAAAATAGTGCTTTTCATGTCCTTGTTTACTTAAACTAACCAACAAATTTGCAGAAATGAAACTTTTGGTGAAAGAGAAATATATTTTGACCATTTTGAGCCAAAATTTACTTGTCTATGAGTTTGCATTAAAAATTGAGGATTAATGCGCTCCATACTATACTAATTCAAGATTTCCAGAAAACCAGGGGTTATTTTTGGAGTACCTCTTTTTGAAGGTCAGTTTTTTTGTTAGAAGGCTTTAAAGGTATGTTGAAAATTGGCATGCAGAAAGCTGATACATGTACAATTCAGGATATACCTGGTTTCTATGAAGTTAAACTTAAGGTAAAATATTTAGAAAGCTGTGAAAATTGCAAAATTTGGTTGAACAGATAGGGATATTTAATTGGTGGTCTGACACCTTTACAAAATCATACTTATTCATTTATTACTATGAATAGCAGATGCTGCCTAAAGGATTTTATTGGTTCTAAAAGATATTGGATGCTCTCATGATTATATTAAATAACTTTTGTAGTTGTTAGATTGTTTTGTTTAAAAAAAACACTTTCATTTCTGTTTATAGCATATTTTAGAAAAGTGTCTACAGAAAATGAAGAAAAATATTAAAATGGCATTTTCACCATTGATAGATGCTGATGTAACTCTTTTAATTCTATATTGAATACCTCAGCATTTGGATGTTGGCTTCTAATCATTATGAGATTCTGGCATCCCATCACATCATTATTTTCGCTCAAATATCCGATGCCCACTAAAATGTGGGTGGTTTCAAACAACAACAAAGGAGCAGTGAAGCTATTTCACACTAGATTTAAAAAGTCTTACAATCTTTTATAAAATTCATAGTATCACAGCATCGTATGTACTTTTTTTATTGTTCTAACAATAGTATGATCGATTATTTTAAATAAATCAACAATTTATGAACCCTGGAAAAAGGCTGAAACCTCAATTTTTACAGTTTTTGACAAAATTGATGTTGAGTATTTATCCTAAAGAAAATGTATGAAAAAGACGACGTTAACCAAACCAAAAATGTTGGACTGAGTAAAGATGTGTATGTTTTTTCGGATACAATTTAATTTGTGTAGATTAGTGATGTTCTTCAATGCAAATTTTAACAAAATTTTGACAAAAACCCTATTGACAGTAACTGTTGTAATTTTATATCAAATTACCCTCAATAGCAACATGTAAGATTTCTTTCTTTATACTTAAGTATGGTTTTGGCTATACTCAAATATTTAAGAATATTCTTAACTTTGAGTTAAAAAATATCTGAGAATTTTTTTTATGGCGGTGTATTTTGCTGAGAATAAAAATACTGAGAAAATTCTCAGGCTGAGTAAAAAAGTGTTACTCAAATAGTTTTATGGCGCCGGGGCCTGCCTTCTTAAATCGGAATTTGTTTAATTTACAACAATATAATTACAAAAGATTGCTATTTTATGTCTGTGAAGAATGATATCTTGTTTTTTGTTTCTACTAAATATTCAACTGTGAATTGCAATGACATAAAAAAAAAAAAAAGAATTTAAAATCTTTATTACAAATTGCGTCTCTTGCATATTTGAATCTTGTCATTTGTAAATTCTCGTGAGATTTCGGTTCGACATGAACGTGTACAAAAACGTATATGTTTTCCCCCAAAAATTACACAGAATGAATGACGAAATTACAACACCTATAATTACCAAAACAACAGACATTTCCGTTCTGGAAACTACCAGAAAGACACGAAAGAAGCAATTGAAAATAAAAACAAAACACATTCAAACGAGTAAGTTATCAATAGGTATACGAAAATAGAAACGCAAACAGTAAGAGCTAGAACCACAGCATTTTGTATGTATTTACTGGTCAAATATGATGTTTATTGGCACTAAAATTCTTTACGAAAATGGAAGCTCCGGAAATATGGCTTCGATCACCATAAAACCAAATCATTTGTAGTCCACTTTTCTTCATCAAGGTGTTTTCGTGTTGCGGTACTTATAGATCCTTTAAAATGATTGGCTGTGAACGTTCCTGATACATGTAATTAGGAATTTTATAGTGTTGTTTTCGTTGTTTCATTATTAAACCTTGTTCAAAAACAAACGTCCTTTTATATATCATTGACAGCATAGGTAAATTCAGTAGGCCAAATTTGAGGAAAATAGGACGGAATTATGAACACGACAATTGGAAAAAAAAAATATGGAAAAAATGAAAACACCACGTTATAAATTTAATGCGTCCGAAGCGCTTTAAATTCTATGGTGTAGTTTTCTTTTTATCACACAAAATTGGGTTTTCCATGCATAATCTATACAAAAACTGACAATTTTGCACAACACGTAGCTTGAAAAAAAGCCCGGTGACCTATACTTTTATTATAGTTTTGAAAAAGGCATCATATAAACTACATTTTGACAAATTATTAAAAAATCTATGGATTTTAAGTTAGACCCCCTATCTACCTTAATCGCCAATACTTTAACTATTATTTATCCACTCGTTTGCCGTTAATATATTTATTTACGAACGAACTCAGTGATTAAATGAAGATACATGATACATGTATACAGTACTCTATGTATTTTTTGTAGATACCGTGTGATAGGAGTTAAACAAAATAAGATAAATCAAGCAAACACAATTGTTTGTATTGTAAGAGGATACCCAACACTTTTACTAACATAGATTTGGTTCCTTTATTTTTCATAAAATTTGACAAAGTATTTACTTTGACTTGTTGCCCCCCAAAAAAAAAAAAAAAATTGCAAGAAATGTAACCACACAATTTACAGGAATAATTTCATTTGCTATCAACAGTTATACAAACACTAGTTTTGATCATTGAGATGCTTGATTTCTCTTTAATACTAGTACATGTTATGCGTTTAATTTGTTCAGCTGATTTTAAAGTGTTAACTCCTTTAGGTGTTCTGTACCCCCTTAATGAGACATGCATTCGGCATCGTATATAATGGTAACCCAATTTTTACATGAAATATCAAAGAAGTTTTTAATCCGACTTTAGGTGTACATACATTAACTAATCAATATCTCACAGATTAAAGTAATTGTTGACCATATAAACACAATCGGTAAATTTATTAATTTGAATTAAATGTATTCCTATAATATTCCTATTTGTTATGTTGAAGGATATTAACAGAACGCATAAGGCAATAATGTGTCAACGACGCTAGAATAATTATCAAAATAATTCGTTTGTCATATTACATAAAAATTATATATAATTTAAAAATGTTGATTTGAATTCATTATCGGTCGTGCGATTTCAAAACCAAAATGTTACATATGAATTACCAAATGAAATGTGGTATAGTTTCTTGATGATTAAAAAAGCCTTATCTACCAAAGTGACATTCTAACTGATAAGTCAAAACTGACAACGCCATGGTTAAAAAAAAAAAAAGACAAAGAAGACCAGCAGACAAACAGACAAACAATATACTTAGTTATTCGAAATAGCATTTGAACCTATCGAGAATTAAAAATACTGCTAAGTTAATATCATTTTAATATGGAAATACTCAGTAACTGTTGTATATATAGGTTTAGATGCTTAAAGGGGCTACGAGATATGACAAAAATTAGAATATGATTTTGTTTGATTCAATCATTAATATAAGTGAAATAATGAAATAATAATTCGTTTTTAGCAACCAATTTGGTTAAATTTTGTCAAAATAAACAAAAAAACATTGCTGATGAATTATTCACTTGCAAGTGAATAAATCGACCTCATTGAATTCGTATTCATGTGACCTTCAATTTAACCCATTAGCTAGAGATTGATTACGTACGTATCAATCGTGGTCAACCATTAAAAGGAAAAGAATGTCAATATTGAAAGTGAAACAAAGGTGAACCATTTCGTTGACTGATTCGATCCACAAAAAAAAAAAATCATTCTTATACAGGTAAAAACGATAGTTAAGTTTTTATTTAACCTATAACATGAAATCAAAAAGACCTAGAAAAATCCAATTACACGTGGTCCCTATTTATTAGGTCTTTCCACTTTTCTGTGGAAAGACCTATTGTATTTGTTCTGATTATTAGGTCTTTCCACTTTTCTGCGGAAAGACCTATTGTATTTGTTCTGATTATTATTTTTTTCTTCCGCCAAATTTTGTTCTCGCGTAAAATTTTTGTTTCGCAATATGTCGCTAAGATATTTCTTATATAGTATCATACAGTTTATGCGCTTTTTAATTTCACCCATTCTAAGCCGAACAATTTTCTTTGTAAGAGTTATCTCCCTATTCACTGTTTATCAAGTGTGTGCATCTCCTTTGTAACAAAAAAAGATATCGACAAAATTCTTTTTCTAAATTGTTCGTTACATGCTTTGAAATTTTTGGCTGATTTGGATCGAAGCGATTCGATGAAATTTTATAGGAGTTATCTACCTTTACCAAATAAATTTGCCGGTATGTATTTTTCACACATAAACCGATAACCGTATAACCCTGGATTCTTATTATTTGAGGTCCCTAGGTCCTAACTCAGAAAATGAGGTCAAGGTCAAAGTTCAAGGTCAAGTTCTCAATTTTGACTTCCTTGTTTCTGCATTTTCTCCAACACTTTTAAAGATATATATAGCAGAACAAGTGCAAAATGTTTGCTTTATTGTAATGAAATTATGTTACATTTGGTCTGAAACAATCTAATGGCATCTTATAGGAGTTACTGCCCCTGAAATGTCTAATTATAAGGTTAATTGATTATTACTTCAACTTGGTTCATGGCCACAGACCACAATTAATTCCCCCTATTAGTTTTTATAACGTTTTGTCGCATTAAAAAAAAAATCTGTTTTTTTGTCAAATCTTTTGTGTGTGTAATGTACAGTACAAGTCCAAACATATATCCAAGTTTCAGAAAAATTGAACGTTTACATCTTACAAATTTAGCCAATACACATCCATACCCCTATGGACAAGTCAAGAGATGTTCCGAAAACTGTAAATATTACCTTTTTGCACCTGGCCTAATTACTCTTTCCATATCAAAATCAGTTAAAATAAAACATCCAAAAATTTATTTCAGCTCTCTTCTGTCATTTCCACCTTATAAAAACTAAGAAATGTATGAGAAAAGGAAAGAAAAAAAAAAAAAAAAAAAATACACTTTAACTAAAGGGAACTATATTCGTGGACAACGAAAAGCGGGATCATTAATTGTGGTCTGGGGCCTATTAGGGGTCCAGAACTTGATAAATTCCAATAAAACTTTGCATGATTTAAGCTTAGTGTATTATGAGACAATTTACCCAGTTTCAAAGCCATATGATATCAATTATAGAAAATGTGGCCTTTTTTATATCTGAACTTTGGTTGGTGAATTGTGACGTTGAAATAGAACAATTTCAACTATCAAAGTTTGGCTTCAAAAACAAACAAAAAACAAAAATGTGCACTTTTTAATGTCTCTATGTATAAGATATTATCTATTTAAAGTAATAGATAGCATACTGAATGTATCAGACTTATAAAATTTGGCAAACAGTTAATTTTATATGAGCCTGTGCCAAAAAATAGAGGTTTTCAAATGAAGCGAGGCCTTATATGAAATGTAATATTTTCCACTAACAACAATTTTCTGAAGTTGTTAAGTAAAAAAAAAACCTTCTACATATCATAAATGTACTTTTCATGGAAAAATAAGTTTCAAATAGCATAATACATGAGGATGACATGGTCTTAAGCCATGTCAAGCTTAAAAAAACAAGTTGTCAATTTAGGCCGTTCCCCATATTTCCATATTAAAAAGCATATAAATGATATGGGAGATGGAAATATGCTTCTTTTTGCTCAAATCCTTGCTTAGATATGATGAAACATGAAGCCTGAATGTAACAAGGCTGTTGCTTACAACTATATATGTTGACAGTATGATCTGATGCAAAGTTTATTCACTTTACTGTTTAAAACCTGCATGAAATTTCAGCCTCAAAAGGCCAATATTTTAACCACTAGCTATCCAACAGAAGAAATTAAAGGTAGTCAGTGAAACAGACAAGGTAAAACAACCAGTAATAAGTGCTTTTGATACAGATTCAGTGAAATCTGTTTAAAGGAATTCAACTTTTATGTGCATAGGACCTCACATTTCACTTGCTTCTTACGGACTGTTAGACTTTGACCATTAAAACAGCACATTTTGCACACTTTTTATGTTTTCATCTACTTTTCTTTCTGTTCAGAGTTCCTAATTGAGTAAAACATCTAAATTAAATGCCACAAAGACAAATAGAAAATAATAAAAATCTGTCAGAGAGAAAGTAAGCATGCTACTTTTGTAAAAATATTGAAACAAGTGAAAAAGCTACATTTTGGGCATATTAGCTGAAAAGTGACTTTTTTACAAAATTTCTATTAAATAAAGGTGGAAATCATTTATTCTCATGTAGCATGACAAATTAATTCCAATAGATCAATCAGAGAAGTTGTCAAAGTACAAATTCAAAATTTGCTGAAATGCACCTCTTAGGCCACAGACTAAGTGAATGGCGTTAAACCTATCGGCTAGAAGCATCAACCGTCGTGCTACTCATAAATTGTAGTAAGTGAACATTATTTTATAGGTTTTATTTGGTGATATCGTGATCGAGAAAAAGAGAACGATTGTGGATGGGATAAAGTTGGATAATATAAGTGGTCATTTGTGACACAGATTTCCATTACAATCAACCAACTCGTGATGGCTTCCGTTAACATTTCGAACGGATGACTCCAACTTTACCCCTTGGTAACCTTCATTTAATTTGCAAACACCAATCCTCTTCCAGGAAATCATGACAGGAAACGCAAGCTGCCAAGTATCATACACATATACTTCATATGTAGTGCTTAAGAAATGTTGTTACATTGAAAGGAACATTCACTATTGGAAATCTGAAATCATTCTTTATGACGTAAATTTTTGTTCCTATAAGAAAAATTTCTAGATGTAAGTCAAAATATAAGGTAGAGACTTGATTGTATCTGTTTTTCTATTTATTTCATATACGATTGAAATGGATAAATGCAACTTAGTTACTATCAATTTGAATAGCTATAGCAGAACGGAAAATTAAGAGAATATGTTAGCGTCTTTTCATTCTTTATGAGAAGCTTCTACTCCAAGTCAGACTCGTATGAATGAAAGAAGAAGTTGTCAAGAAAAGGATCACATTTGGTTACCATAAGAATGCCGTTTGTTAATAAAAAACACGTCTCCCAATCACTTCTTCTAAATGGGAAATATAAATATACATATTTCGACTTGACTTCCTGTACATTCCTAACTACATTTTATAGACGACTACACGGTATTTTATCTCATTGTTGAATGCCGTGTGGTTGCCCATAATGCTTACACCCACTTCATTTGAACTTTGCTGGATAGTTGTCTCATTCGCAATCATACCACATCTCCTTATTTTTTTATAACCAACAGCTGTATTTTAACCCTAGTTCCAACTGCCAACCACAGTCTTTTACTGCAGGAAAGCTGCAGTCTTTGGCATAAATAAAACACATGTTGACCATAAAACCAGTCCACAACTGATTTTTTTTATCTCAAATTTTGGTTATAATTATTCTCTAGCTTAAACTGCAAATACATATTTTTTAGAAACATGATCCGACTGATTGCAGTACAGTGTTATTTCACTAAGATTGTATCAATTTATTTTCCATATTGGTAAATCAGGACATTGTTCAGAACATTTTCCAAATAGAACAGATTTAATTGGTTTTGTTCACTATTGAAAGGAGATTAATATTTGTATTATATTATGTCGGAAAAAATTAATACAAGATTTAAGTTAAACTCAAAAGGTTTACACCAAATATGTCATGAATAAATACTTTATGAAATTAAAATGCGTACAATGAACACAGTAATATTAAAAGAGTAAGATATATAACAGTTAAAAGGTGACACGTTCTAAATGACGTTGACAAATATGATAATAACACGAAACAATAACAAATGTGTTCTACGCCATAGCTTAAACATTTTAAACTCTGTTTTGCCTCAGAATAGAAGGTCGATAAAAATGGTTCATTTTCGTTTAAAAGTGTTATATATCAATTGTTTTGCTTTAAAAGCATTATTAAGTTTAAATTTTCACTAAGAGCAACTAAGGTTATAACAATATTTACTGGATGACTCAGAGCTTTCTGTCGACTCTCTTAAATTCTAAAACATTCTGCAACAGTACTTAAACTGTTACCTATTCCGATCATTCAATTGCATAAGACTCTGGAGTATTTTAATCTACAAACAAACTACTAATGTAACATCGACTAAAGTCTAATTAGGTTCAACCATAGTTTTAGTATAATTATTATATCTTTAATTTATTTGAATGCATTATCAAAACGCATCCATTATTCATTTCACTACCGGATATGGTATATCTTGGGTAAAACAAGGATGTTTTGTTTGGTTGTTTGTATTCTCAGACGGGTTGCCTTAAACTCAACATAAAATCAGATAAAAATTAAAATCACAAAAATACTGAACTTCGAGGAAAATTCAAAACGGAAAGTCCCTAATCAAATGGCAAAATCAAAAACTCAAACACATCAAACGAATGGATAACAACTGTCATATTCCTGACTTGGTACAGGCATTTCCTTATGTATAAATGGTGAATTAAACCTGGTTTTATAGCTAGCTAAACCTTACTATCGCATCAACAACACATGTCACATCAATGTAAACAAATGTATAGGTGTGAAGGTTTACACCTCTACGACGACGACATAAGTACATTTTCCATTTTGAAGTCAAGATTTCAAATTCTCTTACAATTGGCAGTACCTTATTCATATGTCCTGATTGAACTTATAAAACCAATTAAGAATTTACTCATTTTTACGACTTGAAAAATAAGATATCGACAGAAAAATGACCATAAACTTCTTTTTTATATGTGTACATGTATGTATGAAAAAGATACTTGTAACAAATATGTCTGCACTCAAATCAATAGATCGAAATTTGTTTACTATTGTCTTATTACCAGAATGAATCTTTTAAACGATAACACAAACAAGATTTTCGTTGCAATTTTTCGTTGTTGTCGTTTTTGTTTATAGACTTCACCGGGACATCAAATAAGAAGATAAGATTGTGATGAATTATACTTCTCTGTCTGATTGTAAGCAGGGTACAACTAAAAAAAATAAAATAAACGACACTTCGAACGACCGTATATTCCAATCTAAAACAATTGGACGGCTTAATTAAATAAGAATTTAAAAAGCATATAGTCGGTACCATATTCCAGACTGTGATGAAGGAATAACTGCCATATGGTAAGTAGATAGATGTTCACACACAAGGCGCTTACTTTGTATTTCTGTTGTTTACTTCGTTCGGGTATTTTTCCAATTACTTGGTTAATTTAGATATGGATCTCTTATACACGGATGTGATAAAATTAAACTGACAGATAATCAGTTATTTTTAATGTTGGAAGTAGAAGATGGTTATTAAAACACAGGAGGCAGAACAGTGAATTTCATACACCGAAACTGGAATACAAACTTGCAAAAATGAAAAGAGCTTTGTTTTTATTGTAATGCTAGCAACATATGAGGTTTGGTCGGCGTTCGGTATTTTTGTGGTTTACTTTCTAAATGAAATATACCATACGAGTTTTATAAACATATCAAGAAAGATAATACTGAAACAGATACAGATAAAGGGAGTCAACTAAACTTTTCAAACCATCTCAAAAAATTTACTCATGATATTTACAATAGCAGACCATCTTCAGCAGAATTACAGTCTAAGAAGTACTCACAGTTGCTGCAAGTAAATTACCTTTATGGCGTCCATTGATACATAAATAATGTTTGTTTTGACTAAGGTACATTTAAGTGAATTTTTTAAGTACCTACCTTAAAATTTGAAAGGTCTTTGAAATAAGAATATTTAAAAATTAATAAAAGGTACTATCAAGCCGGATAACTAAGCAATTATAAATATATTTTAAGTTTTGTTATATTATCAGTGGTATAATTAATACTATTATATATATCATAAGTAACATAGTATGGTAGTGACATAATACGATACTTATAGGGTCAGTAAATTCAATATGGGGTGAGATCGAAGGTCACTAGCACATTGTATAACGAACTTATCCTACCGACTATCTTAACATGTGGCAATTAGGCGAGTGGCCTATCAAAGTGATTAAGTCTTTAATATAAAGAACCTACTTTTATTGGTGTATACAAAACAAATGCCAACAATAACCACTTTTCAGCTTGTAATGTGTTTTCTGCATTAATTTCAATCGTTCATCATCAATTTCGTTGTTTGTAGAAACATTTCATCAATTTGTCATCATCGCCGTATTGTGTTTATTAAGGGACGGAACACCACTGCTAACCGTGTATTAGAATAAGCCTTGCGTACTGCCCCATGTGAAATTTACAAGGTCTCTACGCGGTAGTTTTTACCCAATGCTATTCCTAGAATATAGGAGGTAAGATAAACATAAATACATAGTCATGTTGACAGGATCAAGGTCGATACAGATTTTAAATTTGACAGAGAATGGTGATTGTTCCTCTGGTATCCCGAGGAGGGTTGTCTGTTTAATAGTTCAAACTGTATAAATACTGGTACGTAATCACGTCCGATCAAATAAGGTAGTGAACAATATGAATGTCCGAATGATCTATTGCTTACAAGTGTCCTTCTAACTGATGGGTTTATTTATGAACATTTGTATTTGGTGCTTGGACGGTTACTCGATGATTCATATTTTAATTTAAAGATGAATAAATTCTACTAATTGGGAAAACAGGTTTCTCAAACTCAGTCCCTTTTCCAAATATGGCTACAGTAAGCCTGAAATATGACAGCTGTTGTGACCAATTTTGCCAATGATAATTTCAAGAGGAAACGCTTCTTGTAAATTGACGAGAATTCTTCAACATGACTTTATATACAATAAGTATATGTGTTATTCCCGCATCTTCAATCTCAACATTACTTACTATTCTTTTATTTTATTGTGTATGGTAAAGTGGTTAAACTACGAAAAGGTTCAATGGATTATATATGTAATCAAACACAAAGTTAGACACAATGACAACTTGCTGATTTAAGAATTATCCAATATGAATTTATTTTACTTTTACTAATTACATTAATATTACACACACTTGGTGACTTTTAAAACGTTCATTTGTTAGTGTTGTAGAATCTGTACAAAATAAAAAATTTGATGTAGCCGAGTTCTTTCTGTTTTGTAGTGTTCCTGACTGACTGATTTATATGATGTTTACTTTTCTTTATAATTATCTCTCCAGTCGTTTGTCCTCGGTTGACATTTGTAAATATTCGATTGATCGAAAGTGGTATCATGTAATAACATTTGATATAGTTAGCATAATATTTTTTTCATTGTAAACTTTAAATCATCTATACATATATAACTGTAAATCTCTGTTATGGAATAAATAGTTAAAAGATTTCATTGGATTAATATTAAACACTAACTAGGTCTTAATCGAGACACCATATTTAAATGCATGTACATCATTGAGGGCTGCATTATTGAAGCTTTTATTTGAACGTTTATTCGTATATATGTGAACATAACGTGTGTTGGTTGTTTAATTAGAATGGATATTTGTAAAACTACCAGAATGTTTCTATTTATTCTTTTGTTGAGCCATGTTTATGGTCAGACGTCGTCAAATATGAAACAATTATATACTGATATTTTTACAAGTTACCAACCATCAATTCTTCCGAATTCTGATTTTTCAGCACCATTACAAATAACACTACAGCCCTATTTGATGACCATTACTCAATTTCAGGAAGTGGAAGAAACTCTGGACGTGGCTTTAGGACTAATATCGACCTGGGTTGATAATGGATTGTCGTGGACTCCGTCATCATACGGTAATGCGGAATATATTATAGTGCCTCACACAGATGTGTGGACCCCAAAGTTTGTTCTTGTAAATTCCGTTGAAACATATGAACCTTTAGCAGGAGATAATGATATCTTTGCAACGATTTATTCTAATGGAACTATGTCAATAGTTTATGGCGATGTTTTGTCATCGAAATGTACAGCCAATATTTACAAGTTTCCATTTGATTCTCAAACATGTGATTTGCAATTTGCCGTCTGGGGAATTACATCAAATGATATAACCATAATGGCAAACCCTATTAGCTTAGCGTTCTACAATGAAAATTCAAATTGGGAACTAGATTCCTATAGTTCAAAATCTACGGTTATGAACGGATACTCTATGCTAATACTTACAATGACGATAAAGCGTGTGCCGTTGTACTACATCATAATGGTAGCTTTGCCAACAAATTTGTTCTTTGTATTGAATCCGCTCGTGTTTCTACTTCCGGTTGAATCTGGTGAACGCTTAGGACTTGCGATGACAATATTATTATCGTATGCTATATTCCTGACAATGGTCCAAACGTCCATACCAGCATCTTCTAATCCAATGAGTGTTTTACTGATTATAATGATAGTGACTATTGTAATAAGCGGTATCACTGCTGCTGTAACTATTTACATAGCGGCACTTTATCAAAGAGAACGACACGTTAAAATGAACTCTTTTTGGAAGTTCATCGGAACAAGGTTACCATGGAGTAGAAGACATACTTCTGTGAAGCCGGTAGTGAACAATGGTGGAAAGGGGGATATTATATCTTCGCCGATAGAGACAAGCATAACCTGGCAGGAAGTCTGTCACGCTCTAGATACACTTATGATGGTCATACTATATGCCAACATTTTCATTATTAATTGTGCATTTATGATAGCTGTATCTTAGTGATATGAAACATATGTATAAATAATTTGATGTGTATTATCTAGATTGATCACATGTACACTAATTATTATACTGTGAAAGTACTTTTATTCGTGGGAACCAATTTTCGTGGTTTTCGTGGATGACTTTATCCACGAAATTAAGTGTTCAACGAAATATAACAACTGTTGTCCTGATCAAGACATGAAAAGATTCCCATGTAGGTTTGACTACCGATATGATCTAGAAAAACATTGAATATCAACAAATCTGAGACTACTATAATAGTAGTCTCAGGGCAAATGCACTATGAACTACAACTGCATGCAGGATTATACCCATTTAATCTTTAAAAACCTAAACTGTACAACTTCTGATCTTTTAATTCTCTTAAAAATATTTTGATCGATGAAAGTCAGATTTCCGGTGATGATATGCTATGATAAAGTGTTCATTTTATATCCTCAAAATTCTTGTACGGGAAATAACAATTTCATGCTGGGCTTGCTTTTGATAAGAATTAATTTTACAATTAATGTACATTTGTAGCATTTGTTTATGTAACTGTTTTCTTTAAGTGACATGTTTATGGCCTAATTAACACCTTTGATGGTCTTTAATCTGTTGATCACTCGATCTCAGGTTAATTAGTGTCATCACTACGCGGGTGCAACAATTTAAATGTTTACTTTGCAATTCCCTTCAATCGAGACAATTTGTAATCTTCGTTTCTAATGGCTTCAATTCTAAGCACTATTTGTGTTTTTTTTTTTTTTTTTAGAAAACTAAAATCCACGAAATTAAAAACCCACGAACATGTAACTTTTGCTCTAACCACGAAAATTGATACCCACGAATTAAAGTACTTTCACAGTATGACAAAATTAAGATCAGCTCCACAGCTACCGCATGTTATCAGTTATGTTGTAAAAATGTTTGTATCTTCACACAGAAGTTAATTTGTTTTTTGTATTAATCTAAACAGTTGAATGCCGTGTTATTCACTGTTAGTGGTAGTTTGTGATATACATCTAGTATGTTCTGCTTAATTATAAAGCGTTTCGTACTAAACGAAAGCACACTATCACAGAATGTGGCAGCCTGAAAAGTCAAATTATGTATACTTTTATATATGTTTTACTGTGCGTATTGCTATGTGTTTCTTTATTCTACATTGGCTAGAGGTATAGGGGGAGGGTTGAGATCTCACAAAACATGTTTAATCCGGACGTACTTTTGCGCCTGTCCCAAGTCAGGAGCCTTTGACCTTTGTTAGTCTTGTATGTTTTTTAATTTTAGTTCATTTATATGTTTTGGAGTTTAGTGTGACGTCCATTTTCACTGAACTAGTACACAATTTTATTGAGGGGCCAGCTGAGGACCACCTCCGGGTGCGGGATTTTCTCACTGCGTTGGAGACCCATTGGTGACCTTCGGCTGTTGTCTGCTCTTTGGGTGGGTTGTTGTCTCTTTGACATATTCCCCATTTCCATTCTCAATTTTATAATTTATATATTTATTGAAAACGGTTTGTCTTTAAAAAAAAATGCTAAGATTCGTTCAGTTGTTGTATCTTGCGTAATAGAATAAAAAAAAAAAAAAAAAAAAATACACAAAATTACAAAGATACAGAGATGATAGCAATCTTTACAGTCCAATCTCACGTTCTAATATACTGTGGTAAGGTTCTCAATTGTTAAAACGTTCGTCGAATGTATACACTTTAAATCTTCTATTTGAATTAATCAACTGCTTAAAATGAATTGAATCGATATCAGTATATAAATGGTAATTTGGACTATCAGCGATTTAGATTATTTACGTGTTAAATCCTTTATTCATTACTTATGATTTTTATTAATATCAAAGAGATATATTGGAAAGAAATATAATAAATAACCCAAAAATAGATGAACTTTGTTCTAATTGGCAAATTCATTCGAAATTTTGGGGTCTTCAATTCTTTTCAAGTTCGTAATTTATTTAGGTTTTTTTAACTTTTTTTATTCGAGCTTTATTGATTAGTCTTTTGTAAACGACACGCGCGTCCTGCGAACACAATTTGAAGCCTGGTATCTATGATGAGTTAATCACATCCAAAAGATTTCTACCAATGTTATGGTAATGAAAACCTATGCGATGAAAAAAATATACTTAGTTAAACATTAAAACGTATATTACTAATCTATGTGTGAATCAAACGTATTTCTTCCACAACCTTCATCAAATACAACCCATCAATATAAAGATTAGAAGATGTTTTCACCAGAGACTGACTTACGTAGATGTAAGCAATAATGGATCAACATTCGTACTTAAACAATTAGCAAAATCCATATGGTATATTAAGTTATAACAAGACCAGACACGAACAATTCAAACTCGAAAACCAAACACCCGACTAATATACAAAGAAATAAGAAAAAGACAGCTATTCACATCTACTACTTAATTAGAGGCTTAAAAAATGAAAACAACATGTTATAAAATTGATGGGTCCGAAGCCTTTTTCTGGATCTACCTTCATCAGGAACGCTTAAATCCGAATATTGGAACGCCACGGATGTATAGGGACCGAACAACGTTGCAGAGCTATAAACAAAAAAGGACATAAGAAATAGCCAAATCCATCTAAGGCCAACTTTACATGAAGGAGTTGAAACCTTAGTTATAATATAATTTCAAAACTTATAAACGAGCAACTTAAGATAGTTTGTTTAACATGTTTAACACAAGTAGTGGTTGTCTTTAACATGGTTACTCTCTTACCTAATGAATTAAATATGAAGCTTTTAAGACTATTCAAAGGATCGGAGCTGAAAAAAGTAAAATCACAAAAATACTGAACTCCGAGGAAAATTCAAAACGGAAAGTCCCTAATCAAATTGCAAAATCAAATGATAAAACACAACAAACGAATGGACAACAACTGTCATATTCCTGACTTGGTACAGGCATTTTTAAATGTAGAAAATGGTGCATGGTACGAGTTATATTGGTATCGTAAACATTACGATGGCATGATACCAAACTCCGAACGAGAGGTGTAATGGTTGATTTTCGTATGATGGAAAAAATCTTTTGATAAGTTTAATTGAGGTCTGGAGCTGACATATCAGTAACTGATAGTAGTCCTTTGATAATATATGTCATTTTGCCTATTGTCTTATGATTAAATTGAGAATGGTAATGGGAAATGTGTCAAAGAGACAACAACCCAACCAAAGGACAGAAAACAGTCGAAGGCCACCTATGGGTCTTCAAAACAGCGAGAAAATTCCGCACCCGAAGGCGTGCTTCAGCTTGCCCCCCAAAAAAATGTGCACTAGTTCAGTGATAATGAACGTCATACTAAATGCCGAAACATATAAATGAACTAAAATTTAAAAAAAACATACAAGACGAACATAGGCCAGAGGCTCCTGACTTGGGACAGGCGCAAAAATGCGGCGGGTTAAACATGTTTTGTGCGATCTCAACCCTCCTCTATACCTCTAGCCAATGTAGAAAAACAAACCCACAGCGATACCCACAGTAAAACTCAGTTTAAAAGATGTCCGAGTCCGATGTTAGAATAGGTAACAAAAGAAACTAAGCAAAATGACAATGATACATAAATTACATAAAGGACTACTAGCAGTTAGTAGATTAGCTTTTGAGGTGAATGCCGACATGTTTGTGCTTTTATAAGAATATTACCATACAAGATTGGAGGTGAAATACCTGAACGTGTAGGATGTCTGCATGTTGATTTGTATTTACGAATTATGTCCTTGTACCGATGATAAAATTTAGTAAATATTTTGACTAGTTTGTGATATCGAAAACCCTGGTGTAATAATTTTTCAGTAATACATATATTTCTTTCGTTAAAATCTAATACGTTGTTACATACACGAGCGAATCGAACAAGTTGAGATATATAAACATCATATGATGGTGACAAGGGAACGTCACCATCTTAAAATGGATAATTAACAATAGAAAATGAAAAATAATCTCTTTTCTCATAAATTTTGGTTTTAAGCTTCCAGTTATAAATGATATAGATATCAAGATCTAGGAAAGGGTATTGTTCATTGTTAGTATTAGCATTATTTAAAGTTAGTTCAACAGGATAAATATGTTTAGTGTACATATACTGAAGTCGTCATTATTGAGAGCAAATATCTTATCCAAATATCTAAAAATATTATTAATTTTTTGTATCGGATGTTGTTTCGATGGGTCTTTGCTGATTGTAGTCATAAATTGTAACTCATAACAATACAGAAACAGGTCCGCAATAAGTGGTGCACAGTTAGTCCCCATTGGAATTCCGATAACCTGACTATATACAGAACCTCCAAAGCAAACACAAATGTTATCTAGTAAAAATTCAAGTGCAGTTATAGTATCAAAGCAGGTCCAATTGACATAGTTCTTTTGTTTGTTGTTCCTAAAAAATGACCTAAAAGAATTTGAACATATATTATCGCATTGACTTTTTTAATGTCAACTTAATTAGGTTTGTGAATTTTTTCATAATATGAATATGAGGCAAAGTGGTATATGAGGTAGAAATATCAAAACTTTTAACAGATTCAAAATCACCAATACAGGCATGCAATTTATCAAGTACTTCCAACAAATTTTAGACACTCCAGAAGTAATCAATACCACTTTTTTCAAAGGCCTTATTTGAACAATTTATTATCAGATTTTTGATTGTACCAAGTGTACTAGTAAGTAGAATAGACAGTTTAGTAGTGGGTCTTTGGCTTGAAGACAAAAACATCTATATTTGTAAGGTGTTTGGGCAGCTTCTGAAACCAGTACATAGTTGGAACTTCATTGTATATTAGTTTACGTTTGATACGTGAATAGGGTTAGTATGGTTGTTGTATGTACGGAGTGAGTTGTGGATGATGTAACGACACTCATTCCAATTAAGAATTGACGGTGGACGATATTACGGTCCTTTACTGAGAAATGACTCTTGGTCACGAACGATGTTAAGTTCTCTTGTTATAATATGGGAACTGGGATCCTAAATGTATTCGGAATTACTGCAATTTCATGACGTAGGTGTTTTTTCACTGATATGTACATCTTTACACACATGGATATAATTTAACACATATTTCCGGGTAGATTTTTTTTTGTAAAAATAACAAAAAAGAGGGAGTTCAGTATTATCAAAATATCCAGGATACCTATTCTTACATCTTAAACCTTTTAACTAAATTTTACTGTGCGTTTGGGTGTGTGCTTGTTTATTCCACCTTAGCTAGAGGTATAGGCAGAGGGTTGAGATTTCACAAAACCTGCATATTTGACCCTATTACAAGTCAGTCACCTTTAGCCTGTATTAGTCTTGTGTAATTTTAATTGTGGTTCATTTGTATGTTTCGGAGTTAATGTGGCGTCCATTTCCCTGAACTAGAATACATTATTGTCTAAGGACCAGCTGGAGCCCGCCTCCGAGTGTTGGATTTTTTGCTACGTTGAAAACCCAATGGCGGCATTGGACTGTTTTCTTTTCCTTGTTCGAGTTGTTATATCTCACTCCTCGTTTCTATTCTGTAATCTATAAGGATTGTTGATTTTTCAAAAATTATAGTAAGTTTAAATAAAAGATATATAAAAATTGTAATTCCCTCAAATATGTCGATTATTAATAATTATGTTTGGCGCGAATAGCTAGTAATTTATATAACAATGGGTAAAGTACAATGGTATGTTATGTATTAGGCATAGGAAAATGTATACGGTATGGTCTTATAATATATGGTGAAATAGTGTATGTTGAAATGTAACCCGAATAATTCAGTCCCTCCCCGTGATCGACTCTCCCACTCGCGAGGGCCTGAACTCTTTATACGATAAAAACGAATCCAGGATTTTGATTGGTGCTCTCTGTGAGAGAGAGCCAATCAGCTAATAGCTAGATGTTATCGAGATAGGTTAATCCCGAGCTAATTCCGAATGATTTTTTGACGATTTTTCATTGACTAGGCCTTCAGGCGTTAATGTAGCCATCGTAGATCAGTGGAATATAACGACTGAATTATTCGGGTTAGTTGAAATGGTGTAAGTTGAAATGGTGAATGTGAAATAATGTATGGTTAATTTGTAATGGTGTATGAATAAGTGGTAACTGTATGGACTATACCATGATAACTATTTTGTCCGATTGAATATTCCATGGATTTTAAAGTAGATATAAAAATGAATCATAATATTATAATCGTGTTTAAAAATGAAAACCAAGGTTAACAGATAAAAAAATAAATAAAAGGCTATGGAAAATTTTTACAATTTTTAAACTTTAACGAGGCAAGACAGATGTATGTTATCTGATAGCAACACACAATATCAAAGTTGCCATTTTTATAATCGCTTTTCAGTGTTATTCTCGGGGTAACTTAAATTCATCTGGCGACCTTGAATTATATAGTAATAACTTAATCACTCCAATCAAGACACAAATAACTGCAACATATGCAAGTAATTAACCTCTTATGAAAGGTGACAAAAACGTTTAATCCGCTGGTCATAAATCAGAATGTACAAATGTACCCAGATATTTGACCTGTTATAATGTCAGTAAATTGGCTAATTCAGTTGGTTAAAAAATAGCATACATGTATATAAGACAAATTTAACTATCAGGGTCTAGGGAATTTGATTTCAAAACCTCCCATCACGTTCCAATGATTATTATTGACGTCTTACATCATAATTCCTGATTAGTTTGTAACTTTTACATTCCAATTTGACAAAGTGTATGGTGAAACAGTGTATGGTGAAAAAGTGAATGTGAAATAGTGTATGGTTAATATTGTAATGGTGTATGAGTAAGTGGTAACTGTATGGACTATACCAAATAACTGTTTTGTCCGATTGAATGTTCCATGGCTTAAAAATAGATATGAATATGAATCATAATATTTCAATTGTGTAAAAATGAAAACCAAGGTTAAAAGATAAAAAAAAAAAAAAAAATAAACGGCCATGGAAAATTATTACAACTTTGAAACGTTAACGAGGCAAGACAGATGTATTTTATCTGATAGCAACACTGTCAATATCAAAGTGCCGTTGTCATTTTTATAATCACTTTTCAGTGCTATTCTCGGGTTAACTTTAATTGATCTGGCGACCTTGAATTATATAGTAATGACTTAATCACTCCAATCACGACACAAATAACTGCAAGTAATTAACCTCTTATGAAAGGGAACAAAATCGTTTAATCCGCTGGTCATAAATCAGAATATACTAATGTACCCAGATATTTACCCTCTTAGATAGTCAGTAATTGAGCTAATTCAGTTGGTTAAATAAACTAGCATACATGTATATACAACAAATTTAACGATCAGGGTCTAGGGATTTTGATTTCAAAACCTACCTATACGTTTCAATAACTGCTATTGACGTCATATATCATAATTCCTGATTAGTTTGTAATTTCACATTCCCATTTGACAACCAAGCAATCGCTTGATTGATACTGTTTTTACTAATACCATCTAATAAACTAACATGCATTGTATTCTGTTTGTGTTATACCAAATTCTTACAGAAGAGACAGGTGATATCAAAGGGACATTGCAAGTTCATTTATTGAAGAAAAATATGCATATAAGTTAAAAAAAATAACATAAAAACGACAAAAAAAATTAACATCAGTCTTAAGGTTGCATTTCTGTAAATATAGACAATGCAATTTCCCATAGAAACTACCTTTGCGGCTTAAACAGTGACACTTTTACTATTAAGTTTTGTGAAAAATTATATCCAAGAAAGGAAAGTTGATATGCACTACTATTTTATTCAAGGTTAAAATATAGGGCTGTGCGGCATATTTTCAACATTAATATGCCCTGAACTTCTAAGAGTTTAAACTTATACTAAAATTCTATACTACCCCTACCTTTACTTTTACCTACTTCAGAATTCATTTTTCATCGCAATAGTATGTTTGTATACTGGTAACAGTCCCAAGTTATGACTCTCTGAGATGAAACATAGAGATCATATATGGCAGCCAGTATGTCAACAAATCAAATTATCAAAGAATAATATATATCTCCCCAAAAGAGGCGTGGTTTGAGAAACAGCTGTATTTACAAAGTGCAACCTTAAACACGTAAAATAAAGAACTTGAGACTGAGTTACACGTTCAAGTGTATACAATTATACACAGGCAAATTTAACTCGCATGAATTTCACATTAATTTAAAATTCATGTGATCTCACGTGAAATTCATGTGAATTTCAACTTAAACAAGTTTATACGTGAAACTCACGTGAAATAAGTTAATGTGAGTTTCATGTGAATCTCATGTGAAACTGAAATGAATTTCACATGAAAATCACATGAATTTTTTTTTCACGTTAATTCACGTTAATTTTTGAAAATAATCTTATTCAAATAACATTTAAATTTTCAAATTAAAATCAAAATAATGAAAAATTCCAATTTTTCTTTTGCTAAAGTTCATGTGAAAATCAACAGCTCAAACACATCAAACGAATTGAAAACGACTGTCATATTCCGAACTAGTACATGCATTTCCTTGGGTAGATAATGATAGATTAAACTTAATTTAATGGCTAGTTAGAATAACCCTCTACGTAGTATTAGGACTTGGGTTTGCATGTTTATTTCTAAATTATTTATTAATTGATTGACATACACTGTTTTGATAACATATGTTAATAAATCATGTCAATATCAAATCACTGACTACTGATCTGGTGATACCAGGGACTACTCAGAGCCTAACAATACATCAGCTTTCATTTTTCATTTGCTCGACATAAGTCTTTTTATGTTGTTTTATATAATTAATATTCTCCTTTCCGTTATCGTGACAACCAGAAAAGTTTCAGTATACTATCCACGATAACGTGAAAGTTAAGGGAAAACGGTACTATTACATTTTCCCAGCATTAGGTAAGCCTTTTGTGTAACCAAGGCAGGTGAAGGAAGTCAACTTAGGAGCGCTGTGATTGGATGTAAGGGTACAATATATTTTTTTTATTTATCTATAAATAACTGCAGTGTGTATATTTACAATATAAATTTTGAAACCCATTGAAATATTTTCTAGAAAATTATTCGTAAAGACTGCCACAATTTCATAAATTTGGTGTAAAATGACGGTGTGCATGGATAACATAAACAAGCTCCGTTGAAAGTTGGTCATGATACTATTTGGCTTCAATTTGTAAAACAGAATAATAAAGTACTAACATCACACATACCTGTTTTAGCCTGGTTTTTATTATAAAAAGTGGTAAATTTAGAAA
Source organism: Mytilus coruscus (assembly GCA_017311375.1). Classification (NCBI taxonomy): domain Eukaryota; kingdom Metazoa; phylum Mollusca; class Bivalvia; order Mytilida; family Mytilidae; genus Mytilus; species Mytilus coruscus. Next base: position 33,159,240 of record CM029607.1, read on the forward strand.
ATGTTAGTATTGTCGCCTATGGCAAAATAATAAATACCGTTTTCCCTTAACATTTTCTGATGGATGACGTACACATTAATTTATTAATAACAATACCTGGCCTGTAACTAAAATGAAAACAAATTCGGGATAAGGAGAAAAATTGAAAGATTTATGTGTTCGTCCTGACTGTATTAGCGGTTTTATGCCAGAACTTTTCAATATTTTTAAGCATTATCATACCAGAAATATAGGAAACGTGAAACTAGATAAATTGCACCAGGTTAGACTACAGTTTTATTGGTCAGATGTTCGCTTTGTTTAAAATTAAAATAAAGGTTAACGCTTTTGGAAACTGATTCAGGTTTAAACAGATTATAGATTTGCAGATTACATCACTTAGTCATTTGACGTTTTATATTAACTTATAATTTGACTAACACATTTTTTAACATGGATTTGCTATGACTTAAAGTTAATATTTATACGACAAAAGATAATGTTTAAAATCATTTAAAGCATTTGTTATACAAATAAGAAGGTGGGATATGATTACTAATGAGACAACATTCAATCATAGACAAGATGACGTGGCTGTTAAAAATTATAGGTCACCATACGGCCTTCCACAATGAGCAACGCAAATGCCCATAAATGTTTGTTTTTGTTTAGCGGTATTATTCGTACATACCTGCATCTAGATTTCACTAATTTGTAATCTGCACAACATATCTACAGATATACGTACATCGTTTATCTTAGTTCCAATATATAAATAAACTCATCATAGATACCAGGATTGAAATTTGGTATTTGCGCCAGACGCGCGTTTCGTCTACAAATGACTCATCAAATAAGAAAGTCGTTGTAATTAAAAACAACTACCACACCACAAGTATTGCGAATCTGCTGGGGAATAAATTAAAAAAAAAATTACTAATCAGTACATCCAATTAATGCAAGGTGTTTTCGGCACTTCATTTTTTCTTTATGAAAAATGCAGACTTCGGAAGCATGTTCTTCCATTTAAAAAAGAAAACAGATCTGCATGTACCGTGTCGTTACGAAAGACGATTCAAAAAAAAAAAAAATTACCTCGCATGCATTGATATTATTGTATATTGTTTGTTCAATTCAGAGATATATTTTCTAATTGGCGATTGGTTTCCCAATACATGTAACTAGCAATCGCCAAACTTTAGATAATAGTTTGATGATTACTTTTCATGTATACCAGTTTATTTTTAGATTCATTTCCGATTTTCATTTTTGTTAATTTGCATCTTGTTTGGCAATTTTCATTTTCATTTCAGTTTCTATTTTGTCGCATTTTCAAAGTCATTATGCATGTTAGTGCTTACTTGCATCATGCAAAATTTTTATTAAAAGTTTCTCTATTCTAAGCATTTTCATTACGCTATTAATCAGATTTATTAGTACTCATTTTCAATGTTTAACATTAAAATATATATGCCAATCGCAAATAAATCCAAAAATTTATATAACTTTAATCATACATAAAGTATATGTGATTAAGCAAACAAGTAGAGGTAATTTTTCAGGACGTTATACGTACATATGAATTGCAAAGCCAATTATTACCTACTCATTTTGCAGAGAATTGATGTCACTGCTGGTAATAAGTTTGATTGTTGCTTGTCGCTTTAAGAAGAATGGACGATCATATAGCAAGCAAATGTATGTCTTCATTGATTTTATCATGTGTATCATTTTCGTTGTTTATGGTCAGACATCCACTGACATAAACAAATTATATACCGATATATTGAAGCTTTAAATTTTCTCCTAGATAACATATATGTACGTTTCGGCGATAAAGTGTATCGTCAGGTAGTAGGTATTCCTATGGGCACTAACTGCGCCCCTTTAATAGTAGATTTATTCCTGTATTGCTATGAATCTCAGTTTATAACCAAACTCAGTAAAGACACATCATTGTTACATTTGGTTGATACATTCAACAATACCTACCGTTATCTGAATGATATTTTTTCGTTAAATAATCCAGAGTTCTCTAAATATACTGCCGAAATTTACCCAAAAGAACTTACTTTAACTAAATCTAACATAAACAGCAGCAGTTGTCCTTTTCTAGATTTAGACATTTCAATGTCTAAAGGGAAACTCCATACTAAAATTTACGACATTGTTAATTTTCCTTTTTTAGGCGGCGACGTGCCTTTGGCTGTATCATACGGTGTATATATATCCCAACTCGTTCGGTATGCCCGTGTGTGTAGTGATTTCATAGATTTTAACGAACGTAATCAATGCATCACTGGTAAATTATTAAGTCAGGGATTTCGTTACCATAAATTACTTAAAACTTTTACTAAATTCTTTCATGGATACAAAGATTTGATTAGTAAATTTGGCTGTACCTGTAGAAAACTTATTAAAAATGGTATTTCACATCCTAAATTTTACGGTAATATTGTACTTAAAGCGCGGAAATCACTATGTGATCCGTGTTAACTCATCGAAACTTTAAACAAACTTATTAGTAAGGGTTATCGTACCAATGTTGTAATTAGATCTCTGAATATAGTTTACATTGGCACTAATATCGATTTTGTCATTAGCAAATTAAAACATAACTAAATTTGTATTTTCTTTTCAAACGGGATGTATAGAGACACATACACGTTCATTTTTATCTATAAAGAAGTCACTCCTAACTATCCTACTACCTGTCGATACATTTATTTTTGGCATTGCACAAGTCATGTCTTCTTTGACTGTTCATGACGTTAACATACTAAATCCCTGGGATGTATTTAGTTGATTTCAGTCTCTGATGCATGATTTTTTATTATTAATTGTTTTGGCTTTTAACTAGCTGTCAGTAACTGCGAGTACTCTCAAATCGTACTTTCTTGTTAATTTGACCTGTTGTTACTATTGTCTATATAGCAGCTTTGATTATTTGGAATTACTACAAATTTTCACTTCTTCGTACTATATATGAACATCAAAATTATTTCATTTCTCCTTAAATACTGTTCTTGCACCTGTACAGGAAGTTTTATCTAGCACTAATTGTATAGTTTTATTGTTGATATTCACCCCATATGTACCAAGTGTTAAATTAGTTTTATTGATATTAAAGAAATTTCTTGGTATTCCTAAACGGAAGATTTTATAAAAACAGAAGAAGAAGTATACTTAACAACAAAATTATTTTCATTTACCTGTGTATAATATGACGCAGGTTTTTTCAAAAGTGATGATTTTCTAAAAATTGTTTAACATTTCACAGTGGTATCATACTTTAACTTTGTTTAAACCAGTGTATTTGCATTCAGGTATCACAGATCAAACTTATTCGTTCATTGTGTGTTAATTTACGTTTTTTGATTGAGTTAAGCCTTCCAATTGATATTTTATAGTGTGTCTTTCTATGTTGTGATGTTATACTATTGTTTCAGAAAACGGAGAAGGTTTGGTACCATTAAAAGTTTAATCCCGCTGCAAATGTTTGCACCTGTCCTAAGTCAGGAATCTGATGTACAGTAGTTGTCGTCTATTTATGTAGTTCATACGTGTTTCTCGTTTCTCGTTTTTATATAGATTAGACCGTTGGTTTTCCCGTTTGAATGGTTATACACTAGTAATTTTTGGGGCCCTTTATAGCTTGCTGTTCGGTGTGAGCCAATGCTCCGTGTTGAGGGCCGTACCTTGACCTATAATGGTTTACTTTTATAAATTGTTACTTGGATGGAGAGTTGTCTCATTGGCACTCATACCACATCTTTCTATATCTATATTCACAAGTTACCAAAAGTCAGTTGTTCCAAATTCTGATTTCTCTACATCTTTGAATGTAACATTGAACATGTATTTGAAGACAATCACTCGATTTAATGAAGTGGACGAAACCTTGGACACTGCGACTGGAATGATAGCTACTTGGACCGATTCTGGATTTACTTGGGATCCTTCTTCCTACGGTAATGCAGAATATATCATGGTGCCACATACCGATGTTTGGACACCGAAGTTTGTATTAACAAATTCTGTTGAAACATACGAACCAATAGGAGGACGGTAACGATCTTTTTGTAACGATAAATTACAACGGCTCTGTATCTATTGCTTACGGCGATGTCATGTCATCAAAATGTACAGCGAATGTATACAAGTTTCCTTATGATTCTCAAACTTGTGATCTGAATTTTGTTGTATGGGGAATTTTAGCAAATGACATAAATTTTATTGCTGATTCTAACCCGGTTGACCTATCCTTCTATACACCAAACTCTGACTTGTCACTAGAATCCTATAAAGGTGAAACTTTACTTTGGAATGGATATTCTAATTTTAAAATGACTTTTACAATAAAACGTGCACCTTTATATCACAACATAGTAGTTGCTTGTCCTACCAATTTGTTTAGTTTACTGAATCCACTGGTGTTTCTACTTCCGATAGATTCTGGAGACAGAATAGGATTATCAACGACAATTTCACTATCATATGCAATATTTCTGACCATGGTCCAAACGGCTGTCCCGGCATCCTCTAATCCAATGAGTCTTTTATTAGTCATGATGATAGTGACTATAACATTCAGTGGAATCACTGTTGCTGTAACGATTTATATATCGTCACTTCATCATAGAGATCCACAATCAAAAATGAACAATGTTTTCAAATTCTTTGGATCAAAGACACCATGGAGACAACGATTATCAGCTATTCGACCAGGGTCCAATGATATAGAAATAGTACATGTAAAATCCGCGACAGAGATAAACATTACCTGGAAAGATGTTTGCGATGGACTAGATAAATACATGATGTTGATATCATACTTGATCGTTTTCATTGTTAACGTGGCATATTTCATTGCTTCTTCTGTGTGAATATAGAGTCAACAAATAATGATTTAATTTTTTTTTAAATGTGACTGGTTCGTACAAACAAATAATCGAAGACACATGTTACTTAATACACCAATTATCATTAAGAATAATATATAAAACGTTTTAAAATTATACGGATTGTTAGTTTTTGGCATTTTACAAGGTCATGCTTTCTTGCAGACGGTTTTTGACATCTTGTCACTTAATCCGTTGGAAATGTCCCGGTTGATATTTGAATCTATTAAATTTTATTATAGATATATTATTAGTTTAACTTTAATTTCACACTGAATTCTGTAATTTCGATTCTGTGAGATCGAAATTGTGTTCAGTTGTCGAAGTTATTATGTTTGTAATCACCGATCTGACGAGACCGGTGAATTTATTGTTATGTTGTGTTGTTGCAGATGTAGATCACTCCAATACATGTTGCCCTGACATATTCTATTTATACTCATCGCAAGTCAAGTTAAAGACCTTATTTCCATGCAAGTGGTTGTCGTTGGATACTTTCTGTTATAATTAATTTTCGTTCATCGTTTTAACATAGAAAAAAAAAGTTAGATTTCTTCTCTAAAATGTTTCTCCTTTTAAATGCAGGGCCTTTTATAGCTTACTTTGCGGTAATAGTTATGCTTGAATCTACATTTATTTATAACACCATTCTTTTTACTCTTTAGTAAAAGGATTTCAGTATCAATCATACCACATTTACATATTTTAATTATAATATAAGATACATTTCCAAATTATTGAATATCAAGAAGCGATATATCGATTTAACTGCTAGTTGATTTTGTTATTGAGGTTTTGGGTGTATTTTTTGGGGCTATGGTGTTTTTTCCTGATATTTGACCTGATTTCCGATTGTATTCTTCAGTATCTCCTGCCTCTTTGTATTTTAACCTACAACAAATTGTTGAATTCTTATCAACACAGCTGCACTTACTGAGTTGCCTTTATACAACGAATATAGTCAGTCATTTCAGTTCAACAACAACATATAACTAGTGTTATCAACACCACCATTTAATATAGGTACCCGTAAGTAGTTTTATTTAGGAGTTTTGTGAAAATGATAATTAGATCAATACAGAAAATATTTATTGAAGTGACAACTGCAAAAATACAACAGTATAAGATTATATTTAAATCACGAGTCAAGAAGGTACAAACAACACTATAACAAAAAAAAAAAAAAAAAAAAACAACAAAAAAAAAACAAAACAAAAAAAAACTTAGTCAACAGTTACCTCATCGAAACAAAACCATATCACTGAGCATTAGGAACCACAGGACACCCTATGATGAACATATGTTAGGACAAAAGAAACCATAAAATAAAATACGGAATCAATCAGGTTAAGACATTATTTCATTTGCTATATCATAAAGCAGGCGGTCTGTGCGAAAATTTAAATTTGAAAAATAATTGATAGATTACTGTGAAGTCACAAAAAAATATATCTGATATTATCATGATAAAGAAATATAATTTGAAAATTAACAATACACCTGCAGTATATTGTGAACTTTATACGTTCATAACCTTTAACTTACAATTTTTAAGGTTAGGGTGTTTTTGTTGCTTGTGGAGAGTTGTCTCATTGGCAATCATACGACATCTTCTATTTTATAGTTGCTGTAGGGTTTGCTACTCGTGCTGTGTAGATGCTGTAGAATGTGTCCCCGTGCATGTAGTGTATGCCCTTATATTTTTACAGTTAAGGTTTTTGCTTATGAGAGAGCTGTCTATATATTTAATTATCTCTTGTGGAGAGTTGTCTCATTGGCAATCCTTCCACATCTTATTTTTATATTTACTGCAGTGTTTGCAACTCGTGCTGTGTGGATGCAGTAGAATGTGTCCCTATGCTTGTAGTGTATGCTCTTCTTTTTCAGTAAGGTTTTTTGCTTGTGAGAGAGCTCTCTGCATAAATTATTCAATTATCTCATGTGGAGAGTTGTCTCATTGACAATCATACCACATCTTCTATTTTATATTTACTGCAGGATTTGCTACTCTTGCTGTGTTGATGCAGTAGAATGTGTCCCTGTGCTTGTAGTGTATGTCCTTAAATTTTTACAGTTATGTTTTTTTTTTGCGTTAGAGAGAGCTGTCTACATGTTCAATTATCTCTTGTGGAGGGTTGTCTCATTGGCAATAATACCAAATCTTCTTTTGTATATTTACTGCAGGGTTTGTTACTCGTGGTGTGTTGATGCAGTATAATCTGTTCCCGAGCATGTATTGCATGCCCTTATATTTTTACAGTTAGGTTTTTTTACTTGTGAGAGAGCTGTCTACATACTAGTATCCAATTATCTCTTCTGGAGAGTTGCTTCATTGGCAATCATACAATATCTTCTTTTTTATATTTACTGCAAGGTTTGTTACTCGTGCCGTGTGGATGCAGTAGAATGTATCCCCGTGCTTGTAGTGTATGTGCCTGTATTTTTACAGTTAGGGTTTTTTGCTTGTGAGAGAGCTGTCTATATATTCAATTATCTTACGTGGAGAGTTTTCTCATTGGCAATCTTACCACATCTTCTTTTTAATAAAAATAATGTACCTGTGAATTAAGTGTTAATTAAGCATACGACTTATTCAAAGCACTATGGTTTTCCTCAACATATTTGATTGCTTTACCGTCTGAAGTTTTCAATGATGCGCCTAGTATATTTGATAAGGTTTTCCATACTATGACTACACATACGATTTCTTGTTTAGAACAATTAGGAACTCACCAATACAAATCCATGTCAAAGATGTACATAACAAATATCAGCTGAAAGAATAAAAAGACATACAAAAAGCCGATTTAACACAACGCTCCACAAAGAGGGATACATTAAGCGATATGAAACCCCTCCAGCTCAACCCCCAAAAAAAAAAACCCAACAAAACAAATACACAGAGTTCAAAGGTGAAATACAAACATGACAAACACAAGTTTCAAAATGTAATTTGAAATGAGTTTTTTCTTCGATTTACTGTAAATATTTCAATCCAATTGACACATCCTAAAATTTTATGAGTGCGTTTTAGTTTATGTCGATCTTTTGACGTTTAATTTACATCTTTTAATTATACATCTTAGTACGATGTCCCCTATTACAGTAGAAAATCAATAAAGAAAAATATATATAATTTCCAGTGTACTAAATCAAATGAACTCAAAATCGTTAACTTTTTTTCTAACTTTTTTTATTTTCCCGCATCTGCGCAGAAATCTTTTCCGGTATCGTTTATCTCTCGGTATTTGAGTAAAATGTTATGGAGACGTACCTTATAACAAAAAGCAAATCAATAAAACTACTAAAGTAAATTTAAAAATCACTATACCAATAAAATCGTAATCGTAAACGTTTCTCTAACTTTTCCCAATAGTTGCATTTGCCCCTGGCGGACGAAGCCATGTAACATGAATGTAAGTCATACGATTTCCCGCAAATTCATACATATGATTACCTTGAAAAAGAATATGAACGACAACACAATAACAATAACATTTGTATCCTTTTGATGTAAAAAACTTTCCTGATGATAGCGTTTCAAGGCTTTGTTTACATTATGACGTCACAACTTAATTTCTTAACAATAGGAACAAACATCGGAAACGTTGCAGTATTTCCGATTCATTTTCAACAGATTCTGTCCAGTTGAGTTCTTTTGGGAAACTCACCGCATATCGATCAGGCAGACTTTTATATCTGTACAAAGATCCGTAATAAGTCGACTTTGAATGTTCTGTTATCCGCTGACATATGAGCTTTTTTTTTTAAAAAACTAGTGATAAGTAAAATCACAAAAATACTGAACTCCAAACAAAATTCAAAACGGAAAGTCCCTAATCAAATGGCAAAATCAAATGATAAAACACATCAAACGAATGGACAACAACTGTCATATTCCTGACTTGGTACAGGCATTTTCAAATGTAGAAAATGGTGGATTAAACCTAGTTTTGAAGCGCTAAACCTCTCACTTTGTATGACAGTCGCATTACCATTCAGCTTTATTAAGTCAATTTTGTTAGAGGAGATACAGTCATAGTTAAAATATTATTTCAAAATGTATTGTTTATCATTGTTTGTAAAATTGCTTCATTTCTTGTTATAATAATAATCAGCTTGCAAAGAGTCACCATCTTTAAATGATATAAACTACATGGTACATGTACATTTATCAAATACTTAATTACACATACAATACTTACACTATTTTTTTGCTGAAAAAGAGTCATATGTGCGGTTTTCATATGGTTTTCATATCTTGGATGAGTTTTACACTAAAAGTTGACAACTGACATATTCCTGACTTGGTACAGGACAAAAAAAGGACAACACAGGGATCGCCCCTCTAAAAGACAACGGACGATTATTTAATACCGCAATAGACAAAGCTAATATCTTGAACAGACAGTACCAATCAGTCTTCACTAAGGAAAATAACAGCGACATACCAAAGCCAAAAGGTAAACAATATCCACCAATGCCAGAGATTAAAGTCACAACAGAAGGCGTTAGAAAGCTATTAAACAAATGCAACCCGAGTAAAGCATGCGGCCCTGATAAAATACCAGCCAGAATTTTAAGGAATGTGCTGACGACCTAGCAACCCTTTTATGCATTGTATTTAATGCCTGTCTTCTTCAACTTTGTATATGTTTGGCTTTATAACTATTTAGACCTGGGCGTCACTGATGAGTCATATGAAGACGAAACGCGTGTCTGGTGTATTAAATTATAATCCTGGTACCTTTGATAATTATTCGATCTGGTACAGTGCCAGAAGACTGGAAACAAGCAAACGTAACTGCAATATTTAAGAAAGGAAGCAGATATGATTCTAGCAACTATAGACCTGTTTCACTCACCTGTCTATGCTGTAAATTCCTGGAACACATCATTGTCAGTAACACCTTGAAACATCTAGACAATCACAAAATACTTACCAACTGCCAGCATGGTTTCAGAGCAAGATGAAGCTGTGAAACTCAACTCATCACGCTTTGTCATGAGCTTGCATCAGCTCTACACAGAGGAGAGCAGATTGATATGGTTATCCTTGACTTTTCTAAGGCCTTTGATCGAGTCCCACACAAACGGCTGCTTAACAAACTACAGCATCATGGAGTTACAGGACAAACACACAAGTGAATTCAATCGTTTCTAGCTAAACGTACCCAACAAGTCATCGTTGAGGAAGAATCTTCAGAGAAAGTTCCTGTGGTTAGTGTAGTCCCCCAAGGGATTGTACTTGGACCGTTACTATTCCCCAATTTATCAATGACTTACCTGACAACATTACATCCAACACACGACTATTTGCAGACGATTGTATAGTATACAGAACAATAACATCTCCTGCTGATACTAATATACTACAAGAAGATCTCTACAAACTTGCAAAATGGGAAAAAAACTTGGGGCATGGACTTTCACCCACAGAAGTGCAGTGTACAATCTACCACCAGATCACGTTCACCAATAATACACTCATACACGCTTAAGGGACAAGTGCTAGAAAGATCAAAAAGTACCAAATACCTTGGAGTCGACATTGAATCAGATCTGTCCTGGAAACAACACATCAATAGAGTAACCAAAAAAGCGAACAGCATGCTAGGATTCCTAAAACGCAACCAAAGAACATCTAACAGCGAAACCAAGACAAATGCATATGTTGCAATGGTCTGATCCAACTTAGACTACTCTGCAACAGTATGGAACCCATACCAAAAAGAGCAAGTGAAAAAGGTTGAAATGGTCCAGCGTCATGCAGCCCGTTATGCCACCAATCGCTATAGGAACACCAGTAGTGTGGGCAGCATGTTAGAAGAACTTGACTGGGAATCATTGGAAAACAGAAGGGTTAAGTTACAGCTAACATTACTCTACAAAGTGGTTAATGATCTTGTGGATATACCACGCGACACTTACTTAACACCAATGTCATCAAGAACAAGATCATCACATACCAAGAAGTTCCGGCAATATTCAACCAAGACTAATGGCTATAAATACAGTTTTTTCCCAAGAACAGTGACCGTTTGGAACTCTTTACCAGCAACTATAGCTGAGGGAGCCTCCTTGGTATCCTTCAAGAGGAAGCTTTCAACACTTTCTATCTAGTCAGTAAAAGCAAATGGTTTACCCCCACCCCTTTTATTATTTTGCTTTATTATTATTTTATTTTTTTTTTCTGTCATACTTTATACTTGCTTGTATATTTTTGGTTTATCTTACAAAATTACTCTATTTCTTGCGCCCACCGGAAGCGTTGAGTATTGGTCAAGTTTGACAGTTCACGTACAATGTAGATGTAGATGAAAGAATGGAAAATAATGGGGACTCAAATATGAAGAGACCCAAAAATTTAGTCACAGAACAACTTTCAAGAAGAATAAGAAACAAGCTTGTATGACATAAAAATTTAAACGCAGAAAATTAACAAACAAATACATTCTATTGTTTTAAATCATACCTCTTAATAAAAATTTCAAAAAAAATGAACACACACGCACAGAAGAACTTTTCTTTATCATATATTTCAATAATTTTATTAGTTACAAACCTTTCTGCCAAAAGAAAATAAGTGACACTTAAACGAAGCCGAATTTTTACTAATAACTACTGACATATCTTTTTTCTAATCTTTTCGTAATTAAAATTATAAAATCATTCTACATGGAATGTGCATTTACATCTACATATCTTCATAATGTACCTACAGGTATTGAGCAAATTCGACACAACTTTTGTTTTCTACAATAACACACAAGGCTTAGCATCACAAAAGAGTAAAAAAAAAAAAAAAAAAAAAATGATACAATGAGAAGACAAAAGAGAATTCAACTTCACATCATCAGTTCTAATAGGAAGAAGTGAGATATTTGTGTTGTGCCGCGATGCAGTGAACATAGTGAAGAAACAATGAAAAATTATCATAAATTTAAATGAATGGTTTTATGTAATCACCTGCTACATTCACTGCAGCCACTTGCAAACAAATTTCTCAATTGCCATGCATCCGAAGGAGATATGATGTATATTGAATTATACAACCTTCAATCAGTGCTTAAAATCTGAAGCAAAAAAATAAGACACTTTCTTGACCACTGTTAGAGTGTTTCTTCTCTATGTAGAAGCAGAAACTGTAACAATTATGCCCATTTCTATACTTTTGTATAGTGGGACGTTTTTCAGATGTTAAAAAAAAATAAGGAGATGTGGTGTAATTGCCAATGAGACAACTATCCAACAAAGTTCAAATGAAGTTGATGAAAACAATTATAGGCAACCGTTATGTATTTAAAAAGAGAAAAACCCATAACGTATAGTTGGCTGTACTAGGCCTCCACAAGTTTGTTTGATTGTTGAGTTTTTTGTTTGGCAGTCATCAGTTAATTTTACGTTTTTCTATACGTTTTAAGAAGATAACTTTTATCAGCTATTCGTGAAATTGAATAGTTGCCTTACAAGTACTTTGCAGAAATCAACACAGTGGAATTGAACTCTTCATGACATTTTCTGGAGGTTAACAGATTTAATTAGTACAGAGCTTCACTTTCTCTTCCACTTACCTGGTATCAAACCTCTAGTAAATGTACCTTCATGTCAAGTGTTTTAAAGAAACCTATACTTTAATTTTACTTTGTGCTATATATCGAGTAAGTAAGCCCTTTTCAACAGACTTTTAAAGTTTTTTTTCATACCACGTTGTGCATGTTCCTGTCCCAAATCAGGTGTCTGTTATTTAATGGTTGTTGTATATCATATTTGTTTTTCTTCAGTTGATTTGTAGATAAATCAGACCGTTACTTTTTCTCGTTGGAATTGTTCTTATTTGTATATTCTATTCATTGAAGACCAAAAATATTTACTGCCGAAGCAGAGTGTATCACATGCAGACTATAAAAACCACAGAACTGTTCCAAGTTTTAACTAGTTGCAGCCCTCAAGCTTCAATAGTGTTGTTGTCTATTGTATTGGTGTGTCTGACATGTCTGGCATCCAGATATAATAGTACTGCATATCAGCTTCTACGTTTTCCATATAACTTTATTTTACAGAGTTCCAAATAATTTTAAATGTATTAACAAATGTATGATGACAAATACTTCTGCACAAATAAACATGATAAAAGGCATATATTTTGATTTAAACATTAATAGAATTTCAATTTCACCAATAATATCATCAGATTATCTATCAATTTACGTATGCAGTACAAGTATAACAATTATCAATAATGTGAAAATTGTTAGAATAGACGTATTACAAAGTTTTTGTTTTGTTTTATTGCCATGTTCTATAAGTTAACTCAGTTATGGTAAAAGAGTGATCAGCGTATCCAAGGAAAAGCTTCACCTACATGACTGGATGCTGTATCTACAAATGTAACAAGCTAAATCCTTGCTGAGACGTAAAAATACTTCTAATAACATGTATTCTATGCTTCTGTTTTTATGAACAAATCGTGTTTTTAATTAAATTCAGTTACTTTCTCACTAGTCAAAACTCGGGGGCCACTTCCTATATACAAGGTGATAGGACGTGCAGCTGGAATAGATCACCTTTTTTAGCTTGAAAATATGTGAATAGGTTGGGAAAACTATCAAAAACATATGAAAAGGTCAACAAAGTTCCCATAATTTCTTCATCTGTCATCATTCTTTGTGTTCCCGGCTGTGTTTTTATCAACCAAGTTTTCTCTTTTGACACTTGGGTATTCCACTCATACATTACACACCCCATGAAACCCAAACAATATTGAAAAGGGTTACATTTTACCTACGCAATCTATGAAAAGGTATACATTTTCAAAATCTAAATTATATGAAAAGGGTGGGGTAGCAGAACCCCAGCGGGCACCCCTATCAATTAAGTATTGCAGTAGTCCCCCCCTGCCGAGAGTCCAAATAATTATGACATCTTGAAAGGCTTTTTTATTTGTTTTTGCTTTGACGCCTTCCTACGACAGACGAAAGGCGTCAAAGCAAAAAATAGAATAGCCTTTCAAGACGTCATTATTATTTGGTCTAATTTCTCACCAGAAATTATGCTGGGAATTGCAAGAAATGTTTATATATATATAAATCTGCTGTTGACGGGATATAGTAAAGTATTCTTCTAAAGGTTTTCTGACTTCGTCCCCTTTCACAGGTAACACCTGCCTCATATTAAAGAACAACCACCGCACCACAAGTAACATGAATTTGATGGGATTTATTAATAAACGCAAAACCATTAATGTTTTACTGATCTTTGGATGTGCAGTAAATCTAAGCGTTCTCTGCACATTATTCGTTGATTCTGCACCACAATAGATGACGAAAAATCTGCACCACAATTATTCTGCACCACAATTGATGACGAAAAAATGATGTTACATTTAAAAAGAAAATAAAGATACAGAATCAAGATATTTCGTAAAGAAAGATGTTCCGGTAAAACAACCCTAGCATACACATGATTATATAACTGTTTCTCTAATTATTACCTGATTTCTCCGTTTCTTGACCTGTTGATTATTTTTATTGAATCAATATGTGGTACGTTTGATTCAAATTTGATATTGGTTTTAATTCGATTATGACGTCAAATGTTCTTGTTTTCCTCTGAAATTTCTGTGACGCCATGAAAAAGGCGACCATGCCTGATGACGTCACATAGAAAGAACCCATCTTTTTTGCAGATCATTTTAAAAGAAAGATAACGATTGTCTGCATATCGTCCACAAAATCATTGGAGAAACAGATTCCACCACCAATTATCGTGCAATACGGTTGTTTTACACTCTCGACAGTTAAATTTAAAATATTTCAAACGTTTGGAAGCCTTGCGTTTTAAATTTAAAAATGTAACTGTATCGAGTGGATAAATACCGCATCACAGTCGATGCAGCGGTTAACTCTATGCATATTGTTCATTTGATTCAGTGAAATATTTTATAATTTTGGCGATTGACCTTACAACAATTATCAGTCAACATACATAACATGAAAGTTTGATGATTATGGTGCAAATATATCAGTTACGATGTAGTTTATTGTCCATTTCCATTGCGTTGTCAGTTGGTTTTTGATCGATAAGTTTGAATGTCGCTCTGGTATCTTTCGCCCCTCTTCATGTGTTTGTTCTTTTGAATCATGTTTGGCGAGTTTCATAATTATTTCAGTTTCTATGTTATCGCATGCTAAGAATCATTGTCCCTCTCATGTTTTCTGAATACATATTATTTCTCTATTGAAACATGGTGTTATTGTATCAACATTTTCATAAAGGTATGATTCATAAGCATAAGAACTAATTTTCATTGTCTAATATTGTATATACTTAATCGCAAATATAAACAAAAATGATTTAATCTCAATCATACATTAAGTAGCTGTGATTAAGATACAAATGAAGTTCATTTTCAAAATACCCTAAGTATATATAGATTTAAAGGTAACTTGTACCTACTACCAACTCATTTTGCAGGCCATTATTCTCACTGCTGGTAAACATTAGTAGTTTCAGATTGTTGTTTTTTGCTGTAACAAGAATGGATAAAGGTATAGCAACCAGATGTATGCCTCGATTGATTTTACCATGTTTATTTTTTTACATTGTTAATGGTCAGACTTACAATGATATCGACACGTTATATACCGATATATTCACAAGTCATCAAAAATCATTTATTCCAAATTCTGATTTTTCGACAGCTCTGAATGTAACAGTGAAATTGTATCTGATGGCAATTGTTCGATTTGATGAAGTGGACGAAAATGTGGACGTTTCGATTGGAATAGAAGTTAGATGGGATGATGCCGGATTTAATTGGAATCCTTCTTCATATGGTAATGCAGAATATATCATAGTGTCTCACACCGATGTTTGGACACCGAAGTTAGTGTTAGTAAATTCCGTTGAAACATACGAACCAATCGGAAAGGATTATGATCTATTTGTAACAATTTATTACAATGGCTCTGTTTCTATTGCTAACGGCGATGTTATGTCAGCAAAATGTACATCGAATGTATACAAGTTTCCATTTGATTCTCAAACATGTGATCTGAATTTTGTTGTATGGGGGATTTCAGCAAATGACATTAACTTGAATCAGATTCTAACCCGGTTGACCTATCTTTCTACACACCAAACTCTGACTGGTCGCTTGAATCATATACAGGCGAAACAATAGTTAATAATGGATATTCTAATTTTAAAATGACTTTTACAGTGAAACGTGCACCTTTATATTACAACATAGTAGTTGCTTGTCCTACCATTTTGTTTAGTTTACTGAATCCACTGGTGTTTCTTCTTCCGATAGAATCTGGAGACAGAATAGGATTATCAACGACAATTTTACTATCATATGCAATATTTCTGACCATGGTCCAAATGGCTGTCCCGGCATCCTCTAATCCAATGAGTCTTTTATTAGTCATGATGATAGTGACTATAACATTCAGTGGAATCATTGTTGCTGTAACGATTTATATATCGTCACTTCATCATAGAGATCCACAATCAAAATTGAACAATGTTTTCAAATTCTTTGGATCAAAGGTACCTTGGAGACAGCGATTAGTAGCTATTCGGCCAGGGTCTAAGGATATAGAAACAGTAAGTGTGAACTCTTCCACAGAGATACCCATTACTTGGAAAGATGTATGCAATGGACTAGATAAATACATGATGGTTTTATCATATTTTTTCTTTTATTGTTAATGTGGCATATTTCATTGCTGCTTCTGTATGATTATTTTACAAAAAAAAGGATTTCTTTATTTTCAAATACGACTGGTTAGTTCATCATATATAATTGAAGACATTATACGTAATTTATCATTTTGAATTTAAATTTATATATAAAACATTTCGATATTACACAGTGTGTCCACACTTATATTTTGTCATTGGTCAAGATTATTCTTTTTTTCAGAATTGTTTTACCTCTTGACCCTTAATCCGTTGGAAGATTACCAACATATGTTTAAATCAGTGAAACTTACTTATTTGTTAGTTTAAGAGGGTTTATAGCTGGCTTTTAGTAATTTGGAAAACTATTAGATTGGTACTGTTTACATTTGTTAAAGTAATTTTTGTAATCATTACCGATTTGAGGAGTCTAACCGTAAGTTAAACGCTTGCCAATAATATGTAACTTTGCAACATTCATTCTGTGCTCATTCCAAGCCAAATTAAAGACCTGTAATCCAGTGGTTGTCGTTCGTTGCTTCCTGTTATTGTTGTTTTTCGTTTATTGTTTGTGAAAAGGCTGTTTGATTTCTCCTCTGAAATGTTTCTCATTTTTCATGCAGAGGTCGTTTAGATCTTACTTTGCTGTATGAGTTATGTTTGAAAATCTACGGTTATCTATAGTTATCTATGTCATCGTCTTTGCTCTTTAATGAATTGTTGTCATTATGAACCACACCATATTTCCTTATTTTTATAACATTATAAAATGTATTTCACACTCATTGAATATCAAGAATCAATATCACAGATGGATGATTCTGATTTAATTGTTTGGATAGTTAAAACGTCAGTATTTTAGTAATCGGTCGTTATGCATAAGGATCATCTTTAATTAATACATGTAATAAAAATTGTATTTCTGTAAAAAACTATAATCAATTTCTTGGGAAAACTCATACACTAATAATAATTTATTAAGTATGATGCTTTTGTTCCTACAGCGTTATGAGTTCTATACATATAACCTTTTTGTTTGAATGTTTCTAAATAAACCAGAAATCTGCTCAGATGCCACCATTTTTGAATATTTGACATTGATTGTCATTTGCAAAATCTTTAAAACCAAAAGTATAATGCACGTGAATGAGACAATTTTCAAACAACAAGCGCAAGACAAAAATTAATCCTTCATTAATCCAACGGTTAACACACAAATCAGACAAGTTAACCTTAACAACTTTATGCCCTTTGTATTTATTAGCAGGAAAGTTTATACTTCGGGTATAATTGTTGGTCATGAGGTTAACGGTTGTTTATACAGTTTTGTATATTTAATCTTTTATGTGCCATAGGTGGAGCACCGTTTACACCCCCTACTTATGATGGGCTTTGTGTTGATGAATCTGTATGCGTATGTGTAATTACTGTTACTTGTCATTTCTTCGTTTTTATTTTGGCCATGGTGCTGTCTCAGCCGTTAATTGGAATTATTATACTTCATGTTTAAATGCCAGATTTTGATTGGTTTATACGAGGGAGACAATTTACTCTATCCCATGGCAAATACTCTATTACCCTTCATGGAAACGCTTGCTCAAGTGTGCGCTTTAATAAATACGGATGATTGTTGTGTACAAGACGACATAGTTTATTACTTTGAATTTGAAATTTAATAGACGGTAATAACAGAACATTCAGTATAATAAATTAAATAAAACATATCTGAGAAGGTGATAGAGCAGATTGTTACCCCTTGAAAAGACATTGTCAACCTTGGCTTCCCCTCAGTTGACAATGTTTTCTCGGGGTAACAATCTGCTCTATCACCCTCTCAGCTATGTGTTATTTATATAATGATTTTAATTGCCTTTTGGCATCTCCTCCTTTCTTGTATTTGTAACATACGATCAATTTTATTCACACTTGTGGATATACTAAGACGTCTTGGAATAAAACAACTAAT
The DNA here is from genome assembly GCA_017311375.1 of Mytilus coruscus. Classification (NCBI taxonomy): domain Eukaryota; kingdom Metazoa; phylum Mollusca; class Bivalvia; order Mytilida; family Mytilidae; genus Mytilus; species Mytilus coruscus. Next base: position 33,177,774 of record CM029607.1, read on the forward strand.
TCATAACTCCAATACAGTCTATGTGAAATGGTGAAATGCTGCAATTTCAAGCGTTCATAGCTAGTTTTTTCAAATAAAGTGACAGGCATTTCATCTCACAACTATGCCTTATCAAGTGATGAAAAATTCAACACACCTTTGATTGCACATTACACCCAACTTGTTGCCGGAATTTTGGTAGTACAAAAACATGTACTTCTGATCTGAACAACAGTGAAAATATTTCAATTTCATATATATTTTTTTTAATTATTTAAATGAAACATTTAACAACATTTCTACAGTGATCACAAGTCCTTACATTTCATACCGAAACTACTCAAATATTTAACGTACTGACAAAGTTACAGCTATGCGTAGAAAATTTTCTTAAAATATGTACTACTAGTAGGTCTTGTATGTTCTACCAGACCGGGTCCGAATTAGTGGTTGTATACCTTATACGACGTATACATGTACATTCAGTCACTTTAGTTTAACAACCACATTTGATAAGCACACGACCGTCGGATTTGGGTAAAATAAAAATATTATATTTAGTATAAATTTATAATGTCGGATTGTTGAAGGCCCAACGATTACCTTTAATTGCTTAAATATTCATTTAATTTTGGACTCTGTTGCATTTTTGGATAGTAGTTAGATTGGCAATCAATCCACATTGCATTTATATATATATATAAGTAACAGAACAAAATCGGGCGCCATCACAATATTTGGAGAGTTATGGAATATCTGCTTCACAGATGACGACGGATTTGTTCCAATTGTCATAACAACAATAACGTCCTCATTTGCACGAATGTCACCTACCAAATAAAATTTATCACTGGGTTGGTATTTTAATGAGCAACACGACTGGTGCCATATGTGGAACAGGATCTGCTTATCCTACCGGAGTACCTGAGATCGCCCCCACTTTTGAAGGAGTCATGTTGCTCAATCTTTAGTATTCTATTTTGTGTTTTTATACTGTTGTTTGCATTTTGGTCGTTTTTCGTTTTTTTGAAAGGGTGCATATAAAAATGAAAAGATACACCGCATTGTAGCGTAGATGTAAATCTATTGTATATTAACATTCCGTCAATGACTAAAGGGTCTTGGTGGCTGAGTGGTCTAAGTAGTTCAATAAATGTACCCTTAGCCTGTCAACACTGCGATTGAATCCCGCACGTGGCAGTTGGGTTAAATTCCAATCTTGATCGACTAGGATTCTCAGTTTTCCTGCTGAAGGTCGATAGCACTTCGACTTCCGCAACCAATAAAAAACTAACCGCCACACAATTACCAATAGTGTTGAATGTGGCGTTAAACACCAAACAAATAATTAATCAATCAATAACTGAATGTTTTCTTACCAAATATCATGCGTTTAAATGAACAAATTATATCACTGAAATCATGTGATGAAAAAAAGACAAGACATCACAAAGAATGTCGTCGTGTTGTCGAATAGCTGATGGAAATGTCGCAATATTGTTTCCTGCTCAATCAAATTAACGCATTTTTCGTATCACATTATCGTATCACATTTTCGTATCACATTTTCGTATCACAAACTATGCAGTGTGATACAAAAAAATGTTTCTTCATAAATGCGAGAAAGAGATAGAAGAGTACAACGATAAGAGATGTATTTTTTTTAATGAATGAATAGTGTACCGATATATTTCTATCATTTTGATTTTTAATAGCAACAAGTAAATACTTTTATAAACAACTGTTGGTCCAGAGGTTACCTGCTAAAGTTACTTTCAAAGTCTGGCGTCTTGAATACAGAAAGTTGCTATCTCTATTTTAACACCCTACTACAATATTGAATTATGTCATGATTGATTGAATTTTGCTCGCTTAACGTTCAGTGGCAAATACTTTTAACTTCTAAGGGGCTAGGATGAAAAAAATTGTCCTGCATTTTTTTTTTGGTTGTAATCTCTGTCCTGCCTTTTTATTTTTCACTCTATTCGGTCCTGCCTTTTTTTTTTATTAGTTTATCCTGACTTTTTTTACATAAATTGTCATCCTGCCTTTTTTTTACTCAAAACTCCTGTCCTACCTTTTTTCAAATTTCATCCTAGTCCCCCTAAAAATCAAATGGTAGCTCCCTAAGTTATAACAACATTAGTCACGTTCTCTCCCTATACAAATGAAAACACAAAATACATTGGATAATGACGAAACACATAATAGGAATGCATGTAATTAAACTATTAACTAAAACACAAATACAATATATGAAATATATCAGACTGGACTGGAGTAAAGTGTGAAAAAGCAGGAATTCAGAATTTAATTTAATGTTCTAAATCTTTGTGTAATTCTGATATAAGAGTGTGCAGACTCAAAAATTTCTTTATTTTGCTGAAATGGAATGTCACCGTCACCAGCCAATAGAGGCTCAATTGATATATCATATCTTTCTAATTTTAAAAACGATATTTCTTTTACTTCGTTTTGGAAAGATCACTCGAAAAAATAGTGAATACTATCCTCAACAGGATGACCACAGCTGCATGCGGTTGTGGTTTAATGTTAACACGGTGCAGATCTGCATTTAAAGAACTGCACATATTTCTCAAACTTGTATGAATGATATTAAGTTTTCTATTATCACAACTGAAATAGAAGGGTGGCTGTATTAATTTAGATTTCATCTTTCGTTTGAATGTATTAATATTTCGGGAAGTACGTATGTCGGGGTTTAAGCTATTCAATTCATTAGTAGTAGATGGAAAAAGGATTTTCTGGTTATATCTAGTCTATAACGGGGTACTACATAATTATTACTATTTCGCAAATCATAATTAGATATTTGACCAACAAGTGGGGGCATTAAATCGCAGAGATAACCAGGGGCAGTCCCATTGTGTAAAGAATAAAACATATTGAGCTTTCTTGACTTTCTTCTGTCCACTTGCAATTACCAGCCTGTTTCGAAATATATAGCTTCCCGACTAGCATACACGGGCAACCCAGTTACTATTCTTCCTGCTTCCAACTGAACAAGTCATAAATTGTCAGAATCTTGTTGAGTACAATCATCACTGTAACTCACATGCATATTCCATAATAGGTCTAATAAATGTTAAGTATATACTAGCAAGATAATTTTAAGAACATTTAATCTTGTGCTTGCACAGTTTATCATGTTTTCTAAATGTGTATGGATTTTACCATTGGTATCAAAACTGAAAATTAATAACTAAGTGTTTATGACCGGGGACAAATTCTACTGCTTGATTTTGAAATTCAATTTCAATATTATCTGGAGAAGTATTATATATATATATTTCGAGCACTGAAGCTCAGAAATGACTGCTTTTAAGTTGATTTGTACTTGATTTGTTACATATATTTGCTATTTGGAATTATATCTACATGTATATATATAATTATTTTTACGTGTATTCACTACTTCTGTCTGTTTTGTTATGGTCGTCTATTTTTGTAATTTATATTTAGTATATACTAATAATACCTATATGTTGTAAAACATTTGGTTAATAAAGAATTGAATTACAGGAGAATATCCTAGCCTTTGTCTTGTTAGGATTAAAATTAATTAGCCAATCTTTAGACCATATTAATCTGTGTTATTTGAAATATACATGCAAATACATGTTTTTTAGTCATTCTGTATCAAATAAATTGTATAAGAAGCTTTTTACAATGATATTTAAAAAAAAAAAAAAAGACTTTGCTGCATATCGATAAAAAAAAGCTCTACCAGTCACCAATTTTCAAGCCGTTACACATGGTCCTTAGCTTGATACAATTTTCTAAAATATAAATGTTTCACAAAACTAAGTATTCGAGCACACTGGTCTGTATTTTGTTCTGAACTTCTCTGATCAAGCTGCATTCATTTAAGATATTTTATTAATTTTTATTTTGGGTTTACAACCTTATTAAATTACAAAAGAAGCATTAATTTCTTATAATTGCATATATGCATATATATGCTACAACTATGATGTTACGAGTTAAAGCAAACTTTTGGTTTGTTTTTCTATGCATTGAAGTGACGTTGTCAAGTAAACCACATGCATTCATGAATGTTGAAGTTTATTGAAAAATACAATTTAATTTTGGAATGCCTCGCGAATGCGTTCAGCCAAGCAAAAGTACGGATTCTTATGAAACATACATGTTATATAATGAATTAAACACATGTTCCGGTATACAGGGATTAGAAAAAAAAACCATGATGTTGGTTCGTTATGAATTAATTCTCTTAGCAATATATTTAACCGAAGTTACACAAAACGCATATAGCCTGGCTTTTCCATTGTTTGCTATATTAAGAGGGAAATGTTAATATCACATAGTGAATTTTGACTATAGTTCAATTAAATTTTATCAATGCTAATTAACACAACGTTTTCTTAGGCATTTTAACCATAGGTACTTGGGGACATGACAATTTTTTTTAGCCCTTACCCTTTTTTCCAAAATCCGTTATTTTTTTGTTTTCCATTAATTTCAATTATTTTCGCGTTTTACTGTATAATTTGAACATAAATATACTCGAAATAACTTATACAGTATAAATAAACTTGAGCAGGTTTACAGTTTATTTATATTTAATACTGTTATGACGTACTCTCGTACCTTATCGTGCTGTTCAATAACATTCGGAACATTTGTTGCAAGGAACCGGATTTAGAGTTGTCACCCATACAATACTTCCGTCATTTAAGAATCAAAGTACGACAACACGACGATCAAAATTGATCCGTTCTGTCGATAGACGTCGATACATATTAAAAGTGCCGGCACTTTAATAAGAGGAATGTTTGCGGAAACGAGTCATGCCAACTGACCCAAAGGAAATTAAATATTTAATGAATTAGAATTGGGATTCCTCCTAGAATTCACGTAGGAAAATAGGTGATAAGGTACGAAGTGAGATACCTTCTCTCTATATAATATATCAGTGACCGCTATGGATAGTAAACTTGGAATTGATATTAAATAGCAAACACAAGTTATTTCTAGTATATGTATGTTCATATTATATAGTAAAACGCGAAAAATTTCAATTAATGGAAAACAAAAAAAAAAAAATAACGGATTTTGGAAAAAAGGGGAAGGCTAAAAAAAATGTTCCTGTCCCCAAGTACCTATGATTTAAACCCGCTGCATTTTTATGCACCTGTCCTAAGTCAGGAGCCTGTTGTTCAGTGGTTGTCGTTTGTTGGTGTGGTTCATAAGTATTTCTCGTTTCTCGTTTTTTTATATAGATTAGACCGTTGGTTTTCCTGTTTGAATTGTTTACACTAGTCATTTTGGGGCCCTTTATAGCTTGCTGTTCGTTGTGAGCCAATTCTCCGTGTTGAAGGCCGTACTTTGACCTATAACTGTTTACTTTTTACACATTGTGACTTGGATGAATAGTTGTCTCATTGGCACTCATACCACATCTTCTTATTTATATTTATACTTTATGTGTTAGATATAAGAAGATGTGATATGAGTGTCAATGAGACATCTCTCCATCGAAGTCAAAATTTATAAAAGTAAACCATTATAGGTCAAAATACGGTCTTCAACACGGAGCCTTGGCTCACACCGAACAGCAAGCTATAAAGGGCCCCAAAAATTACTAGTGTAAAACCATTCAAACGAGAAACCAACGGTCTAATCTATACAAAAACGAGAAACGAGAAACACTTATGAACCACATCAACAAACGACAACTATTGAACATCAGATTCCTGAGTTAGGACAGGTGCAAACAATTGCAGCGGGTTTAAACGTTTTAATGGTACCAAACCTGCACCCTTATCTGAAACAATAGTGTAACATCATAACATGTCGTATGTTTCTTATGAACATGTGATTTTGGGATTTTGACGCGTTAGGATTTCACTTTTTGCAATAAGGAAAATAATAACATATAGTCAATAGCATCATTGCTGAGAACGGGTCAAACATTGAAGAGATCCAGTTTTCAGTAATTGAAAGGGAGGTAATTATTTGACATTAGATTTTCCATTCAGGTTAAGGTCGAATAATTTTATGAAATTTGGTCGATCGATTTCATGTAATTTAGACACAAATGAATGTTTCCAAGGCAACTTTGTCTTTCAATGGTTCCTTGTGTCGTCTGCATAACGAATTTTCATTTTTCTACTTTTCCGATCTGTTCACATTATAAAAAAAGAATTAAAAAAATGTAAGTCTTTTTTTCTACAATCGTTTGGTCATCATTTTAAACCATTGACTAAAATTGTGTCGAAGTTCATCTCTAGATCCGTTGACCTCGATTTATACAATCACTCCTCAATCACGCATAACTATACCGCCACATAATGCAAAAGTACTTGGGAATGGCAAATCAAAACACAAAACCAAGTAGTCATGCATTATTCAAAAGTATAAGTCCTGATTAATTACATTTATTAGTTAACATAAGCCTAATCTAGCTTATTAGGTCAGAAAATTAACAGACAACATACTTTCCAATTGAATTCACGATTAATTTGATTGCAAAACAGTGGATTCCTTATTTTGCGTGTGTATACAATTTGCTTTACAAGTAATGATTAATTGTTGGGTAGTTAACGTCCAGTGGAAAATATTTCATGCATGTTCAGAACGAGAACAAATTAACAATGTATACAATAGGTGGGTTGTGTAATAGGGAACGACCAGGTTAAAGGAAGTGACATTTGGACTGCCACTGATAAATTAGGGTAAATTGGATAGGAACTAAAATGTAGCCTTGCTACAGACCACCTACGGACCCCTCAACGAGTTTTTGAATGGGTTCATAACGCAAAGAGAGTGTGACACTCTCCCTTCACGAGGCATCGGAGTTTCCGTCCCTGTTCTGATCGAACGTGGCTGCGAATTTATACATCCCACTCAACCAAACTAACGACCCTCGTTGTCAATTGTTTAACTTCCGGTCGGCAGAAGACCGCGAGTGATCATATTTCTATACGAACCTTCGCAAATTTTGGGTTCAAGATTTTTACATGTACTATTAGATAGATAACCTGCATCTTTCATGTATCTGGAAACTTGCTTATTTAGAATGACAAAACAAAGTTGCAACACTTTTGATCAGTCTTGTGATTTGGTTTCACACAAGTCAATCAATAAAAAAACAAAAATAAGTTCTCATCTTATTTGATCGTGCTTTCTTTTCTTGATCACACGCGACTGTTGGGGAAGTTGAACTTTATATTAACATCATATTTATATTTAAGTGTGCAAATAAAATAAGTCAGATTACCTTTGTGTCTTCTTCATTCTTTTTCTTAGACACGTGTATAAAGAGAAAAAAGCAGCCGAAGAAACACATCGTCGTTCTGTACGTGAATTTCGAGTTCTTCACAATTCTACTGATTTCTGAACATACAAATACCATATGTCACTGAATATCAATATCATTTACTTTCTGTAGATGAACATACAACTAAGTTTCCAACTACTTCATGCAAAGTTAACCATAAATTGTTGATTATTCTTTTATCTCCCTTTCGGTCATATATATTCTTAACGTATTTGTACATGATTCCTGGCTTTCAAATGGATCGGTTTGAGCGTTTCTGATGAAAGTAAATCCAGAAACGCGCTTCGGACGCACGAAATTTATAAAGTGTTATGTTCATTTAACCCTGAATGCATTTTGATTCATTGATTCAATTTGTATTTTTGAAGAAAGCATACATATAATAAATTTGGGAGCAAACGTTCAACTTAAGTTTCTTAATCAGAAAGCCATATAGTGCAATGATTTATTATACCAGTATACAAGTGATATAGAACAAACACTGATGGAAACAAACAATATTTTATCCTGTTATCGACCATTAAAAGTATACAAATACATGGAGTATTGATAACACGAAGCGATATACAAAAAAATATACGTATAAAGTCTCCTGGTATTCTGCTTATGTCGTGAGCGAACGATTACAGTCATCTCATTGTTTACGCCACAGTTCACTTAGGGATCCTCCTCCACATTTAAACCATGTCATTTTGTATTTAAATTGAACAGTTGGTAGGTTAAATAGTAAGCGTTTAAGCTTTAAGTTTTAAGATAAAAACAATAGTCATACATTGTAGGCCAATTAAACAAGTTATTTGTACTTGCGGCAAAAAAAAAAAAAAAAAAAAGGCGAGCCTTGCCTTTCTCTCTGTTTCTAAAGGTTGTTCAAATAAAACTTATATTTTCCTACAATGTACGAAAACTAAATGTGGTTTTTATGAATTAACACTTCAATTCCTAATAAAAAAGATAGACTAAGAATTTCATACATGGTTTAAATATTTTTTTGAAAGAAAGAGACAATGTGAGCATATTTCGTTTTAAGAAGATGATAATCATGATAATACTTTGGCAAGAATCACACTGCTTGGAAGGAAAAAGCTGCACAGATTTATGTGTAATGTTAGAGTGGTGCAAATTTAAAGGAGAGGAGAACAACACCAAAGGGACTCCCAAACGTATAATTCGAAAACAAACTAACAACGCCATGGCAAAACATTGTTCGAAGAATTCGGAAATAACCTTTTACTTTACGATTGCGTTCCTTATAGTAAACAGTGTTTAACGTTTTAATGACATAAATCTTCAATGAATAGGTTTTCATTTAATTTAGTATCACTTTTTTTTACATGTTTTCAAGCTTTTCTTTATGTATGTCTTTTCACAATTAGTTCCGGTTTTATTTTGTCACAAATCAAATGTCATTGTCTCTTGTATTCTTGAGAACTATTTTCAAATATGTCTTTGGTGTAATATGTGGTTAATGAGTTTACATTTTATTAGGTATTGGATTAATCGTGTACACTTCGATTGTGTTACATTATTAGTATTTCATCGTTTAAACCCCATTATTTTATTTTATTATTCAAATTAAGTGCTACGTACTAGGTAACCTGATGATGATAATTTCAAAAACACGTGTTGTGCACAGGGAAATTATATAAATTGTGATGTAAGTAGATTAAGATAAAAAAAAAAAAAAAAATTATATTTGTGTCTAAATAGCAACACATACATTGCATTTTTTATATTATGGATTAATCGCAATTTTTATACGTGTGCATGCAAAACAAATTTCTTGGTAGAGAGGTCTAAATACAGCACAAACAACTTTTTCCAAAAGACCAAAAAAGTGAAAAAATATATTTAAACAAAACGCATTTGACTAACAGGTCGAACAACGGATGTTCTTAAACCCTGCTGACTGCCATTGGCGATGGCCAAATAAACGGATCACAAGATGTAACAAAATGGATCTTTATTTTTAATTTAATACCAAACAGAAAACAATAAACTTGCGGAAAAGATGATATTACGCAAACATGAGGTGCAAAAATTTGTACACCATATCCGGATTTCGACAATTAATGTCTCTTTAGTGATGTTAGGAATCGAAACGGTATTTGGAAGGCCATATAATTTACCTCAATTTAGGGTAGACTCTTCAATTTTGAAGAGTCGAAATAGGATGAACGGATCATATAAACCCGAAGGCAAATATAATACAAGCCCAAACGAAAAAATATAAATAAGTCTAAATTGAAAACAACGTTCAAACCTATTTTTGCGTTGGATAATAACCGCAATTTTTATACGTGTGCATGCAAAACAAATTTCTTGGTAGAGGGGTCTAAATACAGCACAAACAACATTTTCTAAAAGACCAAATAAGTGAAAAAGTATATTTAAACAAAATGCATTTGACTAACAGGTCGAACAACGGATGTTCTTAAACCCTGCTGACTGCCATTGGCGATGGCCAAATAAACGGATCACAAGATGTAACAAAATGGATCTTTATTTTTAATTTAATACCAAACAGAAAACAAAAAACTTGCGGAAAAGATGGTATTATGCAAACATGAGGTGCAAAAATGTGTACACCATATCCGGATTTCGACAATTAATGTCTCTTCAGTGATGTTTAGGAATCGAAACGGTATTTGGAAGGCCATATAATTTACCTCAATTTAGGGTACACTCTTTAATTTTGAATAGTCGAAAAAGGATGAACGGATCATGTAAACCCGAAGGCAAATATAATACAAGCCCAAACGAAAAAATATAAATAAGTCTAAATTGAAAACAACGTTCAAACCTATTTTTGCGTTGGATAAAAACCGCAATTTTTATACGTGTGCATGCAAAACTAATTTCTTGGTAGAGGGGTCTAAATACAGCACAAACAACATTTTCCAAAAGACCAAAAAAAGTGAAAAAGTATATTTAAACAAAACGCATTTGACTAACAGGTCGAACAACGGATGTTCTTAAACTCTGCTGACTGCCATTGGCGATTGCCAAATAACGGATCACAAGATGTAACGAAATGGATCTTTATTTTTAATTTAATACCAAACAGAAAACAATAAACTTGCGGAAAAGATGGTATTACGCAAACATGTATATATATACTAGGATCCTTTACAATAGATAATTCAGCTGATCTGTAACAATTCCACCTTCATGCCTTATATATCATGTACTGTGCTACGACGCTAGATTAAAACTGACGAGGAAAGGTAACACTCGGCCACCGAAAGCTTTATTATTGTAGAGCCTAGGTAGTCGAGTGGTCTAGCGCGTCGGGAACAGTGCAAGGCGATTTGGTGCCACGATATCTCAGTAGCATGAGTTCGAATTCCGGCCAGGGAAGAACAAAAAATTTGCGTTATACAGATCTAACATTATTGGGCTGTTATTTAGACGAATTATATATACAGAAATGTGTTTTTCAGCCTTGTATCACCATCACTGGTGATCCGATGGATAGCATCTGTTGTAGAGTCGTCACTGGTTCAGACGTACTTATAATATAATTATTTCTGTGACTGCATCTTACATTAATTTGTAGGATCCTTTACAATAGATAATTCAGCTGATCTGTAACCATTCCATCTTCATGCCTTATATATCATGTACTGTGTTAAGACGCTAGAATAAAACTGACGAGGAAAGGTAACACTCGGCCACCGAAAGCTTTATCTTTATTATTATAGAGCCTAGGTGGCCGTTATGGTCGAGTGGTCTAGCGCGTCGGGCACAGTGCAAGGCGATTTGGTGCCACGATATCTCAGTAGCATGAGTTCGAATCCCGGCTAGGGAAGAACAAAAAATTTGCTAACGCAAATTTACAGATCTAACATTGTTGGGCTGTTATTTTGACGAATTATATATATACTACTATATAGTCTTATTGACACTCTTCTTTTTTATTACTACCTGTAACGTCTATGTTATATTGGCACCTACGTTTTAATATTGTATTTATATTGTGTCATAGATCAAACTTATTCGTTCCCCATTTTGTTGTGTGCAAAAGCTTAGGAAGAAACAGTACTGGTTACGGTTTTATTAGCACAAGTGTTTTATGTTCGTGAACACGGGAACATGTCATGAATCAGCGAAATAGCTTATACAAAAGCAGCATGCACCAACCAGCTCGAATCCCGGCTAGGAAGAACAAAAATTTGCTAATGCAAATTTACAGATCTAACATTGTTGGGCTGTTATTTTGACGAATTATATATATACTACTATATAGTCTTATTGACACTCTTCTTTTTTATTACTACCTGTAACGTCTATGTTATATTGGCACCTACGTTTTAATATTGTATTTATATTGTGTCATAGATCAAACTTATTCGTTCAGTGTTTATAAATAAGAAGATGTGGTATGAGTGCCAATGAGACAACTCTATCCAATTATAGGTCAAAGTACGGCCTTCAACACGGAGCCTTGGCTCACACCGAACAGCAAGCTATAAAGGGCACCAAAATGACTAGTGTAAAACATGTGTTTACTTGTTTTTGTTTAAATGTCTTTTTGATCGAGTTAAGCAATTTCAATTGATATTTTAAAGTGTGTCTTTTTATGTTGTAATGTTACACTACTGTCTCAGGTTAGGGTGAAGGTTGGCGCCTGTTAAAACGTTTAAACCCGCTGCATTTTTATGCATCTGTCCTTAGTCAGAAGCCTGTTGTTTAGTGGTTTTCGTTTGTTGGTGTTGTTCATAGGTGTGTCTCGTTTCTCGTTTTTTATATAGATTATACCGTTGGTTTTCCTGTTTGAATTGTTTTACACTAGTCATTTCGGGGTCCTTTATAGCTTGCTGTTCGGTGTGAGCCAAGGCTTCGTGATGAAGGCCGTACTTTGATCTATAATTGTTAAGTTTTTATACATTGTGACTTGGACGGAGTGTTGTCTCATTGGCACTCTTATTTCTATAGTATTACATTTGCTAGTCACGAAAGCTTTCTGAATAATACTGGTGTATTACATTCACAGTATTTGATGAGTTCAGGAGCTTATAAGGTTTATTACTTAAATCTTTATTCTGTAGTCCACCGGTCACATATGATTGGTTTGACTTGATAGTAATTATATTCAATGTGTTACTATAAGCAACCAAACAAAACCAATCCACAGAAAGCACTGTACATGAGCAACACGAACCTTACCAAAACCTTGCGTACAAGGTATGCAAAACAATGATTTAATAATGTTATTCTAATTAGGTTATAGTCGTGTTGTTTTGATTAATTTCTACTTAATAAACATGTATCATCCAATTCCATTAACACTCATTATAAAGTGTTATTTCATCCGTAACTTGTACCGTATTGATCTTTTGACCCTGAATTTTACATTGTATAATTTCCATAATTCATTCAATGACTATACATTATACACACATACTAACCCTTAAATGACGAACAAAAGCAATTACCAAGTGGTCATAATTCAGAATGTTCCGATTTATGAGTCATAATATGTTAAAATAAATAAAAACATGATGTAATGCTAAAAGAATACGAAGAATCAGCTGTTCTATCCTTACTCTTTAGTTGCAAATTCACGTTGTAATATGATAAGGAGATAAAATTTGCGATTTGGACAACACAGAAAACCTCATCTATATTGCTTATTAAAAAACAAAAAGACAACGGAAAATAGTACATGATAGATGAAAACAAACCCTTAACATTTTTGACCGTATTAAGAATACCTGGACGTTGTCAAGTCTCAAGTCTCGTCTCATACTACGCTCATGGAACATGACTGTTTAGAAACGATAAATGTATTACGTGTACGTTTGTAATATTAGCGAAAGGACAATGTGATACTTATCAGGCAACGGTTTATCAATATATTATGCAAAAGTTTCAATTAGCAGAAATATCAGAGTCACTCATAGATAAAACACGTGAAACAATAAAGATATGAATGTTTAAACATGGCTAAAAGAACAAATCATTTAGTTTAAATATTTTGAAAGATAACTAAAACTCTTTACAAGGTTTTTTCCTCTCTCCAATAAAATACTGATCTCAAATAATAGGACTTTGTTTTTGCTACTACTGAACCCCATTTTGTTGTGTGCAAAAGCTTAGGAAGAAACAGTACTGGTTACGGTTTTATTAGCACAAGTGTTTTATGTTCGTGAACACGGGAACATGTCATGAATCAGCGAAATAGCTTATACAAAAAGCAGCATGCACCAACCAGTTCGAATCCCGGCTAGGGAAGAACAAAAAATTTGCTAACGCAAATTTACAGATCTAACATTGTTGGGCTGTTATTTTGACGAATTATATATATACTACTATATAGTCTTATTGACACTCTTCTTTTTTATTACTACCTGTAACGTCTATGTTATATTGGCACCTACGTTTTAATATTGTATTTATATTGTGTCATAGATCAAACTTATTCGTTCAGTGTTTATAAATAAGAAGATGTGGTATGAGTGCCAATGAGACAACTCTATCCAATTATAGGTCAAAGTACGGCCTTCAACACGGAGCCTTGGCTCACACCGAACAGCAAGCTATAAAGGGCACCAAATGACTAGTGAAAACATGTGTTTACTTGTTTTGTTTAAATGTCTTTTGATCGAGTTAAGCAATTTCAATTGATATTTTATAGTGTGTCTTTTATGTTGTAATGTTACACTACTGTCTCAGGTTAGGTGAAGGTTGGCGCCTGTTAAAACGTTTAAACCTGCTGCATTTTATGCATCTGTCCTTAGTCAGAAGCCTGTTGTTAAGTGGTTTTCGTTTGTTGGTGTTGTTCATAGGTGTGTCTCGTTTCTCGTTTTTTATATAGATTATACCGTTGGTTTTCCTGTTTGAATTGTTTTACACTAGTCATTTCGGGGTCCTTTATAGCTTGCTGTTCGGTGTGAGCCAAGGCTTCGTGATGAAGGCCGTACTTTGATCTATAATTGTTAAGTTTTTATACATTGTGACTTGGATGGAGTGTTGTCTCATTGGCACTTATACCACATCTTCTTATTTCTATAGTATTACATTTGCTAGTCACGAAAGCTTTCTGAATAACACTGGTGTATTACATTCACAGTATTTGATGAGTTCAGGAGCTTATAAGGTTTATTACTTAAATCTTTATTCTGTAGTCCACCGGTCACATATGATTGGTTTGACTTGATAGTAACTATATTCAATGTGTTACTATAAGCAACCAAACAAAACCAATCCACAGAAAGCACTGTACATGAGCAACACGAACCTTACAAAAACCTTGCGTACAAGGTATGCAAAACAATGATTTAATAATGTTATTCTAATTAGGTTATAGTCGTGTTGTTTTGATTAATTTCTACTTAATAAACATGTATCATCCAATTCCATTAACACTCATTATAAAGTGTTATTTCATCCGTAACTTGTACCGTATTGATCTTTTGACCCTGAATTTTACATTGTATAATTTCCATAATTCATTCAATGACTATACATTATACACACATACTAACCCCTTAAATGACGAACAAAAGCAATTACTAGTGGTCATAATTCAGAATGTTCCGATTCTGAATTATAATATGTTAAAATAAATAAAACATGATGTAATGCTAAAAGAATACGAAGAATCAGCTGTTCTATCCTTACTCTTTAGTTGCAAATTCACGTTGTAATATGATAAGGAGATAAAATTTGCGATTTGGACAACACAGAAAACCTCATCTATATTGCTTATTAAAAACCAAAAAGACAACGGAAAATAGTACATGATAGATGAAAACAAACCCTTAACATTTTGACCGTATTAAGAATACCTGGACGTTGTCAAGTCTCAAGTCTCGTCTCATACTACGCTCATGGAACATGACTGTTTAGAAACGATAAATGTATCACGTGTACGTTTGTAATATTAGCGAAAGGACAATGTGATACTTATCAGGCAACGGTTTATCAATATATTATGCAAAAGTTTCAATTAGCAGAAATATCAGAGTCACTCATAGATAAAACACGTGAAACAATAAAGATACGAATGTTTAAACATGGCTAAAAGAACAAAACATTTAGTTTAAATATTTTGAAAGATAACTAAAACTCTTTACAAGGTTTTTTCCTCTCTCCAATAAAATACTGATCTCAAATAATAGGACTTTGTTTTTGCTACTACTGAACCCCATTTTGTTGTGTGCAAAAGCTTAGGAAGAAACAGTACTGGTTACGGTTTTATTAACACAAGTGTTTTATGTTCGTGAACACGGGAACATGTCATGAATCAGCGAAATAGCTTATACAAAAAGCAGCATGCACCAACCAGCTCTTACCAGAACCGCCTCAGCGGTTTCGTGGTAGCGTGTTCGCCTCAAGTGCGGTAAGTCGTGGGTTCAAATCCCGACTAGGACATACCAAACACTTTAAAATTAGTATTTGCTGCTGCTACGCACAGCACTCCGCATTAAAGAGTAACAGCAATACTGGTCGGCTCGGAGTCAGAATAATGTGTCCGAGTAAGGTGACATGTCTTCCTGCGGACTGTTACCATATTGTAAACTAGCACGTTAAAAATCGGGCTTAGCGTGTCGGTCTAGTACAAAGCATGAATATGAGGCAGGTGTTACCTGTGAAAGGGGACGAAGTCGGAAAACCTATACAATACTTTACTATATCCCGTCAGAGACATATATTATATATGTCTCTGATCCTGTTAACAGCAGATTTATATATATAAACATTTATTGCAATTCCCAGCATATTATTTCTGGGGAGAAAATAGTCTTAATAATTATGACGTCTTGAAAAGCTATTCTACTTTTTGCTTTGACGCCTTTTTGCTTCGGGAAGGCGTCAAAGCAAAAAAAAAAAAAAACAAAAAAATAAATAAAATAGCCTTTCAAGACGTCATAATTACTTCATCTAGTGAGAAAGTCACTTAATTTAATTTAAAACATGATTTATACATAAAAACAGAAACATAGAATACTATTATTAGAAGTATTATACGTCTCAGCAAGGATTAAGCTCGTTAGATCACGTGACAGCATCCAGTGATGTAGGTGAAACTTTTCCTTGGATACGCTGATCACTCTAGAACATGGCAATAAGACCCCAAAAAAAACAACTTTGGAATACGTCTATTTTAACTATTTTCACTTTCATGATTGATAATTGTTATACTGCATACGTAAATTGATAGATAATCTGATGATTTTGGTGAAATTTAAATTCTATCAAAATGTTAAAATCAAAATATATGCCTTTTATCATGTTTATTTATGCTTACCCTTCCGAAGCACCAGAAATCACCCCCAGTTTTTGGTGGGGTTCGTGTTGTTTAGTCTTTAGTTTTCTATGTTGTGTCTTGTGTACTATTATTCGTCTGTTTGTCTTTTTCGTTTTTATACGCCCGTTTACGGGACATATTATGGTATACCTTTGTCCGTCCTTCCGTCTGTCCGCTCGTCTGTCCATCTTTCGTCAATATGTGGGACAATAACTCAAACACGCTTTAACCAATTTGCATAAAACTTTGGTGAATTGTTTATATCTATTGACGTAGCTCCCTTTCGATTTTTATTCATTAAAAAAAGGAGGATAATCCAGTTTTCGGACAATAACTCAAAAATTTTTTGATCAGTTTCATGAAACTTTGGTGACAAGTTTATATCTATTAAAATAACCTCCCTTAAGTTGTTTTTTTCATAAATTTCCGAAATGACACTGAGGAGTTATGGAACTTTATTCTTTGAAAAAGCGACGGGCGTGTCTTGCGCTCATGGCGCAGCTTCTTTATTTGGATAGAGGTAGAAATAGTGTGAAAGTACGGGAAATCCTATGCATGTTTCCAAGCAGCGTCCATTTTCGCTGAACTAGTACACAGGATTTTCTAGCTGTGTTGAAGACCTATTGGTGGCCTTTTGCTCTTTGGTTGGGTTGTTGTCTCTTTGACACATTCCCCATTTCCATTCTCAATTTTAAGTGTTCTGTTTCAATGATGTTTTCCTGTATTTTTCAAACCATTCTTACCTCCATTACGAAATCTGTCCCCTATTCAACATGGCTGCAATAACCGTGAAAGGGCCTATCGAAACTTGGTTATAAATAATGGGGACATAATGAATCTCTATTTCACGACAATGGGGTCTGAACATTACTAGTAAACATGGGCTACAAGACTGGTGCGAACGTTATTAGTTTTATGTTTTAAGTAGACAGGAAAGACAGAAAGAAAAAAAAACAATTTAAATTACAACGATTAAATTAGTTTTTATCTTGATTTGTGGATTTTACACACCAGCTTGTAAAATGGGTTCTTTGTTTAATATTTTTTTTTATTACAAAAGATCAAAACTACCTAAATACTATTAAAACAACAAACTTGTTATTCAATATTGTTTGTAATTGATATAAGTTCATAAGTTTTTAAAGTGATTACCTATGAAAACTTTATTAATTGAGTATTGAGAAAACTTCAAACTGAAAGCCAACTGATTATTGTTTATTTTGTATAAGTACTGACTGCTTAATTACATGTGCTGAGTTTTTAACAATGTACGAAATGAACCTCTGAAATTGTAAGTTTTGCAAAAAAATATATAATTAATAAAAAAAAAAAAAAAAACGAAACAAAATTCTCAAATAAAAAGGAAAGAAAACGGTAAAAATAATATTAGGTGCCTGTTGATGTGTTTCCCTCAGTTTTTTGTTTGAGACCCGGATTTGTTTCAGTTAAATCGATTTATGACTATTGAACAGCTGTATACTACTATTGCCTTTATTTATGAAGTTGAATAATCTTTAGACATTTTAAGACATTGAAATTCAATGAGGTATTTAGGTAATTTAGACTCGAAAACTTCCTTCATCATTTGCCGCTCCACTACCATGTACAATCAAACTCATTAAAAAAATGTAACAATCGTGAATTGTTAAATTTTAATATTAATGTACATGTAACACGAAGAACGAAAACCTAATAATCCTTTTTGTGTATGCTATTACCAACAAACAAAGCAATAACGATATTGAAAATTTAAATAAGGTCATTATAACAAATCAAAGAACAAAGGCATTTCTCAAATTGAAGGAGGTATCATAAAGTCATTTTGTGAACACTATGACCTAACACAGCTCATTTACTCGATGAAGTTTAACAGAAAGTTCATTACGTTAGACATTTTATTCATTCATGTATAACCTTTCTAACACGTTTGTTTGTACCATATAGGCCGAGTCTCGCATCAGATTCTTCCATATGTTTCTCCTTTGTTACGGGAAGGCTGATTGTTTACTGTCAGGGCCAAGAACAAATCATGGCAGAAAATTTAAACAAACCTTCCATATCCCAAAAATAAAAAAAGGTTGATATCGATTTGAAAACTCATTCAGAATATTTCTAAAAGAGCTTGTAAATTTTGACAGACGAACAGACGTAAACATTTCCATATCTCCCGCCATGCTTTAGAACAGGAACAATCATATATATCCAAATCACATCCAGAGCAAACACGCTGGTTTCATTTTAAATTTCATGTTTTAATGCATATTATTTCGTGTCTCCTGATTAGTTCATTTATTCAGAATGAGTTTTAACTTGATTGTTCCAAGCCAAATTATAAACTTAGGACTACGTGTGCATTTGGAAAGGAATCCCGCATTCACGTTCCCAAAATATTTGATCCATTTAAGAAAAAAATTGATAAAATCCTTAAACCAAAAATTACTATATTTTGTCATTTTTATTTTTATTCGAGCTTCGCTGATGCGTCTTTTGTGGACAAAACGCGCTTCTGGCGTATACGTACACACTTTAATCCTGGTATCTAAAATGAATTTATTTACTAGTCTTTCCCAAACTCACTGACATTTCAACACATTATAGTAAGTCCTCGTCTCTTCTTGAATCATTATATAGAAATGATGTTGAACACTTATCATTTAGGCATTTTTCTTAGAACATTGTTTGTGGTATCCCGCTTCCACATGCAACGTATTAGTGATGTGAACCCTTGCAGAACTGAAACTTTTACTGCAGATCGACAGTTTTGCCTTCATATAAATAGTTTATAGAAAGCCTTAATATAACGTATACACATTTTCATTTTCTAGCATTTGTCGATACCGCTGTTGGTTTCCGAGAGTACCACCAGCTCTGTAATCAGTGCCTCGGTTCGTATATGATTTATAACATACTGTTTGTAATTGTTAGTTGATAAATTTATAAATTATTACGAAAATTGTTTTTCAACTTATTCGGACAAAGTTGACTGTATATGGATTTGGAAATTATCTTCAGGCCTTGGTAGAAATAAATCCCTAAATTATTAAAGTATTTATACTTCCCTGGCATTAAAATGTTTGGGTTGGAAAGGTCCCGGTGATAGTCAATGCAGAAAGCGCTTCTGATGCTCTTTATTTATGAAGTGTAATTATTAATAAAAGATAATCACTCACGACGTTCTTTACGTGTGTTGATCAAATGCACACGAGTGTAAGCTGTTGCATATAACCCAACATGTGTTGATCAAATGCACACGAATGTAAGCTGTTGCACTTAACCCAACATGTGTTGATCAATGTGTTGATCAAATGCACATGAGTGTAAGCTGTTGCACTTAACTCATCACTATTAATTGCAGTCAGTTGAAGTGCAAAAAATGAAAAACAGCAATTAATACATTTTATGCATTTATTGGGAATGCGCAAAGCCACATATTTGAAAGTCATGGATGAATAAGAACGGAAGCAGTTGAAGAGATATATATATGATTGACCAAACCGAATATACAATAATAGCCAAATAGATATAAGGTCAAATTTGCCTGAGTGAGTTGAAACCCTAGTTTTTTTTACAATTGATAAAAGGACGATTCTAGTTTTTTTAAATCATGTCAGTAATGTGTACATGGAAAAACGTACAAATTTTGATGCATGTTATCAAATGTTTTCATCAATCAGATACGAAACTCGAAATTTCATGATATTAAAATTTATTGTAACTAAAAACTATTATAAATTTTAACGAACAAAGCCTACAATACTGTAAAAATTGTATAATTATAAACTCCAATCATCACTGTCCAAATACATTGTGAAAAACACGAATCATTTGAGTACATATTATTCTGACAATTCATTTAATTTATATTTATTTAAAATTAAATTGCACAAATATCCCTCTAATCAATTGGTGACAGGGCTTATACAAATTCAATTGAACTATTAACTAGTAAATCGATTTTGAACTCAAATAGACAATTTGAACTGAACAGGTCTTAGAGACCAACATATAAATAGTAAGTCTTGTTCAGTCTTTCAGTCAATCTTCAGACATATCCGCTTTCGTGTGTTCAATACTATTCAGACCATTCGCTTACAGCCGATTAAGATCTGTTGAGTATATTTTTAGACCATTCAGTTATCTTTTTACTTGACTTCAAGTTTATCATACAACGATAAACTAAATTAACTGAAAACGAATACGGAATGGTCCTAGGTTGTCTGAATGCAACATTTCTGAATAGAACCGAATTTAATGTAAGAAAATATCTTAAAAAATACCTTCAACTGGCTGTTCTTGACTGAAATTAATTTACAAGTGACTTTCCCAACTGAAAGAAGCAATGACCGTTTAGCAAAGTTTGTAACATTTATAAAATATCTGTCATATGACCATTCAAGCATGTGAATGACAGTTAAAATTTTAATATTTGTTTCCACGAAAATGTATTTCCAGACCTTTATATAAAAAAAAAACATGCTCTTGTGAGTCATTTTTGTCTAGTTTAAGGATACAATGAGCTGGCTATAAATGTCCATTGTCCTTTATTATTTCATTATGGCTACTATTACAGGTTTTTGAATTGTTAAGAAATTGTTCAGAGAGTTCCTAAAGTATGTTAACAAGAAATATATATTTCTTTAATACAAAAACATTTTAACTCTATTATTGTTTAAAAGATTTTGCAAGGAAATAGTTTTTTTGTCCGATGTCTGGATAATTTCGTAAATAAACATTTTTGAAAAATTAAACTCATTTCTAAAGCAAAACATATTTCAGTGTGAAATTCGGAAAAAAGAAAGAAAAATTATTGCAAAAACAATACTTTCACACTTGTCAGTCTAAATCAGTCACTTAATGATAAGTTGAAGCCAAATAATCAAGATAAGACGAAACTAATCAGATAATAATATCAGATTATTTCATGGCATTTTTCATATCAGATGTATTATCAGACCAAGGTACAATATCAGCCCAAGAGCCGAAGGCTCGAGGGCTGATATTGCCCGAGGGCTGATAATACATCTGATATGAAAAATGACATATTGTGATCTTTTTATCATATGCTTCAACAATGGAGAAAAATAACAGTTAAATATATTGATCCTTTTTAAGTGGTTCTCAAGTAGAAGTTCAAAAATTGAAAAGTTTACGGACGACGAACGCAAAATGTAATACATCCGATATGAAATCTTTCTATTATATGCCTCAACAGAGGCGAAAAACAACAGTATATTATATTTTTTATATTCACGATAAAAAATAATCAACAAAACAAAATGAACACTGTTTGGAAAAGTCAATATTTGTAAAGTAAATTGCTAAATTATGATGGAAACTTTGAAAAATGCATTTGTTGTATCACTTGTTTTGCATTTTACGTTATATATTTTCCTGTTTCCTAATATTTGTTGTGTACCCTATTTGGTTATGTTTTTCACTGAAAACGTACCCTTGAGATGTATTTTCTGGAATTTGCCGAGTAACGCCGGAATGCCATGCGATAACGTTACGGAAAAGCATGCGATAATAGCCGGAAGCAGTTCACTATTTTTTCATATCAGCCCGCTAAGCACCATTTCGGAAAATATGGAATTCACGTAAATTTAATGCTATTATTATACTGTAAAAATTATAAGTTATTTACTCTAAGTATGTGATAATTTATGATATTCAAGGTGCTCACAGGGAATTTGAGCCCATATCCACTGTGAAGCCCGGATAACAATTATATAATACTAGATTTGTTCATATTTCAACACTAATCACCATTTTGATCTTTAATTTTTTTTGCAGGGGATGTGGGCTCATTATATCTCATGTCAAGGTAAAAAATCAAATTGCAGGATAAGCCGGGATATATTTGTATGAATATTTAATATTGCACTTTATAAAAAAAAAACTCGGTATGTAAATATATATGTGTGTGTGTGTGTGTGTGTTAAATACTTGTATGAAACTATGATTTAACACTTTTATATAGCTTACAGCTCTTTACTAATTCACCTGCGTTTCTTATTGAGGAGATTGGTTCAAGGAATGGGCTATACGTGGGAACTTTTTCTTCTGCTTTGCTGGCCCTACCAAAACTGTTACAGTTTCACCAGCAGTCTAAGTGAGTTTGTTACGACAGCCAAGTATCAAGGTTATTAATACAAATTTATGTTTCTCGACAAGTTTAGATAAAAATAGTAAACACAGATACTACTGTCAAAGAAATTAATCATGTTTACAGATAAATAATATATTTTGATTTTAAAACATATGATTTAAACAGAAAATATATAATAATAAGACAACATTAAGAAAAGTACATACAAATTACATGGATGTAATCAAAATGATTAAAAAGTGGAAAAATCATTACTTTAGGGATCAGAGCAATAGATATGATTATATATAATACAATCTTTCATAAAATGAAAAGATTTTAAAAATATCTAGGTTTAAATATAGAAAATATACCTCATTTCTAAGAACAACTATAGTTTTATGTGAAGTTAATAATGAATAACGAACTAATGAATACAACGGTAACGAACAACATGATTTCACAATTGTCAGTCATTGTAAAAATTAGTTACCTGTAATCATATAATCGGTCAAAACATTACCGCAAACTACCACAAGTTCTTCTTTAAAGTATTGAACTCTCTAAATAATAAATTGTTTTCCCTTTCAAACTGAAACGATTAATAAAATGAATGGAACGAACATGTAAATCTTTCCTTTCTAATTTCTACTTTCTAACCGAATAGATTCTTAAAATGAATGGGCTAAGCATGTTCACCATTTTCTTCTTGTGGTCTAACTAAAACTGCTAAATACGGACAGCAGAAATGAGTTAACTACCATACCCTTGTAACAACTACAGCATCAAAACAGATTTTCAAATTTTCAGCATCCAGTTTAGACAAAACGTAAACATAACGACTGCTTTCCAAGGACATGAAGGAGTCAGACCATGTTTACAAATATATCATAAACTTAAAACTATAAAATTTAAAATTAAACACATATATATTTAATGAATGGCTATTATTTATTTTGATTTATTGAACCATAAATTAATTTTGACTCTTCATTGAATAATCCGCGAAGCGGATTATGTAAAATGTGAAGAGTCAAAAATTAATTTTATGGTTCAATAAATTCAAAATAAATTATTGCCATTCATTATAAATAAATTTCTATCAAAAATAAGGCTCAAAGAGCTTTTTATATTATTTATATTAACAATAACAACGTACACACATGTTGGCGTATGAATACAC
Organism: Mytilus coruscus; assembly: GCA_017311375.1. Taxonomy (NCBI): domain Eukaryota; kingdom Metazoa; phylum Mollusca; class Bivalvia; order Mytilida; family Mytilidae; genus Mytilus; species Mytilus coruscus. The sequence goes on from CM029607.1 coordinate 33,201,601, forward strand.
AACGTCAGAGTGGGCGTGTCGCCATAAAAATTGACAACATTGAAAATAAAAGTAATACTTTTAACCAATCAGAAGACAGTAAATACACCAAATTTATTTATATATATATATAATAAATTAGGCAAGTTTTTTCAAAACAAAATTGCCTATACATTATATGGATGTAAGTGAATCTCTTATACACGTAACAGTGAAAGGCAATACTATTTCATTGCAAAAGAACAATATAATTAGATATGCAACTACAAAAAAATTACCCATCAAAATATACCATTCCATCATGGAAAAATGAATCTCAGAAGTTTTATTTACTGCATAACACAATTATCATCTTTTCTTTTTCGACCCTCAACGAAACGTGCTATTGCAACTACCGGGGAAGTTTCAGCAACACCTGGAGGTGAATGAAGGGATCTTTGTATTGTTGTAGAAGTTGAACTTCCTGCTTGATTACGATGAACTAATGGATCCACACCATTTAATGGATTTTCAGTGTTATTTGGAGCGGCATCGGGTTTTTCCACAGGAGGCATTGTTTCTCTGTCAGTGTACATAATCAGGTAATCAGGGTAGCACTGATTTCTATCAAACACAACAAATATTTTTGGATCTTGAACGTCATCCACACAAGAATCATACAACTTATGAACCTGCCCAGGAATTTCTGGAGGTCGACGGAGGGAGGGATTACCTACTGTAAACTGCCCTACTAAGATTTTGGCTCTAAACATGAATCGAATGTCTGTAGGCAAATCTGCTTGTGTATATGTATGGCTGGTTCTGGCACGGACAGCAAAATACGAACCTTCACCATATACAGTCGCATTGCGACCACTTGTTCTGAAGTCAAAATTATTAGTACAAATACCTCGGCAGGTATTTAAAGAATCAGTACCGTGAAATAAATTCCTTTCAGCAATAGTTTTACCATTACCATCTTGTTCAGCATCGGCTAACATATGGTTCTTCTTGCTGTAAATAAACGAGTTTAAATCAACCAACGCCACATGCAAATAAATTTATAAAACTCAGCCTTCAGCCTATCATTGACCAAAATGTAGTATCTGAGAACAGAACTTAGACGTAAAACTTAGCAAAGAATATTGATCATATTGATCATATGTGTCATTGATCTTGTGGTCATAGATTTGTCGGAACAGTGCTCATATAGCTGCATGTTAAGCAGTTGCTAAAACAAAACTCATGAAAGATACCAGACACATAGTTCTTTTGTCTATATAGGACTCATTAGTGACTTTCGAATCAAAACAGTAATTAGAAGACAAAATCAAATATGAGGTTGACGAGCATTGGAAACCAGTAATTGATACCCTTAACGGGTAAAGCAATATATGCCTTGGAATAGAAACCCTATTTGTTTCGAGTTAATCAACATTTCGTAAAGAGCAACTGTTCCGAAAATGAGCATATCAGATACATTTCATGTCAACACAAACATTCTGGCTAGTGGAAAGTAAAACAACAAAAATACCGAACTACAAAGACAATTCAAAACGGAAAGTCATTTAACAATTGGCAAAATCAAAAGCTCAAACACATCAAATGTATGGAAAACAACTGTCATATTCCTGACTTGGTACAGGCATTTTCTTATGCAGAAAATGGTTGATTAAACCTAGTTTTAAAGCTAGCCAAACCTCTCACTTGTATGACAGTGGCACAAAATTCTGACAACAATGTGTTAACAAAACAAACATACATAATAGGTAAAAATTTCAAAAATAGGGATACAGCAGTCAACACATAGCCCACGAATATGTACCTTTTGCTAAAACCACGAAAATTGATACCCACGAATTAAAAATTTTCACAGTATGTTGTTATTCACAAACTCAACAAATCATCACTTTAGTCAACAAAATGTTGCACTGGAAAAGGATTTCAATCTATATTCAGGTTATTGTTTTATAAAGTAAATCACGAACTCCCATCAATACATGCATTTGTACTTGCTAAACAATTTCTCAACTATCAGGAAGTTAGGATAAGAAACAACATTAAACGATTTTTTAAGTATGTAAAGTGCATGATCTTTATATCTTAAAAAGATGACCTAATTCATGCTTCCACCTTATTATTTTTGTAATCTACCTTTAATTTTGATTTAAATTTGCCGTTTTAAAATTTAGAAATCATTTCAAAATTAAGAAATACATCTCCCACATGCAAAGCTCTGATTCCTTTGGCTATACTATGTCCTTCTTGTTTGGATCATCTTTTCTACGTTTGTATTAAGATTGGGATTTTTAAAAAATACTTTGGCCTCGAGCATCACCGAAGAGAAATTAATTGTCAACATGCGCATCTGTTGGTATTTTGAATGTTATTAACATATCTTTTTAATTAAGGTTTGAAAATGATATAAGTTAACACATCACTGATTCAATCATCAGATTGGAATGAAATATTTCTAGAGAGGAAATGTCCCTCATGTCTTAGAAGACCGACGCATTTAAACCTATATGCACTTAAGATGTTGACCACTGTCTTTTGTTTTACAACATTGAAATGCTATGAAACTTACATGTCATATTCGATCCATAGTTTTCTATTTTGAATTCGATATATTAACTTGAACTCAAATCGAACTGGATCCATGGTATCGGTAAGTGACGTCAACACTTTCCTGTACTCTTTCCCTGTCGTCTCAAGTTCAACCAGTTCAAAGTCATGTGCACAGTCCCAATTATAGAAATGAGCAGGTTTTACTGTACTCATAGCTGCAGGAAATGGTATACTCTGTGGACTAAAAAGTAAATTTAATGGAAATTTTTCCTCGTTTTTTGGAATTGATATTTGATGAATTTTAAAGAGTTGTCTCCCTTATGTGATGGTATGCTTTAAAAGTGTAAGAAGATATAAAGGTAATAACTACAATACACTTTTGTCTACGACATCAACACGGACAAAAGAAACAAGGCTTTAAGCAGACAAACAACATTATTACTTTATTGGTGATTTCAAATCTGAAACAATGGTGTTATAGACACTCATACGTAACTTATAACATTGTTTAATTGGCTAACAATTACATTAGTCACTCATTCAAATTGTACATGGTGCCATTAAAAAAGCTTGAAAATTGATTTCAGATTCTACTCTGAGAAACAGTCATACTTAAATTCACCTTATTTTGTACACACTCAAAAATATGACCTGTGTTGAAAGAGCATTATAGAATAGGTAGCAAAGGCATGTCAAAACATAAACTATCGAAAAAAAATCTGGTTAGATTAAATTAGTCCAATCATGCTAATGCTTTAATGAAATGAAAAAGTAGTTGTAAAGTCACTTAAGATCTGGATTGTTCTTTCCAACCAAAACATTTACATTTGTCAAAATATTGAGAACTTGTTTCAAATTAAAACACTAAGTCTCTTTTAAAAATCACACCTTATAGGATTGCATAATTTTTCCTATTTTGAGCGTGAATGAATCAAATAGAACTGAAGGTAATCATGACTTTTCATTATAGATAGTAATACAAAACTAACAATTGTAATATAAGTGCAATACTTACAATTGATTCTGAAGTACATCATCTTTTGAAACAAACAAAGGACGTCTGATAATTTTTCGTACATTATCTGTTTCTAGGTTAACCTGTGTCATCTTTAGGAAGTCTATCCTATACATGAAGTTTTCATTCTCCTTTGTATACAAATAAGTCTTCTGTTTTGTCTGATACTTCCTCTCAAGGGTGAACAGAAACACGTCCTTTGAAAGTAATAGCATATATTTGTAATGTCAAATTATATAATATATATTGTAATGCAAAACTGATAATTCTATTCATAACATGCAGAAAATAAATATAAATAATTGACTACTATTTTCAATTCTGTATGCTCAAAGGAATGTTGATTTTCAAACAAAACTAAACGACGACAGATATATGTACATTACCCTTACAGATTGGTTATATTTCAAAACCAATGATTCATTTTAATCATCCAAGTATTAAAACAAAGTGGCAACGTATCGGATGATACCCCCTGATAATCCATCACCAGCGTTTTTAACCCAGAGGCTGTACTGCGAACGTATGATACGCAATTTCAAGAGCATAATAGGATGGTAAAAGATACCAAAGATACATAACACACGAATCTTAAACAAGTTTCATCAGGGACCATAGACGCCACATTTTGCAAAGCCAAATACAAAAATATTTTGGAACACAACAGGTACGAAACTTTTAAGGTTTTTATACCGTTTAAGATCAACTTTGCATGTGGAAGTTGCAATTTTAGTGTTAGAACTTGTCAAAACAGTTTCCTTACTTTATTTCTTACTTATTATTTATCCATTTTACACATTCAAAATTTCTTCATACACTTTTGCCTTTGATACATTCAATTTTTTCTTAGAATACAATGCATTATATTGATTAGTATGTTTTTGCTAAATGACTAACAAATTAACAAAACAATTTTCTATTTTTAAGAATTTTTTATTATCCACGTTGATTGTTTGTCCTTTTCACTATAATTGTAAAACAGGTGAACAATAAGAATGAATCATAAGTAATCAAGGTTTCATCACTGAAAGGAATTAGAATAAAATAGTCTGACCTTGTCAAACATAGTCCACTTATCACTGTCATCTTTCCAATACCACCTCCACTGTGTAAGATAGCTGTCAACCATGATTTTCTTCTCAGCGAAGGAATGAGTACTGAGACGTCTGACATTACACCTCTGATTGTCGCCACTAACTGATTGATCATCAGCATTTGATATTGCGGCATGCATCTTTGGAAACCAAACATGGTAACTATATCTTTCACCGGTTTTCTGAATTATAAAATGCTTTACATAAATGCAAAATTAAGTATTTTCTACGATCCCAAATCTCAGTGAAGGTGCATTAATCTTTAGATTAGTATTCTTTACACTTAGGGGGATACTTTAAAGGCAACTTTTTGCAAAATCAATTTACTATAGGTCATAAAATTTTCAATCGATTTCATACTCTGGATATCAACTATACAAACATTTCAAACTTGTCAGGAGCTGAAAGAACATTATGATCCAAATTTTCTCATAGTTTATTAACGACAAAAACATACATGATTTGGTAAGAAAATGTGGCTGTAGAATTCAAATTAAAGATTGGATATTAAATCTAAATTTTAAGGTGATGTTGTACACAAAGTCCGTAAATTAAGACAAGATCCATGCCAACTAATCCTTTGAATTTACGTATTCCTCAAGGCTATCAATTCAACACAGTAGTAACATCTTTGAATATTGTTTTATCGGTATTAAAATTGATTTTGCTTTTGATAAAATTAAAACATAACTAAATATATATTGCTTTTTATGTACAGTTATGCTAACTCATGATCATACATCCTGTCTATACTGTTTACTTATATCTTGGTGTTGCACACGGTCATGTGTTTCTCAGCATGTTTATCATGTCTCTTTTGGATATTAAATTAAAATTGATAATGGAAATGGGGAATGTGTCAAAGAGACAAAGACACGACCAAAGAGCAGAAAACAGTTAAAGGCCACCAATGGGTCTTCAACACAGCGATAAAACCCCTTACCCGGAGGCGGGCTTCAGCTGGCCCCTAAACAGAAATGTGTACTGGTCCTCTAAAAATGGACGTCACACTAAAGTCATCATACCACAGACCCTTACTTTTATATAAGAGTTAAGAATTTGATCAAAATTTAAACATATTTACACTTTTGGGATCTAGCTGAATTTTGTCTCTGAATGGCCTAGATCTGCTAGAATAACTTTCTGATGTGAAGCAACAATCACTTTTTAATTGTGAAGTCAAACTTTTTAAAATGTGTAAATACGTCTATTGGCGACAGTTAACAGCAATTTAGACAAAGTGATCTTATGCTGCCTTCCTATGCCTTCTTCGTTTTTAGGATTTCGAAAGTTTAAATTTAGGCTGTACACTTTTAGCCGAAGGGTGTCTAATGAAGTCATCAACAAATGCACGTGTTTTACGTACATCCTGAAGCTGACACGCAACGTATCTTGTTAATCTCTCTTTGTATTATTATTTCTTTAGTTGGATAATCAGGTAAATATTTGTAAAAGAAAATGATTTTCAAATGTCCGCCCCATCTCCCGATTCAGAATGTCAATGTTCCACAATATAGCAACAATGATAGAAGTATGCTCTTAAAACCTAAATATATCAAAGTATTTCAATAAATAAATCACGACAACGAACGGAAATGCAAAATAAAAGACGGTTAAAAAAGAGTCCATGATAAATAAAACAAACTATCTGACCTGAAGACTAATGGTTCATCGTTTCTTATTCGAAATTAACATATCTATTAGTTAGTTTTCCTTGTATAAATTTGAAGATTAAAGCTTGTTAGTAAAATATTCCACATTTCGTCAATTTTTACATTTATGACAAGTTGATCCAGTTTAAAATCTTTGTTGAGCGTTAATTTGGTAGATGAACGCTCCGAAATACATTTCTCTCGCCTGTATAGATAATATACAATAGAGTCGTAATGCAGAGTATCGTTCATCTAAATCACTTGTTACACCGAATCATAAAACACAAACAAGACTGTGATTTAAACCAAATCACATTATGTCTGCTGTGCACATTTGAGAATTAGGATACAAATATGAATGTAACATGCTTGAGAATGAATCACTCTGCGTGCATCGTGTTTAAGTGGTTTCTAAATCGAAGGTTTGTCAGGTATTATATCATGAAACTACTTGACTGTAAATGCCATATAATTAAAGTAAATATTGAAGCATTCTATTATAATTAAAAACTTACTTCCATTAATACATAATCTTGAACATTACAGTAAGCTTTCTCTATGATCTCGTTCTCTGCCAAGGAAAAAGAAACCCATTTCTCAGATATCTTTAATTGCCACAAGTACGGCAATCCACTTGGTAGGTGGTGGTTCTTACATGATGACGACGGACATTTGTCTTTCGACACAAATAAGCAGATTTTAGCATTTTCTGTCTCATCTTTCAATAAAGAAGGGTTCCTTTCCTGGTAATCTGGATCTGATGGACTGCGACTTGATGGCTTTAGCTTGACTCTTTTATTATTGTCGGAAGAACTGATGCCCTGTTCCTCCTGTTCCCACATTTGCATCATTATCCTCTCCTTTTCTTTAATATTATCATCTTCATCATTATACTGTATTTTGGATGCAGACATTTTAGATAGATCTAGATCATCTTTACCCACAATCCCACAAATTATATTTTCTGTTGATTCAAATCTTTCTCTTCGACCACTATTTGGTTTGTCATTTTCCCTTATGTTCTCTTTACTTTGGACATCAGAAGTGATAAACTTTTGGGATGTTTTTACCGGACTAGATGCACTACTCGAAAGACTTTCATTACTAACATTGACATCGCTGTCATTGTAAGTACTGGCATCATCAATACCATCTTCAACTTGACTGAGGTCAGAATCATCGGAAAATTCTTCACTTACTTCTCTTTGTCTTGGTGGTACATATATAGTCCTAAGTACTCGTTCCTCTTCCCATCCCTTCATATGAAACGATTCTAGAACCCATTTGTTGTGGAAATGAGAGATGGAGTGCGTTTTCTGAAACTTGCATGGGTCTTCACATTTTCTAAATATTTTGTTGTGACATAAATGTAAGTATGGACATCTTTTATCTGAATTTTGTATCTTGCACCCATTGTTGTAAATGTAATTTGTACAAACTGATGGAGAATTGCAATTTAGAACAATTCTTATGTCAGCTTCACTAAACTCGCTTATGCCAAGTTTATCCTTCAAACCACGATTGTGTGAGCTTCTGAAACTATGAGACAGCTTACAATTACTTTCTTTACAGTTACCTCTGATAAAACGACGGCAAATGTGAAAGAAATAACATGAAGAGTTCTCACATTGCCCGAGATGTTTTTTATTGTTCCACTTAGCACAAATCTTTGCATCCCTGAAAAATGGTTGGATATAAACAATGGCTTTTCCATCCCAAAAAACATGAAATCTTCGACTATGTTTCTTGAACCAAAGACATATGTTAGAGTTGTAAGGGAAAAGATTACAGCTTTTCAGTAGATCTTCAAATGTACAACCTCCCTTAAAATTTGTTATCAAAAATTTAAATACCTCAATATCATCGATATCTGGTATTTCACTTTCATTGTCCTCTGTGTCGTCTCTTTTAGATTGTACTTTGTCATATATTTCTTTTCGACGACCCTGACTTCTATCCTTACACTCTACACGATTATTACTTTTATCAGTCTGGTAATTTTCATGTTCATCAGAGTTGTCCGTCTGATCATCTTCTAATAATCTATCTCTACCACGTTTTTCCATACCTCTCTCACGAACTCTGCCTATCGGTCCTCTTTTCTGTTGGCCTAGAGTATCTTCTTCCTCTGCATTTAGTTCATTCAAGCGTTCACTCCTACTTTGATGGCCTCCCCTTCCCCTTTTTTGACCATTTCCTCTATCTGTTTGATAATCACATTGCTTACCATGACTATCAACAATATTAAATGACTGATCCGAGTTCGTATTCTCATTTTGTCTTTGACCTCCCCTATTATTACCATATTTTCTTCCTTTGCTCTGTTTGGGTCCTCGATAACCTATATTATTGACACTTTCTGATGACTTTACAAACCTTTTGTTCAGACCATGTGATGTTCTGTCGCTTAGATTTCTTTGACTTCCTCTGTCATATTTATTAGACTGCAGGTCACAAAAGTCCCTTTGAGATCCACAATCAGAGTCATCACTGTCTGATTCACTATCTTCTGAAGATCCCGAATCTTCTACATCATCGTCTTGTCTATTTTGTTCTCTGCACCTTCTACCTCTACGGTTAACTCTCTGCCTATGATCTCTTTCAATGGCATTATCTTGCGGCCCGGTTTCATTTTGGTAGTGCTCTGCTGGTTCATCTGCCAATAATGATTTCAGTTTTTTAAATCTATCATCTTTAGCCTGCTTTATTTGTACTGATCCGTGCTTATCTCTTTCCTGATCAACCTTATTTTTATCATTTGTGTCCTTTATTTTCTTTGGTGATTTTCTTTGTCCTTGTGGTACATATGATGATATTTTTATGTTTCGAGTTTCATGTTCTGCTGGTGGAACACCATGATGACTATTCCAATTTAAATTTCCTGGAAAAAATTTAACTTTTGTTTAAGTATAATTGAGTTAGAGTTAATCTTCCGATCTAATTTGAGCAGTGTAATTTTTATGTTAATCCTTATTTCTACTTCCTGCAAGAAAACCTTCTTCTAAAATTATGAGAGAAAAAGATAAATGGCACTATTCCGGAATCGGTATATATAATTTTAAATAGTACGTAGTTTTAGGACGATGCAACTTGGAACAAAGCGTAAAATCAAAATTTTCAAATTTTTATCAACATTAACGTTACAATCATCAATGCAAATAACACTCTATAAATTTCGTGCGTCCTACATGTAACAGCTTTTTCATGATTTAACTATGTAAAGAAATTTATAAAGTGTAATTGGCATTGATGATATCATCGATATGTTGTAAACATGTCAACAAAAATAACACTTTATAAATGTCAAACGTCCGAAGGGCATTTCTTGATTTATTATTTGAAAACCAGGGATTCGAAAAATACAATACACGTCGGGAGCTATATAACAAAAAGGGATTGAAAGAGAATAGTCAAATTTATCAACTTTAAAGGTCTTTATATTGTCATCTCATTCATTAATCCTTTTATATATATGATATAGTTTCAACGGCTTTTGAATTGCAGCAGCCAATTGCAAATAATTGTTCACACCAATTTTCCTCAAATCTGTTGCTCCATCAATTGCATTAAATTCTGAGAGCGCATTTGACCCTTAGGCTCATTTTATTGTATTTTGAAACGAAAAATTACAGGAATGCTTCTGTTGAATGTTTAGTGTCTGAGGAAGCAATGACTTTTATATATCAAAGCAGACCCTTGATATTTGACAAAACCATGATATCACAACTAACCTCCAAACTTTGTTTTAAAAATCAGCAAACTTTCGGTATGAACAATTGATACAATCAAAACAAATGTCTCAATTGGGTCAAGAACTGCATGATAAAATTGATTTATGATAGAAAGGAGTCCGCGTTGACCTCAAGTGCTTTAGAAAGGATCAGTAACTAAATTGTAACAAATTCTTCAAATTATCTAGGAAACTGATCGTTATATCTGGAGTATTTGCAATGACAACACAGCTTGTTGTAAATCGGGAACAAAACAAAACAAAACAAAAGCACCCCTGCCGAAGTAATTTACAATTGACATAATGGTTACAGAGCTTAAGAGTCTTGATAGAGAGGTAGGTTACAGACGATGGAGGCCATGCGATGATCATAGCTTATTTAAATGTTGGTTACACTTAGTTTAAAATGAATTAGAGCTATCAACCTACATTAATTTTCACACATAATGATAGGTAATTTACACCTGATGCAACCGAAGAAAAGAATCAATTGATGTATGGAAAAGATATTCGTTATACCGGTACCTGATTGTAACGTCGACCTATGATTCATTGGTTGGTACACTGGTTGTGACATCAATGGAGGAATGTATTGGGGTGGCATTGGTGGTGGCATCGGTGGTGGCATCGGTGGTGGAGGTCGTTGCTGTTGGGGCATCGGTACTGGTACATACATATCTATAAAAAAAAGTACTGTATTAGATTTAGATTTTAATTAATCAATCTTTATGTTACTGATAAATTATTAAGTCTACTAAGTAGGTTTCATTACAGGGCTGTTTTTGTTTTGTCGGGTTGTTGTTTCTTTCACATGTTCCCGGTTTCCATTCTCAATAATTTTATTCATTACAACATATTAATATTACTCGAAACATTTAACACGTTCTTTCATAGATACAAAGATTTTGTCGGCAAGTTTTACAGTGCGTGTAGAAACCGCATTGGAAAAGGAACACCAATTCCTTAACTTCTTAACTTGCGGTGGTGTTGTTTTTAGAGATCGTTCATTATAACACAATCAATTTAAACTTATTTTTTTCATGCAGATACTTTATTCTTCTGGTTTATCAATTTACTAGTAAAAATAGTAATATTTTTGAATATTGTCTTTATCAGTAGAACATTGATTTTGTAAATCAATTAGAATATAAATATGTATGCATTGGTCCTGTCGGTACTTATCTTGTGGGCTAGCGTAAGGTCATGCTTTTTACACATATTTTAAGAAGTCTATACAATAAATCCTTTGATGTGTACTGATTGGTATTTTAATATTGGAAATAAGGGTAACAGTAGTTTACCGCTGTTCAAAAGTCATAAATCGATTGAGGGAAAACAAATCCCGGTTACAAACTAAAACCGAGGGAAACACATCAACTATAAGAGGAAATCAACGGAGCAACAGAAACACTAAAGTGCAACAAAACAAACGCCAACATACATAGAAACCAACTATTGGAAAACAACTGCCGTATTCCTGACTTGGTACAAGACATTTTAAGAAAAAATGGCGGCTTGAACCTTGTTCTATGGCTAGCCAAATCTCCCGCTTATATGGCAATGCAAAAAAATATCGCTAAATTGACAACACAATGTGACAGGAATACAGCACAAACAATCACAAAAACACTTAGCACAGAGAAATGTACAAATAAATAATATAATAGTCGTTACATCATGCAAACCGCAGAATAGCAACGAGCATCTTCCATTAACGACATCACAGGACAAAACAAACAGTGACGTATTTTGTGACGGATATCTAATCTTGAAATTCATACAATTATGTTTACAAAACCACTCCAAACATTTATCATGATTATGACGCTATTGAAAAGCTATTTTGAACAAATGCTGTGACGACGTCATAATCATTTGGACTAACACAATACTTTATCCATGGAAAATGGAAACTAATCGACCACACTGACAAACAAGACACACGTAAAGTGCACCGAAAACACAGCATCCAAACCACAAACGATAAGACATAACACAATATCTAACCGAATCCACAACAGAAACATAATAACTAAATACATGAATGTTGGATGTATTAATACCGAGACACGTCGTATAGCAATGCAAATTCACACTCGACAAAACAGTCATATTCGGGAATAGGTCACGTTCGGTACTTAGCAGACAGACGACATAGATATTAAACCACAATCTAAGACGTGGTAAAAATGTCGTTAGTAAGTTTAGACACAGACACATCGTATTGATCAACCAATTCATGATGGTGTCCATAAAATTTACGGAGTGTTAATTCTAATTTGTTTTCCCTCATAACTGTTTGAGCGGTTTCTGTGTAAGGAGCACACACCTAAGTATGAATTCCGTATAGTTTGAACATGCACGAGCATAACGTATCAAATGAAATGTTTTATCAGTTATAATTGGCTTTGACTAACTTACATTAACTGCGAGTACTCTTTGGAAGGTATTTTGAGATTTTTTTTTTGTATTTCTAAGTTTTGATTGTGCTTTGAGCCAATCTGATGTCAGAAAACCTTTCCAAATGTTTACAGGTTTTTCTTATGCTATTACGCAAATATCCTAGATGAAGAGGTTGAAGCTTCACAAACATGTTTAACCCTATCATATTATTTATATGCTTGTCTCAAGTTAGGGCTTGTAATTCAATGTCTGTTTTACTCACATGCACTTAAGGCATTAGAACAATCTTTTTTCTTTATTTAAGTGTTTAAATTTGTTTAAGTTAATTAAAATTTCTGCAAATTTTCGAATGTGATCTTACAATGAGAGTAGTTTATACGGTTTGTCCCTATATTCTTATGTAGATTAAATCAGAGGGCAACAAGTATGTACTGATCATATGGATAGGAGCATAACCACATCAATTCAATGAAAATACGCAGAAATAAGAAGATTTATTTTATGCTATTAAATCTAAAACACTGCGGAAAAGAAGAGAGGGTCCTGTGGTTTCACTAACGACTACACAAGCAGACAAGAACATTTACTTCAATTGACTCTAGCAAAGGCAAGATACAAAAAATTGAGACAATATGTCAAAAACATATTTAAGTTATTAACCTGTGCCGTTTTAGCTTAGGTGGACAAACCGTGTGCAAAAGAATTATATTTTTTTAGAACAATACCTATAAAGTATAAATACTCCAAACGAGTATGTACGCATATGAATTTTTATTTGGCTTAAAATGCAAAAAACCGTAAAGAAAATAATGAAGACGAAATAAAAATATTTCTTGATATGTGATTAGTAGATTAATGTACTCTGATCAACCGATGCGCTTTATTAAGATTTATACTATTTTCTGATATTTTTCTGAATTCAGGGGAACAAAAGTGGCCGTATCATATCTTAACTTGTACATAGTGTGTATCTGATGTTCAGTGGTTGTCGTTTGTTGATGTGTTTTTTTGTTGTTTCTCATTTCTCGTCTTTATATAGATTAGACCGTTGGTTTTCCTGTTTGAATGGTTTTACACTTGTCATTTTGGGGGCCCTTTAAAGCTTGCTGTTCGATGCGGGCTAAGGCTCTGTATTGAAGGCCGTACTTTGACCAATAATGGTTTACTTTTACAAATCGTGACTTGGATGGAGAGTTGTCTCATTGGCACTCATACCACATCTTCTTATATCTATCTTCTAAACTTGAACTTCATGAGCATAATAAAATCGTGTCCTCCTTTTTCATTGCTTTACACTGTAAGAGTTTTGCAAATCACAATTGTTGTTTCGACCAAAATCAAAGAAAGGAATCCCTGATAAATTCTTACACTGTGTTGGTTGATTAGCAGGTTGACTTGAATACATATTAGGTGGGGGCAACATTGCCTGACCATACTGAGGTGGTGGTGGTTGTGGCGGTGGTAGTAGTGGCATTTGTGGATGTTGATTGTAGCCAGCATACTGGTTTATGCCTGTCTGTATTCCTGGCGGAGGACGTTGAAACAAATTCTTGTTTGGGCCTCTTAAGCCTCCTCTAGAACCTTGTCGATGACTCATACTGTTTAATCAAGTGGATTTTCTCGCAAAATTCAATGTTGTTATATGCTAATGCTGAAAATGAAACAAAAATCAATTTTCAGGTTATTTTGATCATAACAGAAAACAGTCAAATTATTGCATCTATGAATTAAAAAAAATTCTTGTTTGCATTGAAACATTGCTTTGTAATTGTGAATTAAATCAGATGTTACATTGATTAAAAGAATGCACCGTAAATTGTTATGAAGGTAGAAACAAGGAATATGGTAAACCCTGGTTCTTTTTTTATTTTCAGAAAACTTTTCATAATGTACATTACTTTGCTCATACATGTATCTGATATCTTATATTTCGTATTTATATTTTGATAAAACAAGCATTAATCAAAATCTTCAGAAAAAAGAAATCTATATGATTATCGTTATTCCTTCTAGGAACTTAATCATGTCAATTTGATGACAATAATTAACAAAACATCTGAGAATATTACTGATCAACATCCATGGCACTGATCTATCTATACACTGGGTAAGTAAGTACGTGGGTAATTAAGTCAGTTAACTATATATTATAATAGAAAAAATGTGTTATATCAATTAGTCATTGGACTATGTTACACAAACAATAAAATATACTCGACTCACTGGGACTATTTATAAGTCACTTTCAAAATTACAAAAAGTATTTAATTTCCTTAAGTTGTACTTGTAGGTCGCTGTTTTCTATTCACTACATTCAGTAACATGCATGTTATTTTAAAACTTACATTTGACTTAAAACATGTAAATGCCATTCTTTTGGTAAATGTTAAATATACACATCAAGATAAGATAAAAATGAATTTCCGTGTGTGTCTTTCCGTTGATAACGTACTTATCATATTTATCTAGGGCAGTTGTTTTTCATAATAAACAATTTGGTTTGAATCGCGGGTATCAGTATGATACGAAACACCGTCAATAAAATGTTTTCTTTGTTCTTATACATCGTTATGTCTACTTTTTCATTTGATAGGTACTTTTTGTTACCGTGGTCGTATAGTCCGGTCTCATATAACAATTGAAAAAGCACTATAATGAAAGTGAATGTCGAAAATGAGTGATTGTTTTCCGAAATCCGAATGTATCAAAAGTAAAATCACAAAATACTGAACTCCGAGGAAAATTCAAAACGGAAAGTCCCTAGTCGAATGCAATTGTGACTTAAATATGATTCTGCAAAATATTTACTGCGGTTTCGATTTAGCAAAACACTATCAGGTGTGGTTTTTCGTTTTTATTCAAATATTCAAAGTGTTGACAATTTTTTTCTGCTTACTAATCTTTAACGTTCCATAAAACCAGGTTCAACCCACATTTTTTTCTCTAAATGTCCTGTTTCAAGTCAGAAATATGGCAGTTGTGTTCAGTGTTTCTGCTGTTCTGTTGTTTTCCTCTTATAGTTGATGTGTTTTCCTCGGTTTTAGTTTGTAAGCCAGATTTGTTTCCTCTCAATCGATTTATGACTTTTGAAAAGCGGTATACTACTGTTGCCTTTATTTATGTATCTTGTGCACTTTTTTTGTTCTCACTAACAGAACGATTTTCAAAATTTACATGAGATAGCATTTAATCTCCAAATGCAGATCATACTTTTCTGACTAAAAGCAACACAGTGAATCCGAGAAAAAACTCTCAGCAGACGTGATTGTGCATGAACTGACGTACATTTGATACCGTTCATTCATCTGCTGTTGAAACGGGGGAGGGGATTAAAAAAAATTGTTTCAATCTAAATTTTTTGGAAGAGATCGATTGTTTCAACGGGAAAGTGAAAACATGATTTCTAGTGAAAAATAATCAAAACATGATGATTTGAAAAAAGAAAAGGTTTATAATATCTTTTTCTCCGAAATTAATTTAAAAAAATATTTTTTTAATTATATTTAAAACAAGAATACTGCAATCACACAAAAAAATGAATGGTATAGGTGTCTTTGCTTATCAACTGATGTTAATAGTGCGATACCATACTGATACTGACTCAAAAGTAAACAGGTTCGCCGACAGGAAAAAGCAGTTCATACAGAAACGTTTTAGAAATAAAGGTTTTATGATATTGAAAATTATGCTTCACAGGGTAATAATATAGTTCTGTCTGGGATAGCAGTATTTCTTTTCGTTTTTCAACTGTGAGTCAGTAGAAATTGCCAAAGTTCCCATGCGCTTCAAAATGTCTTAAGAGTTTAAAAGAGGAGACTTATCAAGTGAAAAACTGAATAAACTTACAGAACAGTTAAAACTATCTGTCAGTCCCAGTGTATATATACGATATATGTAAGATAATCTTAACTTAAATCACTCAAAAACAACACTGTCACACGGTCTATTTTGATTGTTATAATTTTGTTCATAAGTGTCAGTTTAACAATGCGGAATAAATATGCTTAAGGTTATAGTTACACATTCAGTAGTGGTTGTGATGATATAATTTGCAGATAAGATAGTACAAGTTATTTCCTACATAAGCAGTACGTAAAACTTATTCGCAATCGTATTACAACATGCATGTAAATAACTTTTGTAAAAAGAAGAGGATGTTATTCAACTAATCGACCCATAATGTAAATTAGTCTGAATATAATCATCATTACAAATGAATAAATGAAATCAACAACAGTCATTAATAAAACTAAAAGGTAAATAAACAAATATCATGGTCGTGAAATGAGTAATGGTCCAATAAAAGAACTAGCTGTTAACTCATTCATATATTCATGAATTGTATTTGAATGAAAAAACATATTCAGCGGACGAAAAGTTATAATCAACGAGCTAAACGTCACGTTCTGTTACATTCGCATTTCGACAATAATTATCTCTTCAGTGATGCTCGTTACATGTATAATTATGGTAAAATGTTTGTTGGTAGAACCCTTTTTAAGTCGTTTTGGTTTTGTAACTGAGTGATTAAGGTCATTAATTTGATAAAAAAAATTGCAGTTATAGAATAATTTTTTTATCATTTTAATACTTTTATTACTTTGACAAATATTTGACCTTGAAACGATTTTGTAGAGTCGTCACTGGTTCAGACGTACTTATAGTATAATTATTTCTGTGACTGCATCTTACATTAATTTGTAGAATCCTTTACAATAGATAATTCAGCTGATCTGTAACAATTCCATCTTCATGCCTTATATATCATGTACTGTGTTACGACGCTAGATTAAAACTGACGAGGAAAGGTAACACCCGGCCACCGAAAGCTTTATTATTGTAGAGCCTAGGTAATCGAGTGCGTCGGGCACAGTGCAAGGCGATTTGGTGCCACAATATCTCAGTAGCATGAGTTCGAATCCCGGCCAGGGAATTTGTTAACGCAAATTTACAGATCTAACATTGTTGGGCTGTTATTTAGACGAATTATGTATATATATGCTTCTAAAAATAGAACAGCATCCTGTAATTATACTAAAGAGATGAGAAGATGATCATTTCTGTACACTTAAAAATACTTTGTGTATTGCGTCTAGATGTCCTTGTTTAATTCCTACGAGAAGGTAACACCTCCCGAGACGAAAGCTGATTTTTTATCAGCTATAGTTAGAGGAGGGTATAAGGCGTCTAGGCAATGCTAGGCGGTGTTGCCGTAGAAGTATGAAGTGAAAAGTACAGGTTCCAGCCCCGCTCGGGGAGGAAGTAAAGAATCAAATCTACTCTAACATTGTTATGTTGATTTTCTAGGCACTTTATAAATATTCTAAAGCCTGGTATTTCTTAATCATAAGTATTCCGATTGACAAGGTATAATTTACAGTTGTCACTACACATAGGCAGACATACATATCTATAAATTTACAGTGATTGTATGCTTCTTAAAATAGAACAGCATCCTGTAATTATACTAAAGAGATGAGTAGATGATCATTTCTGTACACTTAAAAATACTTTGTGTATTGCGTCAAGATGTCCTTGTTTAATTCCTACGAGAAGGTAACACCTCCCGAAACGAAAGCCGGATTTTTTATCAGCTATAGTTAGAGGAGGGATAAGGCGTCAGCGCAATGCTAGGCGGTGTTGCCGTAGAAGTATGAATTGAAAGAACAGGTTCCAGCCCCGCTCGGCGAGGAAGTAAAGAATCAAATCTACTCTAACATTGTTAGGTTGATTTTCTAGGCACTATATATTTCCATTCTCAATTTTATATATATATATATATATATATACAAGTCTCAATTGAAAACAACGTTCAAACCTATGATTGCGTTGGATAAAACCGCAATTTTATACGTGTGCATGCAAAACAAATTTCTTGGTAGAGGCGTCTAAATACAGCACAAACAACATTTCCAAAAGACCAAAAAGTGAAAAGTATATTTTAACAAAACGCATTTGACTAACAGGTCGAACAACAAATGTTCTTAAACCCTGCTGACTGCCATTGGCGATTGCCAAATAAACGGATCACCGATGTAATAAATGGATCTTAATTAAAAATTTAATACTAAACAGAAATTAATAAACTTGATATATATATATATATATATATATATATATATATATATATATATATATATATATATATATAATAAAACTATAACACAATTTTCCATACGTTTCGGCTATTGTTGTAGCATTTAAATGCGACAACAACATAAAAGACATCTTAGTGCACAAGAAGCACAATTTACTATTTTATCAACAAACTAATGACTGTGGACCATGCGGTAAAATTGTACATTATGCTCACACATAAATGAAACCAAGGTATTTTGTGACAACACCTTGAAAGAATACACCATTCAGGGACAAATAAACTGTAAAACCGTGGGCGTAGTATATGCAATTAACTGTACAAAATGCGAAAAACTTATATATGTAGGACAAACAGGTGATACACTTTATCAACGGATGCTATTGAACTTTTCAAAATACGAACAAACAAAACAGACGATCCGGTAGCAAATCACTTCATTCAGTATAATCATTCGATGAAAAATTTAAAAGTTACCGCCATAGAAAGAGTATTTGGAACATAAAATTTACAGAAAACTAAAGAAGCCTTCTGGATAAAAACATTAAAAACTTTAGAGCCTGATGGACGCAACACAATGTATGAACGATAGTGAAAATATTTATAAAAAAAAAAAAAAAAAAAAAAAACGCGGCAAATGAACGTCATAGTAGTTATTATAACGTAATGTATCCAAGCGATGTAATTGTTGTTTCAATGTTGTAATTTATTCCAATGAAGAAGGCCGTAATGGCCGAAACGTATGGAAAGTTGTGTTATAGTTTTATTATACAATCATTCAGAGACTTTATATATATATATATATATATATATATATATATATATATATAACTGACGAGGAAAGGTAATACACGGCCACCAAAGCTTTATAATAGAGCCTAGGTGGTCGTGGTCTAGCGCGTCGGGCATAGTGCAAGGCGATTTGGTGTCACGATATCCCAGTAGCATGAGTTCGAATCCCGGCGAGGAAGAACAAACAATTTGCTAACGCAAATTTACAGATCTAACATTGTTAGGCTGATATTTAGACGAATTATATATATATATAATGACTGAATAATAGCCAACGATAAATCTTACGGGCGATGGATCATATAATTATGATACAGTACACTACAAAATATAATATATAACAAGTCTAAAAGGGTACAACATCACCAAAAAATAATAATAAAATGAAGAAATTTTAAATATTTCGGATAACAGATATCCTTCATCATTATGATCACGATGTATATATAAGTACGTCTAAACAAGTGACAACTCTACGACAGATCCATCCATTGGATCACCAATGAAGGTGAAACACGGCTGAAAACACATTTTATATTCATAACTACTCTAAATATCAGCACAACAATGTTGAATCTGCAAATTTGCGGAAGCAAATGTTTGTTCTTCCCTCGCCGGGATTCGAACTCATGCTATTGGGATATCAAGACAACACCGCCTGCACTGTGTCCATCGCTCTAGACCACACGGCCACCTAGACTGAACTTAATAATTCAGATATCGGTGGCCTAGTGTTACATTTCCTCGTCAGTAGAATCTAGAGTTGAAACACAGTACATGATATATTAGGCATGAAGATGGAATTGATTGCAAATTAGCTAAAAATGTATCGTAAAGGATCGTACGATACAGTCGCAGAAATAATTATTTTAAAAAGTACGTCTAATTAAGTGACAACTCTCATCTATTGGATCAACAGTGAAAACACATTTTATATTCATAACTACTCTAAATATCAGCATAACAATGTTAAATAATATATAAGATGTAGGAGAAAAACAAAATGGTTTGCTGCATATCTGCAGAAAACCCTAAATTCCATTATATAAATAACACATAGATGATTGGTATCCCTCGAAAAAAAAAACATTGTCAACCTTGACTTTGTTGACTTTGCCTCGGTTGACAATATTTTCTCAGAGTAAAATCTGCTCCATCACCCTCAGCTATATGTGGTATTTAATTTATTTTACTGAATGTTCTATCATTATTGTCTTTAAGTGTTAAAATGAAAGAGGCAGATTATGAGCTTATGTTCATAACAAGGTTACAATTATTAGAAAACAACAAACGAGAAGCAAATGTATTTTTTTATTTTGACAGTATATGAATAAAGTTCTTAGGCCACAGAGTATAGGACTTGAGGTCGTCGTTAAAATCATTGATGTAAATTCAATCCATTGTCCTTAGAATTATCAATTTTCTTTGCGCGAGAGGGTGACATTCAAAAATTGTCTTTCGCTGAGCCATGGGAAAGAGTAAACGATCTTCCTTATTATAGCCAATCGAAATCTTGTATTTCAACAAGAAGTATAATAAAGTAAAATGTTTAGACAGACCTACAAGTATTTCAATTTATTTTTCTATGCGATTGATTTTGTCATTGAGGGATCAAACTTAAAAACCAGATGGAATTCAATGAAACTGTAACATCCTTTTATGTAGTAAAACTCATTTCCATTTTACGGATAACTTCTTTGATGTTCCATAATAAATTTGATTTGAATGTGTTCTGATGTTTTGTCAATGATGCCTGGCCTACACAATAAGTAGATTTGATTGATTTATTTTTTATTTTTATTTATCTTGTACATTTTAGCTAAGCATGTACAAATTGAAAAAGATAGATTAAAAACTTGTTAGTTCGGAGGTAGAATGATATGTCTGAAAAGTATTACATAGTTTTATGCAGACTAAAACATTGTAATCCAGCATGTAAATGGACAGCTCAGTATGTCAGTTTAGAAGAGGGTATCTTCATATGATGTTGTCAAGTTATCATCCTGAGTAATCATCTCATGTTTGTGACTAAACTCGAATCACGTTTGTCGGCTTGGTAAATTATGATGATGATAATGAGGAGGAGGAGGAGAAGAAGGAGGGTGGCCCAACATTTAAAAAGCCAAATCAATTACCAAGTAGAAGTTTATTGAACACCAAAACGTGGTTAATATTGCGAATAATAAAAGATCAAACATCATAGAGTCATAGAGTCTAACTTAATTTTGTCAAGTATCAAGTATAAAAACAAAAGTGTTATTATTGACCTTTATCTTTTACAGAGTTGATAAGCATATTTTAACAAATTTTCAATTATTGTTGAGGACATTATGAAACTTCAGAGAGTACTCAAAATATAGGAGCAACATACATATACAATATATCCTTTATATATAAACTCTTAAGTCTTTGATGTCAAAACTTTGGAAGATACCACAATGGAATATGTTTTATTAGTATATCCGATATTGCATGATTATGTTTTGAATTTCAATGCATTTTGAAAAAATTAGTATGAATATAAAATATTGAAAAATCAAACGTATTTCGGTCAATGTTAAATGTCAATGTAAATAGCACTACACCAGTCCAAAAGTCTGAAAAGACCAGTTTTTGTCTTGATTTGCATGAACAATTACTACATTCTCCAAATGTATGACTTGTGTCTTAATTTTTCTTTACAAATTCTCATTTATATTAAATTTGTATGAAATTTACTCGACAAATTCTCGACATTCTGAATATGGTCTTAAAATTTTGATACACTTTATCAACGGATGCTATTGAACTTTTCAAAATACGAACAAACAAAACAGACGATCCGGTAGCAAATCACTTCATTCAGTATAATCAATCGATGAAAAATTTAAAAGTTACCGCCATAGAAAGAGTATTTGGAACATAAAATTTACAGAAAAACTAAAGAAGCCTTTTGGATAAAAACATTAAAACTTAAGAGCCTGATGGACGCAACACAATGTATGAACGATAGTGAAAATATTTATAAAAAGAAAAAAAAACAAAAAAAAAAACGCGGCAAATGAACGTCATAGTAGTTATTATAACGTAATGTATCCAAGCGATGTAAATGTTGTTTCAATGTTGTAATTTATTCCAATGAAGAAGGCCGTAATGGCCGAAACGTATGGAAAATTGTGTTATAGTTTTATTATACAATCATTCAGAGACTTTATATATATATATATATATACTGACGAGGAAAGGTAATACACGGCCACCAAAAGCTTTATAATAGAGCCTAGGTGGTCGTGTGGTCTAGCGCGTCGGGCATAGTGCAAGGCGATTTGGTGTCACGATATCCCAGTAGCATGAGTTCGAATCCCGGCGAGGGAAGAACAAAAAATTTGCTAACGCAAATTTACAGATCTAACATTGTTAGGCTGATATATATAAATGACTGAATAATAGCCAACGATAAATCTTACGGGGCGATGGATCATATAATTATGATACAGTACACTACAAATATATAACAAGTCTAAAAGGGTACAACATCACCAAAAAATAATAATAAAATGAAGAAATTTTAAATATTTCGGATAACAGATATCCTTCATCATTATGATCACGATGTATATATAAGTACGTCTAAACAAGTGACAACTCTACGACAGATCCATCCATTGGATCACCAATGAAGGTGAAACACGGCTGAAAACACATTTTATATTCATAACTACTCTAAATATCAGCACAACAATGTTGAATCTGCAATATGCGGAAGCAAATGTTTGTTCTTCTCGCCGGGATTCGAACTCATGCTATTGGGATATCAAGACAACACCGCCTGCACTGTGTCCATCGCTCTAGACCACACGGCCACCTAGACTGAACTTAATAATTCAGATATCGATGGCCTAGTGTTACATTTCCTCGTCAGTAGAATCTAGAGTTGAAACAAAGTACATGATATATTAGGCATGAAGATGGAATTGATTGCAAATTAGCTAAAATGTATCGTAAAGGATCGTACGATACAGTCGCAGAAATAATTATTTTAAAAGTACGTCTAATTAAGTGACAACTCTCATCTATTGGATCAACAGTGAAAACATGTTTTATATTCATAACTACTCTAAATATCAGCATAACAATGTTAAATAATATATAAGATGTAGGAGAAAAACAAAGCGCATAAAATGGTTTGCTGCATATCTGCAGAAAACCCTAAATTCCATTATATAAATAACACATAGATGATTGGTATCCCTCGAAAAAAAAAACATTGTCAACCTTGACTTTGTTGACTTTGCCTCGGTTGACAATATTTTCTCAGAGTAAAAATCTGCTCCATCACCCCTCAGCTATGTGGTATTTAATTTATTTTACTGAATGTTCTATCATTATTGTCTTTAAGTGTTAAAATGAAAGAGGCAGATTATGAGCTTATGTTCATAACAAGGTTACAATTATTAGAAAACAACAAACGAGAAGCAAATGTATTTTTTTATTTTGACAGTATATGAATAAAGTTCTTAGGCCACAGAGTATAGGACTTGAGGTCGTCGTTAAAATCATTGATGTAAATTCAATCCATTGTCCTTAGAATTATCAATTTTCTTTGCGCGAGAGGGTGACATTCAAAATTGTCTTTCGCGGAGCCATGGGAAAGAGTAAACGATCTTCCTTATTATAGCCAATCAAAATCTTGTATTTCAACAAGAAGTATAATAAAGTAAAATGTTTAGACAGACCTACAATTATTTCAATTTATTTTTCTATGCGATTGATTTTGTCATTGAGGGATCAAACTTAAAAACCAGATGGAATTCAATGAAACTGTAACATCCTTTTATGTAGTAAAACTCATTTCCATTTTACGGATAACTTCTTTGATGTTCCATAATAAATTTGATTTGAATGTGTTCTGATGTTTTGTCAATGATCCTGGCCTACACAATAAGTAGATTTGATTGATTTATTTTTATTTTATTTATCTTGTACATTTTAGCTAAGCATGTACAAATTGAAAAGATAGATTAAAAACTTGTCAGTTCGGAGGTAGAATGATATGTCTGAAAAGTATTACATAGTTTTATGCAGACTAAAACATTGTGATTCAGCATGTAAATGGACAGCTCAGTATGTCAGTTTAGAAGAGCGTATCTTCATATGATGTTGTCAAGTTATCATCCTGAGTAATCATCTCATGTTTGTGACTAGACTCGAATCACGTTTTCGGCTTGGTAAATTATGATGATGATAATGAGGAGGAGGAGAAGAAGAAGGAGGGTGACCCAACATTTAAAAGCCAAATCAATTTCAAGTAGAAGTTTATTGAACACCAAAACGTGGTTAATATTGCGAATAATAAAGATCAAACATCATAGAGTCATAGAGTCATAACTTTAATTTTGTCAAGTGTCAAGTATAAAAAAAGTGTTATTATTGACCTTTATCTTTACAGAGTTGATAAGCATATTTTAACAAATTTTCAATTATTGTTGAGGACATTATGAAACTTCAGAGAGTACTCAAAATATAGAAGCAACATACATATACAATATATCCTTTATATATAAACTCTTAAGTCTTTGATGTCAAAACTTTGGAAGATACCACAATGGAATATGTTTTATTAGTATATCCGATATTGCATGATTATGTTTTGAATTTCAATGCATTTTGAAAAAATTAGTATGAATATAAAATATTGAAAAATCAAACGTATTTCGGTCAATGTTACATGTGACCGTAAAAGATCTAAATAGCACTACAAAGTCCAAAGTCTGAAACGACCAGTTTTGTCTTGATTTGCATGAACAATTACTCGACATTCTCCAAATGTATGACTTGTGTCTTAATTTTTCTTGACAAATTCTCATTTATATTAAATTTGTATGAAATTTACTCGACAAATTCTCGACATTCTGAATATGGTCTTAAAATTTCTTGCCAAATTCTTGACATTTGAATACTGTCTTGAAATTTCTCAACAGATTCTCGACATTCTTATTTTTTCTCAGTATGGCTTGACATATTCTGAACATTTTGAATTGTGTCTTAAATTTACTTGACAATTCTGAGTTTAAAAATCATGACCAATATACATGATATAACCCTGCAGGCACACTTTGTTGAATCAACGTTGAATCTTTGTTGATTTTAGGTTATACATTGATCAACAAATATTCAACATTGATTCAACGTTGACAATTCAACGTTGAAATTAGAACATTGTTTCAACGTTGAATTAACATTGTGTTGAAACACCAACATTGAATCAACGTTGGCTAAACAATATATAAAACCCAGTAGTTGTGGATACCAGAATTGTCAAAAAAGAAGTATTGGGCACATCACAATTCTTTTTAAATTGACAACGATATTCACATAAAATAGAATATTCAGTAGATTTATCACTAATTGTCGTGGTGATCATAGAATTATATATAAAACAATCGCAGTGTATATCAGCATAAATTAATCATGAACTTTGCACCCCAAATAATAGAAATTCCCAAATTTTACCCCACTCCAAAACATAATAAATTAATAGAACCAGCTTGCATACAGAATCGTACAGTAAATATAAATATTTGTGAAAAACCCCTTCCCCTAAAAATATGCCCCCTTTTTCCGTGGCTGCTGATGTCAAATATCTTGTTTTCATTCCTTTTTTTTTTCTATTCTTTTAACAATCTAAAGAGAAAGACGTATATATCAGTACATAAACAATGGTTGATAACTTGTAATATAAACAACCGATAGATCTATTGGAATAGTGATTTAAATTTTCGTGGCATTTTAACATTTCTATTTTAATACAAATTCAGATATGCGCATGCGCAGTTATTTTTGTTGCTTAAGTTTAAAATCCGCTTTCGAGACCACAAGGTGATTCTACAGAGTTTTATCAATATCTTTCCTGTATCCAGCTTTTATATGTCATCGTAAGTATATATAAATTGTTGTGATTACAGTAAATACAGTATCGTATTTTAGAAATGTGAGCATATCATGTTGTTATGAAAACTGTACTGAAAAGTTAAAATTTTACACGAGGAAAAGGGGATGTTTAGCATGTAACCATTCCCGATTTACCTCTCATGAATTTTATCGTTGACTATTTGAATTCATCATATGATTGAATCAAAAGTAAAAAGAAATTTTATCTTTATTTACCTGTTCAATTCAGGTACACGAAATCTCATAAAAGGGGGCTTGAGTTGTTTACAAAATTGGGATGGAAAGGTCAGAAGCTATATGGCTCATCAAGTTGGACCTTTTAATATTTTACTGTCAAAATTGAAGTAGTGTTTCGACAAGGTAATCAAAGATGACGGGTATATCATATATGAGGGTGGTAAAGAGTTATTTGCGTGCAACGTTTTTGGCCTTTTATTTCTCGTTTTCTTGTCTTGGGTTCGACATGCGTTATTTGTGTTTCCCATATTTAATTTCCGTGTTTCGTGTTGGTACTCTTAATTTCTCGTGCTTGTCCCATATTTGATAAAAATGTAAACTGGGACTAAATTCCAAGTCAGTCTGGCTTTTTAAATTATGTGTTCCCAGGATATTAATTGCTATCAAGTTATGAATAATTTTGTTTTCAAATCGGATGCAACTAGCGGAATGCAAAGGTGATCGCAGGGTCTTTGTGTCCATTATCATGATTGTGTGATCTCCAAGAACGACTGAGTAACAACTTCTAGTACTTTTCCTTAATATTTACAATTTTATTTCTCGTGCTTCGTTTATCCCAATTTTATTTTCCGTGCAGCGTTTTGGGGATTTTATTTCACGTGTTTTCGTGTTAAGAACCCCCTTTACAACCCTCGTATATGTCAATCAGACAGAGTCACAGATATCTATGGAGCAGCACAAGTAATACAGAAAAAGACATAAGTGGATAAACTTTCAATTTGTTCAAGTTAAAATGTAGTATTTAGGATTTTCTTGCAGATTATACCTTCTGGTCTATATAAAAGGAAATGTGGTTGAGATTTTGATTGAAGTTTAACTTTCATTTAGTTTTCACGAGTTCTTATGCTTTTGATTTATACTTTAAATATCATCATTATGAAGTTATTAATAGTTAAGTGTGTTGAACAGTATTAAACTTGACAATGTTGTAACTTTTGATTTTGTAGACGTCATGATGAAGACCTATAGAACCACGGAACAAGTGTCTGACCAAACAACAACCTTTCTAAAATGGGCTCCAAAAGACAGGGTGGGAGAAGAAAGAAGTTGAAGTTTTCACTATTAATAAATAAAATTATTTAAATTTTATCGTATTGAATATTTCTCTATAATCAGTGGTTGGACATTAGAATACATGGAGTAGGAACAGCAAACTTTGTTTTATATTTTGATCACTCAGATATTTAGAATAGACATTGGGCAAAAAATATGTGTATTAAGGGTTGTGTGCTTTCAAAAATTAGGATAGTTTAATATTGGAAATATTTTTTATTTTTGCTGATTTTTCAATATTTCTCTGGGATGATAATTTGTGTTTTATATGCATATAAATTTTTAAATGTTAAAAAATCTTGGGGTTAAATTATGGTTCGTAGGAAAGCCCTAAACACACATATTTGTTATTCAGTTGATTGGTTGTTGACATCATCATGGTCAAGCCATGCTCTTATCACAAGAATGTGTATCTCAGTTTTATTGTTGAAAATTCTTCTACGAGTAATTGACAGTCAATGGCATATATTCAAAGTTTTTATTGTAACCTATTTTTAAAAGACAAGTATTACATAGTTTTATGCAGACTAAAACATTGCGATCCAGCATGTGAAATGGACAGCTCAGTATGTCAGTTTAGAAGAGGGTATCTTCATATGATGTTGTCAAGTTATCATCCTGAGTAATCATCTCATGTTTGTGACTAGACTCGAATCACGTTTGTCGGCTTGGTAAATTATGATGATGATAATGAGGAGGAGGAGGAGAAGAAGGAGGTGACCCAACATTTAAAAGCCAAATCAATTACCAAGTAGAAGT
Source organism: Mytilus coruscus (assembly GCA_017311375.1). Taxonomy (NCBI): domain Eukaryota; kingdom Metazoa; phylum Mollusca; class Bivalvia; order Mytilida; family Mytilidae; genus Mytilus; species Mytilus coruscus. The sequence goes on from CM029607.1 coordinate 33,229,889, forward strand.
TTATTGAACACCAAAACGTGGTTAATATTGCGAATAATAAAAGATCAAACATCATAGATTCATAACTTTAATTTTGTCAAGTATCAAGTATAAAAACAAAAGTGTTATTATTGACCTTTATCTTTTACAGAGTTGATAAGCATATTTTAACAAATTTTCAATTATTGTTGAGGACATTATGAAACTTCAGAGAGTACTCAAAATATAGGAGCAACATACATATACAATATATCCTTTATATATATCTTTGATGTCAAAACTTTGGAAGATACCACAATGGAATATGTTTTATTAGTATATCCGATATTGCATGATTATGTTTTGAATTTCAATGCATTTTGAAAAAATTAGTATGAATATAAAATATTGAAAATCAAACGTATTTCGGTCAATGTTAAATGTCAATGTAAATAGCACTACACCAGTCCAAAACAATGAGCAAACCAGTTTTTGTCTTGATTTGCATGAACAATTACTACATTCTCCAAATGTACACCATGTCAAATATGACCAGGCAATGATATTATTTAAAGTTCATCGATTTTTTCTAAAATTAATTTTTATACTTTGGTCTGATGGAGCAGTTATTGGATAAAGTTTCCTGTGGCAGAATGTTGCTATGACATTTAGCATGTAGAGGGCCTTGAGAAGACACTAGCTTGAATATTGCTACAGTATAAATTATAGAATACAACACATGAGAAAATACAGGATGAATGAAACTTAAGTTTTAGGTGGAAACACCGTTGAACACACCACTAACCAATTTTGATCTCGTGTTGAATATGGTATTCAACCTGAATTCAATCTGAATTCAAGGTAAGTTATTGGTTTAAACAATGTTGAAGCAACCATCATCCAATATTAATTCAAAGTTGAATATCAATGTTGATTCAACGTAGGATTTCAACGTTGATACAAATTTGCAAAATCTAATAATAATTCAACATTGATTCAACATAGAAAATAAACGTTGATTCAATGTTAAATCAATGTTGTGTGCCTGCTGGGAACTTTATCTTTATTTCTCTTTATATAATATACTGTTGTTTCAGTAAATTTGTGTAATGTCATCTGTTGCAATATATATTAAGTATTACACGTGGACAGGATGTTCCCCATACAATTAAGGTATTTCAAATAAGTTATACACACCCAGGGTACACGCGACTGTCATATGGAAAATTACTGCTTTACCTGTAATCAGCCATGCAACTTATCAGTTGACTGACCATGCCACTACAATTTTAAAAGTTTGTTGATAGATGAAAATGAAAATCATCATTTTAATTGAAAAATTTGAATTAAAATCATGAAGTGAAATAATTTAACATAAAAACAAATTGGATAATTTCCCAAAGATTAAAAGAAAACTATTATCTACTCCAGGAATAATAGATAACTGTATTTATAAAGGTCCCATCAATGATTTCTCTAGAAATCATTGGTCTTATGAAATGGATCTCAAACAGACACGCATAATTAAGATCTAAACATTTTTTTTTGTTCTATGATTTCTTGAGAAAAAAATCAGGAGGAAAGTATAACAAATATTTAGTTTTGATAAAAAATTATGAATTCAACACTCAATTTTGAATAACAAATGTGTTTGGTTGTTCTAAAAAAAAATGAATAAGTTTTTGAATCAAGATGGGAACAAATTCTTTGTCCCAAACGAAAGTCCCCTTTTTAGCCACACACACGCACAAGATGAATGGTAGGGTTCAAAAGAGACACATGGTCACATTTTAAAACTGCCTCAAGTCACCCATTTTAGTAAAGCAAATTTGACTGGCAGTTTTTTGACCGGCAAAAATCTCAAATGCTGTTTGTCAGTAACTTCGACATATATTCCAAGTGAAAACAATTTAATTAAACGTTTAATAAAAATAAATCAAAATTAAACTACATGGGGGGTCATTCGGGGTTTTCCACACAGGTGCACCCAAAGGGTATCTTACTATACAAATCCTTGATTTTTCTAAGTTTAGTTTAGCGATAATAAAAATGAGTATATAACAGCAAAAGAAAGTGTTTAAACAGTGCAGAATGTGTCTATACACAATTCAAGCGAAATTTATACTGTTGAGATAGTGTCAAGACATCTTTAAGACCGTCAAGAATGTGTCGAGATATATTCAGACAGCTTTAAGACTGTCAAGAATGTGTCAAGACATATTCAGACATTATTAAGAATGTCAAGAATATGTCAAGACATATTCAGACATTACTAAGAATGTCAAGAATATGTCAAGACTGATCGAGACAAATTTAAGACAGTCAAGAATTGGTCGAGACTAATCAAGACTCTTATCAGATGATACAGAAGTGTTGAGAAATTTTAGACAATTTTAATACTGTTAAGACACTTGTCAAGAAAAATCAAGAACCTTATTAGACAAATTCATAATATGTAAAGAATTTTAAAAATAATTCAGACAAAGAAAGAATGTCGAGTAAAATTCATGCAAATTCAGACAAAATTGGTCTTTTCAGACTTTTTGACTTTTGTAGTGTAGATAGGTGTTACAAAATCAGTCAAAATCAGGTACTTTTCATCACGTAATCATTAAAATTTAGGTCAATTAATAAGGTTAGGTAAGCAAATAATCAGATAAATATAAAGTTCATTAATTGTAACTATTACATTTCTATATTAACTTAAATTAGTAATGTTTGGTATGATGTTGAATCTGTGTACATGTGTGTCAAAACATGCCTTACGCAAACAGTTAACATAGTGCCAGAATAACCATAATACAATTAATAAGTTCATATCAACATTAACATTGAGCTAGAATACGTTTCTGTTGAATTGGCAAGGACCATGTCCATTTTTGTTTGGTATTATCCAGCTCTTAATAAATTGCAAAATTCTTTCAATCTGAATAAATTAAAAAAAATGAATCGACTAAACATCCAAATTATTTTTTTTTTCTGCCTGGTTGTCAATTTCAAAAACCTCTAAATATACGGGCCAGCAGAAGAAAGTTTATCCCGATACCATAACAAATAATTAAATCTAATTTTAACCAATTAGTTTCGAAAAGAAGTAAACACATTTACCGTTTCCAAAGAAATTTCATCACGTTTACAGTTTAATCAGTCATATTCAACAACATAGGGTAAAATAAATAATTTTGATTAAAAAAACGGCTGATGATATATATAGTTATTCTAGAACTAAATGTGTTAACAGTACCAAAATGTTATCTTTTTTTACTTAAAATCATCATTGGAAAAAATAATGCAGGAGCATACAGAAACATTATGAAAACAATAGAAAAATAATTATTCAGAAACGTTATGAATATATTTAACATTAAAGGGTACAGTAATATACAAAGGTATAGTTAAGTCCGTACTACACAGCACTTGACTGTAGTACGGACTTAAGTATTAAACACCTTAACAGTACTAAATGTGATTTTACTGAAATCGATAATACATTATTGTACGGTCAAAATCACGAATTAGTTGATCGATACGATATATATGTATCTAAACTTGCAGGCGACATGTTTTGAAAATTTTAGTTCTTTAGATACCACACTAGTCTTCTAATCTGTCAATTTACCGATGTTATAAAATTTGTGTAATAAAAGAGTGTGGATTCGCATGGAGGGTGATGCATGTTTAGCACAAGACGCCTACAATGTTGACGCACCTGATCTAGCTTCCTTTTGATGTTCATATGATTACTTCAACATTTGCAATTGTTTATTACCTCGATTTCACAGGCACTGTCTCAACAATTAGTGACTTACTAGTATCTTGTATAGTTATTGAGGAACAGCTAAGGTAATGTTTTTCCCAATTTCTTTATGACGTCTTTAAATTACATTAGACTTGTTTTTCCCTATATACCTTGATATAACACATATTAACCCAGCAGGTACTCAACGTTGAATAACGTTGAAACAAGGTTGTTTATCAACGTTGAAACAATGTCAAATTTATGTTTGATTTTGAAAATTTGAATAAACGTTGAAATTTTAACGTTGAAGTTTCAACATCCAGTCAACGTTGATTCAAGGTTGAATAGTAGTTGAAAGTATATTAATTAAATTTATTATAAAGCTACATACACATTTTTACCTGCTTTCCAAATTTTCGCTTTGCTGTTGTTAGATGGTAGACAGGCAGCCTTGACTGTACATGATATTTTTTAATGTTTTTTTTACTCCCCAAGACACATATGAACCAAATAGATAAGCTAAATGGGAGACATCTAAATAAATACATCAACTGTTACTGATACAACATTCCGTGCTTGTAGAAAGTCAATAAATGTCATATCTCAAGATCCCTTTCGCTTCTGTGTCTCTCATATTTATTGAAACAGGTGTATTTGGCTATTAAGAACAAGAAAAACTGCAAGAAGGAATAGCTGAAATGATTGTGTGTGTCCACTTGTATTTAAAGATAAATATACATAATTATCTATATTGATATACATGTGGACACCTACCATTTTTTGATATATTCTTACTTGTAGTTTTTCTTGTTGTGAATAGCTATAAAAATACAAATCATTCAATAAATTTGATTCCCATCACAGAAAGCATCACCAAACAGAAAGAAGGTATTGAATAGTTCTAAACAATTCTCACAAGTTCAAAGTAGTCCTTATTAAACGACTGACCAATATTAAGCCCTTCTTAAAAGTAGTATATCCCAAGAAGAGTGAAGACATTATTAGATCCAACGTGTGTTCAGGATGATCGTATACTTATGAAAATAAGAAGATGCTGCATGACTGCTAACCAGACAACTCTTCACAAAAAACCAAATGTCCTTGATTATATATATATATATATATATATATATATATATATATATATATATATATATATATATATTACCTCTCACCTATACTTGGTATAAACCATTAAATGAATACAAATTTATTGAGGAACAATATCAAATTTAGTAATACAATGATATTTCTTTTGATACAAGATTTATTTTATAAATTCATTTGTTATCTTTGTCTCTTTTTGTCCTTTTTGCATGTCAACTTTCTTCCACCACTTCGAGATCTTTCTGCGGCAGACTTCAATCAGGAGGAGTCTTTATCAGATATGTATTTCTCAGTGACATCTTTATACTTTTGCAGTATATTTAACCTCTGGAAAAGATAAGATGATAATAAATATAAATTGTATGTCCTGAAAAGATATCTTAAATTTGAGCCACTTTCAATTTGTTTCTAGAAGCAATGAAAAATAATACCATAACGACAAAGCACATATATAGTAATAAGGTAATCATTAATAAAAAAAAATATACATTAATGTTTACTATGAGTAGTTTTTGTTAATGAAGAAGCTTCTACCCGAGATTTGTAAGATTGCAGGTTTGACTATGCAATTGATAACCATGAAAACACTTTACCTATGACGTTTTTTTATTGATGACTGCACAAGTCCATTAACATGAAATAAAGAGCTTTACTAGAATACTTTAGATAAGACAAACATAATATGGTATGTAAGGTAAACAAAATAGAATAAACAACAGATTTAACTTGGAACAAAAATGATATATACAGACAAAAAACCTACCTTTGATGATTTTATAGACTGGAATTCCCAATACTGAATTTTGATTTTGCTCCACTTGATACATTTTAGCCATTGATTTGTTTGATAAGCTTCTGTAAAATAAATAATACATGTTCACAATATAATGGACTGCTAACATTCAGCGCAAGGTGAAATACACATTAAGGACCAGTACATGATAATGTTTTATGAACAGTATGTATATGAATTTTGAATGATAGTATTTACTGTGTACATGTATATTCTCAATTGATGCTAAACGCAATCTAGGCTGTGTCCTTAATACTAAATTCAGCTTATTCTTTTTTATTGTGTTATATGTGTAATAGTCTACCCTTCACATAAATAATTGTCTTTGTCGAATAAACACATATGGTTGAATTTGTGTTTGCCTAGCATGTGATAATGCTATTATTTTTCTTAGTTAACTAATTGCTAATAGTTTCTAATGTATTTTATAATGTCCTTTCGTTGTTATTGTTTCTTTAAGTTGTGTCGTCTTTTTGTTTTTAAATATTTCTATTAAGTTGTATGGTCATGTTGATTTTAGAGTAGTCATAATTGAATGTGCGCACATGGAGATGCAATGTTAACCTCATTTCTCGTATTACACAGAGTCAGAGATCACCTGAAGATCAGATAAGGGTCAGACTGACTTGTTTTAAAAATAGAATGACTTTTGTAGAAAGGTTAATAAGGCGAAAGGTTATCAATGAACATTCTATAGTTATCCTCTCATAGCGTGAAATAATACTATTTTGTTGAATTATTTAATGTTATTGTAAAAATAGTATTATTTTTCCATCACATGATCGTTCAATACTAACTTTGTTGTCCAGTCGAAATTGATTGTTTATAATCGTCAAAAAGTATGTAGTTTACCGAGCCTTAAAGTTAAACTAAACGGAGACACATATATATAGTATACATGTTGGGAAATTTACCTGATCACAGTAATGTAAACGCTTGCGTATCCACCCCCCTATTTTTCTTATTTGAATCTTTAAGCATATTTGTAGTAAAATAAAAGTGTTATTAGGTAAACCTGTTTTTCAGCATGGTTTTTGAAAATCAAAATACTATGTCAAAGACAAAGTTACTTTTTTTCAGTTCAAAAGAAATTAGAGGAGGAATTCATAAAATCCTGAAAACAAGCTCTTTTGTGACTCTAATAAAGATAGTCATGGTAATAAACTAAGAACGTATCGCAAAGTTAAAATAATTACGAATTAGAAAATATCTCCTACTGGACCTTAACAAAAATGTTATTTCTAAAATGGTAAAAATTAGAATTAGTAATAGCAAATTACTAATAGAAGTTGGTAGATATACTAGAATGCCTTTAGAACAGAGAATTTGTCCACTTTGCAAGGATGGAATTGAAGATGAATTCCATTTCCTCATTAAATGTAAAGCGTTAGAATTTAATAGAAATATACTCTTTGTAATTTAAGTGATATAGTTCCATCTTTTGTTAATATGTCTGAACAAGATAAATTTAGTTTCATTTTGAAAAGTAATGATACTGACATTTGTACTGTATGTGTAGCTGGAATAAGCGATATGTATGATTCGAACATGCATTTAAAGCAAACATAATGTTGTTAAGAACTGTTGTAGTATTAAAGCTTATTGTAATAGCTTGACGTGATAATATAGTATGAATAACACCTCCACGCAATGTAGATATAAAATATGTGTCTCTTATCATTGAGAAAATATATCTGTATATTTCTTTTTTGTTTATTTTTGTCTGTTTTGTTTGTTTGTATTTGTATTTTGTAAGTGTCAGCTGGTATCATTCCTGTATTGGAATTCACACCAATAAAATTATTTGATTTGATTTGATTTGATTTATTAATGTCTCAATTTTTACCTAAACTTTAAAATGAAAATAAATATGCTTTCCACATTAAATGCTCTTAAAAATAGTATAATTATATATGATGATATATTGTTCACTATGCCATGGCCCTTCCATGTGTTCTGATCTGTTCTCTGGGATACAATGTTGACGTTAACTTTTTCTCTAATTGTGCAATATTGATACCAATTCAAAGTTTCTAAATACAATTCATACATATGACAAGAGTGCACACGCTGAAATGTCTCGTCTTCTTTACTTATCATTGATATTATGTTGATAGTCCTAAATATAAAGCTTTACTACAACTATCACATACACTTGACATGATCCAAGAAAATGAGGTCAAGGTCATATAAACCAAACAAGAAATACATGTACACCTTACAATCATTCAATACACTAAATATAGTTGACCTATTGTTTATAGTTTCTAAGATACAGACTTAACCAAGAAAACTAAACATTGACCAATGAACCATGAAAATGAGGTCAAGGTCAGATGAACCATGCAAGGCAGACATATACAGCTTGCAATCCTTCCATAAAACAAATATGGTTGACCCATTGCTTATAGTATTAGAAAAACAGACCAAAACACAAAAACTTAACACTGAGCAATGAACCGTGAAAATGAGGTCAAGGTCAAATAAAACCTGCAAGACTGACATGTACATCATAAAATATTTCCATACACCAAATATAGATGACCTATTGCATATAGTATTAGAAAAAAAGACCAAAACTCAAAAACTTAACTTTGACCACTGAACCATGAAAATGAGGTCACGGTCAGGAGACATCTGCCAGCTAGACATGTACACCTTACAATCATTCCATACACAAAATATAGTAGACCTATTGCATACAGTATAAGAAAAACAGACCAAAACACAAAAACTTAACTATAACCACTGAACCATGAAAATGAGGTCAAGGTCAGATGACACCTGCCAGTTGGACATGTACACCTTACAGGCCTTCCATACACCGAATATGCTAGACCTATTGCTTCTAGTATCTGAGATATGGACTTGACCACCAAAACTTAACCTTGTTCACTGATCCATGAAACGAATTCGAGGTCAAGTGAAAACTGTCTGACGGGCATGAGGACCTGGCAAGGTACGCACATACCAAATATAGTTATCCTATTACTCATAATAAGAGAGAAATCAACATTACAAAAAATCTTAACTTTTTTCAAGTAGTCACTGAACCATGAAAATGAGGTCAAGGACAATGGACATGTGACAGATGGAAACTTCGTAACATAAGGCATCTATGTATACAAAGTATGAAGCATCCAGGTCTTCCACCTTCTAAAATATAAAGCTTTTAAGAAGTTAGCTGCCGCCGCCGCCACCGCCGGATCACTATCCCTATGTCGAGCTTTCTGCGACAAAAGTCGCAGGCTCGACAAAAAACCGTGATAGCCACATAGAAACATCTACATACCATAATGATACTTGATAAACGGAAAGTTTCTCCTCGACTTGTTCTTTGTTGTACTATCTTTTTAAAAAGAGGAAAGGTGCGGGTTTTAATAATGCGCATGGGCAATCTAACTTCCTGTTCAAATCCCGCGAAAATATGAATAAAAAAAAAATCGCAATTTTTGTTAATAATCAACTATTTCAAATTCTTTTACATGTTATCTTTATGGTTCAAAATATATATTCATTAATATTATGTGAAATAAAATTGATGCATTCTTTTTCTTTTACCTAGAAATTCAGTATCAAACGATTTACCTCTATTTTATTCTTTTCTTTATAAATATATACTGCTACGGTCATGCATGTATTGCCTTCAGTTTATGATTTTTTTAAATAGGACTCATATAGGCCTACCATGATTAAATAAGTTAACGTTTATTCAATGTTGAATCAACGTTCCGATTTCAACGTTGAAGCGATCAACGATAATTCGACGTTGAATATTTGTTCATTAGTCAACGTTGAAAATGTAACGTTGTTCCAACGTTGAATACACGTTGATCACCATTTCAACCTCATTTCAACGTTTATTCAACGTTGAGTGCCTGCTGGGAAGGTATATAAGGGGAAAAATCAGAGAAAAGTCCCTGTGCTTGATTTGTCTTCATCAATTAGTTTGATTTGAATATCGGTAAACTACAACTGCCTATATATATCATTAAAATGAAACAAATAACAAATATAGCGCATTCGAAGCAGAATGCATAAATAGCTTAAATTAGAAGGGCGTTATAGTCAAAAGTGACTTACAATAGATATAGCCAAATCAACATAAGGTCAACTTTGTCAGAAGGTATTAAAACAGGTAACCCTAGGAATAGTATTGCGTCCCAGGGTAACCTGAACATTTAAGAGTTCAAATTCAAAGCATTTCTACTATTTCCTTGTAACATATCTCCTATAGTTATAACAAACAGACCACCATTTGAATTAAATTCCGAAATATAAAATAAATATAGCTTCTACCACTGTATCGAAAAAAAAAAAAAATGAAAACAACACGTTATAAATTTGATGCGTCCGAAGCGCTTTTCTGGATTTACCTTAATCAGGAACGCTAAAAGCCGAATATTTGAAAGTCAAGGATGTATTAAGACCGAAAACGTTGCAGAGCATAAACCAAAAAGGATCTAAAAAATAGCCAAATCCATCTAAGGCCAACTTTGCATGAGGGAGTTGAAACCTTAGTTTTAGTATAATTTCAAAATTTATAAACGGGCAAATTGAGTGGGATACGATATTTATCCACTCGAGACAGTTAAATTTTTAAATTTAAAACGCGAGGCTTGCCGATCGTTTTAACTATTTAAAATCTCCTTTGTATTAGCCAATCAAAATCTTGTATTTCAACAAGAAGTATAATAACGTAAAATGTTTTAGATAGACCTACAAGTATTTTCAATTTATTTTTCTATGCGATTCATTTTGTCATTGAGGGATCAAACTTAAAAACCAGATGGAATTCAATGAAACTGTAACATCCTTGTATGTAGTAAAACTCATTTCTATTTTACGGATAACTTCTTTGATGTTCCATAATAAATTTGATTTGAATGTGTTCTGATGTTTTTTCAATGACCCCTGGCCTACATAGTAATTAGATTTGATTGATTTATTTTTTATTTTTCATTTATCTTGTACATTTTAGCTAAGCATGTAAAAATTGAAAAAAAGATAGATTAAAAACCTGTTAGTTCGGAGGTAGAATGATGTCTGAAAAGTATTACATGGTTTTATGCAGACTAAAACATTGCGATCCAGCATGTGAAATGGACAGCTCAGTATGTCAGTTTAGAAGAGGGTATCATCATATGATGTTGTCAAGTTATCATCCTGAGTAATCATCTCATGTTTGTGACTAGACTCGAATCACCTTTGTCGGCTAGGTAATTCATGATGATGGTAATGAGGAGGAGGAGAAGGAGGAGGGTGGCCCAACATTTAAGAAGCCAAATCAATTACCAAGTGGAAGTTTATTGAACACCAAAACGTGGTTAATATTGCGACTGTAATAAAAAAAATTAGATCAAGCATCATAGAGTCATAACTTGAATTTTGTCAAATGTTATTATTGCTCTTTATCTTTAACAGAGTTGATATGCACATTTTAATAAATTTTCAATTATTGTTGAGGATATTATGAAACTTCTGAGAGTACTCAAAATATAGGAGCAACATATATATACAATATATTCTTTATACATAAATTTATAAGTCTTTGATGTCAAAACTTTGAAAGATACCACAATGGAATATGTTTTATTAGTATATCCGATATTGCAAAATTATGTTTTGAATTTCAATGCCTTTTGAAAAATTTAAGATGAATATGAAATATTTCGGTCAATGATAAATGTGACCGTAAAAAGATCTATAACGATAGGTGTAGCAAAATCAGGTACTTTTCATCACATTATCATTTAGTTTTATGTCAATTAATAAGGTTAAGTAAGCAAATAATCAGATAACCACAAAAGTTAAATGATTGTAACTATTACATTTCTATTAATTTAAATAAGTAGTGTTTGCTATGGTAATGAATCTGTGTGCATGTGTGTAAAAAAAGCAAAATAAAAAAAAAAAAATAAATAAATAAAACCGAACTACAAGGAAAATTTAAAACGGAAAGTCCTTTATCAAATAGCAAAATCAAAATCTCAAACACAACAAACAAATGGAAAATAACTGTCTTATGGCTGATTTGGTACAGGCATTTCCTTGTGAAGAAAATGGTGAATTAAACTGGTTTTATAGCTAGCTGTACCTCTCACTTGTATGACAGACGAAAAAAGCCTGGCGCAAGCATAATTAACCTAGTTCCGAAATAACCATAATAAAATAAATCAGTTCCCAGTAATATTAACATTGAGCCAGAATAATTTTCTGTTAAAATGGCAAGGTACATTGTACACGTCTTACTTTGTTTGATAATAGTCTGCTCTTAATTAAAAGCACTACCTTTTCAATCTTAATAAAATTAAGAAATGAACAGACTAAACATGCATGCAAAAAAGGTTTTGCTTGGCTATACCCCTTTCAAAACCTACTATATACAGGCGAGCAGAAGTAAGTATATAAAAATACAATATTAAATCTAATTTTAGGCAATTAGTTTTGACAAAACGTAGACACATTTACAGCGGGCAAAGAAATTACATCACGTTTACAGTTTAATCAATTATATTCAACAACAGTGAATGATATATATAAAAAAAACACAGCACATTTAAATAGCGTCAGTTAAAAAGGTTGATGATATATATAATTATTCTAAAACCAAATGTCTTAACAGTACTAATTAAAGTGTTAACTTACCCGGGTTGTACTTAAAATCATTATTGAAAAAAATATTGCAGGAAAATACACAATTTCGTATACAACCATAACGAAAACAATTAAAAGAAAATAATTTAGAAAAGTAATGAATATATTTAACATTTTAGGGAACAGTAATTGAAATATAAAAAAGGATACTCAAGTCCGTACTACAAAGTTCAGAAAAAGTACTAAATTTAAATTGAGTGAAATCGAAAATACATAAGTTTTACGGTCAGTATCTCGAATTAGTTGATCAGTACGATATATATGTGTCTCAACTTGCTAGCGACATGTTTTTGAAAATTTTAGTTCTTTAGATACCACACTAGTCATCTAATCTGTCAATTTACCGATTTAATAAAATTTTTCTGAGTGTGGATTCGCATGGCGGATGATGCATGTATAACAGGAAGCGCCAACATAGTTGAAGCACCTGGTCTAGCTCCTTTTTGGTATATATTAATATAACTCATATGTTAACGTTACGCTACGAAAAAGATATACAAAGCTTGAAAGCACCCACAACTTTTAAACTTTAGTTAAATGATCCTTAGTTTCATGCTTCATATGTTGTGCTTATGTTCTTATGTTGTACTGTTACACCACTGTCCAAGGTTCGGGGGAGGATTGGGATCCCGCTAACATGTTTAACCCCGCCACATTCTGTATGTATGTGCCTGTCCCAAGTCAGGAGCCTGTAATTCAGTGGTTGTCGGTTTTTGCTGTGTTACATATTTGTTTTTCGTTCATTTTTTGTACATTAATTAGGCCGTTAGTTTTCTCGTTTGAATTGTTTTACATTTGTGATTTCGGGGCCTTTTATAGCTGACTATGCGGTATGAGCTTTGCTCATTGTTGAAGGCCGTACTGTGGCCTTCAGCTGATTTGGTCTCTTGAGAGTTGTCTCATTGGCAATCATACCACATTTTCTTTTTAATATTCAGTAGAAATTTTAGATTGTATTACCACTGGTAATAAGATCAAGCCCATATATATACGACATATGACAAAGGGATGTAATCTCATACAAACAAATCCACAAAACATTATTTGTTGGGTTATTAAGTATTGTTACTTGGAAACAGGCCTCATCATGAAAGTTACACCTTATCACTGGAGGTTGCCGTTCAGATTCATATCCTCTCGTGGAAAAAGCTGTCTCAACATTATTGACGTAGTAGTATCTTGTATTGAAATATTGAGGAACAGCTAAGGTAATGTTTTTCTCAGACTGCTTTTGACGTCTTTACAATATTGCATTTGTTGGATATATAGTGATTGATATTTTAGTCTGGGAGAACATGATATATTTATTAGTTTGATTGGTTTTGAACTATCTATAAAAGGCCCGGACTTTAAAAAATGTAAAGTAATGCAAGTGCACTTTTGTCATCGTTCTTTATGTAAGTTGTATTTTGAGCTTTGTGTCAATCTGACAAGTCAGGAATTTCAAACTCGTTTTAATAATCTGCTCTTAGATTTTGCTGTTTCACCACTGGTCTAGGTTAGGGGAGGGTTATGTGCTCACCAACACATTCTGGATGTGCCTGTCCCAAATCAAAAACCTGTACTTCAACGTTAGTATTTTGTTGTTATCGGTCATGTTTATTGGTTTGTCACAAATTGAAGATTTTCTCAGTTGGACTGTTTCACATTTTTAATTGCATTGTGGATTTTTGTTCATTATTGAAGTTCAAGCAGTGACCTATATTGCTTACATTCACATCATTTGGAATCTGGTGGACAGTTGTCCAATTGGCAATTCTATCACTTATTGTTACATTGAAATCACATATCTAGATGCTTCTATCAGAGAAGTCCTATTTTATTCTTTTTCTATTAAAGATATTTTCAACTCAACTACCGTTATCAATGTGTTCTTTCTCATCGGCTCAGTTCATATTAAAATAATAAATATATGCAATTGGAAAGTGGTGTGATGGTTTTATCACTGAATAAGCATCAATTGAATATTTTCCCATCATGTTCCTTTTCATTTTCATATCTTCCTAATAACATAGATTTCCAGATAAGTTTTGTGTTCATTAATATGTATATATTTCCATGTTTTCAATGAAAAGATTAGTGTTCAATATTCAGTGGCAAATATTACATGCATATTAGGATGTAATCATCTTGACCCCACAAAATTTAAAGACTAAACTCTGCAATATAACACGTATTTTAACTTTATATGAAGTACACCGTAGTCAGACCTATCAGCTATTGGTGTTTAGACAATAATTATTGTATCATTTAGTGCATAGTTGTCTCATTGAAATTATACCACATATCTTTTTTTCATATAATGTATATGACATAAAATATCCTTGTTTTTATATGAAATACACCATTGACCACGGCCTTCAGCTATTGTTTATAGATTCCATTACTTTTCGCATCCTTTAGCAAATAGTTGTCTCAATTGAAAGTAGACTGCAACTCCTTATTATCATATAAAATACATCACTGATAATCTGAATTTCGATGATTTGCTGATAAACAGATTTACACTATAATAGCAGTACAAGGTTAGGTGAGTATAAGTGGATTATTGATAGATGTCCTTCAAATATAACTACTACCCATAATAATGTAAATGATGAAGGTTAGGTGAGTATAGGTGGATAAATTGATAGATATCCTTCACATATTACTACTACCCATAAAAATGTAAACGATGAACCTGATAATCTTTCTTGAGGCAAAAGGTATTTGGTAGCTTATTTAATATCTCATTTCAGTAGTTTAATCTTTTCCAATTTAGAAAAAAATGAGAACTTCACTTCATAATTGAAACATTCAGCAAATTGTGTATAAATATGAACTGCTCAAACTTGTAAAGCTGAAATTTTATTGATAATTAACAATGAATTATAACATTATAACAATATATATATATATATATATATATATATATATACAAAGACCAGTTTAATTTTTGTACCTTTAAGTAAATGCACAATAAATAAGAATAAAGGATAATAACTTAACAATACATTTCTGTTTGATTGATTTGATTTTTAAAGTACTACTTTTAAGAATCATGCAAAATCTGATTGATGGATTGAAACCCTACAAATAAGATTTTTCTATATCTTATTAAGAGCCAATCCGCCAGAAAACCATGCAATATTCAGAAAATCATCCAAATCAACAATCACAACTTGACAACTTTTTATACATCATCTTTATCCTTGACATAAAATAAAAGAATTTTACCACTTAATTTTTCCCAGAATCGTATCTATTTTTAGTAACATCCTCATTTGCATAATTCTGTTAATTCATAATGAAACCAAGGAAAAATCCAACTTTTTATGCCTTTTAAGAATGACCCACAAGCATATTAAATGGGGTAGTTGAGTTTTTAGAGTAATGTCAGCTGGAATCCATCCATTTTACTATGTTATGATTAATACAAATGAAAATTTAAACGATTTGGCACACTGCCAGGAGCACGGATACAAAGGTGGGTTTTTTCATACATGAATTTACGTGGTTTTTATTCGCTTCTATCTTGCAAGACCCATTCCGGATATGTTTGCAACTAATATCGGTTTTAACTATGGGGTATGTTTTATATCAAAACAAAATATTAAGCTTGGCAAATGACAATTAAATGTTAATTTATGCCTTGGAAGAATGGTGATTTTAGTCCCAAATAGACACATTTTGATTTTGATTTTAATTAAATTCTAAACACAATTGGTAATAAAATGGCTCATAAAATCATTTGAAAAAGTAAAATCAATTTGTCTAAAAAATGAAATAAAACGTTTTTGTACTGCAAGTGCAAAAATCAATAAATTGTCTGAAACCAGGGAGTCCATCTTTTATGCTCTTCCATTGACTTATCTCCCTTTGGTAAGATCTCAAACATGTCAGCTCCCAGTGATGGTTTGGCAGACAAATGTCTACAGTGAAGTTTGCGACTTTAATAATCTAGGAGGAGCAGGTGGGCTATCCCAGCATTATACATCTGCATATTACAAAATATTTAAAATATCTGAATGCACTAAAGACCAAAATAGCATTTCCAAAAAGAATGATTACTGCCAAGAAATTTGACAATCATGACAATATTTATAATTTACCAGACAATAATTTAGTGAATAAACATGATAAATATTGATTGGAAAAATAAGGCCATTAACAGCAAAAAGTGTTTTTAGATTTCAACGAGCAAAACAAAAATATTCTAAATCATTCTTAGTAAAAAACGTGAGGGAGTGGAACCACCTTGAAGACACTATTATGCGTATGGATATGCTCGCACCAGAATTGCGATTGAGAGTGTCAAAACTGCTCTGGCGCACCATCAATAAATCAACGACACTCTCTCTACCATTGTATTGAAACCAGCATTGGTAACCAAACATATTCATACAGATACAGACTACCATTCATCTCAGAAGTCTGAATAATTCTGAAAACTATGGTGTTGAATTTCCAACAGGCAACAGGACTCCTTATTATTTTTTATAAGACAAGGAGTGGTTTACATCATCTTGTCTTCGAATATGCTCGAAGTACAGGGACTTTTATGGAATTCATTGACATAATAGTCAAGTATGATGTCAACATCCTGTCCAACCCTCTTCCAGCAAAGACAAAGCTGACCAAGGATCTTCACCCTTTCATAACAGGCTGTATACAGGACAAGTTATTCCAGTAGAAACAGGTACAAATCTTACAGTCTATTTTCATTTGTTCCTAATAGTCAATCTAAAATTAGGGGACCAACATTTGATACATTAGCTAGATTAAAAGAAGGGGGAAGGGGGGGTTGAAGGGGCATGTGAATATTCTTTTACACCTGACCTGTTTCTAAGACATCTTATTTATTTCCTACGGCAAAGTGCAAACAAATAATATATATCCTTATATACATTGTTCTGTCTTGGGTCCATTTGTTTAATTTGATTATAAAAAAGCAAAGGTCTGAGGGTTAGAATGGTCAAAATACATGTATTTATGTCCTTGTCAGCTACGGACAGAATTTTAATTTTCAAGCTATTAACCAGGGTACAATATATATTTATTTTCTGCTTAAAAAAATCATTTTATAGACCATAATCATGATAATAATCTAAATTTATTTCAACATGTTCAACATTTATATGTAGCAGGACAGGTTTTTATTCCCTTCCCCTAAGTTATATTTTC
The DNA here is from genome assembly GCA_017311375.1 of Mytilus coruscus. Lineage (NCBI taxonomy): Eukaryota > Metazoa > Mollusca > Bivalvia > Mytilida > Mytilidae > Mytilus > Mytilus coruscus. The sequence goes on from CM029607.1 coordinate 33,247,306, forward strand.
AGTTCTTACTGGAAGTTGTTCAACTCTTTGTCTACTAAAAGAACTTTTATCTCTTGGAAAAGCCTCATACAAATACATGTTTTACATACAACATACTGTACATGTAACACTAGACAACTTTATCCAGAGAATGATATTTTTTAATGAACTAATAGACCATGGAGACTAAAAAAATCAAAAGCATTGCAAACTTTTGTAAAGTTCTATTTTAGGACCCTACATGTACATGTATGTAGATTACTTCTAGAGCCCTTTTTAAAAGAAAAAAAATACATTAAAAACTACATGCACAGTGATGCTACACTACCCTACATTTCCTGTCTGATATATTTTATTTCATGTAAAACAAAATTGAACAATTATTTTATAGTTTAACACTTTTTATTTGTAGGGCTATGCAAGCAATGCTCAATTAAGATGAGTTTTTGTAAAAGTGACAATAGCCAGGTCAAACTAAATACATGTATAGAAGAAGATATTGGTAAGATATTATTAACTAATATATCATGTATATTAATTTAACTGTTTGTATAATATGGTTATCATGCAAAGTATATGTAATCACTTATATAATAATTATACATGTACTACATCAGTTTTATTGAACATGTCTTTGTTAACTTGGTTTTCCCATTGAAAATCACTTTACTAATTTAATTTGTAGTACTATATTTGGCGGCTCCTATAGTTTCCATTCAATAACTAACAATGACTAATGAACTGTTCATACATTCCATTTCAAATATAAAAGGGGGAGATTTTTATTGGTACTTTTGAAGATATTTCACCTGTTAGATTAATTGGTTGGTTGTTGGTTGCTAATATCCAATGGCAAATAGTTCATGCATGTTTACACAAATGGTTTAGGACAAGAACAAATTAGAATAAATACTTTTTTGGGGATCTCAAATATTTCCTTAATCTTACCATGTATTTAAATTTAAGATGTTGCAATTGGGCCCCATTTTAAATTGGTTCACATTGATTTCAAAATGGTCCCTAATTTTTTTTTTTGATTACTACAAAAATTGAATTCTTGAGGTTCTTTGATGTACAAAATGCAAATGTTTAATATTTAGATTATTATACGACCGGAAAAAAATTTTGCGGTTGTATATTGGTATGACGTTGGCGTCGGCGTCGTGGTCGTCGTCGTCCGAAGACACATTGGTTTTCGCACTCTAACTTTAGTTTAAGTGAATGAATCTCTATGAAATTTTACCATAAGGTTCAATACCACAAAAGGAAGGTTGGGATTGATTTTGGGGGTTATGGTACCAACAGTTAAGGAATTAGGGGCCAAAAAGGGGCCAAAAATAAGCATTTTTGTAACTTCCAGACATAACTTGTGTGTTAATGTATGGATCTCTCTGACATTGTACCACAAGGTTCCATATCACAAAGGGAATGCTGGGATTGATTTTGGGGGTAATTACTTCAAAATTTTAGGAATTAGGGGCAAAAAACAAGCATTTTTCTAGTTTCATGACAATAACTTGTGTGTAAGTGTATGGATCTTTCTGAAATTGTACTACAAGGTTCCATATCACAAAGGAAAAGCTGGAATTGAGTTTGGGGTAATTGCCCAAAACGTTTAGGAATAAGGGCCAAAATAAGTATTTTCTAGTTTCAGACAATAACTTGTGTTCAAGTGTATGGATCTCTCTGAAATTGTACTGCAAGGTACCACACCACAAAGGGAAGGCTGGGATTGATTTTGGGGTAATTGCCTCAAAATTTTAGGAATGAGGGGCCAAAAAGGGTAAAAACAAGCATTTTCTAGTTTCAGGACAATAACTTGTGTAAGTGTATGGATCTTTATGAAATTGTACCACAAGGTTCCATGTCACAAAGGAAAGCTGGGTTTGAGTTTGGGGTAATTGCCCTAAACGTTTAGGAATTTAGGGCCAAAAGTGGCCAAAAACAAGCATTTTCTAGTTTCCAGACAATAACTTGTGTTCAAGTGTATGGATCTCTCTGAAATTGTACTGCAAGGTACCATACCACAAAGGGAAGGCTGGGATTGAGTTTGGGGGTGATGAATCATAAGGGGGTTCAAAAATTGGGGGTTTTCCTTTTCTTCTTTAAAATTTTCCATTTTCATGATTTTAAATTGGTTATATCTGATTTATATATAAAAGCAAATAATAATGATATGGTTTGAATAGGTAAATTAAAAATTTTAAGTTCTTAGACCACATTTATTCTGTGTCAGAAACCTATGCTGTGTCAAATATTTAATCACAATCCAAATTCAGTGCTGGATCAAGCTTGAATGTTGTGTCCATACTTGCCCCAACTGTTCAGGGTTCGACCTCTGCGGTCGTATCAAGCTGTGCCCAGCGAAGCATTTTATTAACTTTGGTCCGGTTTTCAAATTTGTCCACATTTTAAAGTCCAAAGGGTCCAAATTTTAACTTAGTTTAATTTAACAAAATTGAACTCTAATTAGGGCAATGTATGGTTCTTTGATATACAGAAATAATCAAATATCCTGAATATAATATGTACTTAGATACATTGATGATTTTGGTCCCAGTTTTCAAGTTGGTTCAAACAGGGTCCACAATTTAACTGTTTGATTTCAACAATAATTTTATATATGCTGAATCTAACCTGTATTTAGTTTTTGGGCCCTGTTATGAAATTGGTTTACATTGAGGGCCAAAGGGTCCAAAATTAAACTAAATTTGAAATCTCAATTTGATATTGGGGTTCTCTGATATGCCTAATCTATTAAACTATATAAAGATATACCATATTTATTCTGTGTTAGAAACCTATTCTTTGTCAAATATTTAATCCTATTACAAATTCAGAGCTGTATCATGCTTGAATGTTCTGTCCAAACTTGCATTTTTTCTTCATCTTCAACAAAATTTGTACTTTACTGAGATAACTGGTGTTATCTTTTTAAATGAAACTTTAATGAAAAGATGAGCACAATCATGACAATATGTGGATGATTTTCTGATGTCAAACATTTTCAAGATGGCCACCAAGGATGGCAAAAAAAAGTTGTCAATTTTAATTCCTGTCAGTGGTATACATGTATATGAAATATAAAAATAATGTGGTAGGATTGCCAACAATGAGAACAAGTGACATAGTGGCCTTCAACAATGAGCAAGACCCATACTGCATATATATTCAGTCATAAAAGGCCCCAAAATAAGAAAAGTAAAAAATATGAAAACTAACAGTCTGATTTATGTATGTATGTATGTATGCTTTTGTGGTTTTCAGATCTAGACTCACAGCTAACCTTTCTGTCAACAACAACTGAACTCTCACAGCAGTCAGCATCAGATTGGGAGACTGATAATGCTTCTGACAGAAACAATTTCAACCAACCAAACAAGCAACAGAAACTTTCCAACTTTAAAACATCAGTTAAATCTTCCATGGGATGATGTCTCAAAAAATAGCAGTTCATCATTTATGGAGATTTTAATGTTATGGATTTTCTTTTACAAGAAAGTTAATGTACACTTGCTTTATAGTAAAACCTAGCTGTTCAAGTATAAAAAAACACATTCAATTTTATTGAAATTTGAAGATTCATATGACTTATTGTAATTCTGTTATTTCCCAGGATGTGATGTAGAGCCTTATAGGTACAGTAATCTTAACAGCTATCCAATTTCATTCAAAATTCTTTATACATTTTCACTAGTATATATAGACTAAGTAATTTGTTTTTGTCTAGTTATGGAATTTTTTTATATGCATTTATGATTTTCATGTTTGTATTGACCACATTGCAGCAACATAGATATAGGTACCTAGCAAATCTTGCCTTGTTAGCATACTAGGCTCAAAGGATCATACAAAAATTTCCATCACTAAGTGTCTGTTAAAATCATCTCTATATTGTAACTATTTACAGTTTTCTCTTTTAAAGCATTATCTTAATAACTTTAGAAGAAGTATATATATATATATTGATAAAAACTATCAACATGACAAGATCTAAATAGTTATACCCAAAATTTTTCTGAAAAATTGGACATAACATCAATGAGCTATTGTCCCTGAAATGTGTAAATTTACAAATTTTCACAGTTTTCTGCTATTATTGGACAGCTATATCAATATATTATAAGAATAAATTGCAAAAGTGGTCAGAAGAAACTTTTTTTTTAGTCTGAACTTATTCTGAATTGTTTTTATGTGTTTTTATTGTTTTACATGTTTTAGGTGCACAATTTGTCAATACCAGCTATTTCAGCTCCTGGGAGCCTCTAGATTTATAATGAATAATTTGTATTTATGTATGAATATTTTTTTAATGTATTAAATGAAACATTAATTATTTTTTTCCATTTGTTGTTATACTTGTTTATAAGTCCATATCCTATCATATGTCAGATTTTACAAATTAGATGGCAAAATTGAGAAAATTTGAATATGCAGGCTACCCCATTTTGTTGTGGCATATACCAGACACCAACATTATTTGTCGAGCTTGATATTTTTTGGTTGGGTGTATATAGTTATACTCTGCGATAAGATATGTTGTTTTACAATAATAAACGGGTCTTGGAGTATTTTGGCTCTGAAAGATGACCAAAATCAGCCATTTTGGACATGAAGCTAAATAAGACATATTGATACGGTTAGATTATACATACACTTAATAGACAGCATTGTTATTTCTTTGCATTTTTACACTTAAAGTGATGTATTATGAGGAACAACTATCAAAAAATTATTATTGTTGCCATATTTTTTTATTTAAACCAGTGAAATATGCCAAAAAAGGCTTATTTTTGCTGTTTTCAAGCAATTTCATCTGTTGAAAGATGGCACCTAAAAAAAATCCAGATCGGTTCAATATTTTCCCAAAAAAATTTGTGTGGTTATTTACATTACTAAGGTGCACCAATGTGCCAAATATGAACTCATTTGGCAAAAGTGACATTCGGACGGTTTTGCATGGTTTTCTGGCAGATTGGCTCTTAAGAATATATTATATACTATATATATATACTATTAAGGATATACAAGTAAATCGAAGTTCAAATATAATTTTTCAAGTGGACCCTTAAAAAAGTGAGATACATATTCTATAGAATGCATTACTAAAACCATTCTTTGGGAGACATTTCCTTGATATTCTATTGAATCTTTTGTAAAATGCATTCCAATTACCTCTCCTAATATATGAAATGCTGTAGATGGAAATAATACACATTCCTGCCATCTACATGAACATGTATATTGCAAATGACTGACAAAAAAAATGCATAGCTTTTAGAGAGGTATTTTGCACAATTAGATTTTGCATTATTCTTATAATTTTGAACTACTACTCAATAAACTGCCTAATACATTCATACAATTTCATATTGAACAGTTTTACTTGTGAAGAAACCCGATCATTGCTTTTAAATAACAATATACCTACTAAGTGCATTTGTCATTTTTGGATACAATTTTATTAATACAAGAAATTAACCAGTGTGATGATAGATTATAGTAATTCAAAACAAAATGTCATTCTTCAAAATAAGGTTCTTAGTACAGAAAGCTTCTTATACATATCAAAAAGATATTAGTTAAAATGCAATTTATGAAAATCTACAAATACAATTGATAGTATTTTTTAAGTGAATATATTTAGAAATTACTTATTTTAATTTCTTTCATCTTATACTTGACTATTTCCTTATACTTTAAATCAGAGTCAAAACTACAAACCCCTTTATTACAGTTAAAATATTCTATAATATATTTATTTTTATTAGCATTAACTAATCCTCTGAATCAACTAGGCTTGTTTACACAGTTTTCAATGTGCTATGTACAATATAATTTTGTTTAATAGCAGTTAAAATCCATTTGTTTGCACTAATTTGATAATTGGATAATTATTTCTATGAAAGATATGAAACATATGCTCGAGAAAAATAAGTTCCATGTTCTTCAGGTTTTACATATAAGAATGATGTTCACTGATAGTGTCTTACTTCAATATATACTGTCAGGAATTTGTGTAATAATAACTTGCTCAACAGATGCATAAGTTTTGGCACGACCAGTCAGAAAATCATTCCTCCATGAGGCATATGTGTGCCCCAATGAGAACGCTGTATCAAAAATACAATTAAATTTGAATTTCTTTGAAATTTTTTTTCATTAAACGACTGACTAATTTAATCCCATTATTAAAACAAAAAAAAAATCCCTTCATGTGATATAGCATACTTAAGATATCATGTTATCTCCTTGACTGGTCAAAATGGCCATTATTACGAGTCAAACTGCAATTTGGTAAAATAATAAATAAATGCTGACTGTGCTAGAGAGATGACCGCTTAAACAAGGTAAAGAATATAGTAAAAATATTTGGTGGGATTCAAAAAATGACTGTTAGACAAAGGTGAAATTTTTACCAAAGGTTTAAAGAACCATGGATTTCAAGTACTGTCGATTCATTGTTATTTGTGAGATACCAATTTTTGTGGTTTTTCATGGGTATATGTGAACCATGAATTCAAATGTTTAACGAAGTAATATTTTTCTATAGGCTTGTATGCAGACTTTTGTAAAACCACAAAATCAAATATCCACAAAAATGCAATTTTTCCTTAATCCACGGAAATTGGTACCCACGAAAATCAATGAATCCACAGTAACAGTTAATTCTCATTATGACAAAAACCTGAAAATAATTTACATAAATAAATAACAAAATATCAACAAAATATCAATGCTGAAACAGGATATGATAAGCAAAAAACAATTACAGATCTATCTAAATGTAAATAATTAAACTAAACATAATCAAATGCACCTTAACTAAGACTTGTAAATTGCAATTAAATTTATAATATTGCATGACAATTCAGCTAATAATAACAAATAACCATTAAATTAGGACTAGCAAATCACATTTAAATTAGGACTAGGAAATCACCATTAAATAAGGACTAGCAAATCACCATTAAATAAGGACTAGGAAATCACCATTAAATTAGGACTAGCAAATTGCATGTAAATAAAGACTAGCAAATCACAAATATACTGACTAGTAAACAATAAAATGCTTCGCTGAGCGCAGCCTGATACGACTGCAGAGGTCGAACCCTGAACAGTTGGGGCAAATTTGGACACAATATTCAAGCTTGATACTGTCTGAATTTGGATTGTGATCAAATTTTTGACATAATATAGATTTCTGACACAAAATAAATGTGGTCAAAGATCTTATAAATCCATTGCGCAATACTGTGCAATTGAAGATTTCTCCTTGAAACTTAATTGCCCCAAACTCAAGCCCAGCCTTCCCTTTGTAATATGGAACCTTGTGGTACAATATCAGAGAGATCCATACACTTACACACAAGTTATTGTCTGGAAACTAGAAAAATGCTTGTTTTTGGCCCCTTTTTGGCCCTTAATTCCTAAACTGTTGGCCCCATAACTTCTTAAATGTATTCCAACCTTCTACTTGTGGTATTAAACATTGTGGTACAATTTCGGAGCAATCGAAATACTTATACACAAGTTATTATCCTGAAACTAGAAAAATGCTTGTTTTGGGCCCCTTTTTGGGCCCCTAATTCCTAAACGGTTGGGACCATCATCCCCAAAATGAATCCCAACCTTCCTTTTGTGGTATTGAACCTTCTTAAAAAATTTCATAGAGATCCATTCACTTAAACTAAAGTTCTTGTCTGGAAACCAATGTGTCTTCGGACGACGACACAGACGACGACGACATCATACCATTATAAGATCCCAAAAAATGTTTTGCGGTTGTATAAAAATCAGTTCACAAAAAAAAATATATACATTTTTGTAAGCACTGTTTCTGCATTATGCTGAAAAGAAATAGAGAAAATAATACATATTAATTTTAACAAAACGAAAGATATGTAAAAAATGAAGGTAAATACACTAAACTTAATTGGCATTATGCATTGACAAACAATGACAGAAATGCTAAAATAAACAAATTATTAACTATCATATACATAGTATAAGAATATTGTATGTGTATAACAACAAGTAAATAAAAATAATTTGTGTCCAACCAGCACTTAGGTCTGCTTACAAACATCTTTAAACAAGAATATAGGACACCATGCCTAACCCACAGTATCATAAACTGCAAAATCTGATTCAAAAACCTGATTTGGCATATATCTTTATCATGAACATGTGTACTAAATTGCAAGTTGATGACCTTAACCTAATGGTAAATCACCTTGAACCAAAAATTTAACCTGATACAGGAAGGGCATTTGGTTGTGTGGAAAACTGTTCAGATGTACTCCTTAAACTGACCTAAACAACTGCATACCAAATATAATTGACTTCCAATTAGTGGCTGATCTTAAACTGACATAATCACAAACTTAACATGTAAACTATGCAAAAGTTTCAAAGTCAATAGATCATGACTGAGGTGGAGTGGAAAAATAATCTCCATGAAAATGAGCTGTGCATTCCAGAAAATAATGACCTAACACTGGCGGTAAACACAAACTAATATATTCATGATATTTTTGACACCACTGTCACCGCCAGATATTTGTGTCAATATGTACAAAAAAGAAATCTGTGTCAATATGTACGCATAAGAAATTTGTGTGATGTACGTATAAATTTTGTGTCATGAATAAAACACAAATAAAAGATGATAGAAATTGCCAAAAATATAAGGCATTACAACAAACAACATTAACCATCAACTACCTCTCCTTCTTTCCCTTTACCAGTTCCCCTTTCCTAACCATATTATAGTGTTAGTTGAACTGATGTTTTCTATTGTGGCAATATTTTGTTTCCTGCAATAGCAAACCTTACTCAAAATTTGTATTAAAGTTCTACAGTTAAGGTAAGACTTTTCGTTCTTCAGCCAAAAAAATCAAAGTAACAAATTATAAACATAAAATACTTTTGGATATGGATAATAGAAGATATGAGGGGTATTCATCAATGAGACATCAACCCAATGACAAAAATTACAAAAAGATGTCTAGAGGGAAACATGCAGTCTTCAATGATAGACAAGTGACAATATGTGAAGCTCTTAATTGTCCTGTGTCAAATAAAAATTGTGAATAAATTAACAGAAACCATCAAAGATCTGCCATTGACACCCAATTCTTCAAATAGCAAAAAATAATAGTAATGTATAAATAGTATTGATAATTACAATTAAAATTATGAGTATTAATTGGTTTAGAACTAGAAAAATATTTGTTTATTCAAATGAGTTATTTCAATTAAGACAAAATATGTAAATTTGCTTAACAAAAAATTTACAACCTGTCAAAATGGGAGGCAACTCTTACAAAACATGAACAGAATTTATAAATGAGCTATCTGACCAAGAATTGAACTCCTCATATCTTTTGACCGACAAAGTATTATATGCACACAAAAATTGTAAAACTGATTGAACACTTTTTCAAAATCCCAAACTTCACAATCTAGAAAAAAACATTTTGTTTACATAGCCTCTTAGTATAAACTTAACACATATATTTTCAGTAGAATTTCAAAACACTGAACACTTTCGATAAATAAAGCACCTTATAATTGACATATTAGCACCACTATTATTGTGTAACTTTTCAATACTTATATGTACCTGTTACCTGTATATGTGTATAATAATTTTGCTCATCTTTGTAAAATTATGATAATAAACTGTTAGCATGGTTAACACATAGAAATATCTGGCCTTTATGTAATTTTGTTAGTTATTATGATAATGCAATTGTTGAAATTAAAATTGCAATACTTGAACTTTTTAACTATGCCGAACATTCATGGTCAATGAACCATGACTAAAGGTACAGGGCCAAATAATCTCTGAAGAAATAACAAATATCAATGACTGTTCATAATTTAGTTCCCCTTAAAATGACCTAAAAACTAACTTAAACGTGTAAACTACCAAAAATTTCAAAGTCAATTACCCATTGCATGACGGGGATTCGGGTCATATAATCTCAATGGAAATTATATGGGATAGCACTAATACAACTGCATACCAAATATAATTGACTTCTCATTAGTGGTTCATCTTAAACTGACATAATCACAAACTTAACATGTAAACTATGCAAAAGTTTCAAAGTGAACAGACCATGACTTAGGGGGCGGGGTCAAACAATCTCCCTGAAAATGAGATGTGCCAATGATAATACATCTGCATTCCAGACAATAATGACCTAACACTGGTGGTCCCTTTTAAACTGATCTAAACATAAACTAATATATTGTTGACGCCAATGCCACCACCAGAAACAGTAGCCTAAGTCTCGCCTTACTGACAATCCCTTTTCAAGAATTTTTCCAATAAATTGATCTACTAACAAGCTATAAAGCATATTCTAAAATGAAATTTCCACTTACATCAATGTGATAAAAAAAAAAAGGCTATCGATACCTGGCTAATTGCTAAAGGCACAATAATTTCATTAAAATAAATGGTTCTTATGGCAGATAGTGATCTTAATTTATGCAAAACCTAAATTGTTGTAAAACACATCCTTCTTAGTGTCAATCAATCTCACTAATATACACTCTGAAAAGCATTCAAATAAATAATTACTTAAATATATAAACAACCAATAAATAGGATCACATAAATATGACAGTATTTTTTAATTATATAACATATTCACTCCTGCCAAAAATACAACCTAATATGTCATTTGATTTCAAAACTGATTTGTAAATGCTTGAAAACCTGTCCATTCACAACAAGTTCTGTCAAACGCATACCTGCCAAGTTTCCAAATTTATGGGGATTTCCTCAATGAATGGTGTTGACCCGACACTTGAAATCCTTAGTTATATTAACTGAATACATGTACCTCAAAACAGGCATACAAATGAGTTAAAATGGCAATTTAACATATATAAAAACTCATTTGAAACTGTAGTTTATTAGATAAAAACATAATGACTTCACAAGTATAAGAGATGCATTAGTTGCTTAAAAACCCTAATGTAGATTTTGAAAAGTTGGCAGGTATAACCTTTCAAACTCCTTTAACATGAATATACATTGCAAATATAATATTTAGTGTGAATAAAAATAAATTTTTAAGAAAGACATACATGTGTCGTAAATTACTGAAGAACACATTCGTCCTTTTCTTTTTTACAATGCTTATTTAGATGAGCTGAGGAATTTTCTGCACTAGAAGCAGGTTTTTCAATGGAACTTTGCATAGTGGTAGTAGTTGGATGAGGATAAACTATTGGACCACCCATATGCATCTGTAGTGAGGTTTGACTGCCTGTATTATGTGGATAAACTATGGGTTGATACACTAAGGGTTGGACCAAGGGTTGATTCACTAAGGGTTGAACCAAGGGTTGATTCACTAAGGGTTGAACCATCAGTTTCTCTACTTTGACTGGTTCCTTGTCTGTGTACATGATGATGTATTCTGGGTAACACTGATTCCTATCAAACACAATAAAGATTTGTGGATCTTCAACTTTGTCCACACATGAATCATACAGCTTATGAACCTGTTCAGGAATTTCTGGAGGTCGAAGAAGGGATGGATTCCCCTCTGTGAACTTTCCAACTAAAACTTTGGCTCTGAATATGCTGAATAGAAATTGCATATCTGTAGGTGAATCTGCTTTTGTATAACTATGGCTCAATCTGGCACGAACAGCAAAGTAGGAACCTTCCCCATATACAGTAGCATTGCGGCCACTGGTCCTGAAGTCAAACTTATTTGTACAAATACCATGGCAGGTATCTAAGGAATTAGTACCATGGAATAAATCTCTCTCATCAATGTTTTGACCCTGACCATCTTGTTCTGCATCAGTCAACATATGTTTCTTCTTTCTGCAAAGCAATAAAAATCCTAGTTTTAATAATAGACTGTACAGAAATATTTACATGCATACTTAATATTTAGATTATTTATATTGTATCCTGTCCGAGTTAATTTCGTGTCAGGTTGTCTTCTCGGTTTTTGTCGGTTAAATCTTTGCTATGTTCCTTTTTCACATGTTCAATGCACTTAAATTAAGTGTAATTTAAGCTAAGGCTAAATTTCAAAGTAAAATGTCTTCAGGAAAATTAGACAAGCACTTAAATTTTCCAATATACAGTATACTATTTTTTGAAACACAATGTACATGATGTAGGAAAAAGTAAAATAGCAGAAATACTGAACTCCAAGGAAAATTCAAAATGGAAAGTCATTTATCAAATGGCAAGATCAAAAGCTCAAACACATCAAACTAATGGAAAACATTAACTGTCATATCCTGACTTGGTACAGGCATTTCCTTATGTAGAAAATGTAGGAAAAGTGTGAAGTTGTCCACATACTTAAAACAAAACATTAGCTGTTATATAAGTTAATAACACCTTTGTCCTCCTCCATTCTTCAAATATTTTTTTTTCTTTTATAAAAGAAAACTTAAAACTAATTTGATTAGACTACCATAAATTCTGAATTTTTTTTAGAAGTTTTATTATTGCAAAAGTTGGAATTAGGAATAGGTATTAGAAAAATGAAAACTTGCATTTTAATTTTCATAGCATTATTTCTATGCAGCATTTACTGAAATAGCAAAAATCAATCTCACATGTTTGCCCCTTCTTCAAAAATCACAAAAATAAATCCATCCAAAAGTTTCTGAATTTACAATATTAACTAAAAAGTAAATGGCTGTACAAAATATGATGTGACATACAAAATTAAACACTAAATCAAGGATTCGGAAATTTATCACACAATTTCAGTCATTTTGAAGTGACTTAAAAGTTGGTGCCCTTTTTTTCAAATTGTCGATATCACAGTAGATTCATAGCAGCAACAAACTTGTATTGACTGTTTGATCGCATTTACTTCATGAATTTTCTAACCGTTTTTCTAATAAAATGCTTCGCTGAGCGCAGCTGGATACGACCGCAGAGGTCCAACCCTGAACAGTTGGGGCAAAAATGGACACAATATTCGTGCTCGATACAGGTCTGAATTTGGATTGTAAATAAATGTTTGACACATAATAGGTTTCTGACACCCAATAACTGTAGTCAAAGAACTTAGGATTGGTTATATGATTTAAATTTATATTCAATTTTTTGCTTTTGTGCAATACACTATGCTGTTGCGAAATTGAACCCCCAACCCCCCCCAAAAAAAAATTTACCCCCCTTTTTTTGCTTTTGTGAAATACACTATGCTGTTGCGTATTGACCCCCCCCCCCCCCCCAAAAAAAAAAATCCCCTTTTTTGCAAAAGAAATAATATTTGAAGAAATTCTCTTTAATTTCTGAAATCTGAAATGAAAAAAATTGCCCCACAATTTCTTTTTACCCTCCTCCCCTAAATTTTTTTAACCCCTCCTTTCCAAAAAAATTCTTTCCCTCAAGATATGGTCATAATCTCAATTCAAATTTCCAATGGAGTTTGCAACCATAATTACCAATTTAAATACATCATAAGAGTCTTAAAATAGAAAAAAATCCCCCAAATGTTTTGAACCCCTTATGATTCATCACCCCAAACTCAATCCAAGCCTTCCCTTTGTGGAATGGTACCTTGCAGTACAATTTCAGAGATCCATACACTTGAACACAAGTTATTGTCTGGAAACTAGAAAATGCTTATTTTTGGCCCCAAATTCTTAAACGTTTAGGGCAATTACCCCAAACTCAAACCCAGTTTTCCCTTTGTGATATGGAACCTTGTAGTACAATTTCATAAAGATCCATACACTTACACACAAGTTATTGTCCTGAAACTAGAAAAATGCTTGTTTTTTGCCCCTTTTTGGCGCCTAATTCCTAAAATTTTGAGGCAATTACCCCCAAAATCCATCCCAGCCTTCCCTTTGTGGTATGGTACCTTGCAGTACAATTTCAGAGAGATCCATACACTTGAACACAAGTTACTGTCTGGAAACTAGAAAAATGCTTATTTTTGGCCCCTTATTCCTAAACGTTTTGGGCAATTACCCCCAAACTTAATTCCAGCTTTCCCTTTGTGATATAGAACCTTGTAGTACAATTTTAGAAAGATCCATACACTTAAACACAAGTTATTGTCATGAAACTAGAAAATTGCTTGTTTTTTGCCCCTTTTTTGGCCCATAATTCCTAAAATTTTGAGAAATTACCCCCAAAATCAATCCCAGCATCCCCTTTGTGATATGGAACCTTGTGGTACAATGTCAGAGAGATCCATACACTAACACACAAGTTATTGTCTGGAAGTTACAAAAATGCTTATTTTTGGCCCCTAATTCCTTAACTGTTGGTACCATAACCCCCAAAATCAATCCCAACCTTCCTTTTGTGGTATTGAACCTTATGGTAAAATATCATAGAGATCCATTCACTTAAACTAAAGTTAGAGTGCAAAAACCAATGTGTCTTCGGACGACTACGACGACGACGACGCCAACGTCATACCAATATACGACTTTGCGGTCGTATAAAAACGTTCAAGAACAGTTTAGGGAAGGCAACAGTTTAAAATTGAAATGATTTTAATGACTCAAATGGTCAATTTCTCAGACATTGCTAACATTTCTTTCGATTTTGAAGACGAAATAAAAACCGGAAGTTTTGCGACATTACCAAAGTACGAAAAATCCGGATTCATTTCCGGGATTCGTTTTGTTTCTCAAATTGACTGGAAATCATTGGCTTTTTTATTTTATTACCTTTAAAGTGTTTGAATATAACAGATAATAGTGGCACTTGTTTAATAAAGTATGAAATCATTTTGCATTTTACGATTAAGTGTCTAATCTGCTGAAGACAATTTCACGCATGCGTATTACATAGTTAATAAAGCACATGTGTAACTTGTGAAAAGTTACTTTTTTCTACGTAAATTAAATTAAGTTTTAATTTTTAAATCAGAATTGACGATTGTCTTTGCTGAAAAGTAATAAAATTATAAAGACGTTTGTCATGGAATTTTAATTTCTTTATGATATTAGTTCTGAGCTTGTGATCAATGTCTGGTGTGAAAAGTAAAAAGTGATTAGCGATCCTTAGCCAATATTTCTTGGAGGCATTAATATAGTTATTAGGAGGGCGCTAAAGATTATCATACTATACTGGAGTGGCAGTTTTATTACAGGAAAGGGATTACAAAACAAAAACAAGTGCAAAATGGTGAATAAGAAACCTGATCTCAATGAAATGACCGAAATTATTTCTTTAAAAAAATAAAATTTGTCCTAAATCCCAATCTGCCGCTAAGGACAAATAGCTTTCAGTTTAGGTCATGACTGGCAAATATTACCGTTCAGGATCGTTGCACTGAATACATTTTGGTACATTAAATAATTAAAAAAAGATATGCTCACATGTCGTATTCACTCCAAATTTTCCTGTTCTGAATTCTATAAATAAATTTGAAATCAAACTTTGAAGGGTCCATAGAATCTAGTATTGACTTCAATACATCTTTATACTCCTTCCCTGCCTTATCTAGCTCTATTGGTTCAAAGTCATGTGAACAGTCCCAGTTGTAGAAATGTGCTGGCTTTGGTGTACCCATAGCAGATGGGAATGGTATACTGTCTAGACTAAAAAGGAAAATACAGGAGTGAAAACTGTCTATCAGTAATAAGTTATATCGGTAATTTTTCTTGCAATTTGAATACTGAGTATAGCTTTTGTAACATTGTAAGTTATGTAAATGTGGATTTTTTAATTTTAATATAATTTTGTCTGTGGAATCTATGTGAATGTTTTATTTAATATATGCAGTACTTGCTAATTTTGTGTTTGTAAAACTAGGCTTAAAAGAGCCTGTGTCACTCACCTTGGTCTATGTGCATATACAACAAAGAACACTCTCCAACATTGTAGATGAGAATAGAATTCATGACAAAAATCTCTGTTTTGTTGATCTTGTATTGCTGATCATTTAGTCTGTTGAGTTTCTATCTATCTTCTTAAGTTTTTGCTCAAAACACAAAAGAGGGTAAAAAAAAATTCTCATTTAAGGGCAATCACTCCAATAAAGAGTGAGAGTCAACTAACTATATCAGCAACATTTGACTTGTTAGTAGATCTTGACTTGCTGATCATTTTTGTAATTTAAAGTGTCTATTTATCTATTATAATTTTTATCATATAAGGCAAAACGCAAAAAAAATGGTTAAAATCGTCATTAAAAGGCAGTAACTCCAATATGGAGTCTCCTGATTTCAACCATGCAGACATATTTGTAGAACTTGTCTTGCTGATCACTTGTGCAATTTAAAGTTTCTCTTTATCTATTATAGTTTTCAAGATAGAAGACAAAAATGAAAATAAAAGGGTAAAATTTGTCATTTAAGGGCAATAACTCCTATAAGAAGTCGTCTGACAGTTTTGAAGAATATGCACAATTGATAGAGCTCAACATTCTGAACATTTTTGCCCTTGTCAGATTTTCTCTATTCATAACTGTTTTCAAAATAATAGACAAAACTTGCATTTTACCCCTATGTTCTATTTTTAGCCATGTCGGCCATCTTGGGTTGCAGGCGGGGTCATCAAACAAAATTTTTAATCTAGATACCCAAATGATGATTGTAGCCAAGTTTGTTTAAATTTGTCCCAGTAGTTTCAGAGGAGAAGATTTTTGCAAAAGTTAACAGACAACAATGGACAACAACAACAGACGCCAAGTGATGAGAAAAGCTCACTTGGCCCTTTGGGCCAGGTGAGCTAAAAAACCTGTATACTGTGGATTCAATTATGAACAAAGGAAGATAACTCCAATTCTAATATTACCTATAGGGTAAGTTCAGTAAAAAATCTCCCATTGAGTTCAATGCAAACCTATTATTTCAATTAAATTTATAGCTGGTTTACCATTACAAATCAGAAGCTTTCATATATCATTCATGAAAGTACAAATGTAGCCCCATCTTGTGCAACAATAAAAACATAGGGTCAAGCAAACATTTTCTACCAATCAATGGAGCACAGGACTTCAGTGTTATATAGAAAGCTACCCCAAATGGGCGGTCCTTAATGACGTTTAGGCCAGGGTTTTTTTAATTTGTTGGTTTACGGATCC
Organism: Mytilus coruscus; assembly: GCA_017311375.1. Classification (NCBI taxonomy): domain Eukaryota; kingdom Metazoa; phylum Mollusca; class Bivalvia; order Mytilida; family Mytilidae; genus Mytilus; species Mytilus coruscus. The sequence continues at coordinate 33,264,345 of CM029607.1, forward strand.
GCCGACCATATTTTTCCAATTTGCAGAAAAAAAATAAAATTAACATTTCATGCTTTTTTTATTTCTGACAACCCTAACAAATATATTATCCCTGAAATATAAATAATAAAAACAGAGTTCCAATGTCCCCCACGTTGGACATATTTTATCTATCCAAGGTACACAGGCAATGAAATGAAGGCTTCAGAGCAAATGCAATGTGATTTCTATTATAATTAATATTTCCAAGGGCATATATAACTCTTAAAATATTTGATCAGAACTTATTTTCGAAAGTGTCAAAGACATTGCTTATATAAACCTATGCTGTAAGTTTCATACAATTCTGGCAAGAATTGAACTTATGAGAACGTTAACAATTGCAATTTTCTGTATAATCAATATTTCCAAGGGGCATAACTCTTTTAAAAATAGTTGATCGGCACTGATTTTTGAACTCGTCCAAGACAATTTGCTGATATAAACCTATGATATAAGTTTCATAAAAATCTGGCAAGAATTGTACAAATGACAGCGCTAACGATGCAATTTTTCATATAATTAATGTTTCCAAGGGGCATAACTCTTTTTAAAATAATTGATCGGCACTGATTTTCGTACTCATCCAAGACATTGCTGATATAAACCTACAATGTAAGTTTCATAAAAATCTTGCAAGAATTGTACACATGAGAGCGCTGACGATGCAATTTTCCATGTAATTAATATTTCCAAGGGGCATAACTCTTTTTTAAAATAATTGATCGGCACTGATGTTTCGAACTCAACCAAGACATAGCTGATATAAACCTACAATATAAGTTTCTTAAAAATCTGGCAAGAATTGTACACATGACAGAGCTAATAATGCAATTTTCCATATAATTAATGTTTCCAAGGGGCATAACTCTTTTTTAAAATAATTGATCAGGACTGAATTTAGAACTTGTCCACGACATTGCCAATATAAATCTATGATATAAGTTTCATAAAAATCTGGCAAGAATTGTACATGTGAGAGCACTAACAAGACCAGACTGATGGAAGGATGCACAGATGGACTGACGGAAGCCCAGTATTTCTATGACCCCCGCAACGTGTTACGCGGGGCACAAAACTATTCTTTTTTATGAAATTAAATGCATTAAACAGTAACAGAAATGATTACACATTGTGTTGTAAAAAAATTAAAATAAAAAAATAATCCATAGGTTTACGTATCTAAAATTAGAAAATCATAACTGACCTTGAAATGTTGTTTGCGCAAATAATTTTGCGGAACAGAACCTGTGATAACAAACTGTTAACACAGAGATATGTCTCGCCTTTTTGTACTTTTGATAATGCAAATGTTGAAATTAAAATAGCAATACTTTAACATGTAAGTTATGCAAATATTCAAAGTCAATGAACCATGACTGAAGGTACATGGCATAACAATCTCCATGGAAATGAGAAGTGCCAATGCTAATACAACTGCATACCAAATACCATAGACTTATCATAAGTTGTTCCCTTTCAACAAACCTAAACACAAACATTGACTTGTAAACTATGTAAAAGTTTCAAAGTCAATGAACCATGATGAGGGGGTGGGGCTATATAATCTCCATGGAAACGAGACTTGCAAATGCCAATAAATTTGCATACCAAATATCATTGACTTAACATAAGCGGTTCATCTTAAACTGATCTAATCACAAACTAATACATGTAAACTAAGCAAAAGTTTCAAAGTCAAAAGACCATGACTGAGGGGGCGGGACCAAATATTCTCCATGGAAATGAGATGTACTAATGCTTATACAATTGCATACCAATAAACATTGGCCTACCACTAATGGTTCCCCTTGAACTGACCTAATCATAAACTAATACATGTAAACTAAGCAAAAGTTTCAAAGTCAATAGACCATGACTGAGGGGGTGGGACCAAATATTCTCCATGGAAATGAGATATGCCAATGTTTATACAACTGCATACCAAATATCATTGACTTACAACTAGTGGTTCCCAATAAACTGACCTAATCACAAACTAATACATGTAAACTAAGCAAAAGTTTCAAAGTCAATAGATCATGACTGAGGGGGCAGGGCCAAATAATCTCTATGGAAATAAGATGTGCCAGTGCTAATACAACTGCATACCAAATATCATTGACCAACCACTAGTGGTTCACCTTAAACTAGACCTAATCACAAACTAATATATTGTTGACGCCGCCGCCGACGCCGGAAACAGCATACGTATGTCTCGCTTTTTGACTCCGTTAAGGCAAGACAAAAACCCATTACAATAACTTTCTTTTCCTTTTTTGTCATAATTCCGCAAGATTTATCATCTCATATATGAAATGGACCTGTCCAAACGTGAAAGACGTCAAGTTAAGAGTAAGAGATATTCACAAACAACTTGGAATTTTCTTGTTTCATAGATTGAAAAAAAAGTTTGTCCATTTGGATATCAAAAACGGTAATGCATGAAAAATGATGAAACTGATATCCTTGTCTTTCCAGCAGACGAGTCTACTTTGTTTTTGACACAGATGGTAAAGTCTTATTTTCGTACAACATGTTTGCAATTTTTATTTATTTAGTTTAGTTTTTGTGCTTGAAGATCATTATTCACCATGTTTTCTGAAAGTTGATAAAAAGCAACGTGGAGCTGTTTTTTCTTGTTTGTGAAATGACTATTTAATTTTGTATTTGTCCGTGGACATACCCACCTTTTTCGAAATTACATGACGATGGCATGCATTGTATGCTTAAAACAGCTGAGCAATAATATTTGGAACTAAAATTTAAGAAATGATGACAAAATAGTATACCAAAAATATTGTTATTAAGCTGAAATATACATTTATTTTTTACATTATTATGTCTTGTAAGATATTTTTTTTTCTTTTTTTTTTCCCCCGACCGACTGACCCGACTGGTTTATGTGAACAATCCGTAAACCAACAAATTAAAAAACCCTGGCTTTATTTATTTACTGAATTTACCCCTTTAATGGCCTTTTTTTTAACAGAAAGATTCGCAATTGTAATTGTCATACACATCATTATTGTGAACTTTTTGCTCATTATTCTCTATTCTGTAAACCCCATCTAGACCCTCATAAGAGTATCAATACAATTATTCTCCTTGGAAAACAAATAGCTCTTCTGCTTTGTTTGATAATTCCTCTCAAGCGTGAACAAGAATAAATCCTGGAAAAAAATACATGTATATAGCCTCAAAATATTTTACAGTGTGTCAATCCAATGTTTATACTACTACCACTGGCCACTCCTGGTGGACAATGATTCCATTAAGATGACACCTGTTTACTTGCAGAACTTCAGTCCAGGAATTATAAATTCAAATGACATAGTTTGATTGAATTTCATAAATTATCAAATTGTCAAAATAATAAATGTTATTTTTTACTGGGCTGCTGTCTCATTAATATATATCCAAAACCTCCTTTTATCCATATGTAAGGTCAGGTAGAATTATAATTTGTGAGGTCACAGGTCACAACAATGATTCATATTATATCTTATTTGGCCTGATTATTATAATTTCACAAGGGTCCTATGTGGCCAAGTGGTCTAAGTAGTGACAGCAATCACTAGCCTGTCAACACTGAGAATGTGAGTTCAAACACCACACATGGCAGATGAGTATGGCTCCAATCTTAATTGACTACAATTGCCAGTTTTCAAAAGGAGGTAAAAATGATGGTTCTGTCTGGACACCTCCACCGATAAATTCTGGCCACCATGATATAGCCAAGAGTGCTGAAATTGGTGTTAAACACAAACAATCAATCAATCATATAATGTCACATGTCTCACCTTGTTGAATATAGTCCACTTATCATCATCATCTTTCCAATACCACCTCTACTGTGTAAGATAGCTGTCGAATGTCATTTTCTTTTCAGCAAAGGATGGAGTACTCAGACGTCGAACAGTACACCACTGGTCATCATCAGCTGCTGGCAGACCATTTACATCTAAAATAACTGCATGCATCTTTTGGAACCAAATATGACAGTTGTATTTGTTGTCTTCACATTTCATCTGAAAAAATGGTCATTCAATCAGGTTAAAAAAATAATCCATTTGAATATAAAATCCTCCACGAACAACCCCCTACCCTTCAGTTTGCAATTAATTTAGTCATTACCTTTCACCTTCTATTCCTGTATATGCATGAAATATTTGCCACTGAACATAAAGCAACCATCAATCAATCAACCTTAACTTTCTAAACTATTGTACCAATTTGAATCCAAACATGATATGATAAATGATCCTGTGTGTGTTTTAACTTAAGTTTATGAATCATATTCCGTTAAAATCCAAGTGATCCTGCTAAAATAATGAAAAAAGTTATGTCATTTAAACATTTTAGCACTTAGCATATATTACTTAATAATATATAGTATCTAACTTTGAAAATAAATCTTTATACGCCATGCATGTGTAGCATAATTTGCTAAACATGAAAATTGGAGGCTGCAAAAAATAATACACTTAAACAACTTGTATAAACTTACTTCTGTTGGTGCAACATCTTGCAAATCACAGAAAGATTTTTCTATTTTCTCATTTTCCGCCAATGAAAGTGAAAACCATTTCCCGGATATCTTAATCTGCCACAAGTACGGCAAGCCACATGGCAGGTGATGTTATTTACAGGATGCAGATGTACATTTATCTTTCGAAACAAATACACAGATTTTGGTATTTTCTGTTTCATCTTTCAACAATGACGAGTCAGTTTCCTGATACTCTGGATCAGACGGGGATAGCGCTGGCTCTGATTTCACATCCGTATGGTATGGTAGAACACTTCTTTCCAGCTGTTGTTGTTTCCACTGCTCCATCATTAATCTCTCTCTTTCAATAATATTGTCATCATCATCATGACTTTGTTGCTGTTCTTTCTTCCATGCTTCCATCTGAATCCTCTCTTTCTCCTTAATGTCGTCATCATCAAGTAAATTTTGATGCTCATCTTTTGAGTTTTTGTCATTGCCTTGTTTCTCACCTTTCCAGTTTTCCATTATTTCTTCCTCTTTTTCTTTGATGTTATCAATATCTTTATTACGATCCTGTTGATACTTTTTGATGTTGTCATCACCACAGACATGCTGATCTTGTTCTCTTTTTTCCATAGTTAACTTTTCTATCTCAATTATTTTGTTATCATCCCCATGACCATCATCATAAGGGCCATTATCATCACCATACTCATTATCATTATCTTCAGCATCATTTTCAAAATCATAATCACCATAATCATGATCATAATCTCCACCCTCATTGTCATCATAATCATTGCCATCATTTTCATAGTAATCTTGCCATCATTTTCATGATAATCATTGACATAATTATCCTGATAATCATCATTATAGCCAAAATCACAACCATCATCTAACTCATTATCATCACCATTTCCTTGTTGAATCTGAGTCTGGTCTTCTGTCATTATCATTTCTTTCGCTCTAGGGTCAATTTCAACATTCCTATCACCATAATAATCCTCATCATTACCATCACTATAATCATCATCATTACCATCACCATAATCATCATCATCATCATCATCAACATTACCATCACAAAAATTATCTTTATCAACTTTACTATCACCATAGTCATCATCATCATCAACATTACCACCACCATAATCATCTTTATCATCATAATCATCACTACTTTCTGTTAAATCTTGATCATCTTTACCAACAATTCCACATGTGATATTTTCCAATGATCTAAACCTTTCTTTACGACCATGCTTTGACCTTGTCCCTTCCTTGTTGTAATCAATACTAAGGTTTTCAACTGAATGTACAATTTTATTTTTTGCAGGACCCGATGCGGAACTAGAAAGACTTTCACTGCTGACATAGACATCACTGTCATAATCAAAAACGCTAGACTCTTCAAGGTCATGAAGGTCTTCTTCATCTTGACTGAGGTCAGAATCATCTGAATAATTGACGTTCTCTTTTTTTTCCCTAAGAGGTACATATATAGCCCTGAGGACTTTAGCAGGAGGCCATCCTTTCATATGACATGATGTAAGAACCCATTTATTATGAAACTGATTAATGGTGTGTGTTCTATTAAATTTGCAAGGATCCGGACATTTTCCAAATATTTTCTGTCGACATAAGTGTAAATGAGGACATCTTCTTTCTGGGTTGTCCACCTTACAACCATTGTTGTAAATATAATCAGCACAAACTGATGGTGAATTGCAATTAAGGACAATTTTCATTTCATCATCGCTAAAATCGCCAATTCCAAGTTTATTTTGCAAACGATAATTGTGGGGACTTCTAAAACTATGAGACAGTGGACAATCTTTATCTTTACAGTTGCCTCTAATAAAGCGCCGACAGATATGAAAATAATCCCAATGAGCATTTTGACATTCCCCAGGATTTTTCTTGCTGTTCCACTGGACACAAATCTTGGCATCTCTGTAAAATGGTTGAAGACAAACAATATCTTTTTTATCCCAGAAAATATGAAATCTTCTATTGTGTTTTCTGAACCACAGCATGATATTGGAGTTCAAAGGAAAAAGGTCACACCGTCTTAAAAAGTCTTCATAACTACATCCTCCGCCAAAATGTTTGATCAAGAATTTAAATACTTCAGTATCATCCACGTCTGGTATTTTGACATTTTGTTCTTCATTATCATGTTGACCAACTTTATCTTTGCCATCACCATGTCTACAAACTCTTCTGAGTCGTCTTCTTAAACTAGCTTTAGATCTGTTATCATCACGATCTTGCTGACCATCACCTGTGAAAATGCAATTAATACACATAGAAAATAATTGCCAGTACTATGTATCATGTGTATAGGCTGAAAAGTATATACTTTCACGAATAGAAAAATTACGCCAATATAAATTGTCGCGAAAATTTAAAACTTGGATCTTTCCTTATCTAACTTATAATACTTCAAGTGAATTTGAAAATCGCAAAATTAAATCGCTGCAAAGTTGGCTAGAACCGAAGTGTTAAACATGAAATAAAGTATTCGTGAAAATAAGTTGGTTTACAGTATATATTGCTCAACAAGCTGCTGTTAATGAACTTCGGGTTGATTGCAGATCTTTGAAAATTTAGTCAGTTCACAACTCTTCTAAAATTTGGGTGAAACAGGAAATTTTCTTTTGTCTTATCTACCGGGGTTCACAAAAGCCATTTTACCACAACATTTCCCAGACTACTCAGGGTCATACATTTCTAAGATTGATTATGACGTTGTTACAATAAATTAAGTGGATGTGTTCTGCCTGATATCTTAGTACGGAAGAACATGATTCATTTATTAGGGAGGGTTGAAGGCTCACATATATGTTTAACCTGCCACATTCCTAATGGGCCTGTCCCATGCAAGTCAGGTGCCTGTTATTCAGCAGTTGTCATTGGTTGCTATGTCATATTTGTTTTTCATTCTTTGTTTTCTCATAAATCAGGCTGCTGGCTTTCTTGTTTTAAATGTTCCACATTTTGTCAAGTAGAGGCTTTTTAAAGGTTACTAAGGATTTTGCTCTCTTGAAAACAGTATTGTCCTTAATAGTTGCTTACATCCACACCATTAAGGCTCTGGCGGATTATTGTCTCATTGGCAATCCTTTCATATTTTCTTACTTTTATATATAAATGTTAACTAGCTAAAATCTATTCAGCATACTGATAGCTAAATGATACTAAAATTCTTCATAAATGACATTATTCTGAAAACTTAAAATTTTAATATTTATTCCAGTCATTTATGTACATGTCCAAATACAACAATTTTTCAGACCCCTATTCCAAACTTTGGTTTTTTCTTACATTTGTACATTGTTAGTTGGTATTGTCTGTTGTACTATCTAATATTTGTATGTATTATTAAAATTTCTTCATACTCATTACCATGATAATCCTAAAGAAAAATTTACAAACTCCATTTTCCTGTCAATCGAAATTTAGATTTTCAAAGACCTTTTATAAATCTCAATAATTGGAATTTAAAATTATATCTTTCTGATATTTGATATATTGCACTGGTCAGTATTTATAGATAATAACATGCCCTTTTCCATATTGGCCCTGGTATCATCCCGAGACTCCCATACCAGCCCGAAGCTTTAGCCGAGGGCCGATATGGGGTCGAGGGATGATACCAGGGCCAATATGGAAAAGGGCATGTTATAATCTATTTATCACATATTTATATAAAATCTAAAACGTTTTTTTTTCACATTTTCCCGATAATTAATTTTGATCATTTATGCCTACAGTATACAAATTTATTGAAACATTTCCCCTTATTTTCGAATACGGTCATACATAAAAGCGAGAATTTGGCATAACTGGGGCTAAATCGATAATAGTTGGTTGGACATTATTACTAGTGGCCATTGTAGCAGAATTCTCTTAATTTACAATACAAACAGCTTTATTGTTCGCCATTGTCGTCAAGGACCCAATGACGTCACGTCATTTGGAATCGGGGCACAATAACCAATGACCATTTTTTTGCCCCGGGCAGCAATATGAGTAGGACAATTTTGCGGTTATTACATATGCAAAACCCAATGTTTTTGTAACAAATATGTGATAAATATATATATTCACAAAACAGTAATTGTATTTTCAATATCAGTGCTCGTGAAACACAGACACATCTATCATACACACAAACACACACACACACAATTACCTTTTTGTATATTGATTCCTGTCTGTGATACAGGCCCAGACAGCAAAACTTGAGGCTGTGGGGTCTGTGTCAACTGAGTAACAGGTACTGGCACATATACATCTGTATTAAATAAACATGCATATTATAGAAATTAATTTCAGTTTAATAGTATATATAAAATATCTACATTGTATTATGCATATTATTATGATTTGACTCAATGGAAATTTAATTCATTCTGCATTTTTCTAGCTTTTTGCCATCTTCAAATGACATAGAAGTATAGAACTAAAATATAAAGGTCACTGTACCGCCTTCAGCAATGACAAAAACTCAAACCGCATAGCAAGCTTGAAAAGGCCTTGAAATGAGAAATTTAAAAAAATTGAAATGAGAAAACTAAAAGACTGATCATATTAATAATATTAATCAATTTCTATATATATCCTATATTTGTCTTGTCTTAGATCTTACACATGCATCATCATCACTTGCTTAACAATTGACATTATTTGCATAAAACATACTTTTTTTTGTTCCTATATAATTTTTGTCCCTATATAATTTCAACTATCACATCAGTACATGTGACCACGTGACAATGTAAAGCAAAATATTGTCCTCCAAGACAATATTTCATGACTATGTATCGTGAAATATTGTCCTCATCTATGAAAAAATGTCCAGAGTAGGACAAATTTCCATAGTAAAATTTTGTCTGTATATAGACAATATTTCACAGATGAATACTATGAAATTTTGTCCTGTTAAAGGAAGGTTATATTTTGTGTGTATTGAGACAATATTTCATAGACAAATTGTCATGAAATTTTGTCTAATGAAGGGGAGGTTATCAACAGATATCATGTTGGATAATAATATCATTAAAGTGTTTTATTTGACTGATAATAACAAATAAACACAAATTAATATTCAAGTTACATTGTACTACTGTACCTCCAAAACGCTGTCGCAAAAAGATTCGTCAATTTAGTATTTAAGATTCGTCAATTTAGTATTTCAGTACATTAATACTATTAGTACAATGGAACATACGTTAGACAATTCTTTAATCTATAATTAACCATTTATAAAGTATCTATGCAAATTTGAACTTATCTTAAGTTAAAATAAATATTATAAAAAGAAGATGTGGTATGATTGCCAATGAGACAACTGTCCACAAGAGACCAAAATGACACAGAAATTAACAACTATAGGTCACCGTAGTTTGATATATATAAAATACTTACTTTACAAAATAATTTCAGTTATAAATCTAAAAATGTGCATGCTGCATGCTTGTGTACTATTTTCAATTTTGTAATAGTTTGATTAAGAAATATTTTCATGGACAGTATTTCACAGTGAAATATTGTCATGGACGGAATTTCACAAGGAAATAATGTCATAGACAGTATTTCATAGTGAAATATTGTCATGGACAGAATTTCATGGTGAAATATTGTCCTGAAGGAGGTGACAAAATTTCATGGTGAAATATTGTCCTGAAGGAGGTGACAAAATTTCATGGACAAGGACACTATTTCATAATGAAATATTGTCCTGGATAGTATTTCATTATGAAATAGTGTCTGTGGACAATATTTTATATGAAATTTTGTCCAACGGACAATATTTCATGGGGACAATATTTTATGTTACAACAACACCCCCACTATCATGACTATCAAATGCCCATTTTCAGTGAACTGTAAAATCAGGATCAAAATTGTAATTTGGCATATAATTTTAAATATTCACATCATACATGTCATACTGTTATTGTGGGAATTCTGACAGAGTAATCTCCTCCAGTCATGAATTGAAATAACACATGATATTGTACCAAACAATGTCTGTAATAATATCTTTCAGTTATCACAGATATTTTCTTCGGTTGAAGGGTTAATAACCATTGAATTGTAAGGTATCATGGAAGAGTTGCTAAAATAATCCCAAATACATGAGAATATTGAATCGATTCCACTAGAAAAATTATTTAAGACGAAGTTATCATAAAAATATAACAAACTGGTAATCACTGTGCCCACCTTGTTTCACCGAAAATAGTGCAAATAATAATGTAAATATGCTGAAATCACACAAGATCTTACCAACAAAACAAACAGCAGTAAATTTGAAAGTATCTGACCCTGAAAGGTGTTATTACACATGTCACAGACATTGTTTCTTCATACATAACGGACATGTATGTGTTATTCCAACACAATTCATGACAGGAGGAGATAACTCTGTCAGAATTCCCACAATAACAGTATGCCTGTTATTTTCTGTAATAGCTTGTTGAAGTTGGACCCTTGAGTGCTGAAAATGTGTCCTAAGTTTCAAGTTAATTTGACCACAACAACAATGTTTTAATCTGTCTTTTTACCAAAAATTTTATCCTAGTAAGGGACAGATGTACAGACTAGTTTAAATAATGCCCCCTTCCTACCATAGATATAGGCAGACATTAGGAACTAGACAAAGTGATGCCCCCGTACTCCACTAGAAGTCAATGTAGGACCTTCTTTGAGATATTATTGTGTCTGGGAGACACAAATGATACTCCTACAGCATGTACAGATGCAAAATATTTTTTTAAAATACAAAAAGTTGAGCATGGGAGCACATAGGTCTATTGTTCACCGTAGGAGGAGTTATCCGGAAACGCTATGCACCTCTTATGCAAGTATATACTCCAAAAAATGACAAAGATCAACTATCTCCCAAAAGAGCAAATATCAATAAAATCAAAACCCTGACCACATGCACACCTTCAATATATGTACAAACAGCCAGCAGAGTGAAAACTTCCTAGCATTCAAACTGTAGGAGGAGTTATCTGGAAAAACTATATACCCATGATGTGACAGACGGACAGACAGACAGGGGTAAAACAATATGCCCCTAACTAAAAATAGCTTACATTTTACTTGAACTTGTGGCTGTCATTTTTTTGACTTTTGAATATGGCACTTTGGAAGAGTTTGTTGTGTTGTTAAGTTGCATGATTGCTGTATTAAACCAGGAAACTGATTCATATTAGACTGATTTCCTTGAAACTCTCTTTGAAACAGGTTTTGAGTAGATTCATTTATACTCTTCTGCATATTGGGGTGCTTTCTACTGGACTTTGTTGGACATCCTTGCTTTTTTGGCTTAGGTTCTCCTTGATTTTGAACTGGTCTTTGTGGACAATCTTGGCACTTTCCATTAGAACCTCCTGATTGGTTTCCTTGAGGTTGTTGTATAAAATGGTTTGGAATCGGTCTTTGTGCATTTCCTTGTTGGTTTCCTTGAGGTTGTCCAGGAAACTGGTTTGGAATTGGTCTTTTTGGACCTCCTTGTTGGTTTCCTTGAGGCTGTGCAGAACACTGGTTTCGATTTTGTCTCCGTGGACCTCCTTGTTGGTTTCCTTGAGGTTGTCCAGGAAATTGATTAGGATTTGGTCTACGTGGACCTCCTTGTTGGTTTCCTTGAGGTTGTCCAGGAAACTGGTTTGGATTTGGTCTTCTTGGACCACCTTGTTGGTTTCCTTGAGGCTGTGCAGGAAACTGGTTTGGATTTTGTCTTCGTGGACCTCCTTGTTGGTTTCCTTGAGGTTGTCCAGGAAATTGATTAGGATTTGGTCTACGTGGACCTCCTTGTTGGTTTCCTTGAGGTTGTCCAGGAAACTGGTTTGGATTTGGTCTTCTTGGACCACCTTGTTGGTTTCCTTGAGGCTGTGCAAGACACTGGTTTGGATTTTGTCTTCGTGGACCTCCATGTTTGTTTCCTTGAGGTTGTCCAGGAAACTGGTTTGGATTTGGTCCTCGTTGACTCCCTTGTTTTCCTTGAGGTTGTCCAGTACACCAGCTTGGACCTCCTTGTTGGTTTCCTTGAGGTTGTCCAGGAAACTGGTTTGGATTTGGTCTTCGTGGACCTCCTTGTTGGTTTCCTTGAGGTTGTCTTAGAAACTGGTTTGGGGTTTGGTCCTCTTGGACCTCCTTGTTGGTTTCCTGGGGGTTGTTTTGGAAATTGGATTGGGTTTGGTCCTCGTGGACCCCCTTGTTGCATTCCACAAGGTTGCCCTTGACACTGATTTAAGTTTGGTATCCTTTGACATCCCTCTTGGTTTCCACGAGGTTGTCCTTGAAAGTGATTTGGGTGTGGTCCTCTTGGAAATCTTTGTTGGCTTCCACAAGACTGTTCTTGAAATTGAAAGGGGTTTGGTAGTCTTGGACCTCCTAGATGCTGATTTGTGTTTGGTCCTCTTGGGACTCCTTGCTTTTTGGCTTGATTCCCCTGAGGTTTTCCTTGACCTTGATTGATTTTAGGTCCTTTTCCACCTCTTTGCATACTAGGTTGCTTTCCATTATTTCCTTTTGCACCTCCTCCGCTTTGACCTCCTCCCTGACTCATTGTTATTTCACTGGTTTAACTGTCAGCTGGAATAAAAGACCTATATAAACAATGAAAAAGCTATTAATAAAATACAATTCAAAACGAATACAAAGAAACCAAAAACTTTGAAAAAAACTTTTAACATGACGAGGAAGATTTAATTTTTTTAAAATTAGAGGTTTTTTTAAAGCTGGTTTTCAATTGACCTAGATATTTGTTTACCTTTTATACATTGTCATTGTGACTTGGATGGAGAGATGTCTCATTGGCACTCATACCACATCTTCTTATTTATTTTTCAGACAAAATCTATCATTGTCTACACATGTATACAAATATAAATATTTATGAATGTTTTTCAAGTTATTTCTTGTTTTAATGGACCGGTAACAATTTTTGAGGTACAAAATGTATAGAGTTATCTCCAATGGTAGTCAATTAAAATTTTTTTTTTTACTTTCTACATGTACCCTGGGTAGAAGAATTTTGTCCTGTACGTGTTTTCTCTTTTTCTTGGTTCTCTCTAGATAACCTGCATCATGATAGAACATAGTGTAAACCAAGCAATAATCAAAATTTCATCTAATCTGCATTAAAACTGTTGAATATGATTGCTACAATGAAGACTATAAGTATAAAATGATAAACACCACTCATGTACCTCTTTGTCTTTATTATTAAGTCCCCTTTGGTCCATTTATATCTCTCATTCTATCAAAATTTTAACATTTAAGGCTAATTAATCAAAATTTTGGATAACTATCACACATTAATGTTAGAAATGTGTTAATAAATTGAAATTGTCAAGGTGAATGAACATAATCCATTTAAAAGTTTACTGACGCTGGTCCACAGAGGTTTTAATAAGTCCTAATGTAAAACTTAAGTTTATGCCGATCCCTTTTTATCTTCAGCATATAAATTGTTGCTACTGCTTCAAAAATCATTTCATTTACTTATTTGAGTATATTTCTTAAAGAACTCTTTACAAAAAAGTTTTTAAGGCCCAATATACGAAATTAAGGAGAAACAGCTAAAAAGCACACCAAAAACACTGATAAGGCTTGCTCTGCCTACTAATATTTATGGTTGAGCCCTATTTCAAGGCATTTCCCCCTGTTTTTGAGACTCAATCAACTCAGAATATTTAAATTTTGCAATATTTCAGTTAACATGGTTAAAAGGCATGATTTTTTTTAGATTTCAATATGTTTTCCAATTTACTTACTGAGAATCTTTTTTTTGCAATGGATTGTAGGGTAAAGTTCTTACAACTGTCAGCCAGGGGTAATACACTTACTTATAAATACAAGTAATATAAAAATTTACATGTATAAGTAAATTTGTACGATTTTTATTCTATTTTAAAGGTTTAAATTATTACCGCTTAATCTTCCCCAAAAATTTCTTGATAGACTTTTGTGAACAGATGTGAAATAAATTTGTGAAAGGCCTTCAAAAATTGGGTACCTGTAAAGTGCGAAACGAAATAGAAACGGAATGGAACAAAACAAGGTCGTACATATCGGTGCTAACTGCCTAAGTGTTAAGTTTTCATAAGTCGTTTTGAATGATAAAAGTTTTTACGTTAAAATAGTTCCCTATAGCTAGAAAGAATTCATGACAAAATTGTGTTTTGGTGATGGTGATGTGTTTGTAGATCTTACTTTACTGAATATTCTTGATGCTTCCAATTATCTCTATCTATAATGAACTTGGCCCAGTAGTTACAGTGGAAAATATTTTGTAAAATTTACAAAATTTACAAAATTTATGAAAATTGTAAAAATGACTATAAAGGGCAATAACTCCTTCAGGGTCAATTGACAATTTTGGTCATGTTGACTTATTTGTAGATCTTACTTTGCTGTACATTATTGCTGTTTACAGTTTATCTCTATCTATAATAATATTCAAGATAATACATGTAATAACCAAAAGCTGCAAAATTTTCTTAAAATTACTAATTTAGGGCAGCAACCCAACAACGTGTTGCCTGATTGGTCTGAAAATTTCAGGGCAGATAGATCTTGACCTAATGAACAATTTTACCCCATGTCAGATTTGCTCTAAATGCTTTGGTTTCAGAGTTATAAGCCAAAATATACATTTTACCCTATGTTCTATTTTTAGCCATGGCGGCCATCTTGGTTGGTTTGGCAGGTCACGGACACAATTTTTGAACTAGATACCCCAATGATGATTGTGGCCAAGTTTGGTTAAATTTGTCCCAGTAGTTTCAGAGGAGAAGATTTTGTAAAGATTACTTGGTTGGTTTGGCAGGTCACCGGACGAAACGACGGACGCCAAGTGATGAAAAACTGGCCCTTGGCCAGGTGAGCTAAAAAGGTGTTACACCTGAGATAAATAATATAAATGAGACTATATTTCAGAACTGGGATATTCATGATATTGAGGACACGCACGTGGGTCTCAATCTAGATTTGTGGTTCTATGACTAAATGAAGGTATACACAGACGTGCCGTTGGAATGGGTCCCCTTTTTATATTTGAATTATATTAATTTAATGGCATACACTGAATTTCACTGAGGTCAAATATCAATTGGTCAATAATTTTCATCCTCGTAATTATAATAGATGTTTGTTTAAATGCTGTTTTATAGTTTTTATTCAAATTAAGATATCAAAAACTAATGTATCTTGGATGGTGAGTTGTCTCATTGACATCTTCTTATTTAAATTGTATAATATGTGATTACTGAGAAAACTATGAATGGGTCATGATTTTGCCATCAGAAACATATTAAGGTTCATGATTTTTTCTCAAGGTTTTAATTTATGAAATTTTTGGTGTTTTCCCAGCTGCATTACTGTACCCAAAATCCCATGTTTAGATCGACCCCCACTCCCCGTGATTGAGAAATAACCTTCATTAAATGAGAGTAGATTGAAAGATTTTGAAGCAAACTATTTCAATCCTAATATTATTGAACAATTATAGTTTTGGGCTAAACGTTGGGTAAGTTCTTTTTTTAACCATTTGCGGATTTACCTGGGACATAAATAGATATGATCGTGCTACTTATAATCCCCTCCTTTTGCCCTTCCACCCAGGAATTTACCTTCACGTACCCAAATTAAAACAAAATGAAAATAAATAATTGAATTTGAACTTTTAAAAAAAGCTATGATTTCACCCCCAAAATATTGAGAAAGTTTTTGATGCAATAAGATCCCCACCCCCACACCTGCCGAAATTATAATGGTTGCCTCATAAAATAATCGGGTTTGACAACAAATAAACATATGGTGTCATGAAATGTAAACTGTTGAGTGCCAGTCGGTTTTTCATTTTTTTATACACTATGCGGCAAATAAGTTCCTTTGATATTTTAACAATGAGTTTCTACAAATTCATTTGAACTATAAAGTTCCAAGGACTTTAAAGGATTCTTGTTACTTTAAAGTTTTCAGTGCGAAAAAAATCTCGTGCAATTCGATTTCGCAAGATTGTATAAAAATCCGTTGCACGACCAATTTTTATTCATTTGATTTCAAAGTCTGGAAAAATGACAGCGTGGATTGACTTTAATGAAATAATCATCTTTGATGATAGTTCGGTAAGTGTATTTTTTTATTTTTCAATATCTAAGTATATAGACCAAGTTGATGTTGGAGGCTTTCAGGCTTAGCTATTATCGCTATTGTAGTCGTCTTTTCGTCCGTCGTCATCCGTTACCTTTAAAATACCATCGATGCAGTTGAAACTTATCATCCTTATGACACAAACTATGAATGTACTTAGATTTCATCGACCAACTAAAATGTCACCCCTTTAATAAATAAAAAAGATAAACGGTGAATCCATGTCCATAAACAGAAATATACTCAGATACAAGTTCATTATTTCCTAGCAATGCGCAATTTACTATCCATGTCTAAATTCTAGGATTTTTTCAGTCAGTCAAGGATATAACTCTATAGGGTTATTAGAGAAATATAACATACATTTGTTATTGTGGACTAAAAAATCAAAGACTGTGATAACATATGTATGTTACATGTTTCAAAGGGACAATATACATCATTAGTTTTGTTCAAATGTATACAAGTTTTATTGATATTACTGTTGTCTTTATGTATACTTAACTATAGAAAGATATAGAAGTTCATATTTTGCCAATCATGCAAAGTACACCTATGTTATTACAGAAAAAATATGCATGTAATGTTACTAAAGGGTGTTATTTCAGCTTCTCCTTATCACTCCAAAGCATTTGCTCAGACATACATCATGTTTAATTACAATATATTTTAATTCATTGTAAGAAATAATGATCAGAGCATGTAATGAGGTTCTGCACAAGCTTCCCAGTAATTCCTAAGTGCCTCATATAATAAGTTACATGCCTTTAATAACTAAGTCTTGTTATTACAGCTAAGATTATCACTTAAAAGCCTCGTCTCATTGATTTACCATGGTTAATGATAAATGTATTAATTTAATTCAAAATTAGTTATCAAGGCAATATTTCCTTTCGCTATTGTAACTGTATACGTATACCTAACAACAAAATTATTTTATTTACCTGTGTTTAAAGTTATTGCAAATGGCTGATATTTTGTTCGAGCATATTGTTTAACATTTCATACCGATATAACATGTTACTTTTATTATTCTTCCTTAGTTTACATTTTGTATTTATTTTGAATTTACATTGTATCATAGGTCAAATTTATTTGTTCAGTGTATGTTCAATGGTGTTACTATGTCCTTTGATTGAGTTAAGCTATTTCAGTTGATATTTTATAGTGTGTCTTTCTATGTTGTGATGTTGCACTATTGTTTCAGAAAAAGGGTGAAGGTTTGGTACCATTAAAACGTTTAAACCCGCTGCATTTGTTTGCACCTGTCCTAAGTCAGGAATTTGATGTTCAGTAGTTGTCGTTTGTTGATTTGGTTCATACCGTAAGTGTTTCTCTTTTCTTGTTTTTATATAGATTAGACCGTTGTTTTTCCTGTTTGAATGGTTTTACACTAGTAATTTTTGGGGCCCTTTATAGCTTACTGTTCGGTGTGAGCCTAGGCTCCGTGTTGAAGACCGTACTTTGACCTATAATGGTTTACATTTATAAATTTTGACTTGGATGGAGAGTTGTCTCATTGGCACTCATACCACATCTTCTTATATCTATATGCATTTAGTTTCTGAGCAAAGTTTCAAGAGTTCCCTAGAGTCCACTAAAAAGTAAAATGTTGATGATTTATTTTACAAATAACAAACATATGTTATTACAGATTTAGAAAATTTAAGGATTAAAGAGTAGACAACTCATAAAAATATCTGTAATAACACATGTAAGATATTTCCTGTAATAACCCTATAGAGTTATATCCCTGACTGTCAGTATACGGACATGGATAAAAAATTGCCCACTGCTAGAAAGCAGTGAACTTAAGATTTTTCAGTATAGGACATGCATATTAAATTGCACATTGCTAGAACACAATGAAATATCCGTACCAATGTTAAAACCGTAATATAAATAGACAGGAAATACGAAAAAAGTTGCATAACAAATCATGCAAATATATCCGCGAAACGTATATATATTTATAAAGGTGCATATCATGTATGTTTACATCATTGTTGTTTTCTGACCTGAAGAATTCTCATAAAACTTATCTGGTGCATCTATCTCCTCTACAGAGTTATATTTGTATAAAGCAGTCTGTGCAAAAAAAAAAAGAACCACTTATAAAGTTACTATCTTACTTAACTCCGAGGTTGTATCAACTATGGAATATGAAAAGATAACCTGCTTGTTATTGCCTTATTGAAAAATATCACTGAAGAGTATGTTAGTGAGGTCGACACGTTGCTAAATGCTGTATACCATATATGACAGAAACGCAACATTAAATTTCATTGAAATGTAACCATTCTTTTAAGAGCATAGAAAAGTATGCAGTTAAATGATTACGAAATGTTGATTATGGCTACTCAAATGTTCCTAAACCGAATTTTTCTTCACCAGCAGACTGTACTATAGCTATAATATACAGTAAGATTACTAAGTGTACGCACATTCGGCGGAGGAAAGGAGATTTAGACCCAAGATAAATTCCAGTTCAAATATATCAGTTCACACTGTCTTTCCCTATATTGGTACATATAAAAGACATTGAGCAGGGACATTTAAGTTGAAATTGTAAAAAAAAAACTTGCATAAGTTTTACCCCTGACTGACTGTCATGTTCATGAAGTTCAAGGGAATATTTTTTCTACTCTTTTTGCATCATAGACACCTGATGAGAAGTATTATGTTTTGATGTTATTACAAACATATATGATCCTATATAAAAATGCTTAGAAGGAATAAAAGTAATATACAGTACCATTCAAGAGGACCAACTCTCCCACACCCTACACCAAGGAAAATGTCGGAGTCACTCCGAAAAACTCCGATATTCCTCCCAAAATGTTTGGAGGAATTTAGGAGTAATCTCTCCCAAAATCGTGTAAATGTTTATTGTGATAGCGAGCTCCCTCCCTACACCGAGGAATTAATTGCCCTTATCCTACTTTGATCTCTACCGGCACACGACTGATAGGGTAATTGGATTACCTGACAGGTAAAGGTTGACGTAATAAAGAATTATATTTCCGGTCTACTGTACCAGTTTAAGTGTCTAAACAGGTTTATAATTTTAAATGTCTTCTTATACTGGTTAAGTTTAATTTTTGTGGTAATAATAAGTTAAAATATTTTCGTATTTCTTGCTTGCCAATCTAAAAATATCTTTACCTAAATGTACTTGTTTAAAAAAAAAAAGGATTATAAAATATAGTGGAAACAGGCCATTCATTAGGAGGCGGTACCCGGTACTTTTACCCTCCTATGCTACAGATAAGTACCGCCTGAATTCAGAAATTTTTATATAAGATGTTCATTGAATATATTGAAAAGTACCACCTTCAAATAGAAATGTACCGGTCAACATGAAAGATAATGAAACCCCTGTGAAAAATGTGAAAAAAACGCAATATTCTACTTCAAAGTTAAAGTCTTTATTTGAAAATTATGTGTCTCAAAGTTTTGTATATGCAAGTAAAAAAGAAAATATTATTCACCATTCGTTATGCTTAATATTTACAGCATTTTCGTTTTACGATTTGTTGGCATTACTTTAGTATAATAATACATTTCGGTTACAACAGGAATACTTCCACAGCTGCATTAATTCGTCTTTGTATAATATTTATTTTCGCACAATGAATGTAAATTTGTGTATTTTGAACAGTGATCTTAAAAGATTTTTTAAAAATTATTTGCCGTGCGAAGACAATTCCACGATACACATGTCAGTTATCAACAGTTTGGGTTGAACTTGAACTTGACTTACTTAACAATGTTAAATGCTAAAAATAGTTAACATTAGTTTTATCCACAGCACGAGATTTTTAAAGGGCAGGAAATAATATCACGTACCAGTAAACTCAGGTGACCTTTCTGGACGACCGTGGGAAAATTCATTCAGGTTTTAAAGATGCAGAACGACATTTTTGTGCGTACTTATTGAGGCTCTAGAAGGTCCTTTTACAATTGATTAACCGGAATCTAAAATATAATTTTTTTCCGAATAAACGAGAACACATCTTCTTTAGCTATTTGATTTTTTATGTTTTATCAGTCAAAACAGGACGTAGACCTGAACATCAGTTACACGTCCATGGTCAAGTTACCGTAAAAACTACATTTTTTTTATAAGCCAGTTGATTTTTATATAATGAACAATTAATGCACTGATATTGCTTATTGAGTAAGTCATAAAAGATTCTAATGGTGGCAAAATCGTCTTTGTTGAAAGAACACAATGTATGGCCTGACGGACTGTAATAGAAACACAAAATAACAAGTTTTTCTTCATATTTTTTGTTTGTAAAATTATTTCAAAGATAATGGCATGGGACAAAAACATAAAAGATATAAATGATAATTTCACATCTTTATCTGTCAAAGAAAGGAAAACATTTGTTAAAATTTTAATACCGTGATTTTAAAGCACACCTGTGCAATCAAGATCGATTAAATGTACATAGGTAAATTATCTGGCTAATCCGATTATGTTGTCACGCGTAGTTAATTTTAGTACATCCGATGGGCAATAAACCAATTAACAGCCACACGGTGTTGGGAGAGAATTTTTGGAGGAATTTGGGAGTGAAATCCGCGGTACTCGGTGTGGCTCCGAAAAACACGGAAATCGGAAAAAAACGTTATCGAATCGATCCGTTTAAATGGTACTGTATAACTGACTTGTAGTAAATAAAGGTAAATAAATTTTAAGAATAATAACAATGGTGGACGATAAAAAATTGTGTCTTTGACGCACATTAAGATTAATATATGTCATTTTCATTCTAGATGAGATATCTGTAGTCTTTAGAATTTTTTAAAATATCAATATTTACATTTCTAAGTAGAATTGTGCTATGACACATATTGAAATATAGACATGATAGATGTATTTGTTTAAAAGTAATATCAGAGACATATAATACATAATACAAGAGATTTGCAACTCTAGAAGAGTCTATATAACAGCCAATGAAATGACGTGGCCACCGGAAAGCCGATTATTCCGACGGATTTATGGGTAAAACCGTATTGTTGTAAAAAAGGTTCTACGCCTCACGATTTTTCTAATGGATAATGCCGATACCTTTCACAGCTAAAGCATGCAAGTATATTTAAAAGTTACAAAAAACTAATTCTAATAATTTGTTATTGATAAAATGTGTTCTAATGATGAGATTAATCAAATACAAACAAAGTTAAAACTCGCCCATTTTACTTCACCTATTGCCGAGAAACCATTTGATCTCCCAATTTTTTCTTAAAACTTGGAAATATGCTAATAAATATATAATTTTATGGGGCAATAATACCCCAAATGTTGTTTCGTGAAAATAAGACTATTTTCGTAAAATTTGATCCAATAGTGTTTTTGTTCAAAATTATCAACAAATGTGGCGATTTTTTTACTGATACCTGAAGCCAGCTGTGCTGGTACTATCATTTATCTCGTAAAACTTGGAAATGTGCGAATAAATATTCAATTGCATGGGGCTATATTACTCTCAGATGTTATGTCGTGAAAATAAGACCAGTTTCGTAAAATTTGATCCAACAGTTATTTCTAAAAATATCAACAAAGTTGACTATTATTTTGTTATTTATACACAAAGCCAGCTATGCTAATTTTATCAATCTGTTTCGTCAAAACTAGAAATTTACAAATAAATATGTCATATTATGGGGATATATAGTACTACTCCCAATTTTTTTTTTTTTTTTTTTTTTTTATTAAAATGGCTAAATATTGAAATTGTTCATGGACAAATTTCCTTAAATCAGTCCTTCATTTTTGTGCACTATGAAATTTATAGCCTGCATTTTGTTAGGCAATTTATTCATTTTTCATTCTGTTTATGGCAAAGTTGCTTATTTTCTCCTATTCTGAAGTCATTGTTTTTTTTTCTTCTTTTTAGGGTGCCAAAGATGAACGAATGCAGTAAATTTACAAAAGGAGTAAAATTTTCCTAGAAAAGGAAACCTTCTGCTGGTCGTTATATTATGAATGAGCTCCATGCATCTGTTGTCGTTTCAGACTACGCTTCTCATTCAAAACATGAACCTAATTCATTTTAAATTAAAATCGTATTGAGGACATTTCAGTGGTGACTGCAAAGATATATATATATACACCTAGGATTTGTGTATGTATACACATAAACAATCTTACTTTTAAACTGCCATCTCTTTACCCCAGAATAAAAGACAAACCACTACAAATGATTAAAGACAAAACCACTACAAATGATTGTCTCGTGGAAATAAGGTTATAAAATACTTTTTAAATAGTGTCTTCCATGTTGCTTTGATGTATGACCTCGGCTCCCATTTCAATGTTGTGTTTTTTATAGATTTTTGTTGCTTGAGGACACACATATCCATCTATGTATGCAGTATTGTCAATTGTTTTGCTGGTGGGTCTCTCTTTTGTCTTCGTCACTTTCACTATCAACAAAGAGTTCGTTATCAGTTTATTCATCTAGGAGTAAATCTAAGCAGGAACATATATATTGAGATATACTGTTCCCAGATCTAAGTCGTAACTATTAAGATTGTCATCCCACGAAATAAAATCGGCATTATCCATATTGCTTGCACATGAATGAAACTTTATTCAAATGAGAAATTAATTGTAATTTTCTTAAATATTAATTCTCAATACACACTTGAACATGAAGAAACCATAAATTTACCGACAGTCATTTAAAAACAACTCAATGCAAGCCTATGATGAAACTGTCAAACAACACTTACAAATCAAACATTTACCGACAATCCTACAGAAAAACTCAATGCAAGCCCAATTATTGATGAATATAAAATAAATAAAATTTTAATAATTTATAAATATCAAGAATAAAAACAAAGCCCATCATTATTAACAATTAATTAACAAATAAATTCAGTTTTTTCCACATTAATTAATTTTACATTTTGTGAATTGTATTTTTGAAAGAGTGTGGACACCTGTGGTGTAACAACTACTTGTTTACAAGGTGTCAAATAAAACTCAATATTTATAACATGTTCGTGATTTACCTGGTCATCGAATAATTCAAACCTAATATACATGTCACACTGTGAAATTATGTCTCGAGACAGGTGTATATTCAATAGAAACCCATTATGAAACTATCAAATAAAATGAACTCTGACACAATTTATCAAGTGTTAATTATTTAATATCAGTTTTTTTTAATACATTAGGTCTCTTTTTCAATAATACAAATCTAAAATCAAAATTACATTAAAATAAATAATTATATATGAACTCAAATTATTTAATTAATTATGATAAATTTAACACTGAAACAGTTTATGTTATGCTTAAACCTTCTTCCTTACTTCGAGTACTTTTAATACTTTTATTAATGACTTTATTACCTAAGGAGATCTCGCGAGGTTTAACTAGTGGCCGCGTGTTTTTACGGGATTTCGCCGAGTTGCCAATCTCTTGTATTATATGTCTCTGGTAATATATATTTTAAAAAATCATTTTATCACAATTTAAAGAGTATTTAATGATTATGCCAGTATATAGCATTTCTGTTGGTTACAATATTTTATTAGAAGCTATCCAAACTATCATGTATATGTATGAATAATTATTACAAAAACAAATATTACAGAAGTTAGTCATCAATAGTCTGTTTCCTTAAAGTATTCCTCTGATAATCAGCGAAATTTACATAACTTTTATAAGTGCAAATTTCCATGCACTAATTAAGTACCCTGAACATGCTGAATAAAATACTTATATAATTCACAAAACTCTCAGGCTGTTAAAGTAATTATTAACAATTTCATTTATATGAGGCCACAATGAATTAGGCCGCATCAACTAATAGGCCTAATTGACTTGGGGCAGAATTGGTTTTTGGGCAGGCCATAATGACAATATATACTTAAGGAACTCTAATCGTTTTTACAGCAATCTAGGTAATTTTAAAAATTCATCATTCAGTCTCTGTCTAAATTTCCGCATAAGACAGGAAAAATTGCCTTGTCGCCCTTCCCAGCTTGGCTGCAACTCAGTTTAAATCTAGCCAAGATAAATATCAAATTTGTCAAATAGAGTTATCCCTCTTTGTCATGTTGTTTGTTCTCAACCATTTGATAATCAGTACAATAATGAATGTTTGCTTGCATGTGATGTATGTTTGTGTTCGTATGCATGTAACTTATTAATATGCTTGCGATTAGGAATAAACTTTGTTATACTTATTTCTTTCCGTACTTCTTTAGTTTTACGCCGTAGCCTGTACAATGCCAAGTTTTACAGAATAATAAACCGAATAAAACGACGCAGCAGTTAGAAAAAATAGCAGTTATATTCAAATATTTCATGTAAGCAATATTACTGGTACATTGGACGTCTAGAACTTACCAACATGATCTCGTAAAACAGATTTTACAATCTCGAAACTTGGGCTGTGTTTGATTTTGCCGAATGTAGAACGCTGATCCGGTGCTCCAAACGATTTATGTCAGTATCTCTTAATTGTTACTGGGTGTAAAATGGAACATGATATTCTTTTAAGTTAATTATATGCCTACGGTCTTTCTTCTAAATCAGTGAAATTACTTCAAAATTATCTTACAGATCGTAGGCAACAAATCAAACTTCAGGGAGTACTCAGCAGTTGGGCTGACATCCAGAAAGGGGTACCCCAAGGCTCAATCCTGGGACCCTATTATTTAATATTTTTATAAATGACATATTCTATTTTATTGAACATGGTACCCTGTATAATTATGCTGATGATAATACACTGTCATATGCTGACAACAACTTTGAAAATTTATTGTGTACACTTGAAAGAGAAAGTGCTGTTTTAATTGACTGGTTTAGATTTAATTGTATGCAGGCAAATCCTGATAAATTCAAGCCATTGCAGTTGGAAATAAAACATATGCAAAAAGCCTGTTTTAATATACAGTCAGCAAAAATATGCTGTGATGAGATTGTCAAACTTTTAGGTATTGATATTGACTATCAACTTAATTTTAATCACCACATTAAAAATATTTGTCGTAAAGCATCTCAACAACTGAATGTTTTAAAGTGCATTGGCTGCTACCTTACTAAATTAAATAAATTGACCATTTTCACACATTTATTTTATCTAATTTTAATTTTGTCCTTTGGCATGGCATTTTGCAACAAAAATAACACCACTAAATTAGAAAAATTCAGGAAAGGGCTTTACGATTCATATATGAAGACTATGCTAGTTCATATGATGAACTACTTTTACGAGCAAAGGTTCCATCACTGAAAATAAGACGTTTGCGTAACATGGCTATTGAATGTTTTAAAATTTTATATAAATTGTCACCACCATGTTTACATGATTTAGTTGTATTGAAAGATTGTAAATATAATTTTAGATATTCTAATATTGTAGATATACCTAGGGTCCGAACATCAACCTATGGTAAGAACTCTTTTAAATACACAGCTGCTGTTTTATGGAATGATCTACCTGATGATTTTAGAAAAATTGCTAATTTTAGTCAGTTCAAAAATATTTTAAAGTCATGGAATGGAAATGACTGTAAGTGCACAGTTTGTGCAGATTTTTAGTGAATATATTATGCTAAAATTTACCATTTAGATCATACCCCCTTTTTTTCTTTAAAACATTTTATGCTATGCATTTTACCAGCTTTTATGCCTAGTTTACACTTATGTACTTTTAGCTTTTATACCTAGCTTATGCTTATATTCTGCTTATTACCTTCATGCTTTTTAGTGCTTCATTTTGTGCTGTGTAATTTATTGCATGTGTATTATGTGTTGTATTGTTATATGTTGTATTGTTATAAATGTCTTGTATGTCGGTTAAAAGCTCATTAGAGCTTATGTTGTCTCTGTTTGTATACCTTGCCGACTCTAAATAAAGCTTATTTATTTATTTATTATTTATAACACGTATATGGGTAAGAAAGAATCAGAAGTAATTTTCTTATCTAATAGGCCTAATTGACTTGGGGCAGAATTGCTCATCCAATCTGACACAAGAACAAGACAAAATCCACACAATCATTCCTACAGACCAATACAAACATCTAAAGACTCATACAAGTACTCATTTTATCCTAGAACAATATTGCAATGGAACCTTCTACCTGTAGCTGCAGTAAAATGTACTACACTAGACTGTTTCCGAGAACAGATTCCAATATCTGTTCTCAACAAACACCTACACATTTAAATTAATATTATGATGTATATAGTTTTAACCAAAATGTATAGTACAAAACAGAAGAAAAAGAAAATTACTTTGAACTTTTATATATTTAACTGTAAATAGAAATTATATATCCCACGCACGCGCGGCATAGTGACATCAGTGCCCGGCACGTTATCATCAGTATGTTGATGGAGTGCTGAACTATAAAGAAGAAGAAGATCTGCTTTTGGATCTTTTTCCCTTTTTTTCATTGAATTCCTAGTTTTACGAGATAAATCTGAAAACCACGTGAATCAAGCAACGCCGTGTGTGCATATTCTGGTATGAATGATGGATCAACAGGGTAACATGTGTAAACACTTGTAAAAAATATTTGAGATAATTCCAGTACCAGCTGACGGTTACAAAGTACACATACAAAAATAAACAAAGACAAATATACAAACCAAATAATTGTATATCTACATTGTGAGGAAGTGTATGAAATGTTGTAGCTAGTCTATCATTTTACAGTCTGTCAAAACTGAGGATATTCTTGTAAGACATAGGATAAGATATTTTTTATTAAAAAAAAAAGCAAGGATTTGTATAGAAAATTACAGGGTCCTTGAAGAGTAAAGTGATTTATTACAATGATTTAAATAATTGAGACAATGATTTTAATAATCATAATTTATATATATACTTATAGTGAAAAATATGATTATTATTATAAAATTAAATCAACTAAATTCTCAGATCTTAAATCACAGCCAGACTAGAACCATATAACCATGATAACAGGCAAAATAATATTCCTAATGGGTAATACATATAAACATATCTGAATTATATGGGTAGTTTTCTGAGCTTAAAACATTTAATTATTAATATAAATTGCAATAATTTTCAATTCCTTTAGGTTTTCTCGAATAAAAATTAACATGATTAAGCCAATTTAACTCCTATGTTTACATATATATGTATAACATTTGAAATTTTACAACTTATCAAAATTTTATCATAGAACTTTTCTCAAGAGATTTTAACATGTTTAAAGGGGACATTATGACATAATTATAAAACAGTTAAATAACAAAAATAATGAACTCCAAGGAAAATTCAAATTGGAAAGTCTCAAATATCAAATGGCTAAATCAAAAGCTCAAACACATCAATCAAATGGAAAACAACTGTCATATTCCTGACTTGGTACAGGCATTTCCTTTATAATGTAGAAAATGGTGGATTGAACCTGGTTTTATAAAATGTTCTTCATCTTCAACTTTATCCAACATGCAGTCAGGGGTACTACTTGTACAAGTTATTTTTATTTACTTGAAGAAGGTAAAAAAAAATATACTTATATAAGTAAATTATAATGTTTGAATAATCTCCCCTTAATTTTCTCAAAAATTTACTTATACAAGTAAATTTTTTTTACAATCCCACCAAAATTCTCAAGTTTTGAGTTGTAAAATCATGCCTTTAATGATTTTTCCCAGGTTAGCTCATAATTTTTTATTAAAGTTCAATGTTTCATCTCATTAATTCAACAAAGAAACTGATTGCGCAAAGATCTTAAGTATTTGCGCAAAGCCTTCAAAAATTGCTCCTTTGGGGCTTGTAAATGACCAGTGTTCTGAAGATAACAGACAAATGGGATTTTCATTGTCCATGAAATTACACTAAAATGATTAGTAAAGACATCTGCAATGGGCAGACATATTAAAATTCTATTAGAGCAAAGAAATCCTAAGAATTTAAGAAATGAAGATAAGATGACTTTTTCACTTATATAAGTAAAAAAATCTGAATGTCTAAGGGACATAACTAAGTCAATTTTTTTTACCTATACAAGTAAATAAAATTCACTTGTATACGTATCCTACAAATTTACTTATATAAGTATATTTTTTTACTTCTTCAAGTAAATAAAATTACTTGTACAAGTTAAGTACCCTGACTGACATGCATTTTTCACATAATCTTTGTGATTTATCTAATTATAGTTTTTTGCATATATGTCTCTGTCTCTATTTTTAGGGGTTGTGCACTAATTCTGATCTTGCAAAGCACTTGCTACTTTTTCATTGTTTTTACAAATTCTTTAATTCCAGATATTTTTCTGTACCAAAAATGTTTAAATTAGAAAAATAAGTCATGAGTTTACCTTTATCTGATTTAACAAGTTTTCTCTAAAATCTCTCTAATAATTCAGAAAAATTCACATAATTTATCATTTACTATAGTACATACATGACATATATATATATATACAAGAATTATAGTCATTTCGTACACTTACCATTTCGTAACCCCATTTTTTTCCCCTTTTAAAAACCATTTTGTATCCTGATCATTTCGTACCTCATGGAATATTTATATTATTCCATTTCGTACCTCATGGAATATTTATATGTATACCATTTCCTACCTCATGGAATATTTATATGTTTGTCATTCCTTACCTTATGGAAGATTTATATGCAGTGCCATTTCATACCCATCAAATATTTATAAGCATGCAATTTCTCAAATTGAAAAAGGCGTAGCAAATTTTTCTTTGAGTGGTCACATGAGGTGCAAATTCTTAAGCAAACATTTTTATTCATGGCTTATTACTTTATGCAATTGACTGAATATCAGATTGTGTCCCTTTTCACTGCATTTCCTAGCAAAAAACAACTGTTAATATTATTAGCTATAAAAACAGTTGCTGATTTATTCCTTTGTTGGTTAATTTCAAATTTCAAATTCAAAGTCTTTCTTAACCTTGAGCCTTATGGCTCATCAGTGATCATCAGTGTATTCAAATACAGTGTACAAACAATATTCTAATGCAACATGGTTTGTAACGTTTGTTTTGATTGGATAATGTCACTAATTTTCATGGCATCAATTCACAATTGATGCTATGAAAATGTACGGTCAAGCGCAGATGACGTATGACAGATTTTAAATGTATGATTTGATGTTGTTTTTTGTCAGTTTCATTAGAATGGAGATAACAATATTGTATTTTAAGCTCTGACAGCATCAGTTGGTGATTTGATGGTCGCAAATAACCGTTTACTGGCTCCACTAACCCGTTGCCTGAGTAAACTTGATTTCCGACCATCAAATCACCAATTGAGGCGGTCAGAGCTTAAAATACAATACAGTTATCTCCTAATTACATGAATTAACAATATGCATAAATAACAATAGGTGATGTCAGAAGTTTCATGATTACAAAGTATCTTTACAATAAACTGTTTCTTAATTTAAGAGAAAATGTATATGTTTTCCTATTACAAAGCTTTTTGTATATTTACCAGACAATAATTCTATTAGTCCTTCAAGTTAATTAACCTCATATTTTGAGAGTTGAAAATAATATTTTAAACCCTGCAAACAAACAAAGTGTAATAAACTTAATTACACTCTGTTTGTTTGCATATAAATCCTTACTGCTTTAAAGTAAACCTGGGACATATAATATATTGAGGATATTAGTATAACTAGAACACACCCATGACATTGCGTAT
The DNA here is from genome assembly GCA_017311375.1 of Mytilus coruscus. Taxonomy (NCBI): domain Eukaryota; kingdom Metazoa; phylum Mollusca; class Bivalvia; order Mytilida; family Mytilidae; genus Mytilus; species Mytilus coruscus. The sequence continues at coordinate 33,294,740 of CM029607.1, forward strand.
CCGTGACTAAATTAAAGTACCTCGCCTATTTTTTAGCACGGATTTTTAGTATTCGTATTGTCATCTGATAAAGTCATACTGATTATAATGTGCACAGTTTTCTCTCCTTACAAAATCTTTCTATTTGAACCCGTTCTTGTTTTCTTACTTGTTTTTATATTTTGGATGTTTTATATTTTGAGAATGAGCAAATCAGGGAGTGTATGGTTGTATGTTTTATTGCATTATACTTATTGTTTTGGGGAGGTTAACTTTCTGATAGTAAGACCCGTCACGGCCAGGCTTGGAAACTGGAAAGGCAAATGCTCACATAAAATCTGTACCGATACAGTGTGTTAAATATTCTCCTTAACATCATAACACATGGTGGTGCTCCTATTAAAGGAGGAAGATACATAACATACATACATACTACAACCGGAAACTACCTGTGACATATACTATTGGTATCTGTATCGGATTCGACCGGAACTTGTTACTTATTGGTAATAGTAGTTATGTGGAAAACAAAGGGCCTGGAATGGTGTAATTTTTAATCTACCCCATTGTCCTATATTAGTTATATATAAAGTTGAATTCTTTGATTCGTTGTTTTTACGTCATGCCGGCTAACAAATTGGACCTTGTTCTTTTAGTAGTATAGATATATAGCCCAATTTTAAACGATTTAAAGGTCTTTAGAAATTTTCTAGTGCTGAAAGCATGATATTTATGTTATATTTCTTTTAAATTAAAATCATCTCAAAATGTTTGATAACATATTTTACTTATTCACGAATGCTATTTATAAAAAAAACAAAAAAAACAAACAATAATATAATCTGTGTAATTTGTTGAATGGACCAGTATGCATTAAATATAAAACCCTTTAAACATTTATAATGGGGGCAGTATGAGTATCTTTACTTTTTTGAATTACCGGCATACATTTTTGTTTTACAAAATCTCCAATACTAATGTTGGGACAAAACTTCAACTATATTTACAAATATATGAAATAAAAAGTAAACATGAATTTAGTCTATGTCAGGTACGAAATGGTTAATGCAGTTGGCCCATAGGGTACAAAATGGTGTTGATCATGGGTACACAATATTGGTAAATGTTGGGTACCAAATGGTAAATTTGGGTACAAAATGTCAGCTAGAGGTAACAAAATGGTCAAGGTACGAAATGACTAACTACCATATAAACCAGAGACATATATTATATTATATGTCTCTGCTGTAACACGTTATTTTAGGTACACTTGCATATATTAATTAATTACCTTCATGACCTTTGTAAATCAAAGTTTATAATAAATTACTATTTAAGATCTTTAAAAGAACTTTATAAGCACTAACTATTAATAAAAAGTAGTTATGGCAACAAAATACAGACAAAATACAATACCATATATATGTACAATGAAGGAATGATGGTCACTCACCAGGATATTAGTATGAGAAAACAATTAATAAAATCAAATATCTTTTGACAATGTTTGACAATGAGTTTCATTACCAGCAAGCATTCATTCATGACAAGTAATTTACAACAATTTTAATACTGTTGGAGAATTACTATTTAGAATTGATATAATTTGAGCAAGTTATATGATAAAGACAGTAATTTGTTGTTCAATAAAACATTATTTAATTTTTAATGAGGTTATCTGGTTATATATCTCTCAAATATTTATGCATAGAACATTTTAAAAGAAAATGTAGTTCATCTTCAATGTCGAATTAATGTGAAAAAGTAATGTATCAAATTTAATCATTTGATAAGGAGTTATTGTAAATGAATGAAACATTATATTTTTGCATTTTTTATTTTCATGCTTGTAGGAACTTGACCTGTTTTGTTGGAGGCTAACTATGAATTGTGTCCAGATCTTGATTTAAAAAAAGGAAATGGAATATAAAGATGCAGAGGTACAAGTAGATTGGTCAAATGAGACTTAATTCTAATCGGGTATGCTTCAGGATGGTATATTTCATTTGGTTTTCAGGTACATTTCATTTACTAAATAATATTTTTTTTAATCATCAATGATTTGGTCAGTCAGTGAATATAATTATGTATCTCTGATTGTAGTGAAGACATTTTAAGGTATGGATATGGGTTTATATTAAAAATAATAATAAATTCTTTATGGGAAAAAAAGAAAGAATAAAGAAAACAGCTAGGGCAAACAAATAAAAAAAGAACATGATGGGGTGCCAAAAATATAAAGAATATATAGAAAAATAAGCAAGTATTTAAAAAATACAGAAAAATTTCATAAATATTATGTCAAATAGAAATAAAGACCCCTCCTCATCCAGACCCTCATGAAAGTAACCTTATTTTCCAACTCTTTTCATGTAGAAATCTGTATGTATATAGATAAGATTGTTAAATAGCGATCAATATGTTCCACCCAATTAATATATATATAAAGCAATATTTTCATTTTTGAAAATATATGACTCACATGTAATCAATTATTTATCAGACTAAAATACAAATACTGATGGGCAAAGTCAAAATAAATGGTTCCTTGCATATAAAGCAATATTTATCAACCATGCTGATCATTTGATTAGATAAATTGATTTCAAATGATGTGGCTTCATGTGAAGAATATTCCTGCAAAACATCTTTGGAAAATCTCAAGTATTAAAAATTATGTTAAAAAGATGCCAAAATTGTCAGGAGTGCAACACTTTTTTGTGACATTTTGAAAAAATACTTTTTTTTTAAGACACAGCAAATTGTTGTATGGAGGAATATGCCTTAAATTCTTATTTGTTTTACAACTATTATATCTTAGTGATGATTTCAGCTCAGAATGAAGCTTTTCCATTGAACCGTTTGATACAGATGTGTTTTGAAAAAAGTTGTGCCATGTCAGGAGTGCAACACAAAATTATTATTACTGAGGAATAGAATGATTTTGCTTAAATGACTCACACTAAACATAAACAAAAGTCAATCCTGTAAAACAAATATGTCCTTTCTAGAATAAATAGTTCATTTACCTGATAATTGATATATATAATGTGTGAGAGTCTAGTAAATAAGGCCTCCTTATAAGTGTCAGGAGTGCAACTTTGAAGTTTAAAGACTCACACTGAAAAAATACAAAAGCTGATTTATGGTTCTGTTTTATTTTTCAAAGATACTATACTAGATACAAGATTGCACCCAAAGAGTATACAAGAATTATAGTCATTTCGTACACTTACCATTTCAGTAACCCCATTTTTTCCCCTTTTAAAACCATTTTGTATCCTGACCATTTCGTACCTCATGGAATATTTATATGTATTCCATTTCGTACCTCATGGAATATTTATATGTATACCATTTCCTACCTCATGGAATATTTATATGTTTGTCATTCCTTACCTTATGGAAGATTTATATGCAGTGCCATTTCATACCCATCAAATATTTATAAGCATGCAATTTCTCAAATTGAAAAGGCGTAGCAAATTTTTCTTTGAGTGGTCACATGAGGTGCAAATTCTTAAGCAAACATTTTTATTCATGGCTTATTACTTTATGCAATTGACTGAATATCAGATTGTGTCCCTTTTCACTGCATTTCCTAGCAAAAAACAACTGTTAATATTATTAGCTATAAAAACAGTTGCTGATTTATTCCTTTGTTGGTTAATTTCAAATTTCAAATTCAAAGTCTTTCTTAACCTTGAGCCTTATGGCTCATCAGTGATCATCAGTGTATTCAAATACAGTGTACAAACAATATTCTAATGCAACATGGTTTGTAACGTTTGTTTTGATTGGATAATGTCACTAATTTTCATGGCATCAATTCACAATTGATGCTATGAAAATGTACGGTCAAGCGCAGATGACGTATGACAGATTTTAAATGTATGATTTGATGTTGTTTTTGTCAGTTTCATTAGAATGGAATAACAATATTGTATTTTAAGCTCTGACAGCATCAGTTGGTGATTTGATGGTCGCAAATAACCGTTTACTGGCTCCACTAACCCGTTGCCTGAGTAAACTTGATTTCCGACCATCAAATCACCAATTGAGGCGGTCAGAGCTTAAAATACAATACAGTTATCTCCTAATTACATGAATTAACAATATGCATAAATAACAATAGGTGATGTCAGAAGTTTCATGATTACAAAGTATCTTTACAATAAACTGTTTCTTAATTTAAGAGAGAAATGTATATGTTTTCCTATTACAAAGCTTTTTTGTATATTTACCAGACAATAATTCTATTAGTCCTTCAAGTTAATTAACCTCATATTTTGAGAGTTGAAAAATAATATTTTAAACCCTGCAAACAAACAAAGTGTAATAAACTTAATTACACTCTGTTTGTTTGCATATAAATCCTTACTGCTTTAAAGTAAACCTGGGACATATAATATATTGAGGATATTAGTATAACTAGAACACACCCATGACATTGCTTATCCGTGACTAAATTAAAGTACCTACGCCTATTTTTTTAGCACGGATTTTTACTATTCGTATTGTCATCTGATAAAGTCATACTGATTATAATGTGCACAGTTTTCTCTCCTTACAAAATCTTTCTATTTGAACCCGTTCTTGTTTTCTTACTTGTTTTTTTATATTTTGGATGTTTTATATTTTGAGAATGAGCAAATCAGGGGAGTGTATGGTTGTATGTTTTATTGCATTATACTTATTGTTTTGGGGGGGAGGTTAACTTTCTGATAGTAAGACCCGTCACGGCCAGGCTTGGAAACTGGAAAGGCAAATGCTCACATAAAATCTGTACCGATACAGTGTGTTAAATATTCTCCTTAACATCATAACACATGGTGGTGCTCCTATTAAAGGAGGAAGATACATAACATACATACATACTACAACCGGAAACTACCTGTGACATATACTATTGGTATCTGTATCGGATTCGACCCGGAACTTGTTACTTATTGGTAATAGTAGTTATGTGGAAAACAAAAGGGCCTGGAATGGTGTAATTTTTAATCTACCCCATTGTCCTATATTAGTTATATATAAAGTTGAATTCTTTGATTCGTTGTTTTCGTCATGCCGGCTAACAAATTGGACCTTGTTCTTTTAGTAGTATAGATATATAGCCCAATTTTAAACGATTTAAAGGTCTTTAGAAATTTTCTAGTGCTGAAAGCATGATATTTATGTTATATTTCTTTTAAATTAAAATCATCTCAAAATGTTTGATAACATATTTTACTTATTCACGAATGCTATTTATAAAAAAAACAAATAAAAACAAACAATAATATAATCTGTGTAATTTGTTGAATGGACCAGTATGCATTAAATATAAAACCCTTTAAACATTTATAATGGGGCAGTATGAGTATCTTTACTTTTTGAATTACCGGCATACATTTTGTTTTACAAAATCTCAATACTAATGTTGGGACAAAACTTCAACTATATTTACAAATATATGAAATAAAAAGTAAACATGAATTTAGTCTATGTCAGGTACGAAATGGTTAATGCAGTTGGCCCATAGGGTACAAAATGGTGTTGATCATGGGTACACAATATTGGTAAATGTTGGGTACCAAATGGTAAATTGGGTACAAAATGTCAGCTAGAGGTAACAAAATGGTCAAGGTACGAAATGACTAACTACCATATAAACCAGAGACATATATTATATTATATGTCTCTGCTGTAACACGTTATTTTAGGTACACTTGCATATATTAATTAATTACCTTCATGACCTTTGTAAATCAAAGTTTATAATAAATTACTATTTAAGATCTTTAAAGAACTTTATAAGCACTAACTATTAATAAAAAGTAGTTATGGCAACAAAATACAGACAAAATACAATACCATATATATGTACAATGAAGGAATGATGGTCACTCACCAGGATATTAGTATGAGAAAACAATTAATAAAAATCAAATATCTTTTGACAATGTTTGACAATGAGTTTCATTACCAGCAAGCATTCATTCATGACAAGTAATTTACAACAATTTTTAATACTGTTGGAGAATTACTATTTAGAATTGATATAATTTGAGCAAGTTATATGATAAAGACAGTAATTTGTTGTTCAATAAAACATTATTTAATTTTTAATGAGGTTATCTGGTTATATATCTCTCAAATATTTATGCATAGAACATTTTAAAAGAAAATGTAGTTCATCTTCAATGTCGAATTAATGTGAAAAGTAATGTATCAAATTTAATCATTTGATAAGGAGTTATTGTAAATGTCAATGAAACATTATATTTTGCATTTTTATTTTCATGCTTGTAGGAACTTGACCTGTTTTGTTGGAGGCTAACTATGAATTGTGTCCAGATCTTGATTTAAAAAAGGAAATGGAATATAAAGATGCAGAGGTACAAGTAGATTGGCCAAATGAGACTTAATTCTAATCGGGTATGCTTCAGGATGGTATATTTCATTTGGTTTTCAGGTACATTTCATTTACTAAATAATATTTTTTAATCATCAATGATTTGGTCAGTCAGTGAATATAATTATGTATCTCTGATTGTAGTGAAGACATTTTAAGGTATGGATATGGGTTTATATTAAAATAATAATAAATTCTTTATGGGAAAAAAGAAAGAATAAAGAAAACAGCTAGGGCAAACAAATAAAAAAGAACATGATGGGGTGCCAAAATATAAAGAATATATAGAAAAATAAGCAAGTATTTAAAAATACAGAAAAATTTCATAAATATTATGTCAAATAGAAATGAAGACCTCTCCCCATCCAGACCCTCATGAAAATAACCTTATTTTCCAACTCTTTTCATGTAGAAATCTATATGTATATAGATACGATTGTTAAATAGCGATCAATATGTTCCACCCAATTAATATATATAAAGCATTTATTTTCATTTTTTGAAAATATATGACTCACATGTGATCAATTATTTATCAGACTAAAATACAAATACTGATAGCATATTGATTTTTATGTCAATTTTAAACCTTGTGGAGTTTTAATAATTTTAACTAAAGTCAACCATTACCTTCTGATAGTAGAGTTACCAAGATGGATACCAAGGTAGGCTGTGAATTTTTTTAAAACTCATAACATAAATCTTTAAAAAAATATTCTAGTTTAAAAAGTATTAAGTGCTTATAGTATGGTTTTATTTGGTCAACATAGTACACTATATTAATCTACAAAATCACAGAATTTCTAATTTGCTACTTTAAGATAAGTGATTTTTAAATCACTTATTCAGGTAATTCCCCTGACAGTTAAAAATGTATCTGAGTTTATGCTTACACATTACTGGAGATTGCTAACTGTGAAGCATGTTTTTAATACTGGGTACAATTTTTTTTCCCCACAATGCTTTTTAGGGGACAAAGAAATACCAGGTGTCTATCTGTCTGTCTGTCCGTCCGTTCTTGTAAGCCTATAACAGGGGCGGATTCAGCCATTTTAAAGGGGGTTCCCAACCCAGGATAAAGGGGGTTCCAACTATATGTCCCCATTCAAATACATTGATCATCAAGAAAAAAGGGGGGGTTCCAACCCCCGGAACCCCCCCTCTGGATCCGCCACTGCTATAAGCAGCCAGTGTATCTCACATATACAATCTTGCCAGGTATTTATGAAATTTATATCCAAGGTTTATATCAGCATTGTTTCAGACAAATTCTATTCTGTTTAATTCAGTACTGCCTTTCAACTATTTTTTAAAAGAGTCATTAGAAATATTAATTATATTGAAAATTGCATAGTAAGCACAGTCTTATATGTACAATTCTTGCCAAATTTTTATCAACTTATATCAAAGGTTTATATTAGCAATTTCTCAGAAAAGTTTGAAAATTAGTGCTTATTTTCAAAGCGTTATGCCCCTAGGAAATATTAACTATATATGGAAAATTGCATTGTTAATGCTTTCATGTGTACAGTTCTTGTCACATTTTTATACGACCGCAAAAAAATTTTACGGTCGTATATTGGTATGACGTTGGCATCGTCGTCGTTGTCGCCGCCGTCCGCGTCGTCGTCATCTGAAGACACATTGGTTTCGCACTCTAACTTTAGTTTAAGTGAATGGATCTCTATGAAATTTTACCATAAGGTTCAATACCACAAAGGAAGGTTGGGATTGATTTTGGGGTTATGGTACCAACAGTTAAGGAATTAGGGGCCAAAAATAAGCATTTTGTAACTTCCAGACATAACTTGTGTGTTAGTGTATGGATCTCTCTGACATTGTACCACAAGGCTCCATATCACAAAGGAATGCTGGGATTGATTTTGGGGTAATTGCCTCAAAATTTTAGGAATTAGGGGCCAAAAAGGGGCAAAAACAAGCATTTTCTAGTTTCATGACAATAACTTGTGTGTAAGTGTATGGATCTTTCTGAAATTGTACTACAAGGTTCCATATCACAAAGGAAAGCTGGAATTGAGTTTGGGGTAATTGCCCAAAACGTTTAGGAATAAGGGGCCAAAAATACTGTAGATTCATTAATATTCGTTGGATACCAATTTTCGTGGATTTCGTTGGTACAGGTGAACCACGAAATTAAATGTTCAACGAATGACAAATTTTCTATAGGCGTGTATGCAGACTTCAGCAAAACCACAAAATTAAATATCCACGAACATGCAAGTTTTCCCTAATCCACGAAAATTGGTACCCACGAAAATAAATGAATCCACAGTAAGCATTTTTCTAGTTTCCAGACAATGACTTGTGTTCAAGTGTATGGATCTCTCTAAAATTGTACTGCAAGGTACCATACCACAAAGGGAAGGCTGGGATTGATTTTGGGGGTAATTGCCGCAAAATTTTAGGAATTAGGGGCCAAAAAGGGGCAAAAAACAAGCATTTTTCTAGTTTCATGACAATAACTTGTGTGTAAGTGTATGGATCTTTATGAAATTGTACTACAAGGTTCCATATCACAAAGGGAAAGCTGGGTTTGAGTTTGGGGGTAATTGCCCTAAGTGTTTAGGAATTTGGGGCCAAAAAGGGGCCTAAAAACAAGCATTTTTCTAGTTTCCAGACAATAACTTGTGTTCAAGTGTATAGATCTCTCTGAAATTGTACTGCAAGGTACCATACCACAAAGGGAAGGCTGGGATTGAGTTTGGGGGTGATGAATCATAAGGGGGTTCAAAAAATTTGGGAGAGGGATTTTTTTCGTTTTTTTTCTTTAAAATTTTCCATTTTAATTTGGTTATTTCTGATTTATATATAAAAGCAAATAATAATGATATGGTTTGAATAGGTAAATTAAAAATTTTTAAGTTCTTAGACCACATTCATTCTGTGTCAGAAACCTATGCTGTGTCAAATATTTAATCACAATCCAAATTCAGTGCTGTATCAAGCTTGAATGTTGTGTCCATACTTGCCCCAACTGTTCAGGGTTCGACCTCTGCGGTCGTATCAAGCTGCGCCCAGCGGAGCATTTTATTTTTATGAAATTTATATCAAAAGTTTATATCAGCAATTTTGAAAATCAGTGGCGATCAACTATTTTTAAAAGTGTTATGCTCCTTTGAAATATTAATAATACGGAAAATTGCATAATGCAAGCACTCTCAAATCTACATTTCTGTATGAAATTTGTAAAAAGTTTCAATAACAAAACAATTTTTTCACCTTCAGTTATTGCCCTTGGACAGTAAAATATGTGCATCATGGGGGACTTTGGAACTCTGTTCTTTAATTAAGATTTAATTGAAGTCTTATGATGTGAATTCAAGGAAGGAAAAACCAGGAATAACACAATTTTACAGTATTATTGATTGCACTTTAAGTTGCAATAAGGGATATCTGATGGTTTTTTGTAGCCTGTTTATACAGAAATATTCATGGTCCCTTTTAACTTGATGGGACTGGCCATTGGTAGGGATGGCACTAACATAAAAAATCCAGACAAATTAAAGGAGTGTGGTCTGTTAGAAATGAGAAACAGCCAGATGGATACAGATTTACAGTAATTGGTGAGGTAAGGAACTGGATTTGTAATTCAATATTTATAATCCAAAACGTTTTGGACCATGGAACATTTGACTTGTAAAGTATTATTTTAGGTTCAATTTGTTTCTTAACATGTTTGGGAAATATCAGATTTAATGATAATTTATTTTGTCACCTGTGAGACATAGGGATGCAAATCCTGGGGTGGGGGTGGGGGGTGGTGGTGAATAATGTAATACTCAGCTACTTGACTGTATAAAAGCAATTGCTTAAATAAACTATTTTTTTTTTACATTTTCTCACTTATAACGAGTGGACAATTATATTGAGTAAATAGAATTTCTATTACAAGGTCTATTAATCTTGACCTTGACCTTGTTTCATGGACCAGTGGTCAAGGTTCTGTTTCTCAGATACTATAAGCAACAGATCAACTATATTTGTTGTATGAAATGTTAAAAAGGTGTACTTGTCTGTCTGGCAGATATTTTAGCTATAGGCCAACTACATTTTGTGTATGGATTTGATAGGTGTACATATTTGTCTGGTTATAGGGTTCATCTGACCTTAATTCCATTTTCATTGGTCAATGTTTTCCTGTATGGTCTGTTTCTAAGAAATTTTAAGCAATATGTCCACTATTATAGAATGATTGTTAGGTGTAAATATCTGTCTGGCAAGGTCACTCTGTCTGACCTACACCTCATTTTCATGCTTCTTTGTGCGCAAGTTAAGTTTTCTTCGTACTCAAAAGGTTTTGATGGAATCTAACAAAAGTTTAATTTGGACTCTTTGGACGAATTTGATAACGGTGCTCAAAATCCCAAATCTAAATACATGGTTTTGTACATAATACAGGCCGTTAGTTTTCTCTTTTGAATTGTTTTATATTTGTCATTTTGGGGCCTTTTATTGCTGACTATGCGATATGGGTTGAACTCATTGTTGAAGGCCATACGGTGACCTACATTTGTAAATTTATATATAATTTGGTCTCTTGTTCAACGTTGTCTCATTGGCAATCATACCAAATCTTCTTATTAGCTCACCTGGCCCAAAGGGCCAAGTGAGCTTTTCTCATTACTTGGCGTCCGTCATCCGTCGTCGTCTGTTAACTTTTACAAAAATCTTCTCCTCTGAATTGAAACTACTGGGCCAAATTTAACCAAACTTGGCCACAATGATCATTAAGGTATCTAGTTTAAAAAATATGTCCGATAATCCCGCTCGCCAACAGATGGCAGCCATGGCTAAAAATAGAACATAAGGGTAAAATGTAGATTTTTGCTTATATCTCTGTCAAGCCAAAGCATTTAGTGCCAATTGTCCATATACTTCAAAACTGTCAGACAATTTCTTTTATGAGTTATTGCCCTTAAATGACAAATTTTACCTTTTTTTTCATTTTTGCCTATTATCTTGAAAACTGTAATAGATAGAGAGAAACTTGAAATTACAAAAATGACCAGCAAGACAATTTCTACAAATAAGTCTGCATTGTCGAAATTGTCAGTCGACGCCTTATGAGAGTTATTGCCCTCTGATGACGATTTTTACCATTTTTAGCGTTTTTGCCTTATATCTTAAAAGTTATAATAGAAAGATAGATAGAAACTTAAATAAGCAAAAATGATCAGCAAGTCATAGACTACAATTAAGACAATATAGAGAAAATCCTCCTACGACTCCTTATTAGAGTTATTGCCCATTAATGACGATTTTCACCATTTTTTTTTTTGCATTTTGCCTAATATGATAAAAATTATAATAGATAAATGTACACGTTAAATCACAAAAATGAGCAGCAAGTCAAGATCAACTTACAATTAAATTTTGCTGATATAGTAAGTAGACTGTCACTCTTTATAGGAGTGATTGCCCTTAATTTTTAACCCTCTTTTGTGTTTTGAGCAAAACTAAAGAAGATAGAGAGAAACTAAACAGACTAAATGATCAGCAATACAAAATCAACAAACCAGAGATTTTTGTCATGAATTCTATTCTCGTCTATAATGTTGGAGAGTGTCCTTTGTTGAATATGCACATAGAACAAGGTGAGTGACACAGGCTCTTTAGAGCCTCTAGTTATACGACCGCAAAAATATTTTATAATGCTATGATGTCGGCGTCATCCAAAGACACATTTGGTTTCCGGACAATAACTTTAGTTTAAGTGAATGGATCTCTGACAAATTTTACCAGAAGGTTTAATACCACAAAAGGAAGATTGGGATTGATTTTGGGGGTTATGGTACCAACAGTATAGGAATTAGGGGCCAAAAAGGGGCCAAAAAGACACATTTTTGTAGTTTCCGGACAATAACTTGTGTGTAAGTGTATGGATCTCTCTGAAATTGTACCACAAGGTTCCATATCACAAAGGGAAGGCTTGGATTGAGTTTGATGGTAATTGCCTCAAACGTTCAGGAATTAGGGGCAAAAAAGGGGCAAAAAACAAGCATTTTTCTAGTTTCCAGACAATAACTTGTGTTTAAGTGTATGGATCTCTCTAAAATTGTACTACAAGGTTCCATACCACAAAGGGAAGGCTGGGATTGAGTTTTTGAGTTTGGGGGTAATTACTCAAGGGGTTCAAAAGTTTGGGGATTTTTTTCCAATTTTTTTTGGGGGTTCATATTTTTTTTCTTCAAAATTTTTGAAATTTCAAATAATTGCACAATATTGCGCAGTAGCAAGAAATCTTTAATTGCACAGTATTGCGCTATAGCACATGCAGTATTACCCAACAACACAGTATTGCACAATAGCACACTATTGCGCAATAGCAAGAAATCTTCAATTGCACAGTATTGAGCAATAGCACAGTATTGCACAATAGCACAGTATGGTGCAATAGCAAGAAATCTTCAATTGCACAGTATTGAGCAATAGCACAGTATTGTACGATAGCAAGAAATCTTCAATTGCACAATATTGCGCAATAGCAAGAAATCTTCAATTGCACAGTATTGCGCAATAGCAAGAAATCTTCAATTGCACAGTATTGTGCAATAGCAAGAAATCTTCAATTGCACAGTATTGTGCAATAGCACAGTATTGCACAATAGCACAGTATTGCGCAATAGCAAGAAATCTTCAATTGCACAGTATTGTGCAATAGCAAGAAATCTTCAATTGCACAGTATTGCGCAACAACACAGTATTGCGCAATAGCAAGAAATCTTCAATTGCATAGTATTGCGCAATAGCACAGTATTGCACAATAGCACAGTATTGCGCAATAGCAAGAAATCTTCAATTGCACAGTATTGAGCAATGGCACAGTATTGCGCAATAGCAAGAAATTTTCAATTGCACAGTATTGCGAAATAGCAAGAAATCTTCAATTGCACAGTATTGCCTCTTCAATTGCACAGTATTGCGCAATAGCAAGAAATCTTCAATTGCTCGATCAGTATTGCGAATAGTACAGTATTGCGCAATAGCAAGAAATCTTTAATTGCACAGTATTGCACAATAGCAAGAAATCTTCAATTGAAAATAAATACAAATCTTTTAACCAATTTTAATGGGATTAATTTAAAGTCTTTAATTTTTGGGGGTTCTAACCTTGTATTACTTTTTAGCTCACCTGGCCCGAAGGGCCAAGTCAGCTTTTTTCATCACTTGGCGTCCGTCGTCCGTCATCTGTCGTCCGTCGTCGTCATCCGTCGTCATTAACTTTTACAAAAATCTTCTCCTCTGAAACTACTGGGCCAAATTTAACCAAACTTGGTCACAATCATCATTAGGGTATCTAGTTTGAAAAATGTGTCCGGTGACCCCGCCTGCCAATCAACATGGCCGACATGGCTAAAAATAGAACATAGGGGTAAAATGCAGTTTTTGGCTTATATCTCTGAAACTAAAGCATTTAGAGCAAATTTGACAATCAGTAAAAATGTTCATCAGGTTAAGATCTATCTGTCCTGAAATTTTCAGACGAATCAGGCAACCCGTTGTTGGGTTGCTGCCCCTGAATTGGTAATTTTAAGGAAATTTTGCAGTTTTGGTTATCATCTTGAATATTATTATAGATAGAAACTGTAAACAGCAATAATGTTCAGCAAAGTACCCAGCCGGCATTTCAACGTTGAAAGAACGTTGAATCAACGTCGATTTGCAACGTTGAAAAGGCGTTGAATTAACAGTTGGTTTTGAAAGTTGACACAACGTTGAATATCTGACGTTGAAACAACGTTATATTTTCAACATTGCATCAACGTTGATTTTGATTGAATATAGGTTGAAACTTAACATTGAAACAACGTCACCCTAATATTGCAACAACATTGTTTCATGTTGAAATAAGCATTTCGTTGCTTGTTGTTGGTTCATCTGTCATATGTGTTTGTCGTTACAAAATAAGGTGGTTGTTTTTTCTCGTTTGAATTGTTGGATTATTATGTCCGGGTCTTCTATCGCGGATTACTAGTATACGGTGTGGTGTTTGCTTATTGTTGAAGTCCGTTTAGTGACCTCCACGTCAATTAGACTCTGGTGGATATTTGTCTCATTGGCAATCATACCACATCTTCTTATATCTATATTAGTTAGTAACAACAAAAGATTTTGAAGCCACATGACACTACAGAGGACAACAGCAAGATTTGAAGAAAAAAACAGTACAACAGATGTCAAGTTATGACAAAAGCTCATATAGCCAAAGGTGATCTGGTAAATGAATACAAACAATCTCTTAATTCATTTTAATATTTTCGTGAAAAGAATTGTAGTCTCTAAACTCCTCCAACTATTTCTGGTGCACAATCCTTCTTTAATTCAGCTTCTGTTATTTTGTGTAGGCATCCATTACTCTTCCTGAAAAAAAACCAAACACAAATAATATTTTGTAAACATGAGTTAACAATTACGTAGAACGTCAAAGGCAGGAAATAAAATGTTATAACGGCCAGTTTTTTTTTTTTATAATTTACTGGTTTACATAATAGCCGATCTTTTTTTTACCATTTTTCGCTCCTGTATATGTACAATGTAGCAATGCCACCTATCTCGAGCACCATAATCTATTGTTCAAATGCCACCTATTTCGAGCACCAGGATCTATTGTTACAATGCCACCCATCTCGAGCACCAGGATCTATTGTAACAATGCCACCCATCTCGTGCACCAGGATCTATTGTAACAACGCCACTCATCTCGAGCACCAGGATCTATTTTAATAATGACAACCATCTCGAGCACCAGGATCTATTGTTAAAATGCCACCTATCTCGAGCACCAGGATCCATTGTTAAAATGCCACCTATCTCGAGCACCAGGATCTATTGTAACAATGCCACCAATCTCGAGCACCAGGATCTATTGTAACAATGCCACCAATCTCGAGCACCAGGATCTATTGTAACAATGCCACTCATCTGAAGCACCAGGATCTATTGTACAAATGCCACATATTTCGAGCACCAGGATCTATTGTACAAATGCCACCTATTTTGAGCACCAGGATCTATTGTAACAATGCCACTCATCTCGAGCACCAGGATCTATTGTAACAATGGCAATGCCACCCATCTTGAGCACCAGGATCTATTGTAACAATGCCACCCATCTCGAGCACCAGGATCTATTGTTAAAATGCCACCTATCTCGAGCACCAGGATTTATTGTACAAATGCCACCTATCTCAAGCACCAGGATCTATTGTAACAATGCCACCAATCTCGAGCACCAGAATCTATTGTAACAATGCCACCCATCTCGAGCACCAGGATCTATTGTAATAATGCCACCCATATCGAGCACCAGGATCTATTGTTAAAATGCCACATATCTCCAGCACCAGGATCTATTGTACACATGCCGACTATTTCGAGCACCAGAATCTATTGTTAAAATGCCACCTATCTCGAGCACCAGGATCGATTTTAAAATGCCACCTATTTCCAGCACCAGGATCTATTATAACAACGCCACCCATCTCGAGTACCAGGATCTATTGTAACAATGCCAACCATTTCCGGCACCAGGATCTATTGTTACAATGACACCTGCCTTAATGATTGCAGAGATTATGTTTTAAATTTGATATGCATTAAAAAATATAAATACAAATCAAATCAAATAAAATGTCTTTACTAGTATTCCTAATTAAAGGGCCCATATAGAGCTTATAAATCAATACAAATCACAAAGTGCATACAGTATCCACACAAACAACACATGCAATCTAACATACATGGTGATTATTGATAATAAAAATGTTAAGAATTAAAATAAATACATACCTCGACAGCTACTACCTCTATCGAGGATTTGTATAGTATTACTATACAAATCCTTGCCTCTATCCTTAAATCCTTTTTCCTAAAACTCTTTAAGTTACTGTTCTGTCCCTAATATCTGTGCAAAAATAAGAATAGCATCGATCATCGCCAAGCAATATTTTAAATTTGTAAAATTCGATTGAAGAATAAAAAGAAATCATCAACAATTTCAGAGCATAGTTGACAATAATTAAAAAAATGTGATAATGGATGACGGATTAAAATTTTAGATAAAAAGGGGAGATATGATAATCTTACTTGCCAAAAGTTCCTTGTCTTTAACAAATCTGCAGTAAAGAACTAAAATAAACTGTATGTAGATTCATGTAGGCTGAGTATGCTGTTTCAGATTATAGTACATATTTATATAGAAGTGCAGTCATAAATTTGGAACGTACAACAAAAAGACAATGGACACACTGAAGTCAGAAATGAAATCTCTACAACATTCAATATGGCGAGATTTTCAGAATATAACGCGTTTGTGCATTTATAATCTCCCATTGTTAACATCACACAAGCATTGAAAGACAATTAATACAGCAACGGATAATAATTAAGGAATCACTTACATTTCTATGAATTATTCTTTCCTGAAAACGGTCCTAAAAATTGTCCAGGAAAATTGTACAATCTACTGTGTTTGTATCACACTTCATGATTGCTGCCGCGTTTGAAAAGCCGGTCACACACGTGCGGTCATACATTAATCAGCATCATGTCACGTGATAATATTATCAATAGATTATTGGGAGTGCCAATCCTCGTGTATCTGTTGTGTATATGCCGCACTTTCACATGTTGTGTCTTATCTGTGATTAAAATATTTCCGGATAATAACAAATTAGTTAGTAGCATATTTCGACGATTGATAATTTATATTTTGTATACTTTTATGATTTTAATAAACGACCCGGTTAGACGTCGGTTTGAGCTTTAATTATATTTCTTTGGAAAATTCCTGATTTTACTAGATATTGTACAAAAAAATTAAAAGGCAACATTGATAACAATTTACATAGCAAAATCCTTATTTGTGAACTTTTGTTGATGCAACAACAAACGATGTACAACTATGATGATTCCTCTTTAAAACTGATGGTGAATATTTTTTCTCGACGAACTTCCTCGTCGACATATCAACCAACATTAAACGTTAAAACAACATATTTATTTCAACCTAACTTCAACATTAAAATTCAACTAAAATTCAACGTTGAAACAACATACTTTCTGCAACATAACTTCGACGTTGCTGTTACAACGTTGAAACAACGTTGAAGCAACGTCATGACAAAATATCAACCACATTTCAACGTTGAAATGACGTTGCGTGCCGGGTGAGTAAGATCTACAAATAAGTCGACATGACCAAAATGGTCAATAGACCCCATAAGGAGTTATTGCCCTTTACAGTCAATTTTTAACAGTTTTTCATAAATTTTTGTAATCTTTTACAAAAGTTTTCTCCTCTGCGCATGAAACAACTGAGACAAATTTAACCAAACTTGGCCACAATCATCATAAGGGTATCTAGTTTAAAAAATGTGTCCGATGACCCTGCCTGCCAACCAACATGGCAGACATGGATAAAAATAGAACATAGGTGTAAAATGCAGTTTTTGGCTTATATCTCTGAAACTAAAGCAAAAGTATAACGGTTGCATTGATTTATGCATCAATTGTAAATAAAAATATCAGGTGAGCGACACAGGCCTCTAGTTTGGATAATGGGCCCCATTTTTATATTGGTCTACATTGAGGCTGAGACTACTATAACACAGAGATTGGTCACTTTCCGTACTGACCAGTCAAATAGTAATTAAATGTAAGTCGTCGATCACGTGACTGGGCACGTGACTCGCAATGATTGACAAGAAGGATTCCACCGCCATTTTTGACAGCGAAAGAGAAAATAATAATTAACAAATGTGGATTTATAAAGAGTGTTATGTTCCGGTAAGTGTGAATATTAGATTTGACATGTTCATAAATGTTTGTTTATAAGCACTCTAAATAAAATAAGTGCAGTTATAGACTTGAATTTACCGATCAAACCGGAAAGTAACCTCGAGTTATTACCAGTCCGTGGGACCGGGTCAATGAGCAACTCACCCATAACTTACATTCAGATGAACAATCTGTTTTCCGGATAATGTATGTGCACGCCTTAGTAATTAACCGATGTAATGATGTAAAATTTGTAATTATATGAAATTCCAATTTTTCTGTATCAGTAAATTTCCGCTGCAGAACTGAGAAACACGAGACAAGGTGCATACGCAACATGAAGTCTGATAGGTGAATTTGTATTGGTAATGAAAGAAATTTAGATTAAATTTGGTTCCCTTGATAATATATATGCAGTCTATACACGCTAGTATAATAATATTATGCAATGAAAATGTGTCACCATGTGAAATACCAGTATGTCTACACCAAGAGTTCCTAAATAGACGTATTTTTTTTAATAATTGACCCAAACATGATATAAAAAAGTACATGCACCTTTGGTCTGCTTCCTTTATCAGTTTAACTGTTTTGATCCATATTGACATGATTGGTCAATTACTGCTGAGCCTCAGTCTCAGATTATTGTCTTAAAATTAATGAATTGCCTATGCTATAAACTTGACAAAGATTATTTCTTTTATTCATAATATATTCTTTATTGTAGGAATGCCCCCAGAATGACATCACGCATTAGAAGAAGGGAGAAGAACTACAGGAGAAAGTGACTTTTTTTTTATTGTTTTTGAATTTAATTGAATTTGTCATGCTTGTCTTACATGGAGAAATAAATATTTAAGTCTTTGAATATACATTTTTATTATTATATACATTAAAACAAAGACAGGAATGCAGAAATTCATCTGTCGAGTGAGTGGCTCAATTTTTTGGGTTACAAAAAGCATAGCGATATAACTAAAACATACGACACTTTAACAATAGACAATATTCAAATTTTCAAAAACTTTATGGCTCTGTATTGAAACACAAAATTCCTGGTCTGGGTTTTTGAAAGAGGGAACATATTTCTGGTGTTGAAAAAATGTTATCGTAATTTACACTAATGTGGTTCTATTTATGTTAACATAGAGATAATTTGTTAAATAATTTGATTATTTAGTCATGTAATTTGGAAGCTTCTTCGTTCTGATTTACATGCACTTGCGGTTGATGCTTCTTTTGGAGTTTTTGTAGTTTTTGCAGTCTTTGCAGCAGGGACGTAGTCATCCTCAGATTCAATATCTGATGCAGTATATTCACCAAGTAAAAGATCAAGATTGAGATCACTATCATCCCAAGATAAAAAATCAATGTTACTGGACATTGTGAATTGAAAAATGAAAATGCCGGCGATATTTTGGGAACATATATATAATTTGTGAAACCGAAAATAATTGTTTGAATAATAAAATTTACGTTGGATAATCTGAATGAGGGTCTGGATGGGGGTTCTTTATTTCCTATAATTTCTATGCCATTTTTCTCTATTCTTTAAATTTTATCACCTAATTATTTTCTCTTCTCTATTCTTTATTTGTCAGTCAATTTTTCTCCAGTCTATACTTTTTTTGCCCCTTATTCTCCATTCTATAAAACCCCATCCACACCCTCCTGAATCCTACCACAAGTGCACCGACGATATTTGACAAGGTTAAAATACTACCATAAACATGTATATTGGGCACTCAGCAGTGAAAATACCTTACAAGTATAGAATAAAAGTTTACTGCAATAAACGTAGCCTCGTGTATCTTGGGCACCCAGCTGTGAAACAAAATTCATCTCCCATGCTTTTGAGACTACCTGTCTTTACAGGTAAAATATTTGTATATTAGATACAATTAACGGACGTGTAGCAAAACAATGTAACTGTAAGATTGATAAGATTAATCACATTCACATTTTCAAAAGTGGCCGCATAATAACAAACTATTAACAAATTATTAATGATTAAAACAAAATTTAAATATGAATAGAAAACTACATTTGAAAAATAAAAACTATTTTCCTTTTCTTTTTTTTTTTTTTTTTTTGATTAATTCAATTTTGTTTTAATTTATTTATAAAAGAAAAAAAAAAAATATCCGATACTGTTATAGTAGTCTCATGTGATATATGTCGTCTGCTACGGTCGAATACGAAACTACGGTTAAATACGAAACTACGTTAAAATAACGTAGCTAACTTTACCGGAGACTCAGATAATCCGATAAATCGATAGTGACCAATCTCTGTGATATAGTAGTCTCAGATTGAGGTCAAAAGGGTCCAAAATTAAAATTTGTTTGATTTCATCAAAAACTGAATTATTGCGGCTGTATGATATGCTGAATCTTATTGTGTATTTAGATTTTTTATTTTGGGCCCTGTTTTCAAATTAGTCTATATTAAGGTTTGAAGGGTCCAAAATTAAACTTTGTTTGATTTCAAATCAAATTAAATTTTTGGTGTTTTTTAATATGCTGAATCTAACCATGTTGTTAGATTTTGAATATCAGACCATTCTAGGTAAATTAAATGTCCCATTTCAAATTTTAAAGATCTTTGACCACATTTATTTTGTGTCAGAAACCTATATTATGTCAAAAATTTGATCACAATCCAAATTCAGACAGTGTCAAGCTTGAATATTGTGTCCAAACTTGCCCCAACTGTTCAAGGTTCGACCTCTGCGGTCGTATCACGCTGCGCTCAACGAAGCATTTTATTTTTATATAAGAATAGATTTGGCATATCAAAGAACCCCATATGTTTATTTTTTTTTTTAAATCAAACAAGATTTAATTTTAAACCCCGATTTGGACCAACTTGAAAACTGGGTCCAATATAAAAAATACAAATACATGTTTAGATTCAGCATATAAAAAAAACCCCATGAATCCAATTTCTGTGAAATTTAAACTGAAGTTTATTTTTGGACCATTTGGACCTTAATGTGGACCAATTCTAAAACCATACTCAAAATTAAAAATCTAAATACACACTTTTAAATGACAATGACATAGACACAGACGACGACATCACCATACCAATATAGGGCTGCAAAATTTTGCGGTTATATAAAAACTATTTTACATTATACTGTATAAATCACTGATTTTGCTATGAATCAAGAGAAACGTCTTCTATGGTGTGAACACTTGTGCATAAATATATAT
Organism: Mytilus coruscus; assembly: GCA_017311375.1. Lineage (NCBI taxonomy): Eukaryota > Metazoa > Mollusca > Bivalvia > Mytilida > Mytilidae > Mytilus > Mytilus coruscus. Next base: position 33,316,133 of record CM029607.1, read on the forward strand.
GGTGACCACTGACATGACTGAAGTGATAATTAAAACTTTTCTCACCGAATTGTCTGTCATATATGATTTATCACTTTATTAAGATATTTCTAGGAAACATTCCAGAAATGATAAGGATTTTTATGTTGTTAGTCTTTTTTTTTTTTTAGTCACATAAGGCAGTAAATGAAGCTAGATGTGTATTGGAATTTAAGCAAAAGGCTTACACAGTGCCAAAACATTTAGCAGGTAATGATTTATAAGTGACTGTTCAAAATGTGATTTTAATGCTGAAAGTTTTGTCATCAATATGAAAGTTAAAGAGATTGTAACAGACCTGCTAACTATTCCAATTTTGGGTGTATTATCGTGTTTTTCATGCTAATTCCAATTTCCTAGATCATAAAACTTACCAAAAAACTAGGAGTACACAGTTTTTGCTGGAAACACCAAATTCAGTATTGACTGAATCATATTCTAAATGTTGATGACAGCAATAAGTTTTGAGTGTGGTGGTGGTCATGATGTCTGATTAAGAGTTTATGGTTCTTTTCTTTTTTTTATGCCCCTGCCATGGTAAAAGTTACCCTTTCTCATCTGTCCCATCCTTCTGTCCGTCACGTACATCTCCAAAATTGGTTTGCCTCAACGAAATATATAAAATTTATACATATGCTTATTACCACAAAAAACAGATCAAGTTCGAAATTGGGTGGCGTCACTTTTACTGTTCATGAGTTATGCCCCTTTATTAACATAAAAATTGCTGAATTTTTTGTTTCCGTTCTCTAACTTTAGTTAATGCCTCAACCACATGTATAAAACTTATTCACAATGCTTATTACCACAAAACAAGGACCAGGTTCGAAATTAGGTGGCGTCACTTTAACTGTTCATGAGTTATGCCCCTTTATAAACATAAAAATTGATGAATTTTCGTTTCCGTTCTTTAACTTTAGTGTGCCTCAACCAAATGTTATGAAACTTATACACAATGCTTATAATCACAAAATAGACTTAACTACATGAATCCTGCATCTGTATGTGGAAGTCGACTCATGCATATTTACAAGCAGGGGCATCTGTGGCCCATAGACACATTCTCCATTTATTTATTTTTAGCTTTCTGACCAATTACAAATGTTTATCAATTTTTTATATGCAACCATTATAATCATTGGGCAAATTGGCCTATATCTTATTTAAACCCTTCAACATAATTGATTGCCACAATTTTAATGCATACACTTGCAAGACTATCAAAATTTCACTCGAAGACCACCAGATTTATAGTCATTGTTGTCTTAATGTCCACTAGGCTATGAAAGATTTCGCAAAATCTAATGTTGTAATGAACTGTTATATTATTTATTTATGTATTTCTCTGTCCTTTAAGTGTTCTTGTGTTTATTTGTACTGTATTCCTGTCACATAATGTTGTCATTTAAGCGTCATAATTTTTTACATTGCGATATAAGCAGGAGGTTCGGCTAGCCATAAAACCTGTAAGATTCAACCCACCATTTTTTCTTAAAATGTCCTGTACCAAGTCAGGAGTATGGCAGTTGTTATCAGATAGTCTGTTTCTATGTATGTTGGCGTTTGTTTTTGTTGCAGTACAGAGTTTCTGTTGTTTTTCTCTTGTGGCTGATGTATTTCCCTTGGTTTTAGTTTTTTACCCAGATTTGTTTTTGCTTAATCAATTTATGACTATTGAACAGCGGTATACTAATGTTGCCTTTACTAAACATCAAGTCCATCTATACATTATTCGTAGCAGAATATGTCTCTTTCCTATTATTTAAGCACTCACTCAGCTAATAACTCTTTTCTGAGGTTTTATAAAATCTCCTTGCATACAATTTCTGCACAGGTCTAAGAGCAGTTATGGAAATCTGTTAATCTAGCATCAATGTGGGATTTCAAATTTGAATTTTAGATAAGCTTGAATTGGTTTTACAAACCTGGTATTTTTAATGGAAAGAAATTATGGTTTTGGATGGATATTTCAAATTAATACTAAATTACGCTCTTTCACGTTCATATTATTCAACTGAATTAACAAAATTAAGAAAAGGTTTAGGCCATGGAAAATGAATGTTGGTTTATCCCCAACATGTGGAAACTATTAAGGACAACAGACAGAAAAACTTCTTATTTTATTTTATTTTTTTGTGAAAAAAATCAGTTCCTATCATGTCTATACAGAGAATGTTAATGTTGTTAACCCGACAGTAAATTCTTGTTTTACGTTCTATCTTGTGGTATGAGCTATGTATACTAAAGGAATGATAATTGAGCAATGTTGACACACTTTAAGAGATTATCAGAAAATTTTGAAAAGCATAATTGAAAATTGTCAACAGAAACCAAAGCAACACTTTTTTCTTCGCCTGCAAAAAAAAAAAAGAATTGACTTGGATGGTAAAAACTGACACTAATTAATTTGTGGATTAATAATACTATAAAAGTATTCAAACCAAGTGGAAGAAATTCAGTCATTATGAAAAAATTACGACAACATTTTACTTATTGAAGATGTAAATTTATGTTTTAAGTACAGCTCTTTGTAAGAACCAGGCAGAGTGCGATACATGAAGGTTTCAGATTTTATCTAAAATGGGCCTAGCAGAAGCAGTAAATGAATACTGCTCAAAAAATAATTTTGAGTGGGAAAATATGAGTGGTTGCCATGGTAACGAACACTCTATTTTTTGGTTGTTAAGCGTAGTAAAATCTTTCAAAAATCAGCTAAATCACCACAATTCAGAGTCTGATTATGAATAGAATCGTGCATTTTTCATTAATGTTCATATGTAACATTGATACAACTTGGTTTAAGCTTCATTTTAGTGAAGATTGCATGTCAACCAAATTTGTATTTTTTTTGAAAAATTTTGCCAAAAAATGCATATTTTCAACTTTTCTGAAATTGGGTTTTTTGCGAAATTATAAAATTTTCTCTGGTGTTTTTCAGAAAAGTGCAAATGTGTACAGAATAGTTAGCACTGTAGTTATGAAGTTTGGATACTACTTTACCAAATTAAGTAGAAAATGCGTGGGATTTTCTTTAGTTTTGTCACCATAGCAACCGATTATTTCCTTGAAACGGAGTTTTATTTGCAGAATATTGCAGTTTAAGAGCTTAAATGTCCTGAATTGTTTCATAACCGATAAGAAAATAAATAAAGCTAACGCAAACTTTAAATTACTATCGTTAAGTGTTGTTGACTTCAATTGTTACCATGGAAACACATATTATCCATAGCAACATCCACTCAAAAACTGCATAAATAGAAATTTATGTAAAAATACATAAATAGAGGTGTTTATTTTCAAATTGGAATATGACTTTATTCTTTGCTTCACTCACAGTCTTGTCTGGTTTTTAATTAACGGACGTGTAGCAAAACAATGTAACTGTAAGATTGATAAGATTAATCACATTCACATTTTCAAAAGTGGCCGCATAATAACAAACTATTAACAAATTATTAATGATTAAAACAAAATTTAAATATGAATAGAAAACTACATTTGAAAAATAAAAACTATTTTCCTTTTCTTTTTTTTTTTTTTTTTTTGATTAATTCAATTTTGTTTTAATTTATTTATAAAAGAAAAAAAATATCCGATACTGTTATAGTAGTCTCATGTGATATATGTCGTCTGCTACGGTCGAATACGAAACTACGGTTAAATACGAAACTACGTTAAAATAACGTAGCTAACTTTACCGGAGACTCAGATAATCCGATAAATCGATAGTGACCAATCTCTGTGTTATAGTAGTCTCAGATTGAGGTCAAAAGGGTCCAAAATTAAAATTTGTTTGATTTCATCAAAACTGAATTATTGCGGCTGTATGATATGCTGAATCTTATTGTGTATTTAGATTTTTATTTTGGGCCCTGTTTTCAAATTAGTTTTGAAGGGTCCAAAATTAAACTTTGTTTGATTTCAAATCAAATTAAATTTTGGTGTTTTTAATATGCTGAATCTAACCATGTTGTTAGATTTTGAATATCAGACCATTCTAGGTAAATTAAATGTCCCATTTCAAATTTTAAAGATCTTTGACCACATTTATTTTGTGTCAGAAACCTATATTATGTCAAAATTTGATCACAATCCAAATTCAGACAGTGTCAAGCTTGAATATTGTGTCCAAACTTGCCCCAACTGTTCAAGGTTCGACCTCTGCGGTCGTATCACGCTGCGCTCAACGAAGCATTTTATTTTATATAAGAATAGATTTGGCATATCAAAGAACCCCATATGTTTATTTTTTTTTAAATCAAACAAGATTTAATTTTAAACCCGATTTGGACCAACTTGAAAACTGGGTCCAATATAAAAATACAAATACATGTTTAGATTCAGCATATAAAAACCCCATGAATCCAATTTCTGTGAAATTTAAACTGAAGTTTATTTTTGGACCATTTGGACCTTAATGTGGACCAATTCTAAAACCATACTCAAAATTAAAAATCTAAATACACACTTTTAAATGACAATGACATAGACACAGACGACGACATCACCATACCAATATAGGGCTGCAAAATTTTTGCGGTTATATAAAAACTATTTTACATTATACTGTATAAATCACTGATTTTTGCTATGAATCAAGAGAAAACGTCTTCTATGGTGTGAACACTTGTGCATAAATATATATGGTGACCACTGACATGACTGAAGTGATAATTAAAAACTTTTTCTCACCGAATTGTCTGTCATATATGATTTATCACTTTATTAAGATATTTCTAGGAAACATTCCAGAAATGATAAGGATTTTTATGTTGTTAGTCTTTTTTTTTTTTTAGTCACATAAGGCAGTAAATGAAGCTAGATGTGTATTGGAATTTAAGCAAAAGGCTTACACAGTGCCAAAACATTTAGCAGGTAATGATTTATAAGTGACTGTTCAAAATGTGATTTTAATGCTGAAAGTTTTGTCATCAATATGAAAGTTAAAGAGATTGTAACAGACCTGCTAACTATTCCAATTTTGGGTGTATTATCGTGTTTTCATGCTAATTCCAATTTCCTAGATCATAAAACTTACCAAAAACTAGGAGTACACAGTTTTGCTGAAACACCAAATTCAGTATTGACTGAATCATATTCTAAATGTTGATGACAGCAATAAGTTTTGAGTGTGGTGGTGGTCATGATGTCTGATTAAGAGTTTATGGTTCTTTTCTTTTTTATGCCCTGCCATGGTAAAGTTACCCTTTCTCATCTGTCCCATCCTTCTGTCCGTCACGTACATCTCCAAAATTGGTTTGCCTCAACGAAATATATAAAATTTATACATATGCTTATTACCACAAAAAACAGATCAAGTTCGAAATTGGGTGGCGTCACTTTTACTGTTCATGAGTTATGCCCCTTTATTAACATAAAATTGCTGAATTTTTTGTTTCCGTTCTCTAACTTTAGTTAATGCCTCAACCACATGTATAAAACTTATTCACAATGCTTATTACCACAAAACAAGGACCAGGTTCGAAATTAGGTGGCGTCACTTTAACTGTTCATGAGTTATGCCCCTTTATAAACATAAAAATTGATGAATTTTCGTTTCCGTTCTTTAACTTTAGTGTGCCTCAACCAAATGTTATGAAACTTATACACAATGCTTATAATCACAAAATAGACTTAACTACATGAATCCTGCATCTGTATGTGGAAGTCGACTCATGCATATTTACAAGCAGGGGCATCTGTGGCCCATAGACACATTCTCCATTTATTTATTTTTAGCTTTCTGACCAATTACAAATGTTTATCAATTTTTTATATGCAACCATTATAATCATTGGGCAAATTGGCCTATATCTTATTTAAACCCTTCAACATAATTGATTGCCACAATTTTAATGCATACACTTGCAAGACTATCAAAATTTCACTCGAAGACCACCAGATTTATAGTCATTGTTGTCTTAATGTCCACTAGGCTATGAAAGATTTCGCAAAATCTAATGTTGTAATGAACTGTTATATTATTTATTTATGTATTTCTCTGTCCTTTAAGTGTTCTTGTGTTTATTTGTACTGTATTCCTGTCACATAATGTTGTCATTTAAGCGTCATAATTTTTTACATTGCGATATAAGCAGGAGGTTCGGCTAGCCATAAAACCTGTAAGATTCAACCCACCATTTTTTCTTAAAATGTCCTGTACCAAGTCAGGAGTATGGCAGTTGTTATCAGATAGTCTGTTTCTATGTATGTTGGCGTTTGTTTTTGTTGCAGTACAGAGTTTCTGTTGTTTTTCTCTTGTGGCTGATGTATTTCCCTTGGTTTTAGTTTTTTACCCAGATTTGTTTTTGCTTAATCAATTTATGACTATTGAACAGCGGTATACTAATGTTGCCTTTACTAAACATCAAGTCCATCTATACATTATTCGTAGCAGAATATGTCTCTTTCCCTATTATTTAAGCACTCACTCAGCTAATAACTCTTTTCTGAGGTTTTATAAAATCTCCTTGCATACAATTTCTGCACAGGTCTAAGAGCAGTTATGGAAATCTGTTAATCTAGCATCAATGTGGGATTTCAAATTTGAATTTTAGATAAGCTTGAATTGGTTTTACAAACCTGGTATTTTTAATGGAAAGAAATTATGGTTTTGGATGGATATTTCAAATTAATACTAAATTACGCTCTTTCACGTTCATATTATTCAACTGAATTAACAAAATTAAGAAAAGGTGTAGGCCATGGAAAAATGAATGTTGGTTTATCCCCTAACATGTGGAAACTATTAAGGACAACAGACAGAAAAAACTTCTTATTTTATTTTATTTTTTTGTGAAAAAAATCAGTTCCTATCATGTCTATACAGAGAATGTTAATGTTGTTAACCCGACAGTAAATTCTTGTTTTACGTTCTATCTTGTGGTATGAGCTATGTATACTAAAGGAATGATAATTGAGCAATGTTGACACACTTTAAGAGATTATCAGAAAATTTTGAAAAGCATAATTGAAAATTGTCAACAGAAACCAAAGCAACACTTTTTCTTCGCCTGCAAAAAAAAAGAATTGACTTGGATGGTAAAACTGACACTAATTAATTTGTGGATTAATAATACTATAAAAGTATTCAAACCAAGTGGAAGAAATTCAGTCATTATGAAAAATTACGACAACATTTTACTTATTGAAGATGTGAATTTATGTTTTAAGTACAGCTCTTTGTAAGAACCAGGCAGAGTGCGATACATGAAGGTTTCAGATTTTATCTAAAATGGGCCTAGCAGAAGCAGTAAATGAATACTGCTCAAAAAATAATTTTGAGTGGGAAAATATGAGTGGTTGCCATGGTAACGAACACTCTATTTTTTGGTTGTTAAGCGTAGTAAAATCTTTCAAAATCAGCTAAATCACCACAATTCAGAGTCTGATTATGAATAGAATCGTGCATTTTCATTAATGTTCATATGTAACATTGATACAACTTGGTTTAAGCTTCATTTTAGTGAAGATTGCATGTCAACCAAATTTGTATTTTTTGAAAAATTTTGCCAAAAATGCATATTTTCAACTTTTCTGAAATTGGGTTTTATGAAATTATAAAATTTTCTCTGGTGTTTTTCAGAAAAGTGCAAATGTGTACAGAATAGTTAGCACTGTAGTTATGAAGTTTGGATACTACTTTACCAAATTAAGTAGAAAATGCGTGGATTTTCTTTAGTTTTGTCACCATAGCAACCGATTATTTCCTTGAAACGGAGTTTTATTTGCAGAATATTGCAGTTTAAGAGCTTAAATGTCCTGAATTGTTTCATAACCGATAAGAAAATAAATAAAAGCTAACGCAAACTTTAAATTACTATCGTTAAGTGTTGTTGACTTCAATTGTTACCATGGAAACACATATTATCCATAGCAACATCCACTCAAAAACTGCATAAATAGAAATTTATGTAAAAAAATACATAAATAGAGGGTGTTTATTTTCAAATTGGAATATGACTTTATTCTTTGCTTCACTCACAGTCTTGTCTGGTTTTTATTCTTCAGATGGTTCAATAAATGTAGTATATGATGTAACATTGGGGTTGGGGGTTTGGAAAAAAGGGGTATGTTGATTTTTTTAAAATGTTTCATACAAGTAGATACTTGAAAAGATAATTGCGTTTGGTCGGACTTTGCTTCGAGTTCATCATCTGATAATCCATTTTTGAAAGTAAACAGATGATGAACTTCATGGGATTGCAATAGCCGGGCCAACCTGGCTTATGGTAAGGCATAATAGATATGGCCCTTAACAATTGTAAGAAAATTCTGAATTTCTTAGGGCACACACCCGTCTGAGATGTTATTCCACCAGCATAAATCACAAAATTGACCTGTAACATAATATTAAGCTTACAAACCAATAATAGAATCATTTGGCCAAAACATTTCTAAACTGAAACTGAAGTGTGATGGACGGACGGATAGACGGACAGGCAAATTGAATCAAATCTTAAGTTGGTGGTGACTTAAAAAATAATAATAGTCAATTGGTGATCGCTAATATCAGAAGTGCAGTATAATGGAATCCTCTTAATATATAGCTATTAACATATCATTAATAGCTCCTTTGTTGTACTGCTATCCCGCAATTGGAATTCAGGATCCCGAGATAGACAAATAGATACATCTGCTAACTTGAATTGTGCTTATCCCGGTAAAATAATTATGCTATTACCGGCAAAATTATCAAATCAAAATTATTGTGCAAAATAATTGTATTGATTATGAATCATTCCTTACTATGCATCGTTCTACATATATCTCGTAAGTTCATGATTCCGACATTATATCTTGTTTTGTGTGTGTGTGTTTGTTGGGGTGGGGTGGGGTGGGGTTCAGCTGAAGCACACTTCTTATCCTTCTTCTGAAATCTCCTTCCTCTCCTTTAAGAAAGTAAACATGTAAAATGTATCATTTCTTTAGGTTGAATCTTCAAAAATCGTTTTGCTATTCTCAACGTTTTTTTTAACCTTTACATGAATTACGCCCCTATTTTTGTATCTGTCTCTGTAACCTTTATAAAAGACTGTCCGAGATTTGGAATGAAACCACTAAGCTGAGAATGTCTGCATGATCACAAGATTAATAACAGTAATAATTTGAAGACAAATTCCACACATGGTCTTATTCAATTAACCGCAACACTAGAAACAGCGCAGTACATACCAGTCTTATTTTTCTTTGTAATTATCAATGCTTTCTAGTCCAAACAAGTTGTAATCATTAATGAATACAAGACTTTAGTGTCCAATGTGAAATAAAAGAACAAATTTCCAATGTCCCATGAATTGCACACATTTGATCGATTCAAGGTACAAGGGCAAAACTAAAATAAACACTTTTATGGCGCACCGCAATTTGGGGAGGGTGTTTTAACCCATGTCTGTCAGTACATTAGTCGTCACAAAGTTGGTTTCCATTTTCTAATTTTAGTTTGCCTCAACCAAATCTTATGAAACATGTATACAGAGTTCAAGTTCGAATTTTGTTGGTGTCACTGTCAACTGTATAATTTGCCTTAAATGGCATGGTTAACTAAAGAAATTTCTCAAAGTGACCATTTGATCTTATGAGAACCTTTCTGGAGCCTTTTTTCTGTCATACATGTACCATATTATATTTTCGACTTTCATGTAGATTTTTTTATCTTTTCTGTGAATTTAAAAGAAGATGTGGTATAATTGTTAATGAGACAACCTCTTCAAGAGACCAACATGACACAGAAATTAACAACTATAGGTGAGCATACGGCCTTCAACAATGAGCTTATACCGCAGTCCACTTGGCCACGATCGCACTACGATCTGTGAAAAATACAAATTTAGACGATCGTAGTGCGATCGTGTAGATCGCAGTAAGGTCGTAATACGGTCTTGGTGAGGTCTTCAAGATCGTGATGAGTGTGGTCATCTTTGAACATGTTCAAAACAATCGTGGTGCGGTCGTGGCGAAATCAGGTCGTAGTAGAAGCGTAGTGAGAGCGCAGTTAGGTCGTGGTAAGATCGCAAAGGTCGCTGTTACATCGTAGCGAGAGTGTAGCGAAAGCGGGATTCTATTCGGAGACTGCGCTACGATCTCACAGCGACCCATCTACGCTTCCACTACGACTATACCACGTTTACACCAAGCTGTTCAAGACCATAGTACGATTCTAGCACGTCCATGCTGTCCTCATCACGCTCTTCTTACGACCCGACTACGTTCTTACTACGACCATCATGCTAATTGTCATTTCACATGAAATATATAAAAGCCCTCCAGCTTTTGTTTGTCTGTATGTAATTTGGACCTCTTGTCTTTTTCTCAAACGGCTCAACCCTGTTTGACACATCTCTGTCATCCCTGCTTTCGTTCACTAAAACATCGTCATTTGAGCATCTACAAACACATCACCATCACCAAAACACAATTTTGTCATGAATCCATCTGTGTCCTTTGTTTAATATGCACATTTTATTCTTCAGATGGTTCAATAAATGTAGTATATGATGTAACATTGGGGTTGGGGGTTTGGAAAAAAGGGGTATGTTGATTTTTTTAAAATGTTTCATACAAGTAGATACTTGAAAAGATAATTGCGTTTGGTCGGACTTTGCTTCGAGTTCATCATCTGATAATCCATTTTTGAAAGTAAACAGATGATGAACTTCATGGGATTGCAATAGCCGGGCCAACCTGGCTTATGGTAAGGCATAATAGATATGGCCCTTAACAATTGTAAGAAAATTCTGAATTTCTTAGGGCACACACCGTCTGAGATGTTATTCCACCAGCATAAATCACAAAATTGACCTGTAACATAATATTAAGCTTACAAACCAATAATAGAATCATTTGGCCAAAACATTTCTAAACTGAAACTGAAGTGTGATGGACGGACGGATAGACGGACAGGCAAATTGAATCAAATCTTAAGTTGGTGGTGACTTAAAAATAATAATAGTCAATTGGTGATCGCTAATATCAGAAGTGCAGTATAATGGAATCCTCTTAATATATAGCTATTAACATATCATTAATAGCTCCTTTGTTGTACTGCTATCCCGCAATTGGAATTCAGGATCCCGAGATAGACAAATAGATACATCTGCTAACTTGAATTGTGCTTATCCCGGTAAAATAATTATGCTATTACCGGCAAAATTATCAAATCAAAATTATTGTGCAAAATAATTGTATTGATTATGAATCATTCCTTACTATGCATCGTTCTACATATATCTCGTAAGTTCATGATTCCGACATTATATCTTGTTTTGTGTGTGTGTGTTTGTTGGGGTGGGGGGTGGGGTGGGGTTCAGCTGAAGCACACTTCTTATCCTTCTTCTGAAATCTCCTTCCTCTCCTTTAAGAAAGTAAACATGTAAAAATGTATCATTTCTTTAGGTTGAATCTTCAAAAAAATCGTTTTGCTATTCTCAACGTTTTTTTTAACCTTTACATGAATTACGCCCCTATTTTTTGTATCTGTCTCTGTAACCTTTATAAAAGACTGTCCCGAGATTTGGAATGAAACCACTAAGCTGAGAATGTCTGCATGATCACAAGATTAATAACAGTAATAATTTGAAGACAAATTCCACACATGGTCTTATTCAATTAACCGCAACACTAGAAACAGCGCAGTACATACCAATCTTATTTTTCTTTGTAATTATCAATGCTTTCTAGTCCAAACAAGTTGTAATCATTAATGAATACAAGACTTTAGTGTCCAATGTGAAATAAAAGAACAAATTTCCAATGTCCCGCGAATTGCACACATTTGATCGATTCAAGGTACAAGGGCAAAAACTAAAATAAACACTTTTATGGCCGCACCGCAATTTGGGGGGAGGGTGTTTTAACCCATGTCTGTCAGTACATTAGTCGTCACAAAGTTGGTTTCCATTTTCTAATTTTAGTTTGCCTCAACCAAATCTTATGAAACATGTATACAGAGTTCAAGTTCGAATTTTGTTGGTGTCACTGTCAACTGTATAATTTGCCTTAAATGGCATGGTTAACTAAAGAAATTTCTCAAAGTGACCATTTGATCTTATGAGAACCTTTCTGGAGCCTTTTTTTTCTGTCATACATGTACCATATTATATTTTTCGACTTTCATGTAGATTTTTTTTTATCTTTTCTGTGAATTTAAAAAAGAAGATGTGGTATAATTGTTAATGAGACAACTCTCTTCAAGAGACCAACATGACACAGAAATTAACAACTATAGGTGAGCATACGGCCTTCAACAATGAGCTTATACCGCAGTCCCACTTGGCCACGATCGCACTACGATCTGTGAAAAAAATACAAATTTAGACGATCGTGTAGATCGCAGTAAGGTCGTAATACGGTCTTGGTGAGGTCTTCAAGATCGTGATGAGTGTGGTCATCTTTGAACATGTTCAAAACAATCGTGGTGCGGTCGTGGCGAAATCAGGTCGTAGTAGAAGCGTAGTGAGAGCGCAGTTAGGTCGTGGTAAGATCGCAAAGGTCGCTGTTACATCGTAGCGAGAGTGTAGCGAAAGCGGGATTCTATTCGGAGACTGCGCTACGATCTCACAGCGACCCATCTACGCTTCCACTACGACTATACCACGTTTACACCAAGCTGTTCAAGACCATAGTACGATTCTAGCACGTCCATGCTGTCCTCATCACGCTCTTCTTACGACCCGACTACGTTCTTACTACGACCATCATGCTAATTGTCATTTCACATGAAATATATAAAAGCCCTCCAGCTTTTGTTTGTCTGTATGTAATTTGGACCTCTTGTCTTTTTCTCAAACGGCTCAACCCTGTTTGACACATCTCTGTCATCCCTGCTTTCGTTCACTAAAACATCGTCATTTGAGCTTGATGGACTAGCAATAGGTTGTAAATAATTTGTCACAAATCGTATGAGTTGGTTTATATGACAATAAAAAAAACTTGAAAAAAAAAGAAAAAAGATTCAGGTTGCATTGGTCGGTGCGACATCTCTGCTAAATCAGGATTCGTTACTATCAGACCTCCTTCTGCCTCTACACCTACACCTACCACCACGCCCACGCGTTCTGGTGGATTTGGGTGGCATGACTGTGTTGTTTCCGAGAAATCTAAGTATTAATCAGAAATATAAGGAATGGAACAGTATTTATATGGAACACGATGTTGACGTTATTGCTGAGAACGTAGTAAGATCGCGGTATGAACGTAGTATAATCGTGGTAAGAACGGGCTATAATCGCAGTAGAAGCGTGGTAAGATCGTGTTGCAATCGGATAAGATAACTCGTGGTATGGTCGTAGTGAGAACGTGATGAGCGTAGTAAGATCATGATAATCGTAGAAAAAGCGTGGTGAGAACGTGGTATAATCGTAGCGGGATCGTTGTGGAAGCGTAATGAGGACGTAGTATCATCGTGAAATCAACGAAAAATAATATTTTCATGCCGCTCATACCGCGACCTCACCACGATCTGAATTTATTTTAGATCGCGGTGAGCGTGGTGCGATCGTGGTCTAGTGGGACTGGGGCATAAGCCCATGCCACATAGTCAGCTGTAAAAGGTCCAGAAATGACAGTGTAAAACAATTCAAACAAGAAAATCTAACGGCCGAACTTTGGTGTTGGGTTTATATATATTAACATAACCTCCCTTTAGTTTTTCATGAATTTGTGATATGACATTGAGAAGTTATTGAAATTTATTCTTTGAAAAAGCGACGGGCGTAACATGTGCTCATGGCGCAGCTGTTTATTTTTATTTTATGGAATAACAGCCCTTTCAAAGTCTAGGATCAGCCCCCAAAGGTATGAGTACATTTGAACTGTGCAGTAGTTAATGTACACCTTAGCATTGCATTATCCTGAGTAATAACAAAGAGATTTTACCTTTGTTATGTATAAAGTGTTCTTAAAAGACCATGACTTTATATGTTTTGTTTTGGTCTGTCCGTCCATCTGTCTGTCCTTGTCACTTCAGTTTCAGTTTGGAAATGCTTAAACCAAATGTTTCTATTATTGGTTTGTAAGCTTATATTTATAAGTGAGATTTCAAGTTGAGTCTCTTGCTGTTTGAAATTTGTGAGAATTATTGTGCTAGGAAAATTAGAATTTTTCCAAAATTTCTTAATTTCTTCCCATTTGTAAAGGACATATATTGTCAGAGCAATACTTTCAAAAATTATATGGACCTTGACAAAAGCTAGAATGTGCTATTGCAATCCCCATGAAGTCGATCATCTGTTAGTAACATTTCATGAATAATTATAGATTACCAGATTGAAACCAAATGTTGTAGAAAAAGTAAAATAACAAATATACGGAACACTGAGGACAATTCTAAACAGAAAGTCTCTAAGCAAATGACAAAATCAAAAGCTCAAACACATCAAACGAATGGATAAAACTGTCATATGTTACTGACTTGGTACAGGTATTTTCTTATGTAGAAAATGGTAGATGAAACCTGGTTTTATAGCTAAACCTCTCAATTTTCCTTAAAAGGATTTATGAAAGATTCAAACAAAAACTACCAAACCTCCACTCCTCCCCAAAATGCCACGGTGTATATATTCAAATTTGTTGAGTCTTCTCAAGGAGCAAAGACAGGACTGAGAGTTAAATAGATTAAAGCATGCAGTTATATTCCATTAGAAAATGAAAATTATTAGCATAATTATATGTATTTGTAAAATTATATTATATATATTTTGATTGGATGTTGTTATGGGTGATATTTGTTACCATGACAACTGTTGTAATAATACTTAACCGTTGTAGTTTAGATTTAGAGTGTATATATGCTTTTATGTATTTTCATAAAGGTTTGGAAACAATTGAGAACATTGAATTCCTATACTGCAGAATTCAACAAATAAAACTCTATTTCAAGGGACAAATACATTAATATGGTGATCAAATTCAAGAGAGCCCCACGCAATATTCCATTTATTTTGGTCAAGTAGTATTCAAACTTTGTTACTACAATGCTAGCTATGCTTTACTTATTTGCACTTTTCAATAAAAACACATGAGACAATTTGATAATTTCACAAAACTCCATGATTCAGAAAAAAGAAAATATGTGGTTTTTTTGTGTGTATATTTTAACAAAAAATCTAAAAGTCGGGTTGAACTGCAATCTTAAGGAAGTTCGCTTCTCAGTTTCAAATTAATTAACTTTTCAAAACACTAGTTAATATCGATAGGGAATCAATAAAGGAATCAAAAGAGTAAAAAAATATACAGGTCAATGTGCTTGTTTTCGAGATATTACCCATTGAAATTTTGGCGGAAAATATTCTCTTTGACTTTTCATAGCTTTATCATTGACAAGTTTACATTCTCAAAAACTATTAAAGAATAATCGAAATTTTATAAGACTTTTACAGATGGCTTATCATTACACATGTAAAAGATTTATAAAAAGAAAAATGGGGGTCAATGGCCATTTTTTAAAGGCATTCAAATGAATAAAACCAGAGGTTTCCTAAAATCTGCCAAAAATCCCAAAACATGACAAGCGAACTACCTTAACTAAGCTCTGAAGCTAAAACCAAGTTATATCGATGTTATATATGAAATTTCTGAAAAAAATTTGATTCTTTATATAATCAGGCTCTCCGACCAAACGTTTTCTTTTCAAGAATCTACATGTATGATATTTAAAAAAAAAAAAATAGACCTACCCCCTTTTTTTCCCCCACCTTCCAACCCCAATGTTACATTATATATTACATTTGTTGAACCTTATGAAAAGAACAGACAAGACTGTGAGTAAGCAAAGCATGCAGTCGTATTCCAATTTTAATATATACACCTTCTATTTATGTATTTTTTTACATAAATTTCTATTTATGCAGTTTTTGAATGGATGTTGCTATGGATAATATGTGTTTCTGTGGTAACTATTGAAGTCAGCAACTCTTAACAATGGTGATTTAGAGTTAGCGTTAGCTTTTATGCATTTTCTTATCGGTTATGAAACAATTCAGAACATTTAAGCCCTTAAACTGCAATATTCTGCAAATAATAAATCCGTTTCAAGGAAAAATCGGTTGCTATGGTGATAAAACTAAAAAGTCCCACACATTTTTTATTTAATTTGGTAAAGTAGTATCCAAACTTCATAACTACAGTGCTAACTATTCTGTACACATTTGCACTTTTCTGAAAACACCAGAGAAAATTTTATAATTTCGCAAAATCCCAATTTCAGAAAAGTTGAAAATATGCATTTTTGGCAAAATTTTCAAAAATTTACAAATTTGGTTGACATGCAATCTTCACTAAAATGAAGCCTAAACCAAGTTGTATCGATGTTACATATGAACATTTATGAAAACTCATGATTCTATTCATAATCAGGCTCTGCATTGTGGTGATTTAGCTGATTTTTAAAAGATTTTACTACGCTTAACAACCAAAAATAGAGTGTTCGTTACCATGGCAACCACTCATATTTTCCCACTAAAAATTATTTTTTTAGCAGTATTCACTTACTGCTTCTACTAGGCCAATTATAGATAAAATCTGAATACCCTCATATATCACGTGTATATGGCACTCTGCCTGGTTCTTATAAAGAGCTGTACTTAAATCTTTCATGTACAGATATATATTACTGTTGTAACATGTGTTATAAAATAAAATGTTCCCTCCTTGTGAGTTTTGTTTACCTGGTAATATAAGAAAACACAATTTTCTCAGAACAAACAAAAACTTTACACATTGCAGCTGCTTTGAAAAAAAACAAATTATAAGAAGTCTTAGTTTTAATTTTATCTTATTTTAGGTAGAGTAATTGGAAAAAATGGAAATGTAATTAATGAAGTGATAAATAAATCCTTAGTGAAGAAAATTGAAACACATAATGTAAAGGAAAATGCTGTAAGATTATATTATAACATTCATAGTATTAATGTGCTACTACTGAAATTTAAGTGTGGAAGTCATTACAGTTATGTCTCATTGGTTTTAGGATAGCATGCTCACCTCCAGAGAGGAGGTTGTTGTTAAGTTCCTTGACTGGTTGTTGTTAAGTTCCCTGGCTGGATAAAACTGAAGACATTTTGATGCTTCTTCACTAAGCCCTTATGATGATTTTTACACATGGCTTTCATATTATGCAAAAACTGTAATATAGAAAAAAGAAAAATGACCGTTTTACGGCAGTAATGATCAGCAAGTCAAGATTTACAAAATTATAGGTCAGCATATTAAAAATTATCAGTCCCTTCATTATTGGATGTATTGTCCTTAAATTCTGAATTTTACCCATTTTTGTCTCGCCTTGACGGAGTCAAAAAGCGAGACAAAGGTATGCTGTTTCTGGCGTCGCAGGTGCGATGGCGGCGGCGGTATCAACAATGTATTAGTTTGTGATTTAAGGTCTAGTTTAAGGTGAACCACTAGTGGTTGGTCAGTGATATTTGGTATGCAGTTGTATAAGCACTGGCACATCTCATTTCCATGGAGATTATTTGGCCCTGCCCCCTCAGTCATGGTCTATTGACTTTGAAACTTTTGCTTAGTTTATTATACATGCATTAGTTGGGATTAGGTCAGTTCAAGGGAACCATTAGTGGTAGGCCAATGTTAATTGGTATGCAATTGTATAAGCATTAGCACATCTCATTTCCATGGAGAATATTTGGTCCTGCCCCCTCAGTCATGGTCTATTGACTTTGAAACTTTTGCTTAGTTTACATGTATTAGTTTGTGATTAGATCAGTTTAAGATGAACCGCTAATGTTAAGTCAATGATATTTGGTATGCAAATTTATTGGCATTTGCAAGTCTCGTTTCCATGTAGATTCTATAGCCCCCACCCCCTCATCAAGGTTCATTGACTTTGAAACTTTTACATAGTTTACAAGTCAATGTTTGTGTTTAGGTTTGTTGAAAGTGAACGACTTATGATAAGTCTATCATGTATTTGGTATGCAGTTGTATTAGCATTGGCACATCTCATTTCCATGGAGATTGTTTTGCCATGTACCTTCAGTCATGATTCATTGACCTTGAATATTTGCATAACTTACATGTTAAAGTATTGCTATTTTAATTTCAACATTTGCATTATCAAAAGTACAAAAAGGCGAGAAATATCTCTGTGTTAACAGTTTATTTATATTTTATGTCGGGGTTAGGGTTTTGCCCTATGCTTCTTTACCGTTTATATTATGATTTTAGAAATACTACTGTTCTAAAGTATATCAGAAAATCACACAAGCCAGGAGGAAGTTGAGTGGCTATTATGGTCTCACTGTGACTACAAACATTTAAAATTCAGCCTCATCTTCATAAAAAACTGAATCATTAAAACTGATTCAATATGTATTTAATCTTAATCATTTAATTTTAGGTTGTGACATTTAATATAATAGGTCCATCAGAAGCAATTCAACGTGCTGTACTTATGCTGAACAATAAACTGGATGAGATTGAGGTAGAAATACAAATATTTAATTATTAAGGTATTAAAGGGTGTGTAAATTTAAATCCATAGAATTTCTTTATAAATTGTCAAAATGTATAGCTTATATTGTGCTTTTTTCAAAAATAGAATTAAAAGTATTTTGAAATGTTGGTTAACAGAGCCGTAGACCTGTGTTTTACGATTTTCTGAAAAATTATTGTAGTTTTGTGCCTTTTTATTTCTGCTGACCCTACAAAATATGTTATTCCTGAAATTACTTTCAAATAATGTGTTGTTTTGTTCATTAACATAAATGATTATACATACAGCTCTGTGTGTTCTCTAAATAAAAATCTGAAACAGCCTATTAACCAGCTGTTTTGGGATATATAATAGGTAATGCACAAAATGTTAACAGAAGGAAAACTTTGTTTGATATACAAATAAGAAGATGTGGTATGATTACCAATGCGATAACTCTCCACCCAAGACCAAATGATAGGTTACTGCAAGGCCATTACAGTAAGTTTAATCTACTTTTTAGTCCAGTTGCAACCATGTTGGAAATCGCTTACAACATTATAATTGCCTTCCTACAGGAGTCAGGTCCTTAACATTTCAATTTTCATATAAAAACTTATACGCCATAAACGATTATATCTTTACAAAACTTGATTTGGTAATGCACATGGGATGAGGAAAACCTCATTTGATTTTGGGATCAGAAAGTTATAGGTCATTTTTAGGTCACATGAACTATCGGTAGCACAGACATTTGTTCCTGAAAATTTTTTCCTATATACCTTTAAAATATAACATTAAGGTATATAGGATATTTTTTTTTCTGAGACAAGTGCCTGTGATATCTAGACTTAAATTGGGCATGATCTTGGTTTCAAGAAGTTGTCTTTTGAATCAATATGAACAAATTTTACTTAACTTTGTTTTTTGAATTTTTCAAAGACAAATTTTAGATTCGTGCATTTTTCCATATATTTCCATTGTCACATTATGCTTATGCTATTACATCACAGTAAGAGTCTTAGTATTGTTCAATGATGTCATTTCACCATTTGGTCTATGGAAATCAAAATGTTGAAGGGTAAGGAGACTTACATCTATTAATAGACTGAACTGGACAACATTTTGGTTTCAGGATGTTTTCTGTTAAACATTTTTGAAACTTGGTGTTACGATGCCCTAGGAGATGAAGAAAAATGCTAATGATTTTAAGGTCAATCATAAGGTGAAAAGTCAAATATTCAGCAGCAATTGCTAATCTGAAATTAGGACAAAATCTTGTTAATCTCTTGGTTATATCTTTTAATAAATACATGTATGTGATTATTGATTTAGAGGTCACCATGTCAAAGGTCAATATCATAGTTATTAAAGATAAACAAAAATGTATGCATGAAAGTGGTTTCTGGGTAGTTAATCAAATAATTCATATGGGAATGCAACCTAGCTATAGCTACTTGGCCATATATTAGTCACATATAATGAGAGAAGATTCACTGTGAGGTCACTATGTCTAAGTTCAAGGTCATAATTATTAAAATTGGACCAAAATTGGTGCAGAAAAATGGTTAATGATGTGAAATTTTTCTTTGATTTCCACCTGTATTGCATATAAATGGACACATTTAATGAGAAGATCCCTATTAGTTTTGAGGTTACTATGTCTTAGGTTAAGGTCATTGCTAATAACAGTATTTTAGTAATTTAAAGCTGAAAATTTATTTCAGAATTCTAAATTAAATACTTCATATATTGGATATCAACCTTTAAGTTGGATATGTGAAGAAAATCCCTTTTGATTTTGAGGTCACTATTGTCTAAAAATAAAGGTCAAGGGTATTAAAAGAAGACCAAATTTTATGCAGAAATATGGTTTATGGATGCTAAATTAAATTCTTCATATATCTGATCGCAACCTTTTTAGTAATGTGTAATCACATATGACAAGAGGAAGATCCCTATAGAGTTTGAAGTCACTTGTTCTAAGGTCAGGGTCATAGTTACTAATTTAGATTTTTTAACACACAATATTCCTGTGAAATATCACACCTAAACATGCTACAGGTAACAGAAAATTAGTATGCCAGCAAGTCTCTATGAGTTATCTTCCTTCATATTGGTGTTCCATCTGTCATGAATGCCTATACAGGAACACCAATCAAGCACCATTGCATAATAAACTGTATATTCTTGAAACAAGCTCAAAGTTTGCTTTGAATATCTGCTTTTAAAACTTTTTCAATGTATCATGCATAAAGCATCAAGAATACTAGTAGCTTTTGCATGAAGACACTTAAGGCATTATTGAAGTTTGCATTCAAGTGTATATATCCTTGCGATTTTAGTGTATCAACAAAAGAATTCAAAGACGTTATGAATTTAATGCAGACAAAAAGAAACTGTCATCTAATGGCGGAGGAGAAAATTCTTTTAAAGGAAAGTATAATGTGCAAAGACGTCAAAAACAAGGTAAAAAACCAACTGGCTCAAAAACTCCAGATGAGGATTGCTTAGTGTTTTTTCTCAAAAACAAGATTTTTAGGAGAATAGATTATGATGCAAAACAAAAACAAAAGCAGCGTGCTCTTCATAAGTTAAGTAGAGGTAATGTTAAAATGCAGCATCAAGGTAAAAGTAAATTGAGTAAGCCAGAACTTGCTATTGATTTTTACCTGCTCATTGGTGAAATAGTTCTCTTCAATCCTTCCTTCACGGAGAATTATAAACAATGTGGAGATCAACATAACTGTTCTAAAGAGAAAAAGGTAAAATCAAAAGTGAGAAATTACATTATTGAAACTGATCATGGACATATTAACCTCACAAAAGCAAGATTTCAGGACAATTGTCTTGGTAAATATATTGAGGCAGCCATCAAAAATAAAGGTTTAAATGGAGTGTTGAAGGTTGGTACTTGGACAGACTGGGATGATGACAGAGGAACTTGTATTAGCTTGGATACTCCTGAGATTTCAAATGAGAAAGGAGAAATTTGTTTCGAAAAATGCATAGAAAATGAAAGCAACAGATGGGATGAACAATGGTGCTTAGAGCCTCAACAGACAAAAATAAAAGCAAAAGTGAAAAATAACATTATTGAAACAGATCATGGACAAACAAACCGCACAAAAGCAAGATTTCAGGACAATTGTCTCGGTAAAAATAATGAGGCAGTCATAAAAGTTAACTGTGAAAATACAGTGTTGAAGGTTGCTACTTGGACAGGCTGCGATGATGACAGAGGAACTTGTATTAGCTTGGATTCTCCTGAATTTTCAAATGAGAAAGGAGACATCTGTTTCGAAAAATGCATAGAAAATGAAAGCAACAGAAGGGAGGAACAATGGTGGAAAGAGCCTCAACAGACAAGAGACACATGGGAAATGTTGGATTCTGATGAAGAATCTAGTATAAGTACAGAATTAGAGCAGTTTAAAATGGGTGAAACCAAGGCAAGAAGTAATCGTTTATCTAATAGTCTAACTAACCAATTATCAGCAGTTCGTGATTATACCGAGACTTTGGTTGCATATAACGTTGGTGGTATAATAGAAACTAACACTTCAGATGTTGAAAACCAGTTATCATCTGTTGAGGATAGTGCAGAGGCTTTGGAAAAAAGTAGTTAATATTACACTGTTAAATAAAATTAGTTTACATTAAATGCTTAGTGGTGCTCATATATTTGATTTTTGTCTTGTAGATGTTGAAGATGAAGATTTTAAACCAGTTAAAAAAAACCTGATCTGGTGACAAAATTTAACTTGTAAATAATTTATAGTTTAAACAATTTATAAATTTAAATTTTTATAAAGTTTTTTTTTGTAATGATAATGTTATGTTATGGAATGGTTTATGATGAGTTCCTGTGATTGAGAAAATTAATGTTAAAATATACATTACATTTAGTAGTTGAAGCTTTAAAGTTGTTCATATTATGATGTGAGTTGTATGTTACAGAGTCTTTCATTATTTGGTTATTGGTGACATTTTGATTTGTTAAAGTTTTTAATAAATATTTGAAAAAAAAAAAGATTGTCTGAATTATGGTATTTCCTGGAATGTCGTCTATATCAGAAACAGCTTAGGAGAATTTAACATGAATACGGGTACCAGTTATGTTGACAAAAGGTAGAAACATGAGCTTGCTTTATGTTGTTGAATACTTCATTTAAATCCTTCAATCAATTGCAAGAGAGAATAGGAAGAACAGCAATTAAAACAGTTCCTTTTACGCATTTGCTACTTCCTCATATTTCACGAAGTTTTAATCTTGTGTACATCTATCCTGTATTTATTTTTCTCAGGTGTTAAACGATTTATTCAAAAACGGTATGCTAGAAAGGGAGGAATACCAGGATAAATCAAAGTGGAACATTCAACATATAAAAAAACGCCGTATGCATTGAAGTCTTTATCTATTATATCCTCATCCAATGATTTGTATTGTTACACAAATCCTTGCCTCATCGTAGAAACCAGGCTTTAGATTTTGAACATTCGATGCATGTTTCGTCTACAAAAGACTCATCAGTGACGCTCGAATAAAAAAATTCAAAAGGGCCAAATAAAGTACGAAGTTGAAAAGCATTGAAGACCAAAAAGTTCATAATTTCCAGGGGTAGAAAATCCTTTGTATTTCGAAAAAAATAAAGTTTTCTAAACGAGTTGTAATGAGTGCGCTTTTGTAATTGTGTGATGCATGTCTAATAAGTACTTTCTATTTGCCAATATGTTGAATGAAATCAAAATTGTTTGTCACACTTCTCTCATGAACTACTGAACAGAATGAATTCATATTTGGTCAGCAGCTCACCAGTAATGAGTTATAAAGTACCGTATATGGGCGTTTTTCGGATAAGTCGGACACCTACTTCTTTTCATTTTTTGGATAATGATTTACCAATGTGGATGTTCTTAGCATGAAAATTCGTACATTCTTGTTTATCATTGCTGTTCTTGAATCAAAAATCGTAGAAGATATGCCAAAACACATTGTCTACAATAAGGATGTCCAAGGCCATCTTGAGCATCGCCCAGGATCCCCCATGACATATTTTCTTCATAGTCTTCAACATTTTCACGGAACAACGAATATCTAGATGTGACAATTTTAAGTATACTTAAATGGACACCTAGTTGTTTCATGTTATGGTTGAATACAGATGAAAGCGTGTGTGTAGTCTCAGGTTACAGTCCTTATTAATAAGAAGATTTGTTCCGTTTTAGCTCACCTGGCCCGAAGGGCCAAATGAGCTTTTCTCATCACTTGGCGTCCGTCGTCCGTCGTCGTCGTTAACTTTTTACATTTTGAACTTCTTCTAGAGAACCACTGAATGGAATGAAACCAAACATGGCATGAATGTTCCTTATGAGGTGCTGACCAAGTGTTGTTACTTTGAAGCCGATCCATCATCCAAGATGGCCGCCAGTGGGGGACTTCATTTAGCATATGATCCCATGGACAATACATACAAATGTCTTCTTTTAGAGAACCACTGAATGGAATAGAACCAAACATGGCATGAATGTTTCTTATGAGGTGTTGACAAAGTGTTGTAACTTTGAAGCCGATCCATCATCCAAGATAGCCGCCAGAGGGGGACTTAGTTTAACATAGGACACTATGGGAAATACACACAAATGTCTTCTTTTAGAGAACCACTGAATAGAATGAAACCAAACGTAGCATGGATGTTCCTAATGTGGTGCAGGCCAAGTGTTGTTACTTTGTAGCCAATCAATCATCCAAGATGGCTGCCAGCGGGAAACTTAATTTAACAAAGGACCCTATGTGAAATACATACAAAAGTCTTCTTTTGAAGAACCACTGAATGGAATGAAACCAAACATGGCATGAATGTTCCTAATGAGATGCTGACCAAGTGTTGCTACTTTGTAGCAAATCCATCAACCAAGATGTCTGCCAACGGGGGACTTAGTTTAACAAAGGACTCTATGGGAAATGAATACAAATGTCTTCTTCTAGAAAACCGCTTAATGGATTGAAACCAAACATGGTATGAATGTTTCGTTTGAGGTACTGACCAAGTGTTGTTACTTTGTAGCTGATTTGTTATCCAAGATGGCTGCAAGCACGGGAGTAAGTTTAACATAGGACCCTATGGGAAATACATACAAATGTTTTCTTCTACAGAACCACTGAATAGAATGAAACCAAACATGGCATGGAAGTTCTTAATGAGGTGCTGACCAAGTGTTGTTACTTTGTAGCCGAACCATCATCCAAGATGGCCACCAGCAGGGGTCTTAGTTTAACATAAAACCTTATGGGAAATACATACAAATGCTTCTTCTAGAGGAGCACTGAATGGAATGAAACCAAACATGGCATAAATGTTCCTTATGAGGTGCTGATGAAGACCTTAATACATGTATCTTTATAGATTGAGATATACTGTAAACTGCAAAAATATCAAGAAAAGAATATCTACACATAAGTCAACATAAGCAAAATTGTCAATTGACATCTTGTTGGAGTTATTGTCCTTATAAAGTCATTTTCTACAATTTCAATGAATTTATTGGTAATTTCTGTAAATTTTACAAAAGTCTTCTGCTTTTGATTAAATTACGGGGCCAATATTAAACCAAATTTGGCCTCAATCATTATTAGGGTATCTGTTATATTTTAATCTATTTTTACATGATTTCCAAAACCAAAGTAGAATCATGTGAGCGACACAGGGTCTTGAGAGCCTCTAGTTTACAGTTCATATCTTAACTTTATTTATTTCAAACAAAACATCACTTGCCATGAGTGCAAACGTCAATTGCTTGCTCATACGTTTTCTGCTCCCACTACCACTGGTTCGGTTGTTGAGCTTATGATTGGGTTTCGGTACTGGTATGATCTTAACGGTACATTTTGTCTAAATTTTCAGTTCATAAAAAAGTTTTACAGAATAATAAAAAGACACAGCAGGATAGAAAAACTAGTAGTCATATTCAAATGTTTCATGTAAGCATTTAGTGGTTGAAGCTTTAAAGTTGTTCGTATCATGATCTTAGTTGTATGTTACAGAGTCTTTCATTTTTTTGGTTATTGGTGACATTTTGATTTGTTAAAGTTTTTAATAAATATTTGAGAAAAAACGTTTGTCTGAATTTTGGTATTTCCTGGAGTGTCGTCTATAGCAGAAACAGCTTAGGAGAATTTAACCGATGAATACGGGTACCAGTTATGTTGACACAAGGAATAAACTTGAGTTGCTTGATGTTGTTGAATCCTTCATTTAAGTCCTTTAAGCAATTTCCAGAGAGAAAAGGAAAAAACAACAATACAAAGCAGTTCCTCTGAGGCATTTGCTACCTCGTATTTCACGGAGTTTTAGCCTGGTGTACATCCATCCTGTATTTATTATCCGCATGTGTTTAAAGATTTAATCTAAAAACGGTATGCTTGAAAGGGTGGAATACCAGGATAAATCAAATGGAACATTCAACATATCTAAAAACGCCATATGCATTGAAGTCTTTATATCCTCATCCATTGATTTGTATAGTTACACCAATCCTTGCCTCATCATAGAAACCGGGCTTTAAATTTTGAACATTAGATGTACGTTTCGTCTACAAAAGACTCAGCAGTGACGCTCGCATCAAAAAGATTTGAATGGCCAAATAAGGTACGAAGTTAAAGAGCATTCAAGACTAAACATTTCGAAATGTTCCAGGGGTAGAAAATCCTTAGTATTTCGACAAAATTAAAGTTTTGTAAACGAGTTGTAATGTGTGTGCTTTTGTATTTGTGTGATGCATGTCTTATAAGTACTTCCTATTTGCCAATATGTGGAATAAAATTAAAATTGTTTGTCACACTTCTCTCAAGAACTACTGAACAGAATGAATTCATTTTTGGTCAGCAGCTCACCAGTAATGAGTTATAAAGTACCGTATATGGGCGTTTTTCGGATAAGTCGGACACCTACTTCTTTTTTTTTTTTTGGATATTGTTGAATTACCAATGTGGATGTTCTTAACATGAAAATTCGTGTACATTCTTGTTTATCATTGCTGTTCTTGATTCAAAAATCGTAAAATATGCCAAAAACACATTGTCTACAGTAAGGATGCCCAAGGCAATCTTGAGCATCGCACAGGATCACCGCATGACATATTTTCTTTATAGTCTTCAACATTTTCACGGAACAACGAATATCTAGATGTGACAATTTTAAGTTTACTTACATGGACACCTAGTTGTTTCATGTTATGGTTGAATACAGATGAAAGCGTGTGTGTAGTCTCAGCTTACAGTTCTTATTAATAAGAAGATGTGTCCCTTTTTTACAGTTCATATCTTAACTTTATTTATTCCAAGCAAAACATCACTTGCCATGAGTGCAAACGTCAATTGCTTGATCATGCGTTTTCTGCTTCCACTACCACTGGTTCGGTTGTTATGATTGGGTTTCAGTTCTTGTGGTTATATCCGGCAAAAAGCCAGACTTTCGGTACTGGTATGATCTTAACGGTACATTTTGTCTTAATTTTCAGTTCTTTAAAATGTTTTACAGAATAATAAAAAGACACAGCAGTTAGAAAAACTAGTTGTCATATTCAAATGTTTCATGTAAGCAATATTACTGGTACATTGGACGCCTAGAACTTACCAACATGATATCGTAAAACAGACTTTACAATCTAGGAAACTGGGGCTGTGTTTGATTTTGGCTGATGAAGAACGCTGATCGGTGCTCCAGATGATTTATTTCAGTATCTCATGATTGGTACTGGGTCTAAAATGGAACACGTATGAGTAAGAAAGAATCAGAAGTATTTGTTTTTATCCGCGATTGGAATCTTTTTCTTTTTTTCCATTGAATTCCTGGTTTTACATAATAAATGTAAAAACCAGGTTAATCAAGCAACGCCGGGCATGCTTATTCTGGTATGAATGATGGAGAAGCAGTGTATGTAAACAGTGTAAAAAATGTTTGAGATATTTCAGTACCAGCTGACGTTTACATAGTACAAAGACAAAATAAACAAAGACAAATATGCAAAATCAATGTATATCTACATTGCGAGGAAGTGTATGAAATATTGTAGATCTATCATTCTTAGTCTGAAACTGATTTTAACTATAAACCAAAGACATTATATAATACATTAGTTTAATGTCTCTGCTATAACACTTAATAGTAATATCAGCTTTTAAAAGTGGGTCCCAGATACTGATCATAAGGTCAAAATTGACACATCTTGTCTCTACGAATAATCATTTCCTCTTATGGTACTACGTTGCTCACGGTAATTTTCACGGTACTTAGAGTATTTATATCGGCGCATGATCGGGATTCAGGGCTTGCCAGTTCTTGAAAACGCCCTGATTTATTTATATATTCCCCTACAATTTCTGCTGTTTTTTCATAGGTTTCTCTCTTTGGTGGTGACAGTATTGTTCGTATGTCTGTTGGAATGTTCAGTATTTCCAGTTGTCTTATCATATCTTCTCTTTCCGGATGGTATCTTGGGCAGTATATTAAGTAGTGTTCTGTTGTTTCGTCTTCACCGCATTCACAATATGGCGTTAGGAATTGACCTATTCGGTTTCTTTATTTATTTAACCTGTTGTAGCCTGTTCTTAATTCTGACAATAGTCTTCCTATTTGGGGGTTAGGTATGTCAAGTTGTACAACCCTCCCAACAATAGGTACTAAATCGTATAGTTGTCTCCCGTTTCACTGATTGTCCATCTACCTTGCCATTTCAGTTTTGTAGACATCGTGAATGTACTTCTATCATCCGACATTGTTATGACATTAAATTGGTTATTTAGTGATGAGGCCTCCTTTGCAGCATCTTTCGCTAACTGGTCCGCTATCTCGTGCCAGGCTATATTAGCATGGCCTGGGATCAAAGATAAGGTTGTTAGTATGCCGTGTCTCAAGAGTGTCCCCATACGTTCTGTAATGTCTGTTATTGTGTCAATGTAGTTTGAAGGTTTCCAATTCAGAGTCAAGATGCCTACAGCAGTCTGGCTATCTGAGAGTATTTTTACCTCAGAGAACTGGTCCTTAATTGTTGTAATGAAGTGCTCCAGACCTATAATGATAGCAAGTAGTATTGATCATCTGCTAGCCACTGGCCTCTTTAAGCTAACACCTTGGTTACAATGTATTCCCAGAATATACTACCGCCACACCCACATGGGCCATCAGTGAATGCCACTACTGTTGAGTCTGAGAGCGGCCCTACTGTATTTTTCAAAGAGTTACGATCCTGGATTGATTGGAAAATGGCATGTTTTGTGCTCATAGGAAGTTAAAACAGTTTAAATCAATAATTTTTGAATTTCATCATGTTGGTATTTGAGGTCAGATTTTCACTTTTGCCTTTCACAAGTTATTGCCCTTTATTCCTCACAGTAGCAATGACACTTATAAATTTAATAAAAACCTGGTTTAAAGCTGTCATCTTGACAGCCTCATGTTCATTATCAGGCGAATCACCTAATCAGGATTAATCACTCGTTTAAGAAGCATTTTTTAATTCTGAGTTATAATCACTTGGTTTATGTTACATAATAACACCCAGTATGCATTGAAGAAATTTTAGAAGTGTCCTGTTGTTCAAAATTTTAGTGTATTCTGGTGTTGAAAATACCTGAGGTTAGCAGAATAAATATTACTTGAAGACCTAATTTCTTAGCAAAAAATGACCTGAGGCTGGTTGTTAATTAACTTGCTCAAGTTATTTTTACTTATTTTTAAGTTCCATGCAGATATCATGTTTCATGATTTATAAGAATAGTATGATTTTGTTTTGATTCTTGGGGGAAAGGTACATAGCACAAAATAAAATCAATTCTTTTAGTACATTAAGTGTGACTACTCAGTTGAGCGATTTTAGACATAAAATAAAGGTAGATAACTCATATTTGCAATAATTCTGTACTTATATTTAAGTAATTCCCCTGACTGTTTTCTCGGTTATACATTAGTTTCTTATGTTTTATTAGAAGTCCTAATTTGGGCATATAACTAACTCTTCAACAATTTTGCTTTACACTACATAAAATATTGTCCTCCATGAAATATTGTCAAATACTGTCCAGGACATTATTTCATTATGAAATAGTGTCCTTGTCCATGAAATTTTGTCACCTCCTTCTGGACAATATTTCAGGCTATGAAAGTCTGTCCATGACAATATTTCACTATGAAATTCTGTCCGTGACCATATTTTACTATGAAATACTGTCCATGACAATATTTCGCTATGAAATACTGTCTATTATGACATTATTTCACTGTAAAATTCTGTTCATGACAATATATTTTCACTGTGAAATACTGTCTATGAAAATATTTCTTAATCAAATTATTACAAAATCAGAAATAGTACACAACCACACAGCATGCACATTCTTAGTTTTATAACAGAAGTTATTTTGTAAAGTAAGTATTTTATATTTCAAACTAATATTCATTTTAACATAAGCTAGTTTCAAATTTGCATAGATACTTTAGATATATAAATGGTTAATTATAGATTAAAGAATTGTCTAACGTATGTTCCATTGTATTACATTATACTGTATACATATACGTAATCTACTGACAATCACTTATTTATGTTCAAAATTGAATGCAATAATAGTATTCGTAAGTGCTAGATTGGCAAATCTTTTTGCGACGGCGTTTTGGAAGTACAGGAGTACAATGTAACTGAAATGATTAATTTGTGTTTATTGGTTATTATCAGTCAAATAAAATATCATTACCCAACATGATATATTTTGATAACCTCCCTTCATGAGATAAAATTTCATGACAATCTGTCTATGAAATATTGTCTCTATACACACAAAATTTAACCTACCTTTAACAGGACAAAATTTTATAGTATTCATCTGTGAAATATTGTCTATATACAGACAAAATTTCACAATGGAAATTTGTCCTTCTCAGGACATTCTTTCATAGATGAAGACAATATTTCATGATACATAGTCATGAAATTATTGTCTTGGGGGACAATATTTCATAGGACAATATTTTGCTTTACACTTAGACATTCTTTGCTTTCAAATATTCGACTTTGAGAGTTCCTGATGAAGATAAATCCAGAAAAAAGCTTCAAACACATGAAATTTATAAACATGATAAAGTGTTGTTTTCATTTTTTATGGACCAATATTCATACGTCAGATTATTATAGGTACTTACTTTATTATATTGAACCAAAGTCATCAGATATGTACGGAAGAGATAAAAGTTATTTTTGATGATAATCTCCTCTTAATTACCTGGTAATTAATATCCTGGAATATGAAAAGTCAAAATGCACTGTATCATGTTTAATGGGAGATAAGTTAAAAAGCATCAAATGAGGTTTTATTTTAAATTATGGTCTTTTTCTATACATTCGGCCATTCTGCTAGCTGTGGCTCAAACATGATCCAATCAAACCTGCAAGCTTGTAAATTTGGCTGGCGACCTTAGGAACAACGTCTCATTAAAAAGAACCTGTGATCTGTAAAAATGTACAACACATTTTATTTAAATGTTATATATGCTTAAAAGTGACCTGGTGACGTGAATTTTTTATTGTGACCTATGGGTTGTACCCTACTGAAGCACTCTAGCTAGCTGTCAGGTAAATAATATACTCCTGAGCACCACTCAAATTAACGGCATGCAAGTTTTATTATAAAAATTTAGTCCTGACTTCATGTACGAAAAAGTGCTTTTGCAATTGATATTGCTTTTAAATGTCTTACAGATCTAATTCCAACAACAGAAATACATACATGTAGCAACTAATTTAGGGTTCACTTAACTCCAAGTATTCATAGTTATAAATAGGTGTCTGAGTTATGAGCAATTTTCAGTGTATGTACCATGGGTATAAATAAAACACTTGATGAACCCATTGTCATGATATTTTGTTAATGTGAGGACTCACTACACATTGTTGTCAATAACATGGAATTTTATGCGACTGTCATACAAGTGAGAGGTTTAGCTAGCTATAAAACCGGGTTCAATCCACCATTTTCTACATAAGAAAAGGCCTGTACCAAGTCAGGAATATGACAGTTGTTATCAATTTGTTTGATGTGTTTGAGCTGTTGATTTTGCCATTTGATTAGGGACTTTTTTTTTTTGAATTTTCCTCGGAGTTCGGTATTTTTGTTATTTTACTTTTTTCTTGTAATGGCTTTATTATTTGCTTTTGATTATCACGAAAACTGTTTACCTGCTGGTATATAGAATGTTGTTAATGAATATAACACAATTTCTGATGAAGCAATTTGTTTTTGCATTGTTTCTTTAGTAACTTCTACTGGGGGTAGACCTGTTTTGTTGGATGTTAACTCTGAAGTGTGTTCAGATCGTGATTTAAAAAAAGGAAATGGAATATAAAGATGCAGAAATACAAGTAGATTTGCCAGATGATGCTTCCTATCAGGTATGCTTCAGGAGGGTATATTTATTTTGGTTTTTAGGTACATTTCATTTGAAAATTTAAAAAAAATTGAATCTTTAATTTGGTCAGTCGGTGATTGTAGTATCCCAGATTGTAGTGCATGAAGTGAAGAAATTTAAAGGTCTGGATAGGGGTTTATATCTAGGATAGAGAATAGTAATTGGTAAAAAAAGAAAAAATAAAGAAAACAGGGCTAACAAATAAAAAAGGATTTTTTAGGGTGCTTAAAATA
Organism: Mytilus coruscus; assembly: GCA_017311375.1. Classification (NCBI taxonomy): domain Eukaryota; kingdom Metazoa; phylum Mollusca; class Bivalvia; order Mytilida; family Mytilidae; genus Mytilus; species Mytilus coruscus. The sequence goes on from CM029607.1 coordinate 33,348,271, forward strand.
TGAAGAATAGAGAAAAACAAGCAAATATTTAAAAAAAAAATACAGAAAAATGGCATAAATATTATTGAAAACAGAAATAAAGACCTCTCCCCATCCAGACCCTCATGAAAATAACATAATGCTCCAACTCGTTTCCTGGAAACAAATCTGTATGTATAGAGATAAGATTGTTACATTATAGCGATCAATATGTTTCTCTCATTATAAATCATTTATTTTCATGTTTTGAAAATATATGACTCATATGTGATCAATTATTTATCGGACAAAAATACAAATACTGATAGCATATTGATTTTTATGACATTTTTTAAATCTTGTAGGGTTTTGATAATTATAAGTAAAGTCAACCTTTACCTTCCGACAGTAGAGTTATCAAGATGAATATCAAGGTAGGCTGTGAATTTTAAAAAAACTCATAAACATAAATCTTTAGAAAAAAAACATTCTAGTTTAAGTGCATATAGTATGATTTTATTTGGTCAATATAGTACAAATGTTCACTATATTTATTATGCAGGAAATAAGATTCTGTCGTCCTTTTTATGTTTATGCTTCTGCTGAGAGGCATTTCATTTGGTAATTTTGTTTAGATTTTGAAGTTATATATTGTGGATTCAAGGAAAAAAGAACAAGCAAATAAAACATGAAATTTGTAGTAAATAGGAGGTTGTTGTCTTTCTTTAGTGTATGCTTTAGTGGTTGTGCTATTGACCTAGAGGCTGTTTATTTTGGTAATCATTTTTGTAGATGATATATTATGATGTGGATGAAGTATAATGATGTGGATTTAAGGAAGGCAGAACAAGTAATAACACAATTTAACAGCTACTCTAAGTGCACCTAATTGCATTTATAATATCAGATAAATTGTTTGGGTTTTTTTTTTGTAGCCAGGAATTTATAAAGAAAAGTTCAAAGTCCCATTGGACTTGGTGGGTCTAGCCATTGGTACTGAAGGAGCTAACATCGAGAAATCCAGAAAGATTAAAGGAGTATTGTCTGTTAATACTAATAAGACAAAGCGAGGTGGATACAGTTTCACAGTAGTTGGTGAGGTAGATAATGGAATTTTTATTTCAGTATATATGTTCAAAACTGTTTGGACCATTGAACATTTGGAAATGTTTCATCTTAAACTCAACTTTTGTTCTCAACATGTTTAGAAAATATTAGATTTAATTCCCATTTATTGTCTCTCCGTTGCAGGATGTGAGACGTAGGGAAATGCTTATTCAGTCGGTGAGTTCAATAATGTATAGCATAAATTATTTGTATATGAGGTAGAAGAATTTGATATTTTATATCATGTTTACAGATGCCATATGTTACAAAGTTTCTGTCTAGCATATTTTAAGGCATTATTTTCATGGTTTAGCCACTGCTATAAAAATATAGTTTTTTTGACTTGCCTGCGATGAACATATAAAGATTTGTAATCCTTTTATTTCAGAAGGTATAAGACCTGGATGCTTCATACCTTTTATTCAGATGCCTTAAATGCTACGAAGTTTTCATCTGTCATATGTCCATTGTCCTTGACCTCTTTTTCTTGGTTCAGCGACGACTTAAAAAAAAGATTTTTGTTAGTCATGTGAAATACTCACTTATTATGCGTAATAGGATAAGGGTTCATCTGACCTCAACCTGAATTCATGGATCATTGACCAAGATTAAGGTTTGGTAGTGAAGTCTGTATATCAGATTCAGTATCCTAAAGTTCAACTATATTCGTTGTATGGAATGATTGTAAGGTGTGCATGTCGGTTTGGCAGGTTTCATCTTATTTTCATGGTTCCTTTGTCAATATTAAGTTTTCATAATTTTGTCCGTTTATCAGATACTATCAGCAATAGGTCAAATATATATGGTGTATGGGAGGTTTGTTAGGTGTACATGTTCATCTAACAGAGTTCATTTTCATGGTTCATTGGTCAACTTTTAGTTTTTGTGAGATGGCCTGATTCCCAGATATTATCACTACAAAAGTCAAAAAGTCTGAAAAGACCAGTTTTTGTCTGAATTTGCATGAATTTTTACTCGACATTCTTAATTTGTCTAAATAATTTTTAAAAATTCTTGACATAATATGAATTTGTCTAAGAAGGTTCTTGATTTTTCTTGACAAGTGTCTTGACAGTATGAAAATTGTCTTAAAATTTCTCGACACTTCCTGTATCATCTGATAAGAGTCTGGATTAGTCTCGACCAATTCTTGACTGTCTTAAATTTGTCTTGATCTGTCTTGACATATTCTTGACATTCTTAATAATGTCTGAATATGTCTCGACATATTCTTGACATTCTAAATAATGTCTGAATATGTCTCGACACATTCTTGACAGTCTTAAATATGTCTTGACACTATCTCAACAGTATAAATTTGGCCTGAAATGTGAACAGACTTATTCTCCACTGTTTATGACATTCTATTGCTGTTATTTACTCCTTTTATTATGGCTAAACTAAACTTTGAAGAATCAAGGATCAATTTGGTATAGTAAGATACCCTTTTGGTGCAACTAAGTTGGAATACCCTGAATAATTCACCATGTAGTTTAATTTTGATTTATTTTAATTAAACATTTAGTTAATTGTTTTCACTTGGAATATAAGTCAAAGTTACTAACAAACAGCATTTAGAATTCGCAAAACTGCCAGTCAAATTTACTTTACTAAAATAGGTGTCTTATAGGCAGTTTTAAAATGTGACCATGTGTCTCTTTGGACCCCACAATTCATCTTTTGGGTTTATGTGGATAAAAAAGGGGGCTTTCGTTTAGGTCAAAGAATTTGTTCCCATCTTGATTCAAAACCTTATTCATTTTAAGAACAACCCAAAACATTTTTATTCAAATTTTAGTGTTTAATTTTATAATTTTTATCAAAATAAATATTTGTGATAACTCCTTCCTGAAAAGAAAACGAATGTTTAGAACTATATTGTGCATGTCTGTTTGAGATCCATTTCATAAGACCAATGATTTCTATAGAAATCATTGATGGAACCCATTATAAATACATTTTTTTATTATTCCTGGAGTAGATAATAATTTTCTTTTAATATTTGGGAATTATTCAATTTGTTTTATGTTAAAATAATTACCTTCATAATTTTGATGAAAAATCCATTTTAATTCTGTTTTTTTTCATCAAAATGATGATTTTCATTTTCATCTATCAACAAACTTTTTAAATTGTAGTGGCATGTTCGGTCAACTGATAAGTTGTATGGCTGATTACAGGTAAAGCAGTAATTTCTATTTGACAATTGCGTGTACTCTTGGGTGTGGAATACCTTAATTTTATGGGGAACATCCTGTCCATGTGTAATACTTAATATATATATTCCAACAGATGACATTACACAAATTTTTCTTCTGTTAAATGAATGATTTGTTTATCATCATAATTTGCTATTCATATAAACCACATTTTGGTATAATAATTATTTACCATATCAACATTGAATAGTATGAATGTAGAATGAAATATGTCTACAGTATGATTGGTTTTAATCATTTAATTTATAAGATTTAGGAATCAAAATTTGTAATTATTTAAAACCCACATTCAAATTGTTTTATATCAACACACCTCATTTGAATTATTTTATACTTTAGATCTTATAGCCATATTTGCATTTGTAAAAATATTTATATACCCAAATTTTCAATTATTTTACATGCCCAACTTTTATTTTTGTTGTAAGAAGTGTAACTTGGAACAACAGTATATCATATAAACAGAAATAAAGATTAAAGCTATATCATGAATATTGGTCATGATTTGTAAAACTCAGAACTGTCAAGTAAATCTAAGACACAATTCAAAATGTTCAGAATGTGTCAAGCCATACTGAGAAAAAATAAGAATGTCGAGAATATTTCGAGAAATATCAAGACAGTATTCAAATGTCAAGAATTTGTCAAGAAATTTTAAGACCATATTCAGAATGTCGAGTAAATTTCATACAAATTTAATATAAATGAGAATTTGTCAAGAAAAATTAAGACACGAGTCATACTTTTGGAGAATGTCGAGTAAAAGTTCATGCAAATCAAGACAAAAACTGGTCTTTTCAGACTTTTAGACTTTTGTAGTGTATTAGCAATAGGTCATCTATTTTTGTTGTTAAGAATGATCAATATATGTACATATCTGTGTGGCAGTGTTCATCTGACCTTCAACTTATTACTTGGTTTATTAGTCAAAGTTAAGATTTCATGTTTGTTCCATTTCTAAGATACCTTAAGCAAAAGGCCAACCAAATGTTGTATATGATTTGATTACAAGCTGTACATTTCTGTCTGGCAGACTAGGGTTCATCTGAACTGAACATCATTTTCATGGTCAAAGTTCAGTTTTCCTGTACATGTATGGTCAATTTCTGAGAAACTATTAGCAAAATGTCAACTATTATGGAATGATTGTTAGGTGTACATTTCATTCTGGCAAGGTTCATCTGAACTTGACATCATTTGCATGTTTTTTTGTGTTTAAATTTAATGTTCTGTTTTTTTTTTCGTTACTCAGATATTGTAAGCAATTAATGAACTATGTTTGGTGTTTCTATTGATTCTAGGGTGTTTATGTCTGTCTGTCAGCGTTCATCTGACCTTTTACCTCTTTTTAATGGTTCATTGATATCGTTGAGTTTATGTGATTCCTGTAGTAGAACCTTTATCTTAAACTTTAAAATTCAAACATTGATTAGGACAGCACTACCTGTGAAATTTTGTGTTATAACTTGAAGCATCAAATGAAAAAAAACAAAACAAAAAACAGATGTTTTAATATTGTTGTGAAAAACTAGAACTATTCTGGACATTTTTATATCTTGATATTTTTTATAATATGGGTGTTTTCTCATTGATATAGAAGCCCCATATCTTCTTTAAATATATCACCAGACCCAAAGGGTTAAGTAAGTTAATCTCTTAAATTGGCATCCGTCATCCTTGCATGTCTTCCATCGTTGACAATTTACTCTTACAAAAATCTTGTCATCTGATGCTACTAGCCCCATTGGAACCAATTTTAGCTTTAATCATCTAGTATAAGAAATGTGCCCAATGATCTCATCTTCTGATCAACATGACCAACATGGCTAATAATAGAAAGTGGGATAAAAAAATTTTGTCTGCATTATCTTGAAAACAACTATAGGATAGAAACGAAATGTGTAAAATGTAAATTTAATGCAGATTTTGTACCAATTTGTTTAGTTTTGCCTATTATCCTGAAAATTGTAATACAAAGAGAGAAACTCAAAACTGTAAACATTATAAGCAAGACAAGTTCTACAAATGCCAGGTACTAGTAAACACAGCTGAAAAAAAAACGAATAGAATACTTTATAATTGTTTTGCGTCTACAGCTCTTTTCTGGATTTACCTTTATCAAGAATGTTCAAAAGCCAAATATTTCAAGGCCAAAAATATATAAATTTGAGTCAGGTAAAGCGCTTTAATTACCAAAAAGTGCCTAACAAAAATAGCCAAATCAATATAAGGTAACTTTGCCTGAGAGAAATTGGCTTGAAATCATGAAAATGACACCTTACATGAGCTATTTCCTTTCAATCTATTTCAACATGTATTTAAATTAATATAAGTAATTTGCAATATATTTTTCTAACGAATTTTACCAATTTTTATGGGTTTCTGCTATTTATCTTTATCTTGAAAGTTAATATAGATAAGAGGAACTTTAAACACCAAAACCTATCAGTAAAACAAGATCTAAAAATTTTGTCAAGATGGCAGAAATTGTCAGTCCACTCCTTAAAGGAGTAATTACCTTTTAAAGAAGATTTTGTTTGTCGTATTTTGTCCAGCCGATTCGTGCATAGTTTTAGAAGAATTGTGGGTTTGATGATAAAAGCATGAAACTTTGCACAATTGTAGATCTATATATGGTAGTCAATATAAGCTATGGACCCACTCTGAAAAATCCAATATGGCGGTCATTTTCAAGATGGCTGCAATCAGTCAAAATTTCACCACCATGTTAAATTAAAGCAAATAATATTCAAATCAAATCTTTTAAAAGCATATAAAATGTGAACTTACGTGTCTAGTAATTCATGGCGGTATATTAGACTTAAAAACTTTTTTTTTAAATGGCGGAAAAGTAAAAAATGGCCTCCAAAAAGTGAAAGTGAACTAAACATTTCTTTTATCGAATATTACTTTGCAGTTCATACGATATTCTAGGGATTGTGTTTCCATGGTACATCGGTACTGCTTGCAATGCAATTTAATCAAAGATCCTTTAAGTGGAAACGTTCGAACGGTTTTAGGACGCCTTTATGATTTGTTTGGTTGTGTACCATCTGAGTCACAAATGATAATTTATATGTTCCACTTCCCCTTGCCACAATCCTTTCCTTTTCCTCGACTGTAGATCAAGATGATCAACAAATACGACTCTTCACCGATTTTCTACTTGCAATAAGTAGAACACTCGTGCTAAGAGTTGGCAAGGAACTATACACACCCTTCTGGAACACCTACATTGATCCCTAGTTTTGATAAGAAAGGACTCACGTTGTTTATACTGTCAATTTTGTGTTATTTGTTCTTTATTTTTCAATGTACGTGTTGTCAACCAGTGAAAGTCGTGTTTATCCATCGTACGGGCATGGAAAACATTACTTCATTTCAAACTTTCATATTTGGTCATATTTTAGATACTTTACATATACCAACATGTTTTAAATTTTGTGATACTGGGTATGAGTCATCAAGCTATTTAAACAATAGCACATAGGCAGCTTGCCCTTCTTGAGCACCTGAGATCTAATCCTGTTTTATTAGCTCACCTGGCCCAAAAGGGCCAAGTGAGCTTTTCTCATCACTTGGCGTCCGTCGTCGTCCGTCGTCGTCTGTTTACTTTTACAAAAATCTTCTCCTCTGAAACTAATAGGCCAAATTTAACCATACTTGGCCACAATCATCATTGGGGTATCTAGTTTAAAAAATGTGTCCAGTGACCCGGCCAACCAACCAAGATGGCCGCCATGGCTAAAAATAGTACATAGGGGTAAAATGTAGATGTTGGCTTATATCTCTGAAACCAAAGCATTTAGAGCAAATCTGGCAGGTGTAAAATTGTTTATCAGGTCAAGATCTATCTGCCCTGAAATTTTCAGATGAATCGGAGAACCTGTTGTTGGGTTGCTGCCACTAAATTGGTAATTTTAAGAAAATTTTGAAGCTTTTCGTTATTATCTTGAATATTATTAAAGATAGAGATAAACTGTAAACAGCAATAATGTTAAGCAAAGTAAGATCTACAAATAAGTCAACTTAAGCAAAATGGTCAGTTGATCCCTTGAGGAGTTATTGCCCTTTATAGTCAATTTTTTAACCATTTTTCGTAAATTTTTGTAATCTTTTACAAAAATCTTTTCCTCTGAAACTACTGAGACAAATTTGACCAAACTTGTCCACAATCATCATTAGGGTATCTAGTTTAAAAAATGTGTCCGATGACTCCGCCCGCGAACCAAGATGGCCGACAGGGCTAAAAAATAGTACATAGGGTAAAATGCAGTTTTTGGCTCATATCTCTGAAACGAAAGCATTTAGAGCAAATCTGACGAGAATAAAATTGTTCATTATGTCAAGATCTATCTGCCCTGAAATTTTCAGACCAATCAGGCAACACGTTGTTGGGTTGCTGCCCCTGAATTGGTAATTTTAAGAAAATTTTGCAGCTTTTGGTTATTATCTTGAATATTATTATAGATAGAGATAAACAGTAAACAGCAATAATGTACAGCAAAGTAAGATCTACAAATAAGTCAACATGACCAAAATTATCAATTGACCCCTTAAGGAGTTATTGCCCTTTATAGTCAATTTTTTACAATTTTCATAAATTTCATAAATTTTTGTAAATTTTTACAAAATATTTTCCACTGTAACTACTGGGCCAAGTTCATTATAGATAGAGATAATTGTAAGCAGCAAGAATGTTCAGTAAAGTAAGATCTACAAACACATCACCATCACAAAAAACACAATTTTGTCATGAATCCATCTGTGTCCTTTGTTTAATATGCACATAGACCAAGGTGAGCGACACAGGCTCTTTAGAGCCTCTCGTTAGGGGTGGTGTTGTTCAATTTTTAGGTTTTTGTGAAAAGATGTCTTGACTGATGTTAGTCTTTTGCGTTTTTTATCCATGCTATTGTCTGGTTTTGTTTTTCTAATGTTTTTTGGGTGCCTAAGTGTCTTCTTCATCTTTTTATCATCTAAACAACAGCATATTTCCACAGCAGTTTTCAAAATGTTTGTTAAGAACAGCCCATGTAGTCTTTGCACAACTCCTCATAACATTTTAAACAGCACTGTACATAGCATCATTGTCCTCGCATTTTTAACTACCGTTTTAATATCTTTTAAACAGATTTTATTAGCTCATTCCAAAATGATGATACCTTTATTATGAAAGTCCAGTGTGGTTTATTTAGGAAGCCATAATTAGGATGGAAAAATGCAAACAAAAACTGAAAAAGCAGTGTAATGACACCTATATACACCCAGAATTAACTTCTCTTAATGATCTCGTATCAAAATGTTCAGTTCAGTCTTTAGTGTTACAGACCAGTTGTGGTTAAGTGGGCTCAATTTCCCCGCATTACTCCAATCTTTGTATGTTACATAAAATGTAGTTCTCACCAGGGTCTCGTTACTCAGTAAAAAATATGTTATTATCTTCGTATAAGAATGAGAAGTACACCTACTGTAACCTCCTGGAAATGTCATGTTCATGATGCATGAGAGCCTCTAAAAAGACTCTAATGTTCATGAAGTACTGTGTTTCCTTGATTGAACACTTGTTCATTTACTATTTTCTAACCAATCACTATAAGGTTCTCAAAAATGCCATTCCTATATGAATACCTAAAGCAAAACTACTCTTAGTTGTGCTAAAATATGTTTGCCCCGTTTCACTGTTCCGATTTGGCAAAAAAAAAGAAGTCCGATTGATCACAGGTGATAATTGATACATGTTTCAGAATACATTGCTGAATTGTGTTCATGGAATGTCGAATCGTAGTGACAGATTTGATCTGTTCCTGAAACATTGTTCAATGCGGACTGATATATCAAGGTGGGTTACCATTTGTCTTGGCTCTACATGCGTGGAATGATGTCCAGACATACTTAATGTTTTGATTATCATCTCATGCAAGCCATCTGTGTTATCATTTTGTTAATTTGTGTATACTATGTGAGGATATAGTTGCACAATTGACTAATTATACTAGGTTGGCATACATGTATTTCTAGTTAGACAATAGACACAGTGCATGTCTATAATAAGGTTATTACTAGATGTAAGTATAAAACGCATGGTAATATTTGGTTAGTTCTAGGATATAACTTATTCTATACTAATATTATTAGTTACTAATTTATAACAATAATACGAACAGTTGTGCTGGCGTGTAATACATTGGAGTAATATTTATAATAGTATCAGAGAAAATAAGAGAAATGCATATATTTCAAAGCATTAGGTTACGAAGAATAAGTCAAGTTAGACTAAATAATTCCAGAAATATGTAAATTGGCGTACAATGTGACGATTCTTAAAGCGTAGTTGAACTCCTGTTATTTTCAATATTGTCCACGGCTGTTGTTGTTAACGCACCAGGATTCGCGGAAGGATCCACATATTCAATACTGAATGTTTCATAGATGGAATCTTCTAGTACTGTAGATAAATGAATAATTGGATCATACATAAACGACCAATGTAAACTGTAAATTTTTTCATAAAGGGACTTCCTTTACTGGTCCTAGCATCCAGTAGACGGGTCATATACATAAAAAGATGGTTATAGTTGGGTTGAATGTAGTATTAAAGATTAATAAAACAGAAGTAACTTCGAAATGGAAAGCGTCGTATTTGCCTTAATGAAATAATACGACTGATTCTGAATATTTGCCGATACGATAATCAACTAATGTTTATGATGACTGTAAAAAAAAATGTGTTTTGCCTACATCTTGTCTTTTTGAACTACCTGTATGTGCAGCTTGTTCATGTATCGGTTTGGTACAAGCAGATTGTTGCGTTGCCTGTTTAATTGCAACATCAGCATACTAGTAATCATTGAACAGAAGAAGTAAACAACTGCCTTGTTAATGGCATGACAAGCCTTAGATTACTGCAATTTTGTTTAGATCATTACTATGTCCTAGTCCATCTGATCATAAAGAAAACTGTTTTCATTGTAGATATATCTAGCTTAAATATTGAAATAACGCCAGTATCCATACGTGATCCCTCGTTGTAGACTACATTTCTGCAAGAATGGTACCCCGTAGTTACGATTTTCTATACTTTCTTCACAAATCTTTTGATGTTTGACTATAATATAAAAATGTGGCATATACTTGGTATCAAAGTCACTTGGTTCTACTGAAGGTACGTCAAAACAAATGGTGTTTGTAACCTTATATAATGGATATTTGTTGATTCTGATATCTTATGGTGGCCATCTTGGAAAAAGTCGTCATTTTGAAAATTCAACTGGGGTCCATAGATAATATTTTTCGAAGCATCCAGCACGTCTAACATTCCAAATTTGAACTTGTATATTATTATTAAGTGATATTTGTTGATTTTGATATTTTAAGACGGCCATCTTGGAAAAATCTGCCATATTGAAATTTCAAGGTGGGAACATAGCTTATATTTTTCGAAACACCCGGCACTACTATCATGCCAAATTTGGTATTGATTTTGACCTTATAAAGGTGATACAATGTATATGTTGATTTTACTATTTTATGGTGGCCATCTTGAAAAAAGCTGCCATATTGAAATTTCAAGGTGGGTCCATAGCTAATATTGTTTGAAACACTCAGAACTACTACCATGCCAAATTTGGTGCTTTTATCATCAAACCCACAATTTTTTCACCGATCTGCCGGACTAATTATGCAAAACGTATAATAGATACTGGAACTGTTAACAGCAATAGAGATAAGCAAGACAAGATCTACAAACCCATCAACGTTTATCCTTTTTATGTGATGATCAAAAACCATTGGAAGATTAAGATACTGAAAACAAAACCAAAAAATATCAGCAAAACAAGATTTGTATTTCATAAGAATTAATTCTACAATACAAAGTATATTTGAAGCTTTTTCTATGTAACCGTTTTCTTTAAGTGACATGTTAATGGCCCAATTAACATGATTAACACATTTGATGATCGTTAATCTGTTGATCATTCAATCCTAGGTTAATTAGTGTCATCACTTCTGATTACACGTGTGCAGCAATTAAAATGTTTATTTTGCAATTTCCTTCATTCGAGACAATTTGTAAGCATAGCTGAATCAGCTTATTTCCAAACCAATTATTTGATTAAAAGATTGAGGAATGTTCTTTTCTGAATGCCGCAAATTCTTCACACATTTAAAAAAAACTAAAATCCATGAATTTAAGAACCCACGAACCTGTAACTTTTGCTCAAACCACGAAAATTGATACCCACGAATAAAAGTACTTTCACAGTAATTAGGTGGTATGTAAAACATAACTATATTTTTTTACTCTTTCTCACCAATGTCTCACAGTAATTCAATGTCAAGTTTCATATGCACCGTTACGGGACGTATTACGGTATACCGTTGTCTGTCATTCCATGTGTCCGTCGGTCCGTCAGTCCGTCCGTCATTAACATGTCGGACAATAAGTAAAAAATGTTTAAACTAATTTGCATGAAAGTTTGGTGACTTGTTTTAAATAATTGATGTGAGCCCCCTTTCGATTTTTTTTAATTTTATTTTTTACGTTTGAGAATTTTTCTGTCTGGATTTATCTTCATTAGAAAAGCTAGCTCAAAGCTGATTAGGTAATTGGCAAGGATTTATAGGTATTAAAACATTAAATTATGCAGAAATAATAAAAATTGTGTCTATTCTTTCAGTCACCCGAAGCAGTTAAAAAAGCTAGATCTGTATTGGAATTGAGGCAACAGGTTTACACAATACCAAAACATTTAGCAGGTATGAACATTTCTATGTGTTTAAAATGTTCAGGTTTGAAAAAATCTTAGAATTTTGCAATTATAAATGATGTATTTGCTACGTACAATCGATTTTGCAACTATATTGGCATTTAATGGTAAATATTAAAATTGATCTGAGTATTATTTGTTAAACCTGGTTTGTCACAGCATTTACATATGCATGCGTTGCATAACATTTTTTTCATCAACATGAATAGTATAATCTTTGTTATTTAAATTTTGAATTGCTTTATACAGAAGATTGTTGCCAATGAAATACCACAATTATGGTGCTAACAGATTTTCATTACTGCTCTGATACATCTGTAGAATAACTGTACTGTATTTGAAGAGTTACAATTGTCAGTTTGGTATTTTACAGTTACAAATGCAGTTTTACTAGGGATGCAGATGAGAGCCAGTAAAATTTAAAACCAAAATTGACACTGGCAACTTTAAATACACTTTTGTTATTCTTATTCTAATGCAATACTCTTTAAATGCACAAAATTAAACATTTCATATATGGAAATGTTAACCACTGCAAATGACTCCAACTGTCAGGACTTGATGGTAGACATCATCCAATCAAGATAGTTTTTACACAATTCAATGCATTAGAATGATATATTTATTTAGAATGGTTTTAAAATCTTACATCTGCGAAATGTAACACCTGTAAATCACATGGAAACCAGGCGTAAAATTCACAATGAAACCTGGCATCATTGCAATATTTTAGAGATAAACTCATCATAGATACCAGGATAGAAATTTTATAATTGCGCCAGACGCGCGTTCGTCTACAAAAGACTCATCGGTGACGCTCGAATCAAAACATGTTAAAAAGGCCAAATAAAGTGTGAAGTTGAAGAGCATTGAGGACCAAAAATTCCTAAAAGTTTTGCCCAATACAGCTAAGGTAATCTATTCCTGAGGTAGAAAAGCCTTAGTATTTCAAAAATTCAAAGTTTTGTAAACTGTTAATTTATAATTATGACCATATCAATGACAATTCATGTCAACACAGAAGTGCTGACTAATGGGCTGGTGATACCCTCGGGGAATAAAAACTCCACCAGCAGTGGCATCGACCCAATGGTTGTAAATAAACTCATCATAGATACCAGGATAGAAATTTTATAATTGCGCCATACGCGCGTTTCATCTACAAAAGACTCATCAGTGACGCTCGAAAACATGTTAAAAAGGCCAAATAAGGTATGACGTTGAAAAGAATGCATGTCTAAGCGTCAGCCAGGCGGAAACCAGGCGCATTATTTGAATCGAGTAAGCCAGGTCAACAGAAAAAACCAGGCATAATATGCAAATGAATGTGGCTGGTCAAAAGAAATCCAGGCGTAATATCCTTACATAATACTACACCGATAAAGTAAAATAACAAAAATACAGAACTACAAGGTAAATTAAATACGGATAGTCCCTTATCAAATGGCAAAATCCAAACCTCAAACACATTAAACGAATGGAAAACAACTGTCGTATTTCTGACTTGGTACAGGCATTTCCTTATGTAAAAAATGGCAAATATTTCAAGTTTTATGTCAGACAATGAGAAATTGTAGGCATGGTTACATTCCTAAATTTTTATCATATACACATGTCTAAATTATGTACTTAGGGTCATGTACTGATTTATTCTTACAATTAAAACCAGTTTTAATTCACCATTTTCTACATAAGAAAATGCTTGTACCAAGTCAGGAATATGACAGCAGCTGTTGTTTTCCATTCGATTGATGTGTTTGAGCTTTTGATTTTGCCATTTGATAAGTGAATTTCTGTTTTGAATTTTCCTTGGAGTTCGATATTTTTGTTTTTTGACTTTTTAATATAGAATATAAAGGTATATATAACAGTTAATTTTTCATCATGATTTTAGGTAAAGTAATTGGAAAATCTGGACAGGCTATTGAAGAAGTGATAAATAGATCCTTAGTAAACAGAATTACCAAACATGAGGAAAATGATGTAAGATTAAATCACATGTCATAAAAAGATGTGTTACTGCTGAAATTTTAGTGTATGTCAAGTTATTTCAGTTTGTTAAAAAAAATATCTCATACCTAATAGCTAAAACCTTTGGCCTTTAAAGCTACCAGTTAGAGGCTTCAAGCGGCCTAACATTTTTTTTGGAGTACAAACAATATAATATCAACATTTTGAGGCAATATGTCTCCACTTGAAAAATGTTAAAATATTAGACTTGTTCTTTCTCCAAAAGTTTATACATTTATGCATGAATAAGTTGGCATGTTTTGGGCCCCTTACTGATCTCAATTTAGTGTTATGCATAGGTTTTCATCTGCTCTGTATAATATCAGCATTTGGTTGGGGATCCAAAGAGATACACATGTAAATATATATATATATATATATGTGTGTGTAATTGGTACCACAAGCCCTAAATATTTATTAACAGCAATATACAGGAGGGAGAGGGAATGGGAACAAGTGATGTTCATTATTGAAACTATTTTGTATGAATAGATTATTAGAGATTTCCAATAAAATGACTTTACTCGACATAACCGACCTAACTCAACGTATTTCGTCCTATTACATTGAAGCATGACGGAGGGGAGCATACACTAAATGCATTTTTTGCTCTTTCGACATGCATTTTTTGCTGATATAGACTAAATGAAAAAAACAACCCCAACTACTTTTTTAATCTTTAAATATTTTGTTATTAAATTTTGAATGATTTTATTGACAAAAATATTTTAATGGAATAAGCAAGCTAGCAACTTGTAATCAAATACACCCATCATTTCTTGTCATTTCACTTGACCCAAATTTCAGTTCTTCTCAAAATATGAATTTTAAAAACTACCAAGTAAAAATTTAGCATGAAAATATTAAAATAATGAAATCCGAAGCGAGAAGGTTATCTCTTTTTTTTTTTTTATAAGTTTTAACGCTTAAAAAGTAGATTCCAACACACCCGAATGTAAAAGGTGTACGCGACTAACTTTTGTTTTAAATTATTTTTCTATAATCTAATTTAAGATAATTTGACGTGAGCAGAAATTCATATCATTGATACATTTATCAAATAGTACTTTTTAGTCTTTAACTATAATAATCCATGGGACGAGGTTTTTGTCCATGTATACCTAAACGTGCATTCGCAGATACAGGGGAAGAGGGCGTACTCCCCCCTTTCGATCGCCAAATAATTTTGAAAATCTCACGTTTTCCACGTTATCTATACAAATGTTTAGTATAAAATCGTCCAAATTTATTTTTCCCGTTGCTCCGCTCGGCAGTATAAATTCAATTATTGGGAACTACGCCCTTTTTTCAAATATCTTGGAACCGGCCATAATCACAAATTGTATAGCACAAAAAAAATTAAATGATTGTCGTTTGACTTTGATAAATACGTTTTAAAAACAACAATGTTTGAATATTAGACATCTCGCATGGGATTTAAAAGTTTAAGGCTACATACTGAATTGGATTTTTTCCTGGATTTAGAGCTCACTTAACACGGAAATGTGATACTGGCGTGTAATCTAAGGAACACATATTCTTGTTTCTGATGTTTCTTTTAATATAAATATTCATTTATAAAGTAAAACATAATTCCACTAACAAATAATCATGTATCTTTTACTGATGAATTATCATTACATTTTATAGAAACTACATGTAATCTACTACACAGTTATGAACACTAATGGTCCTACCGACACTCTGCGCTTTTGACATGACACAAGGTCCTGCTTTTCTAGAGTGTTTATGTATTTTTTTACTTAATTTGTGATATGTACAAAAAAGATGTAGTATGATTGCCAATGAGACAACTCTTCACAAGAAACCAAATGACACAGCAATTAACAATTATAGGCCACCGTACGACCTTCAGCAATGAGTAAAGCCCATACCGAATAGTCATCTATAAGAGGCCACAAATGACAAATGTAAAACAACTATAACGATAAAACTAACGGCCTAACTAATGTACAAAAAAATTTACGAAAGCACAGCAACAAACGATAACCATTGAATTACAGGCTCCTTACTTAGGACCGTCACATCCATACATAATGTGGCGGGGTTAAACATGTTAACGGCCCCTCTTACCTGGGACAGTGGTGTAACAGTACGAAATAATTGATTAATATTTTAGACTGGATAATTATTGTTTATTTATTAGTTGTAGTTGTTTTTAGAATAGTGTTCAGTAGCTGTGAATACTCTAAGAATGGTACATGGAGTTTATTTGGTAATACTAGTAATTGCTGTTTTTGTGCTTCGTTTTAGTCGGATGAGTCAATCCCTTTCTTACGGTTTTAATTGTGAGTAGACATGATCATTTGATAAACATACTTCTATGATCTCTATTGCTTTTAACTTGGACATTTATAAAACTTGAACTATGTAGCAAAGAGAAGCATGCGTAAAATAAGTTCTCGACATAAATTGGCTAAAATATCAGATAAGGATTTAGCCTCAAGCTATAATACTTACAAGCTATAATAAATACGAAGATTTAGCCTCAGGCTATAATACTTATGATGATGATGATACTGATACTGATAGATATAAGAAGATGTGGTATGAGTGCCAATGAGACAACTCTCCATCCAAGTCAAAATTTATAAATGTAAACCATTATAGGTCAAAGTACGGTGTTCAACACGGAGCCTAGGCTCACACCGAACAGTAAGCTATAAAGGGCCCCAAAAATTACTAGTGTAAAACCATTCAAACGGGAATGTATGTTTATATCCAGCGACAAATATTACATATATATTAAGGATGACAAAATGATAATGATAAATGGATAATGATAAATGAATATACCTTTCTGTACATGACCAACACTTAAGAGTGGCATTTTTATATGCTAGGTAACAAATAAGCGTACCCGATACAAAGACACACTGGGGGTCCAACAAAATAATTGAATACGTAATTGAGGCTATCCTGCTACCAGTCAATCCCATATTTAATAAAAACCTGTTAATATATTTTATGCTTTATGTGCATATATTATTATTCTAGCAACACTTGTTTTGTTTTGATAACACTTTTTGTTGCATAATTTGTTTGATTATTCTCCTTGATTCTTTGTAAAAGCTTAGTTTTTATTGTAAAATGGTGTTTCACAGCTTCCATTATCCTTGTGACTTGCTATTGTATTAATATCAAGTAGGCATGCAATTATTATTCTAAATAGTATAAAATATTTTTTAACAAGTAAAGATTACCCCGTTTTGATCCAGACTTCCTTACCACTAGCATCTAAGATACACACTTTGACAAAATATTGTACCCGCACTCATATTACAATCACCCTGTCTGTCCGTTCAACAAATATTTTTGATTTTCTTTTCAAAAGCATTAGTATGCTTAGCATGCATTCTTTTTTTCGATTTATTCCATTTTACTCCGACATGTATATATCTGGATCCGTGTCGAGCGTCCAACTATCAAACAGAGTCCAAATGGCGTTAATAACGACTACAATGGCTCCTGCTGTCGTCAACAATAAGCAAAAACTCATACCGTATTATAATTATCAGATACTAGTATATAAGGCATTGACTTTGAAAAATGTAAACAGTTCAAACGATAATAAACATCTTTACAAGAGTAAAATTAACCCAAAAATGACAGAAAGTAACAAACGACATCCACTGAATTGAAAGCTCCTGACTTGGGAAAGCTAATATAGAATTTGGCCTGATTAAACGCGTTTACCAGCGTTCAACACTCTGGTGTAACAGCACAATATAAAAAATAAAACCAGTAAAATTCAGTTTTTTACATTTTTATGATGAAAGACAGAGTACCGATCTTAAAGTACCACCAGGTACTGAAAGCTGATTCTTACATATTAAATTACCTGAGAATATTAAACGTATTTAGTTAAATTAAAAAAAATAAGGAGATATGATATGATTACCAATAAGAAATGAAGTGGATGTAAGCAATGATAGGCAACCGTAGGGCCTTCATCAATGAAAAAATCCATACCGTATAGTCGACTATAAAAGGAACCAACTTGAAAAATATGAAACAATTCAAATGAGAAAACTCCCGGCCTGATTTAAAACAAAACAATTTACGAAAAATAAATATAACAGATATGAACCAACGACAACAAGTGAACCACAGGCTCCTGACATGGGACAGGCACAGAAAGAATGAGTGCTCAACCTCTCCCCCTAAGCCTGGGACAGAGGTTAAACAGCACGACATAAGAACAACCTGGAAAAACCTTCCTTCAGAGAGCGTGGTTTACACATATATACATATTTAAAGTAATTATGAATATAAAATTTGTTTTCAGACGTGTATCACCTTCACTGGTGATCCTATGCATGGATATGTCGTGGAGTTTAACTTTATATATAAATATATATCTATAAGGCGAGACAAAAATTGAAACTACAAATTTTTGCTTACCTCAATCAATATATTATAGTTTAAGAATCCACTTCTAATTGGACTAGTAAGAGTTGTCTTAATCCAAAAACAACTATGATAATATCAAGCCTTACTAATTAAAAGTACATTTTAAAAATAAAGTTACTGTAAAGACTGAAGTGGCATTATAATTGTCTTAAAATGTAACAAGTATATAAATTGGCATTCTCGTCCACTTTAAATCAGAGATACTTGGGGACAGGACATTTTTTAGCCAATTACTATGTACTATAAATTGATAGTTTACTATCCACAGCGGTCAATGTTTATATGCAGATTAGTCATCTATTGCTAATCAAGTACACCTTCCAAATTACAATCTATATAACGAATTGGTGTACACATTTATTTACATATATCATTTTTAATTACAAAATTCTTTTTTTTTAATGTTAGTTGACTTTCATTTGAAAGAAAAGTGTATGTCAACAATTAAAATTTAAAGAAGTACAAGACCTGTATTAATTTTTTTTAAATATACACATCCCTTTGTCGAACGTTTTCTCTGAGAAAAAAATCGGAGATTGTAAATAAACAAGATTAACTGCAGAAGAAGAGAACGTTTGAAATGATGCTTAATAAAGTATGATGCAATCCCAGTTATCAACCTTAACAGAGACAAATTCTGACTAACACTTTAAATTCGATATTTCTGAAATTGCTAGAAACATCTCTGTCTAATAATAAATACCCACGGAAATTAAATATTATAAAACATTAAGAGACGAAAGGAAAAAGCGACACCAATCTGATAACGACAAATAAAAGCATGTCAAATATTAAATAATAAAAGGTTCATTTGCAAAGTATATCGAAAAACAAACTCATGGTCAAAACCATGAAAGACAACTCAAATCAATCGTATGATAGGTAAAGATACGTGTATATACGTGGTCTTATGACAGAGAAGTTTTGGCGGGAATCTCAATAATCACGTGATATATAAAAATCATGATTTCTTTGTTTTTCATCATCTTAGAAATACTTGATATTGATAAAATTTATCATGAACGGGTTTAATAGTTTAGGAATTCTTAGTCGAAACTTGTGTGACGTATTTAACAAAATTAATAGGTTAGCAATAACCGGTCCCGTTACGTGCGTACGTCGAGTTAGGTACGTATGTCATTTTATTGGAAATCTCTATTAAGACAGAATGCAATTTGGAATGGTTATGCATGTAAGATTTTATTTCGGAGACCCTGTCTATTAGTTTATCCAATCAGCATTGGGGTTTACAAGACACTATTGTACATGAGTCCCGCTTACTTCCCTTTTTTAAATCATACTAATTAACCAATCAGATTTAACATTGCTTTAAATTAGCCTATCAGCACTTAATTAACAGGGCTTCTGTTTAAGGCATGCACACCTAATCATTTTTAAACCAATGCTTATGCTTTGAGCAGACATTTAAATATTTCTGGAAAATATTTTCTTCCAACCCTCCACTCCCTTATAATTAGTGAATAATGGTTTTCCCTTTACTTGCTACATACATATATTGGTTTGCATAAGACATTTCAGCTTTATAATACATTGTTTAAATAATTAGAGTAGTAATGTTTCCAAAGTACTCACAGTTATCATGTAATTTGTGTTAGGAGTACAATGTACCAAAGATTTTCAAGTTGATTTTGCTTTGTTTTTTAATATGTTTATTGCTTTATTGAAATTCAAAGAAAATATGAAATTGTGGTTCTTTCCCTTAATCCTGTGTTTGTTCACTGTATACCTTTATACAGGAGCAGATTGGCATGTCTTAAGCCCCTTGCTGATCTTTGATTGGTGCAAAACAGATACTTTAATCTGCACTGTATATTTTCATCATTTGGTTCAGGCTCTAAAGTGATAGCAAATTGGTATAACAGGCCCTAAATATTTGATAACTTCAATATACACCGAGGTTGGGGACAGGGATAAGTGATGTAGATTAATCTTATCTACCAGTTGGAGGCCTCAAATGGCCTAACATTTTTTTTTGGAGTACATATACAAACAATAAAATACCAACAGTTGAAAGTACTATAAATATGTCTCCACTTTGGCTGAAAAATGTTTGTTTAAAACTTTATGTACTGTACAATGTTCCTTGGGTTTATCTGTATTTTATCTATTTGACACACTAAGAAAAGATACTTATGCTTATCTTCTTATAGTTTATTTTCTACGTTTCAGTATTTTAAAGCTTTTGTCCAATCCTGCTAAGTGGAGTTGGGATAGACAAATTTTGTGCAAAAATCATGGCAGATTAATTTCTTCTAAAGCCCTGCGTAAATATATATAGTAAGTGCCATATTGTGTTCA
The DNA here is from genome assembly GCA_017311375.1 of Mytilus coruscus. Taxonomy (NCBI): domain Eukaryota; kingdom Metazoa; phylum Mollusca; class Bivalvia; order Mytilida; family Mytilidae; genus Mytilus; species Mytilus coruscus. The sequence continues at coordinate 33,369,089 of CM029607.1, forward strand.
GTTTGTGTATCCGTCTGCTCATCTGTCCTGAATCTGGCTGAACATTTTGTTTACGGTAGGTTAACATGAAGTCATGGTCTCATCAACCTGAAGCATAGTATGCATTAGTATTATGTTGTGAACCTTTTAGAATATATGCCAAATAAGGGTTCAAGAATATTTTTGTTTGGAATGTTGATAGTGTAAGCAAGAAATGTGGCCTACATCATGTACATAGACACATAGATTTGTCCTTGTTTGTTATTTTAACAGCAAACAAAGTTTTGGGGAGTAAATATGAATTATCCTGTCATTCTATCCAGTTGCAGCTCTTTCTAAACAGCTAGATGCATACAGATTAAACTTCAGTTCAGCTGAGGATGTGCAAACAAAATTTAAAGCAATATATAAATACCTGTCCTACTTGTTAAAGGGGAGATAATCTGATATACCTAGTTCAATATACTAATATTATAGCTGGAGAAGGGTATTCATTGTCTACTAGTTCATTTTACAGGTAATAATATGTTTCCTGCTGGATATGTTTAAAGTAATACTAAGTATGCTATTAAACTATGGCAACCAAATATCAATCGTTACCAATACAATTACAGAGGCCTGCATCACAAAGTATAAGTTCAATATTAATGAAGCAGTTCTTTCATTGTAGTCACATAGCTCGTAACGTGCTTAGGTCTTGTTCCTATGTTTCTGATGAAGGTTAATACAGAAAAGCACTTAGGATGCAGGTTATTTATCAAGTGGTATTTTCATTTACTAACACTGAGTCAATACTACTGCTGTAGGACTATTAGTCTAACGGGTATCATCAACTCAGTAGTCAGTACTTCTGTACTGAACTGATTTTTAATAAACTTTTCAAAAAGTCTTCGTTGGTAAATTTAGAAATAATTGGAAACAAAAATATAATTTGAAACTATACACAAGTCTTTCAATATTTCCATTAATGATTTCCATAACATTTGTTAAACCCTCAATTTTTATACGCCCGTTTTCGGGACGTATATGTATACCGTTGTATGTCCGTCCGTCGTCAACATATCGGACGATAACTAAAAAACGCTTTGAAACTTTGGTGAATTGTTTATAGCTATTGACATGAGCTCCCTTTCGATTTTTATAAATTTTACATTTTAGGTTTCCGAGTTATGGGGTTTTATTCATTAAAATTGAGGATTCTCCAGTGTTTGGATAATATTTCAAAAATGATTTAAGCAGTTTCATGAAACTTTGGTGAATTTTTATATCTATTAAAATTACCTCCCTTTAGGTTTTTTTATAAATGTCTGATATGACATTGAGGAGTTATGGAACTTTATTCATTGAAAAGCGACGGGTGTATCATGCGCTCATGGCGCAGTTCTTTATTAATTTGGAAAAATTAAAGAATAATGACTCTTTAACATAAACTAGAAATTACATACATTTTACTGAGAACATGTATGGATAATATTTGGAAATTAAGAAGTATGAATAATAAAAGTTTTCAAAATATTTGTATCGTAATTTTAGGATGTGATCTTGAATATATTTGGGCCACCAGAAGCCATAGAAAATGCTAAACTCTTGCTGCACTATAAACTGGATCAGATTAACACGAATGAGGTAAAAAAATCAATAATTTTGATAATCAACATTGTAAAGTTTCTTTGCCCTTCACCAGTGGAAGATATAAGGAAGGGAAAAAACATAATGATTTTTTGGATAAATGGATCAAAGGTCAAGGTCACTGTAACTTAAAATAGAATTGTATTTCTGTGAGATGATTTGAGTTTTATTTGTTTAAACGAATCCTATGTAGATAAAAGATGTAAGGATATGGATGAAGTATATCAATTTGTTTGTCAAAGATCAAGGTCACACTTGCTAAAAATAATTATAGATATAGAAATATGAGGCACTATCTTGTTTCTGTGTAGATGAAAGATGTAGGGATATGGAAGAACTCTATCAATTTTATTTTGTCAAAGATTAAGGTCACAGCTGCTTAAACTGAACAAGAGATATAGAAATATGTGGTGCACTCTCTTGATTCATTGTTAATGCTTTAGGTTCACTTGATAGTTTTTAGATCCTTTCTATGTGTGTAACCCATCAATTTTCAGATAGTTTTTTGAAACACAAATATAGAGCACAAATTGTAAGTACTATAGTACCTACTAAATAATTTAACACAATATTTGTCTATATTAACAACACCCTTTATGTGAATATGTTGGTGGTGCTTACAAATCTTTATTCAATATTAACCACTCATATACATGTATATATATATATATATATATATATATATATATATATATATATATATATATATATATGTGTGTGTAAAATATTTCAGATATTTGTTGGTTTTTCTATTAAAGAAAATTTGAATAATGCTTTCTTTTGATGTTACGATCTCATAGAATATTCCTTTAAAGTATTTATATTTTATAATTTGCACATACTTTTGAATTATCATGATTTGTGATGCACATACTTCAATTATTTACACCATAATGGACTTCTATGCATCTCATCTATTTTTTCTTGAAATAGAACTATTTTGTATTGGTAATGTCACCTCAGGCCTGTCAGGTTAGCCATTGTCAAGGGAATCCCTACCCAAATTTTTTAACTGTGTCACTTACTGACTCCACAAGGATTTCTATCGCTCTGCTGAAAGTACACTTTTGATTTCTCTATAACTGACTGAAAAGCATGTTTGATGGTAATTATTTTTTAAATTTTGAAGTTCCTGAGGGAGGCAGAACAAGCAAAAACACAATTTTACAATTCCAATACATTAATTGATATTTTAATATTTTTTGTAGCCATTTTTTACAGAAACATTCATGGTTCCTTTGGACTTGATAGGTCTCACCATTGGTGCCAAAGGAGCCAACATAAAAAAATCGCAACAAATTAGTGGAGTATTCTCTGTTAATAAGGAGAAGCAGCCAGGTGGTTGCAGATTCCGAATATTTGGTGAGGTAAATAACAGGATCTTTATATTTCAATATACAAATTATATTCAAATTGACTTAGACCACTAAACATGCTAAAAATTTGTATGAGATCTTTTGTTTTAGTGTAATTATTTTATTTAGAAAATTTCAAGTTAATTAATGTAAATTCAGAAATTACCTTCTGTGGACAGCCAAATTTATTACCAAGTCAGCAACTAGCATGTCATGTTCAAATTGCCAAAATCTCTCCAAATGTGGCCAACTGATGTTTTCATATTAACCCGAAGTCATTATTAGCTCACCGGGCCCAAAGGGCCCCATGTGAGCTTATGCCATCACTTGGCGTCCGTCGTCATCGTAAACTATTTCAAGAATCTTCTTCTCTGAAACTACTGGACCGAATACCTTCAAACTTTAACTGAATGTTCCTTAGGGTAGCTAGTTTATAAACTGTATCCGAAGTTTTGATCCATCAACAAACATGGCCGCAATGGCTAAGAATAGAACATAGGGGTCAAATGCAGTTTTTGGCTTTTATCTCGAAAACTATAGCAGTTAGAACAAAAGTGATGAATAAGTCAAGATTTATTTGCTATGAAATTTTCCGACCAACTTGACCACCCATTGTAGGGTTACTGTCTGAATTTTTATGAAATTCTACTGTTTTTGGTTATTATCTTTAATATTATAATAGATTGAAAGAAAGTGTAAAAGGCAAAAATGTTCAGCTAATTAGGATCTACAAATAAGTCAATGATCAAAATAGTCAATTGACTCCTTAAGGAGTTATTGCCCTTGAAACGTTTATTTTTTTACATTTTTTCGTGCAAGTCTATTACTTTTTCAAAAATCTTTCTCCTTTAAAACTACTGGGCCAAATACTTCCAAACTTTAACTGAATGTTTCTTGTGTTATCTAGTTTATAAATTGTATCCGAAGTTTTAATCCATCAACAAACATGGCCGCCATGGCTAAAAATAGAACATAGGGGACAAAAGCAGTTTTTGGCTTATATCTCAAAAACTACAGCAGTTAGAGCAAAAGTGAAAGGGGGTTAAAGTAATAAATGGGTCATGATCTATCTATTATGAAATATTCAGACAAGCTCGACAACCCATTGTTGGATTACTGTTGGAAATAGTTTATTTTTAATAAATCTTACTGTTTTTGGTTATTTTCTTTAATATTATAATAGATAGAGAGAAAGTATAAATGGCAACAAATATTCATCTAAGTAAGATCTACAAATAAGTCAACATGATCAAAATAGTCAATTCACCCCTTAAGGAGTTATTGCATTAAAACGTTTTTTTTTTTTACATTTCTTGTGAAAGTCTAATTACTTTAAAAAAAATCGTCTCCTCTGAAACTACTTGGCCAAATACTTAAAAACTTTAATTGAATGTTCTTTATGGTATTTAGTTTATAGATTGTATTTTTGGATTTGATCCATTCAAAAACATTGTGGCAGTTTCTAAAAATATAACATAGGGGTCAAATGAAGTTTTTGGCTTTCATCTCAAAAACTAAAGCAGTAAGAGCAAAACTGACAGAGTTGAAAGTGTTAAACAGGTTTAGATCTACCTGTCAAGTAATCTTCAGACCAATAGGACAACTTATTGTTGGGTTACTGTCCAGAAATAGTTAATGTTTAGGAAATTTTACAGTTTTGGGTTATGTATTATCTTTAATATTATTCTAGAAAGAGAGAAAGTGTAAATGGCAAAATTGTTCAGCAAAGTAAGATCTACAAATAAGTCAAATGCCTGAAACTGAAATTACAGGTGAGCGATATCAGACTCTCATGAGCCTCTTGTTTTTAAAAGTATAATATTCATAAGAAAGTGATCGTTTTACAAATTGACCTTTCAGTTGTTAATCTTATTCTGAAAAATGTCAACAATTTTTAAGAGACAAATATTTTAGTTTTAGAAGAAAATGAAATGGTTATTAACCTCTGTGAAAAGGGTAACAGTTTGTAGAAACTGGCAACAACACTTGTTGTTGGCAAAATTGAAAAAAAAAAACATTGGTCAGCTATGAGAAAGTGCAATGAACTGCAAAAGAAAAATTGTAAAGGCAAAACGATGTGTATCTGTCATTTTTGAATTCTGATGGATGACATTTCAAACCCTTCAGGGGTTGCCAATCAAGTCAGTGTTTTAGATGCCAAACAGAAGTTAACATCAGCATGGGATTGCCTTAAAAATGACAGTACAATAACCAATGTTTAGCAAAATGTGGAATTCATGCAGAACAGTAGGTAAGATAAGAAAACATTTTAAGTACAAAGTCTTTTCAAAACAACAATTAGAGCAAAAAGAAATCAAATAAAAAAATATATCCATAAAATTAAAACGATAAACGCAAACAAACAAAAAACCTCCAGCTCAGGCCTTCACAATAAATGCATTTATATAAATCATGATATATTGCTGATTTAGCATATTTATTATGAACATTTTAGAAAATTAAGAAGGCCTCTTGTGATACTACTATATGTTCATTTTTCCAAATGATCTTCTAATTAGCCTATAATTTTGCAAAATATCTTAATAATCTAGCTTATGATGTCACTTTAAAGCAGTCACAAACAAATTGTCATCATTAAGCTTGGTTTACATGTACCTTTTCCTTTATAGTTTTGAAAATCTGACAACTGGTAATAAATCAGAATTGTTTTTTTTTTTTATTTCAGAAATTGTTTACCTAATCAATAATGACAATTGGGAAGATGAAGATATTATCCTGCTAACACCTGGATCCACATTTAGATATTTTGCGGATGTTGATAGTAATATAGCAACTGAATCTGAAGAACTCTTGTAATTGAACAATAATTTATATGCATGTTTTTCTTTTAATGTTAAAATGAATAAAGTGTAAAAAAACATTGTATTTCTCAATTCATAAACAAACAACTTATATTTGTAAACAATTTTATTCACAAAATTACACACACATAGTGTATACACAGTACATGTATAAATATTTATGTAGTTGTGTATAAGGTAAACACACATGAGACAATTTCCTATTGAGATGATGTCAATGGAAATTTCTTAAATGAAACTCTCAAGAGAGGCCCCCTCCATTATAAGGCCACTTTTTCCTTTCAGCAAGGACAGTCTCATAATGAAGGAAGTACTATATTATTGCTCAAACTAGAGTTGTTCTATACTTTGTGTTATTCTGATATCATGGATTTTTACAGTATTATACAGCCTGTCAGTCATCTGTTCTGAAGTACAATCAAGAATGTTGTAGAGCAGAATTTTTTTTGCTGTTCAAAAGGTGGATGGTATCTTTGTTTCAGAGGTTGATGAAAAACTATATAATGTTACAGGTATACTGTAAAAAATATTGCTTTTTGCAATGTACCAATTTTTGCTATGAACCCAGAGTAAAAGTCATGTTTGGTGTGAACACATAGATGTAGACTATGTCGGACCTCTAATGTCATAAGTAAAAAACTTACTCTACCCAATGTCTGTCTGAAAGTTTTATAATTTTATAAAAGTAATTTTCATTAACATTATGCCAAAATGTGACATATAATGTAGAAATAGTTTGCATTTATATAGTTTTTAAATGCTTTGTATCTTTTTTTAGACATTAGAAGCTGTTAAAAAAGCTAGATCTATATTGGAATTGAGTCAACATGCTTACAGAGTACCAAAACATTATATAGCAGGTAAATATTTCCAGGTGTTCAAAATCCCCTAAAAGTATATGAAATGCCATACTACTATATCTGACTTGCTTGAATAAATGTGAATGAAAAAAATGCTGCAATAGATAAATATCCATGCAAGGTTTTGATTTTTTTTTTTAATTCATGGATATTTTACTTAACTGGCCTATAGAGCTAATGGTAGTTATTGCCATCAATTGTTTTTCTGTGTTTGATTGTATTGTATTTGTGTGTTTGTATTGGGTTTTATTAACCAATAACTTAAAATACATTATAAATTGTCCATTTGATACGATTCCATGTGTCTGAGAGCTGGTCATAAATACAGGTCTTATACAGAAGAGCCGGTTAATACAGAATTTTTACTGGTCTTAATACAGGATTTTAACTGCTTGTTTTTGGTTCAAAAAGGTATCAGTATTACGCGAAATATTAGATTTCAAAATGTTTGATGTTAGAGTTGTTGTTATTTTTCATAGTTATACTTTTTTTTTCTTTGAGTATATATACAATTGTGGACGGTAGAAAGTGTGAATATTCAGAATTATCAACAATAAAAGATTATTTCTCTGAGGGCGCAGTCCCAAGTTAGAGAAATATGTACGGTTGACAATCTTGGATATGCACCGCTTCGAATTGGCTACATTTGTTTAATTATACCAAAGGGCCATTCGGAGCATTGAAAATACATGTTAAAGAAGCTCCTATACATGTCTTACTGTAATAATAAATAATTTGTCAAAACACTTATGTCAGAGATTTATTTTGTGACCTAAAATGCCTCATGTACAACAAATCAAGACTTTTTCTGTAAAGTTTTGATGGCCCTGAAAAGGGCCGTTTGTGAAATCTATTCTCGGCACCAGATGGATTTCAAGTACATGTTTCTTTTTCACTCCAGTCCACGGTCCAGTTCTTACCTAGACGTTGCCATTTTGTTTGCATACGTCGGTGACATCATTTTGATGAGAGATAACTCGTGTAAAAATCGAGAGTCTCAAATTTTTTTTACAGATGAATAAAAGGGTAATTCATTGCATATGATTTTTTTTTAGGATTATTCGACATTCCTTGCATTAAAATGACAATTAAGCCAAATAGATCATATTGATCCTGTATGAGTCTTCCTGCAATCGTATTTATCCTCAGTCACATTTTGGTGTTTATTTTAAATCATTGGATAATAAAGGTGTCATAAAATGTATTTTTTCATATTAATCCTGTATTATGTCCTTGAACAGTCGTATTGGTCCTCGGCTACGCCTCGAGCCACTACAGTTAACCTCGACCCAATACGACTGTACTTGAACATAATACAGGATTAATTTGAAAACTACCATTTAATAACACTATATTATTGTTTATATTGGATTGAATTGTATTGTGTATTTTATTGTTTTGCTTTGTTTGTTTATGAGCCAAATTGAAGGAAACCTATATATGAGGTCCTTCATTAAAATTGTGAACATTTTTATATTAACTGGTTTGCTTTTGGTTTTAACTCGAACACAAATAACATGAATAAGAGAGAACTGAAATTTAACTGAAAGTAATGAGTACACGATAAAAGGGTTAAATCAATATTGGATTAGGTTGTTATGTTTTGTTTATGCTTATTTGGACTTCAATGACTTGCAAGTAAGTGGTAAATCATTCCATAAAAGGTTTGAATGATTTTTCTCAGAGTGCTCACAAAGGGCTTATGCAGCAAGTGTTTTGGAAACACTTATATATTGTTGGAAGGAATAATTCATCTATTATTTTATCTTATTTTTAGGTCCAGTAATTGGAAAGTTTGAACAAGCTATTAAAGAAGTGATAAATGAAACCTTAGTAAAAACAATTACCAAACATTATAAAAAGAATGTAAGATTATCATGATTATTTTACATATCTCATAAAGACACATGAAAGAGGTGCTACTGCTGAAATATACGTGTACAAGTTAGTTCAGTTTGGTAAAAAAAAATATTCCATTTCTACTTGTTAAAACTTTATAAATGATCAGTTGGCCTTTAAAACTGCCAGTTGGGGGCCTCAAGTGGACTTTAATTTATAGTTGTTTTTGCAAGTTCACATCAGCAATACAAGTTCAAAACTCATGGTGGATTATATTGTTTCTAATGCCCTGTCTATAATAGAAAGGGGTGGGCATACTGTTTTCAGTTTGTACAACTGTCTGTTCATCTGTCATGTGTCAGGTTCACATTTTTGTTCAAAAAGTTGAACATGAAATTGTGGTCTCTTTACCTTGGAACTTAGTACACGTGTTATAATAATTGCAGATCCAATGCTCTGCCTACAATGCTAAGGGACATAGTGTTTTCAGTCTAAACAATCGTCCTTTCATCTGTTCTGTGTCACAATCGGTAAAAATTTAGATCAGACAACTATTCTGGTATCTAAAGATCGAAAGAATCATATCGCGGGTGAGGTGAGACACAGCATATCGTTTTGGTCAAACAATTGGTGAAGGTGACCTTTAAACTTATAAAGTGTCTATTTCAGTAGTTCTTCCTCATAATTCTGTTTGAGAGATTTTTGTGTAAGAAGCAGACCCCTGCTAACAAAGTCCATAAAGTATAAACATGCAAGAGCATTACGCATTAATTGAGATATATGTAAAAGCCATACGATTGAGCAGAGGGTATGTTGCTGCTGAGAAATGGGAAGTTGACAATTTGAAATATAAAATCATGTTTGTCATAGATTCAAGTTTGAAAGATTGATTGTTGGTGTTTAAATTAAGCAGTATTGATTATGTTGTGACGGTCAGTTTTTATTGATGGAGGAAGTCGGAGTGCCGTGAGATAACCACTGACCTTAAGCAGAAAAACTAATTATAGTCAATAAGGGAGCTACCATTTGATTTTTATGGGAGGGCTAGGATGAAATTTGAAAAAAATAGGCAGGACAGCAGTTTTGAGTAAAAAAAAAGGCAGGATGAGCAACTTTGTAAAAAAAAAGGCAGGATGACAATTTGTGTAAAAAAAATCAGGATAAACTAGTGAAAAAAATGGCAGGACCGAATAGAGTAAAAAATAAAAAGGCAGGACAGAGATTACAACTAAAAAAAAAAAAAAGCATGACAAAATTTTTTATCCTAGCCCCCCCATAAAAATCAAATGGTAGCTCCCTAAGATTTGAGTCGAACACACCTGCCATGTGCGAGATAATACATGTATTTATAAAATTTACAAAATTATAAAAGATTCTTTGCATTGGTATATATTTTTTTTTAACTTTTCCAACCAAATAAATAAAATTACACATAAACGAATTATAAATACTAAGATCTCTTGAAATTTCGTCGCTTTTTTCTAGGGAACTTCAAATAAGGGCTTCCTGAATTTTTTTATCAGGCTTCATGTGAAGATGATTTACTGTCTGATGCGTTTTCAGATTGATTACTGCTCCATTTACATAATTCTTAAAGCGGGGGTATCATAAGTGAGCAGAAGCTTACAGGTTTATTTGTTTTAGCTCACCTGGCCGAAAGGCAAAGTGAGCTTTTCTCATCACTTTGCGTCCGTCGTTCGATGTCGTCCATTAACTTTTAAAAAATTCTTCTCTGAAACTACTGTGCCAAATTTAACCAAACTTGGCCGAAATCATTATTGGGATATCTAGTTCAAAACATGTGTCTGATGACCCCGCTTGTCAAACAAGATGGTCGACATGGCTAAAAATAGAACATTTAAGGTAAAATGCAAGTTTTGTCTTAATATCATGAAAACCCCTATAAATATAGAAAATTTGACAGCGGGTAGAAATGTTAAGAATGTTTAGATCTACCTGCTGTCCTTTTTTTTCTTCTTCACAACTGTCGAACGACTGCTTATAGGAGTTATAGCCCTTAAATGTCAAATTTTATCATAATTTTTTAATCATTTTTGTCCATTATTTTTTAAACCTTTAATAGATACAGAGAAATTTAGTAGGAAAAATTATTAGCAAGGCAAGATCTACAAATAAGTCAACATGGCTGAAATCATCAGACGACTCCTTATTGGAATTATTCCACTTTAATGAAGATTTTTACCAATTTTTTACGTTTTTGCCTTATATCTTTTAAAAAAACTTTAATATATAGAAAGAAACTTTAAACGCCAAAATGATCAGCAAGTCAATATCTACAAATATGTCTAACATGACCGAAATCGTTCGTTGACTCTTTAGTGCAGTTATTGCCCTTTAATGAAGATTTTTCCCAATTTTTTGCATTTTTGCATATTATTTTGAAGACTATAATATTATAGATAGATAGAAACTTGATATAGCAAAAGCATATCAGCAAGACAAGATCTACAAATAAACCGTCATGGCTGAAATCTTTAGTCGAATCGTTATTGGAGATATTTCCCTTTAAAGATGTTTTTACCATTTTGAGTTTCTGCCTATTATCTTGAAAAGTGTAATAGATACAAATGTAGACATGGTAGATAGAACCTTTAAAAGGCAAAAATTATCAGCAGGACAAGATCTACAAATATGTCAACATGACTGAAATTGTCAGTTAACTTTGTTGAAGATACAGGTGAGCGACACAGGCTCTTTAGAGCCTCTAGTTTGTATTTTACTGATACATGGACTTACTTTTTGCAACAATCCTTACACCTTTATATCGACAGCAGCAGTCAAAGGCGAGACATAGGTTTCTGTGTAAGCCTTAACACATTTTTGTCCCCCGCGCGACGCGTTCCGGGGGACATAGAAATACCGGGAGTCCGTCCGTGCGTACGTCCGTCCGCTCTTGTTAGCGCTCTCACGTGTACAATTCTTGCCTCAGTTGCGCTTGTGGTAGCGTGTTTTCCTCGAGTGCGGGAGGTCGTGGGTTCGAACCCCGATCAGGTCAAACCAAAAAATTTTAAATTGTTATTTGCTGCATCTCCGCTAAGCACGCGGCATTGAGGAGTAAGAGCAAAGACCAGTCGGCTCGGAGTCAGAATAACGTGTCCGGGTAAGGTGAAATGTCTTCCTACGGACTGTTACCTTGTGAACTAGCACGTTAAATATCAGGCTTAGCGTGTCGATCTAGTACAAAGCAGGATTAATATTCATATTACATTAACATGTTATCGTCCTGATTATGCATATTGATTTGCCGCTGGACATTAAGCAGCCATTCATCATCATCTTTTATATGTACTGAAAAATTGAAAAAAAAAATTAATGCAAAGCTGATATATCAAGTTTTCTTTGTCCGCTACCATAGTTGAAATTGTGCACACAATCTTCAAATCATTTCCATTTTCCATTACTCATATCTAATCCTGAATTCTTAATCAAGATAATTTAAAGAAAGATTATTGTAATTAAAATTAGAAACTACAACGGTTTTAATGAAATCATGTATTACTAATATTAAGAATCTTAAAATCCTGATAATTATTTTTTTCAAAATATTATAATTGTAATTTTAGGATGTAATTTTGACAATATTTGGTCCGTCAGAAGCTATAGAAAATGCTAAACATTTGTTGAAATACAAACTGGATGAGACTGAGGTAAGAATAATAATTAAATATTTGATTATGAATTACATAATGTAAGTTTCATTACACTTCATCAGCGGAAGATATAAGGAAGGGGAAGAAGCTTAATGATTTTGGAATTAATATTTCAAAGGTTCAAGGAAGCTGTTACTAAACTTTGAAAATTTTTAGTTTTCTTTGTTGGATTGAAATGAAACTAAAATAAAACTGTAGATGAAAGATGTATGGACAGGATAGAACTCTGTCAATTTGTAGGTCAAAGATCAAGATAACAGCTGCTAAGTAGTCCAAAAAAGATTCCATTGATCTACAAGCTCCACGTTTGCTCTGAGCATCTAAATCCTAGCTCTTTTCAATGTATTGTACATCAATAAGCGATTGTGTAATGAAGATAAAATAAAGCATGCTTCCGGTTTGCAATTATAAATTAAAATTATGTCCTTCCAGGGTAACCATTTTAGAAGAAAGGATGAATATAGAACAGAGGAAAAGGATAGATATAGAATCGAAGAGAAGGATGGAAATAATACAGAAGAGAAGGATGGATATAGTACAGCAGAAAACGATGGATATAGTACTGAAGAGAATGATGGATATAGTACAGTAGAGCAGGATGGATATATTACTGATGAGAATGATGAATATAGTACCGTAGAGAAAGACGGATATAGAACTGAAGAGAAGGACGGATATAGAACTGAAGAGAAGGATGGGTATAGTACAGTAGAGAAGGATGGATGTAGTACAGTAGAGAAGGAAATAGACTTGGACAGGGAAGAAAAACCAGAGGCAAGGAAGATAGAGAAAATACGTTCATAGGGAAGAATATGCAAAGAAGTCATGAAGGGCAGAATCCATTATGCTCAGGATCTGATATAAGATCAAGGCAACCTACATATTCCCATTTGCCAATGCACATTGTTAGCGCTGTTCAATCTAATCCTTCATTCGCTCAGCACACACAATGTGAAGTAAAAAGAGTTGCTCCAAAAAGAAAAAAAGAAAAGCAAAAGTGAAAAATAAATTTATTGAAACAGATCATGGACAAACAAAACTGACAAAAGCAAGACTGCAGGACAATTGTCTAGGTAAATATATTGAAGCAGCCATAAAAGATAAAGGTGGAAATGGAGTGTTGAAAAACTGTGATGATGACAGAGGAACTTGTATTAGCTTGGATACTACTGGGATTTCAAATGAGAAAGGAGAAAATAGTTTTGAAAAATGCATTGGAAACGGAATTAACAGAAGAGATCACGAACAGTACTTAGAGTCTAAACAGACAAAAGACTCGTGGGAAATGTGGGATTCTGATGAAGAGTCTAGTATGAGTACAGAATTAGAGCAGTTTGAAATGGATGAAACCAAGGCAAGAAGTAATTGTTTCGGTAATAGTCTAACTAACCAATTATTATCAGTTCATGATGATACAAAGACTTTGGTTGCATATAACGTTGGTGGTAGAATGGAATCTAGCACTTCAGATGTTGAAAACCAGTTATCATCTGTTGATGATAGTACAGAGGCTTAATAACTGGAAAATACAAATAATTTTATACTTAAAAAAAGTTGCATATAACAATGTAAAATACAAATAGTTTACCTTAACGAAAAAGAAGTCAGATAAATTTTGTTTGGTGTGTATCATTTGGTGATTGTGTAATGGATTTTTTCCTTGTATTATATATTTACGATGAAGCATTTAAAACTGTTTTAAAAGCTGATCTTGCAATAAAAGTTATGTTTTAAATAGTTTTTACATAGATTTGAATTTATATATAAATTTTTTCATGAAAATATTTTGTTATGAATGCTTTGATTAAGAAAATTAATGTTAAAATGAAAACAAAACAAAAAATTTACATCGCAATATAGTAGTAGTTGAAGCTTTAAAAGTTGTTCATATTATGATGGCAGGTTTATGATACAGAGTCTTTCATTTTCTTGGTTATTGTGACATTTTGATTTGTTAAATATGTTAAAGTTTATAATAAATATTTGAAGAAAACAAATTGTCTGAATTTTTGTATATCTTGGAATGCCATATATACCAGAAACTGTTCCAACAGCTAATGAGAGTTCAACAGATGAATACGGGTAACAGTTATGTTGACACAAGTTACAAACTTGAGCTTTTTTAAGTCGTTGAATCCTTCATTTAAGCCCATTGAGCAATTACCAGAAAGAAGTTGAAGAAAAGTAATAAAAAAAAAGTTACTATGGCGCATTTGCCATTTTCACGTATTTTTATGAGGTTTTAGTATGGTGAACATCCACTTAGTATTCATTGTCCCCCAAGTGTTTAAAAAATTAAATTTCAAAATGGTATGCTGGAAAGGTTGAAGTACAATGTACCAGGATAAATCAAAGTCGAACATTTTACATATCAAAAATCGCAATTTGCAATGAAGTCTATGTCAATTCATGATACCCTTATCATAGATACCAGGCTTTGAATTTTAAACGCCAGACTTACACTTCGTCTACAAAAGACTCATCGGTGACGCTACAATAAAAAAATATAAAAGGGTCAAATAAAGTACGAAGTGGAAGAGCATTGAAGACCCAAAATTTCGGAATATTTCGCCAAAACAGCTTAGATGATATATTCTTGATGTAGAAAATCCTTAGTTCTTCGAAAAATTAAAATTTTTGTAAACGAGTTGTAATGTGTGTACTTTTGGATTTGTCTGATACATCTCTACTAAGTACTACTTTTTTGCCAATTTTTTTAATGAACTTATAATTGTTTGCCACACGTCTTTTCTCATAAACTACTGAACAGAACAGAATGAATTCATACTTTGTAAGCAGCTCAACAGTAATGAGTTATAATGTACAGTGTATAACTTAATTAAACTTTTCGGGTCAGTCAGACACCTACTTCCTATTTTCCGATACTTTTGAATTACGAATGCGGATATGCTAAGAAAAAAATTAAAACAACGTTATAAATTTCATACGTACGAAGATCTTTTCTTGATTAGCCTTCATCAAGAACGCTCAAAACCGAATATTTGAAAGCCAAGGATGTATGAAAACCGATCAAGTTGAAGAGCTTTATGACCAAAAAGTACATAAAAAATAGCCAATTCCATTTAAGGTCAACTTTGCCTGAGGGAGTTGAAACCTTAGTTTTTATAACATCAAATTTTGTTAACGGACAATTTTAGAAAAGTTTGTTATAAATAGGCATGTCAGTACCTAAGTACTGACTACTGATACCCTTGGGGACTGATAATAGCTGTACAACACGTGTGTTCTTTTTCATCAATGCTGATTCAAGAACAGCAGAAACATAAAATACAGTAGTTATGAAACTTGGACAGAAGTTAATATTCAAGACCATGAAATAGCATCTAAATGAAAAGTTTTTTTTTAAATTCTGTATTTCACTGATAAATGGACTCACTTTTTAAGTCAACATTACACTTTTACACTGACAGCAGCAATCCCAGGCGAGACACAGAATTCCGCGGAACTCCTTACATATTTTTGGGTTCTTTTTGGTCGTATATATCCTTATGTAATTAAGTAGTTATATAACCTTGGCATTCCAAATTTTTCTGTTCTTGATGAAGATAAATCCAGAAAAGAACTTTTGACGTATCAACTTCACACAGTGTTATTTTCATTTATACAATGTTTTTGATGTTCATTGAGACTACCAGTTTCAAGTTTTCCAGCAATTTGGACGTATGTAGGGTGATGATAATATCATTCAATTTAAAGAAACATGTGTCACACATGGAGATTTGTGTCGTTTATATATATCTTCAACCATGCTTGCAGATATTTCGATATCTATTATCTAAAAAAAAATCTAGATTTTCTAACTATATAAAAATAAGGAGATGTGGTATGATTGCCAATGAGACAACTATCCACCAATGTGCAAATGAAGTGGATATAAGCAATTATAGACAACCGTACGGCCTTCAACAATGAGAAAAATTCAAACCGTATAGTTGGATATAAAAGGCCCCGACATGCAAGCAAATGTGTTCTGTTTCATTTTGATATTAGAATTTCTGATGGCAATGTTCATACTAAAATTCATGACAAACAAGTTGACTTTCGACTTCCTTATTTTCTGTTCGGCTTGGTGACAATTTCCCATTGGTCTCTTAAATGCAATGTACATTTTTCGGTATATTTAACCAAATATTCAATGAAAGAAAACATGAGTATATAACAATGTTTCCAGAGAAATTTCTGTTAGGAGGAACAAATATACGTTGACAGGTACAGAGCACAGAGAAAGGATCATATTCGTATCTGCCCCTGAATTTCTAAACTCTAAATCGAGATACTAGACCCCAATGTTCAACTCAGCTCTCCGTAAAGTCTTGTATCGAGATACTAGACCCCAATGTTCAACTCAGCTCACCGTAAACTCCGGATGTAATGCTTTAAAAAATTATCACGAAGGTCGATAAAGCCAGAAAGATTTCCCTGATTTTTTTACCTGTAGAGTATATGCCACATGATTGTCGGATATATAATCTATTCCTGCACTTCCCGACATACTTTTCCTCTGAAACCACTGGGCCAAATTTAACCAAACTTGGCCACAATCATTATTAGGGTATCTAGTTTTAAAATGTGTCCGATGACCCTGCCAACCAACCAAGATGGCCGCCATGGTTAAAAATAGAACATAGGGGTAAAATATAGATTTTGGCTTATATCTCTGAAACCAAAGCATTTAGAGTAAATCTGACAGGGTAAAACTGATTATCAGGTCAAGATCTATCTGCCCTGAAATTTTCAGACAAATCTGACAACCTGTTGTTGGGTTGCTGCCCCTGAATTGGTAATTTTAAGGAAAAATTTTGCTGTTTTAGGTTATTATCTTGAATATTATAATAGATAGAGAAAAAATGTAAACAGCAATAATGTTCAGCAAAGTAAGATCTACCAAAATTGTCAGTCGACCCCTTAAGGAGTTATTGCCCTTTATAGTCAATTTTTAACAATTTTTCGTAAATTTTTGTAATCTTCTACAAAAATCTTCTTCTCTGAAACTACTGAGACAAATTTAGCAATACTTGGCCATAATTATTATAAGGGTATCTAGTTTAAAAAATTTGTCCAATGACCCCGCCTTCCAACCATCATGGCCGACTTGGTTAAAATAGAACATGGGGGTAAAATGCAGTTTTTGATTTATATCTCTGAAACTGAAGCATTTAGAGCAAATCTGACAGGTGGCAAAAATGTTCATCAGATTTAGATTTATCTGCCCTGAAATTTTCAGACGAATCCGACAACATGTTGTTGGGTTGCTGCCCCATAGTTCATGTAGTTAGTAATTTTACAGAAATTTTGCAGTTTTTGTTATTATCTTAGATATCATTATAATATCTAATATCTAATACTATTAATTATGATTTTAACCTTATTTTACATAATTTCCAAAGCATCAGTAAATACAGGTGAGCGACACAGGCTCTTGAGAGCCTCTAGTTGAGTTAGCAATGACAAAGTCTAATTTTTATTGTTGTTTGTTTGGTAACCTTGGTATTTTTGTATTGTTGTATCTTGTTATATTCAATATTGTTTCAACTACATTGAAATGAATAGTCACAGATGCAGCAACTTCTTTGCTAGTATAGTCGTTATGTACATACAATTAAACACAATATAAATATAAAAATATGTGGTTTGATTACCAATTGACAACTATCAACCAATGTCAAAATGACGATAATGTAAGCTACTTTATGCCAATTAATGATCAAAACCCATACCATGTAGACAGCTTTAAAACACCCGCCATGACACAATATGAACATTCCACCGAGAAAACTAATGGCTAATGTATGACAAAATAAACGAAAACAAATATGATAGACAACAACCAACAACCACTAAATTACAGGCTACTGGTTTGCAATTGGGACGCGCACATAAATGATATGGCGGCGTTTAACATGTGTGTGAGCACTCGTATCTCCCCTTACCTTGGACAGTGATGTAACAGCACAACATTAAAACAAAATATAAAACATATTTGAATATGGTTTGACTAATAAGATTGACATGAATCACCAAAAAAATCAACCTATTAAAGACAAAAGACTCAAAAGAAACGATCACTGAAAGCTAGTTCAAAGGCATTGATATCTAATAACTAAATCATGTTATCCCTGACTAATGTATCAATCAATACAACCAGCGGATCTAGAGTAAAGAAGTCTTTAACTGTCTGATAATAGTATGACCTTGTGCCTTGCCAAAATATATGTACATACATAGTATCGACAATGATTTTATTCAATGACCTAACAGATAACAAACAATGTCTCTCCAACTCCCTCGCTCTTTTTTCAAGTGCCTGCTTATTGTCAATCAATAAAAAAATTCAAAATTGGTAAAGAATCGTTGTATTTGTCCTTCAATATTTGCATTTATTTCATTTCGTTATAACGGAGTTTATATTTGTTACATTTTATTGAACTATCTGGATCTCTTAAATGTTTACTAGTAGACTCAAGAGAAAAACATCGTGCCTTTGTCTCACTGTCGCTCGATTAAAACCCAAAACGAACCTTAAGTATTTCTTCATGTGAGTATAAGATACAATCTAAAATCACCATTTTAGATCATTCCATTCATCAATTCCGCAAATTAAAATCAAACTTCTTACATTTTAAAAAAAAATTATGACCACATATTGTTACGTCAAAAATATGCTAATAATACTGCACAACCAATCATAATGATTAAAAAGTTTTTCAGTATCTTTACTCTGTCGTGGTAACTATTTTTATGAAATCTGAAAAAGAGATGAATACTTCAATTAAATATAAAATATTTGTGTTCACATAAAAGTATGAATATCGATAGATTAAGCATATACAAATGTAAATATAAAACAATAGGTTTCTGAATTAAGATGATACATCACCAGCTGCAAAATAATGAATTTATAAGCAAACCACATATGATATCTAACACTCTGAGATTTTTCTTTTATACTGCGACCAGTTAACTATCCAACAAATAAAGAATATTTGTCAAAAAGTGCAGAATAAAGGGCAAAAAAAAGAAGAAAAATAGGTATAAAAATATAAAGAATAGAGAATAATAAGGTGCTAAAATATAAAGAATAAAGAATAATGGGGTGCTAAAATATAAAGAATAGAGAATAATGGACACAATAAATAAAGAATAAAGAAACTGGCTTAAAAAATAAAGAAAAGAAATGAAGGATCTCCCTCCTAGACCCTCATACACATTGCTGGAATGAATTATATCTGGTGTCGGTACTTAAAAAAGATTAAATCATTCTTTTTTTTCGAGAATGTTCATGCCCACCATATTCATGCAACCACTTTGGTGTCGATTTCATCATTCAAATTGGTTCAATTTCCTTGTTTGTTCATTGGTTTGGGCGAAGTTTTTATGTGTTTTGTAAAATTTCCTCTTTTGCGGTTTAAGGTCATTAACCATTAGTTTAAAAAAAGGTCATACATCTATCATTAGTCTTAGATGCATGATTTTTTTCATTAGTTGTTATTGGCTTTGAACTAGCTGTCAGTAACTGTGAGTACTCTCAGATCTGTACATAGTGTCTTTTTGTTGTGAGGATGTATAAGTACCCGTCCACGTCCACTTTGTGTTTTTGATAGATGTATTTCTATTTGTATCCATCTGATGAGTTAAGCCTTTTTCAACTGATTTTTATAGTTTGTTCTTTTGTTGTACTGATACACCACTGTCCCAGGTTAAGGGAAGGGTTGGCGCCTTTAAACGAGTTGAACCCTGCCACATTCTGAATGTGCCTGCCCAAGTCAGGAGCCTGTGATTCAGTGGTTGTCGTTTGTTGCTGTGTAACATATTTGTTTTTCGTTCATTATTTTGTACATAAGTTAGGCCGTTAGTTTTCTCGTTTGAATTGTTTTACATTTGTCATTATGGCGCTTTTTATAACTGACTATGCGGTATGGGCTTTGCTCATTGTTGAAGGCCGTACGGTGACCTATAGTTGTTAATTTCTGTGTCATTTGGTCTCTTGTGGAGAGTTGTCTCATTGGCATAATTCATACCATATCTTCTTATTTTTATTTCAAGCATTTAATTTAGTTCATTTATAATTTCAAATTGGTTGAATAACATTTAACATGTCAGCAACGTTTATAGTGGCAGTTTTATTTATGTATCAAGTACTTAACCTTTGTAAGCAATTGGCACTTTAGCCATTTTTGAAATTCTTTATTGATGTTGCATAATGTTCAATCTTTAAAATATGTTAACGATAAAAGTATGTTTGATGGTGGTTGGAGTTCAAAACCCTAACCATCGAAGGGGATCATAAATGCATTATTTATTGGAGGTAGGGTACCAATCGGTTCATCATATACATGCCTTTTACTCTCATTGTTTTTGTTTTTTTTTTTTTGTCGCTTATATCAACAAGTTATAAACGACTGAAAATAGCTCAAAACTTGAATTGTTACAGATTTTTGGCTATTTTTAGTATTTATCAAAAATACTGTTTAAGAAGGACTTCGCTAACCAAAACCAAAATTATTTTGGAAGAAATGCTGTTCGCGACCTACCTCGATGCGTTTGACAAAACTCACTTCACGTGTTCTTCTTGCTCTTGTCCATTCTAATTTACCTTTTCTATATAACGTCATAATAATAGAAAGTAGCACGCATAAATTAATGTTATTGTAAGCTTTAATGGATAAAATAAAAGGAATTCGAAGAATAGTGAATAAGAGAAAATAAGTTGAAATATAAAGGAAAATTTACTTTGAAATCTTATACACCAAAAAGGGGAGGGAGCGATCCATGCTTTATAAAGTGCCTGTGTTTCAGACTTCAACTTTTTAAAATTACACAAGTAACTATATGTACCGTCACAAGAAATTTTGTCATCACCATCCGTGTCGACCATTTCTATCATCTCCTCCGTCTCTTCCCATGTCATTTTCTCTCCGAGATTTTCCATGATGTGTCGGAACTCTGATACTGTGAGATAACCTTTTCCGTCTTTATCAAAAACTCTAAAGGCCTCTCGAATATCCGCAGCGGTTTCTTTAGAGCAAAACTGTTTCGTCATGATCGTCAAAAATTCATCAAAAGTCACTTTCCCATCCCTTAAAAAATATGTTGAAAATTATTTTTTTAATATAACGAAACATATTTAACTGTTCGCCATTCGCATTTTTTTAAATTCTGTGAATAGCTTGACACATAAATGAAACAGAAGAATATATATATATATATATATATATATATATATATATATAAGTAAGACTCAGATCAACGTCTGTATAAGATCTAATCGACGTCCGTTCATCAAATCGACGTCCATAATCTGACGTCATAATGAAATAAGATTCCAAGTCAACGGCCAATTATAAGAATAAGAATATTTATTGAATCCAATTAAAGGGTCCGTTTCCGAGCATATACATATATATATAGTATTAATTATACAGTAATTTTTAAGATATTTAATGAATGACTGTATTACTTTTTCTGTCTATGAAGAAATAACATCAAAAATGTGGTGCACACTGAATAACCCGCGTAGCGGGTTATTTTAAAGTGTGCACCACATTTTTTATGTTATTTCGAATAGACAGAAAAAATATTACAGTCATTTCTTATAATTTAATTCTTAATTCCATTTTAAACCGGTGTAAATCATGAAAAAACGTTGATGACGTCAAGGTCACATGACAAAATTATGTCTATGAGCTGATAAACAAAACAACGTCAGCCAATCGGAAGACGCGTTACATCCAAAATTAAGTTATATTACATCAAAATAAATGATTAAATAACTATACTCCATACCAGATGGTGTTTGAAAATAAATAAAATAGAATATAATTAACCCTCTCTAATACATAAAAAAAAAAAAAAAAAAACTACATCACTACTACATGTATATTTAGTTAGTTACAGGAATGCAAATTTTCTCTTATTTCAAAACAAGTACTTATAAATCTTGACTCTGACATATTAACATTTTCAGACTCACATGACATTAACCCAATAAATTGTTCATACTTTGAAATATAAGGGAAGTTTTTACATTGAATGCATGCTTCATTAAGAATAAAATTCCGTTCCTTTACATAAGCAGTGCATTCCATTAAAAAATGAAACTCGTCTTCAACCTGCATATTTTTACACTGCCCACAAAATCTTTTATCTTTATCGATTTTTTTATATCTACCTTTCTCAATAGCTAACCGATGAGCACTGATTCTAAATTGAGTGAAGCTTTTTCTATACTGAAATTTCTTAACTTGACATAAATATGCTTCCCCTTTGAAGATGTTTTTAAATTTAGAATAACTACGCAATTTTCCTTTTTTAACATTTGCATTATCTTCTATAGTATTTTTCCAGTAAATCCTATATCTCAAATCTAAATATTTTTAACCTTTTCAATGTCATAACTTTCCATATCAACATCAATACATCTTAAAATATATACAATATTAGAATACCAAGATGACTTATTACATTTGTGAGTGTCAATACTTGTGAATAGGGCTTGTTTTAACAAATGATCCTTTTCTAAACCATTAATTCATTGTAAAAATTTAAGAATAGAACAAAAAATTTCAGTATGCAACGGAGTACGACCTTACTCTCCCATAACAGCTAAATTACATGACTTTTTATTTACCCCGAGAATGTATTTGTAGAACTTTAAACTTAAGTTCTCGCAATCAAACTTACTAAATTTTTTCTCAATTTCAAAGGGGCTGTTTGTTTGACATTTTGAAAAATTAAAAGTACAAGTATTCCAAATTTTTGATCCATATGTTAAAATTGGCTTTATTGTATGGTCAAAGATATGTAAACAACTATCAATTTTTGGGATGTTTTCACCGAAAGAACTTTTTTACTTGAAAAAAAGCTTTTAATCCCCTTTGATACAAATCATATCTAGCCGTAGAAAAACTTCCAGAAGCAGAAAAAATAACACCTAGGCTAGATATTTATAATTTCTAACATTCTCAATTATATGACCCTCTAATCGACGTCTTTTTGTCGTTCTCAAATCGACGTCCAATATTTGGCTTCTCTAATCGACGTCCTTTTTACGGACTTGCCGCAATGACGCCACAACTTTATTTAAAGAAAACAACTGTTTTATTCCTGATTTGATAAAGGCGTTTTCCGAATTCAAATGGTTGGTTTAACCTAAAAACTCCAAAAGTTGTTAAAAAAATCTAGCAGAGTCGAAATAATAATACTTTTCAACAATTCGCCGTTTCAGAATCTAATGCATTATTGGAAATATTTTCAAAATCGTACATGAAAACATTGTGATTGGTTAAAAAAGTACTAAACAATTAAAATTCAACCAATGACGTAACGTTATTTTCATTTTGGTGTACGAACAATGAGATTACCTATGGTCCTTTAGATTTTAAAGAAGCGAATTGACTATACTTATTTATTCTGTCTAATGTTTGAGACTGTATATTGCCCCTAGATGTCCTTCGGTTATCTTCATGTTTGGGCTTCTCTTATTGTCTTATATCCACATGTCATTTATTTATATGAATATGAAAGGAACAAAACAACGTAGATCGAGCGGATTAACTTCTTTCACCAATATATTGATATGCATGTACATGTAATATGATGTCGATGTTTGTATTATTGTCATTTACAAATTTTTGTTCTTTGATGTTTATCAAGTTGATTATTTTGGACGGGATGTGAAGAAGACCCAAAATGAACTGTTACTCCAAGAACTATTCACATTATCGTTTGCTCAACATTGGAGCGGAGTAACAGGAGACTTTATTTGTACAAGTGCAAATAAGGCAAACATTTATTTGTGTACATATTATTTGTACAATAGTTGGCTGATTGCAGGATAAAAACAACTACGAATAAAGAACATAATGCCGCGTACATGTCAATGAGACAAACCCATCAACACAAAAAGAAGAGATAGTTACACCGATATCCAGGTATATTGAACAGTTTTATCGAAAACATATTAGTCATTTAAGTAAACTACCGCACACAAAAAAAAAAAAAAAAAAAAATAGACTAAAATAAAAATACGTTGTATTCACTTTCATGACATATTTTTGTGTTTGAAAAAAAAGGGGGGTGATTAATTCTCAGCCATGTTAAAGTTATTTTTATCGATTCCACCATGCAAATAACAAAACAGATCTTTACTCCGTGTCCGTACATGGGCGACAAACAAATATAACGGAGTAAAGTGAAAGATCTGGGCTTATATGCATAAAACCACTTATGTTAAGATATCCATTCGTAGTACTAATTTATCGTAGGACATGTAGAAAATCCGTCCGTTCGGAACAAATCATAACTTAAGTTGCTTTATGCATACGGGCCCAGATTTTAACGAGATCGAAATCGTGCGTAAATGAAAATAATATATATATAATTTATATTATTCTTTCAAGAAACTGGTATGTTCATATGGTAAATCATATATCACCTTTTCATTTTGGTACAAAAGAAGAAAATAAAACCTCAGAAAATGTTTATATCAAATATGTAAATGCTATAAATTTATCTGCTTTCAACAACAGTTTTTTTTGGCAAGGATCACAACCGTAATATATTCTATTTATTTTAACGATGCTAATTGACACGATTTCCTGTCGCTTGTTTGTTTACTACTGACTTTGTTTTACTACGTCTTGGTTGTTTTTCACTTTATTTTATCTTTTGTATTTCTTACAACACCTAAAATTGGTCATACGAATAGATTTAGTTATACATTTTTCAGTTCTGCTATTTTCAAAAGAAAAAATTAAAAACACGGAGTAGGCCTATGACAAGGTTTTACAACAGGCGCTATTGACATGGACCTCTTTTCTACTTTACTTATACGTCTTTAAAAGAAACCTACAGAACTTAAGCTTATCTTTCATTTCAGGAACGTGTACGAATTCCTGCAAATACAATGTACCACCTACAGTATACGTTGGGACCAGTTGAGAAAAAATAGATGCATATATGATCTGTGTTCATTGATATATACTGTTGGAAAAAGCAAGATCAGTATACTCTAAATAAAGTAAAATAAGCAAAAATGATATAGAACTTTAAAAAAACACCTGAATTACAAACAAGCATGTTAAAGAAAGGGGGCGGCGAATGCCATAATCGCCTTTAAGTTTTACCATCTATATCAATCTCATCTACAATTTTCTTCAGTTCTTCATCTGTTGGGTGTTTTCCTAAAGATCTCATGACAACTCCTATCTCATGTGTTGTAATAGTACCGTCACCATCTTTATCAAACAGACGGAAAGCTTCCCCACATTCTGAAAATATGGGAAACTATGAGAGTTCCTAATCGACTGAAAATAAGGGATAACACTCGAAAAAGTGGAATCATTTTAAATAATCTACAAAATAAACAATGAAACTAAAACCAAATTGGAGAAAAAATGAAATGAGTCTGAAAATGAAAGATATATTTTAATCCATGCAAGAGGAGATTTTGGTATACAAGAGCTTGTCCAGTTAAAGTGGGGATTTATTTAGCACATAATTGTCAGTAAATACTACGAACTGCAATTAATGTGTATTTACTTTGATACACAGGAAAATAGTAATTTTCAAGTATTTTATGGGTTTGTTGTCACCTACTAATTCACCATTATCCGTTTACAAACAAGTTGTTTTAGTAACTTACCTTTAATTTGCTCTTCGGTTAATTTTCAGCCTATAAAATATTTATTAAACAAATTAGAGACATTAATATCATCAACATAGATAAACAATTATTTTGCTTCCAACTAATTAATAACCTGTAAAACAGGCTATACATAATATTCGAATATTTATACAGCCTTGGCTGAAAAATTTTGGGATTGAGCGTTCATGAAGAAGGTAATTCAGCATAGTGCTTCGGACGCACAAAATTTAAAAGGTATTGTCATGGTTAGAAAAGACCGTCTTTCAATCCAATACTGGCGACTATAATCTATAATGAAAACTCGTGTACGAAATGAAATTGCAGTGAGTTCAAGTTGTAATTGTGTTTTATACTTGTGTATCTTTTATGAATTAATCATAACTTCAGAAATTATTGCGATTTTTGTTTAATGCGAAAAGTACGACTCCTTGAGTATCGCAATAATAAGACCTCGCATTCTGATAAGCAAGTTATTTGGTTTGTTTAGAAATAAAGATATGTATAGATTATTACATGGCATTTTCATATCAGACCTTTATCGGCCCTAGGTCATGATATCAGCCCAAGAGCCGCAGGCTCGAGGACTGATATCATGAACGAGGCCGATAAAGGGTCTGATATGATAAATGACATGTAATTATCTTTTTATCATATACTTCAACAGAAGAAATACAGACAAGAACTATTAATTTTGTCTTTCTATGAATTTTTAGATAATAATTTACAGACAACCAAATACAAATTTCTTAACTTTAATTGTTTTTATTGATATTACAAGCATTTTATTTATCTTGTCACAACAATTATCATGTTCTTAGTTTGAAATTTGCTCCTTAACAATTTTGTGAAAAGTCTTAAATCACTTGCAGTTTTCCGCACTGTGTTGTCGTTTTCGAACAAATTTCCGGAAATGCACGAAGTTGCATGTGATAAACGTCACGGAAATTAACGGAAAGGCATGTGATAACATTCCGGAAGCAGTCAATAAAGGTTCCTTTATCAGCCCGCTGAGGAAATTCTTAGGAATCTGATCAATAAACCTAGTAATCCTTTCATAGCATTTTAATATTTTTAAATGTTATTGAACTGTAAAATTTTAGTAATATTTTATACAAGTATATGATAAATACAGATATCTGATACATAAAACTGTAAGTACGAGAAGCTTTTCCTGAAATCGCAAACACTCGCATTTTTGTTCATTCTTAAAAACAAATCGCAATAATAAATACACGCTATAATTTCTGATTTACAGTACATTGCATCTTTAAATTTAATGTAGATTTGCGCAATATTTATTTGCCGTCAAAACCATATATATATACAACAAGCACACAAGAGACCGTAGTCGTCTCAACAAAAGGCTGTTTGCATGGTTTGTGTGTGTGCAAAACACAGTGGTGCAAAAATAGATATTTCAAATATTCTATATTCAAAACTCACCATTATTGATTATCTCGCATGATCAGTTATAGGATACGTTGAAGCAGCTAGAAGGTTATAACTTTGACGTCATCGAAAACTACTTTTGACGTCACTTACAGTAAGATCACGTTACAATGACATGATATTGCAGAAAGAATATATGCGCACTGTCTATAATATAAGAATTAGTGGAACTTTCTGTGAGCCCGCTAAAATTCATTTCTACTAAGAGTAAACAAAAATATAGACCAAAATGGTGTATTAAACAAGAAGCGGAAGATACCAAAGGAATATTCTACCTCATGAGTCTAACGTGAGGGTACCTACACCTACTTTTTACAGTTTATTCGCCTACGTTTATCTATGATCCAGACAACAGTTTTCATTCTGTGTTCTTTTTTGTAGATATATCCTTATTTACTATATAGTTCCACGTATTTAATATTGAATCACAGAAAAATGTGTTTGATATCGACCTCCAAAAGATCCATGATTCTGTAATGAGGAGTCACGGGGGGCAATTTCGATATTTTTTGGTAGGGGTGTGCCATTTTGCCTAAAAAAAACGTACCCATTTTAATTAAAAATTCACTGAAATTCGGTACCTATAGTTATATAAATATTTAAGAAAGAATGACCTATAATTATATACGATATTTAAAATATGACCCATGCTTATATATATATAAGCACTAAATATATATCATCACTCATAATTCATAAAATATACATCTACCCTTAAGTTTTTTATAAATGAATTGACATCGTTTGGTGCACATATATTTTAATATAAATTGACCATTAATAATGTACGATTCTCGACAGCATATTTATATATCATATGATATGTAGATCATACCCCAAATCAATATACAGTTATCAAACATAAATGCATTTTAATATAGGATGTCATTAAAAAGGAGGGTCATTTTTATATAAAATCTCGCAAAATTATGACACATATTTTTGGCACATCCCCGTATACCTGTAATAGAACTTTTGACTCCGCAGTTTAATTTTTTTCGACGGGTTACCTTCTCTGTGGTAGGACATCCTAGTACTCGGTCAAGTAAGAGCAACCAAAAGAAGTAAAATCAAGCTTACGATCGGTACAGTTTGGGCGGAAAATGAACTATTTCATATTTTCTATAAACGACAAAATAATCAGAAAAACAGTATTTTTTTCCTCGTAAATTGCACCTATTATATATTTGATTTTACCTCTTTTGCTTGCTCTTACTTGGCCGCGTACCAGGATGTCCTGGCTACCCATAGAACAGGTACAAATGTAACCTGTCGAAAAATTATATAATCCGGAGTCAAAAGTCGGGAATATGAAAATAGTCTATTGCTCATTCTTAAAACTTGACTTTTTGTGGACGTAGATTTTACTTTTTCCAATGAATACTTCATCGGTTGATATATACTGTGAACGTTTTGTGTATATTTAAATATATTAAGCTATGTTGACAGACGTGCATTATGTCAAATCATAAAAATACAAATTGTTTAGTCTCTAAGAAAACTTGTCAGATTTCCGCTGCTATCTAAAATTTTTCCAAATGGGTGCAATTTGGGTACTGTATCGTTAAGACAAACAAAACGGCAAAATGACAATCTACAGTCTACAAAACACAATATAGGAAACTAAAGACATTACATGAACCCCAACAACCCACCAAAAACAAAACACAAATAACAAAAATAAACGGGGTTGATCTTAAATGCTCTGGAAGGCAAATAAACCAACAGTTTAGAAAAAAAAAATCTATAATAACGAAACCATTTAAATAAAGGCGGAAAATCAATCTAAACCGAAGCTTGATCTTTACTCGTTATCATATGACATATAAGAAACCCGAATAAACATTTGATTGAAGTATATTTATATGATGATATGGATTTACAACACTATAAGAGATGGTAATGTACTTGAAATGATTATAAACTATTTGTTTGGAAGAAAAACTTGATCTTTACTCGTTATCAAAGTCATGTAAGAAACCCGGGTTGACATTCAACTTATAGTATTTGGATTTACACCATAGAAGCAAGATGGTAATGTATTTGATGTGATTATAAAATATTTGTTTGGGAAAAACTTGACGAAATCCTACAGTCTTCAACTACATTAATTTCTTGCTTTTATATAAGTCCGAGCAATAACTCTTGCTTCGAGTAAATATATAGGCGAACTGATGAGAAAGAAAAAAGGTGTATACCTAAATCAGACAGCAACCTAGCGATACAATCATCGAAACGACAACTATAGAGTAGAGGTCAACAAACGGTCTTCAGCGATGGATAAGATTCTATTCAATATGTCAAGTTCTAAATCGTCCCATGATTAGAATAGTTCTCAGTAAATTTTAGAGACAACAATCAATTCCTAAAATAACAACAACAAAAATCAAAATATAACTATAGACATTCATTAAATAGTTTCCTGGCTAGAGACGAGTATCAGGACACGTGGCGCTGTTAAAGTAGCCCTTTGATAGCTCCCTGTCACTTATGAGACTAGATTCGCAGTGTTAGTAATTCAATGCCAATGAGATTATCTATACATGCAATCAAACGGTTAGCCATATTTAGTGAAAACCATTATCAAACGTTTCCATATATCGATTTATTCGAACAATGATAACATGATATTTAATATGGCTTTATATTTTTATTGGACGAGTTTTCTACACACATTCATATAAACATCCACGAAAATTTCCTTTGTGAAAAACAAATGGTAAAGTGATTACAAACTAATCCAAACAGTGATCGAAAGTAAAAGTAAGTATAAAGTTTTCAGAAAATTGAGGACGAAGATTAAACATATTTATATTGATACGACTGTTTATTCATCATAAATTACTTGCAATGTATATCACCCGTTCGTTTAAACAAACACAATAAACCTTCCATATTGATAATACTTATTTGAATTTTAAGGATATTCGTTCCTCTTGTTTTTGAATTTTTTGCCAGATATTCGGAATCCGCTGGTTTTATCCATGTAGTGTTATTGAAAATTTTGCCCGCTAACCCCTACTTCTCTTTTCATAATTTTATTACATATAGTTAAAAAGCCATATTTGAAAATCTTATAAAATCCTTGTTATTTTTTGTCCCCTACCGACCAAGTCGAAGGGGACTTTAGGTTTGCACTCCTCTGTTTGTCTGTCTGTCTGTCTGTCTGTCTGTCTGTCTGTCTGTCTGTCTGTCTGTCTGTTGTCTGTCTGTCTGTCTGCTGTCTGTCTGTCTGTCTGTCTGTCTGTCTGTCTGTCCATCCGTCAGTCCGGCAAATCAGTTTTCCACACTATTTTCTACGTTCTTGAAGATATTGATTTGATATTTGGTATATAGTTTTATCATGAATGGTTACAGACCAAGTTCGAATTTTGTTCCGGTCTGATGATTTTGTGCGGAGTTATGGTCCTTGGACTTAGAAAATTCATGCAAGTAATCAGTTTTCCGTACTTTTTTTTGTCATGCTTAAAGATATCGATTTGATATTTGGTATATAGTTTTATCATGACTAGTTACAGATTAAGTTCGAATTTTGTTCCGGTCTGATGATTTTGTGCAGAGTTATCGTCCTTTGACTTAAAAAAATTCAGGAAAGTAATCAATTTTCCGCACACTTTTTTTCATCATGCTTGAAGATATTAATTTGATATTTGGTATATAGTTTTACCATGACAAGTTATTTTCATAGATTTTGAAAGAAAAAAGGTGCCAATGTTAAATAGAAAATGAAAGGATATGGAGTAAATGTACATAGGACAAAATCGCACACAATACATAGAAAACATAGAAAATTATCAATGAACAGGGCTTTTATTCCTGTTCTTAAATGTATGAAAAGTCTAGAGAGAATCATTTCCCGCCAAATTTTCAATGGCTTAAATCTCGAAAACAAGCACCGGACCATTATTTTTTTTCTGCTTTTTTAGTTCCTCTATTTATATACTATCAATTTATAACAGTCCTTAAGGTGGCTCGGCCCTTTAACAGTGCGCATATTTTAACGCATGTTTCTAACGACGAGCGCCTTGAAACGGTCGCTTTGAGGGTTTTCTCAAAAATAGTTTTGACGACATTGGAACGCGGGCGTGTATGAAAGCACCCTTTCCAGGGCCCTCGGTCATAAAACTTTACTCAGTACTCGAGTACAAATTATGTGCTCGAAACATCAAATCCAGTATTTTGATTGGTTGATTTCTGAGTCTGAGTACAATAACCGTGCTCGAAAGTTTTATGACCGCAAGGCCTGATGTCAACAAACTATGCAAAACGTTCTACAAAACAGGAAATACGTATGGTCAGAACTACAGAGTAGTTTGTTCATTTTCACATAAAAGGACAGAATTATACATGATATATTAAAGCATATTACATTAAAAAAGAAAATATAAATATTGACATGTACGACGGTATCTGGTGCGTTCGCTCCAAAACACATTCTCACCTTACACGTTCGCCCCTTGGATCCGTTCGCAACCTATTTAATTTTCATTTAAATACTGGTTGAATATATCAAAAGATGTCTTTAGATGTATTAGTATATATATATGAAAATATTTTGTCAATGACGCAATGTTTAACCGTAAACAAAGGATAGTGATGTAAACAACTGCATGTCACCTTACGGCTTTCAAAACGAGTAAAACCCATATAGTACAGGCGCGTAGCTGCCTTTACGCAAAAATCATTTGCTTGCACATTTTTTCACAAAAAATAATTGTGAAATTGAATTATGGATAGTCTTTAGTCTTTACTGTACTTGCAACTACAATCACGTCACAAAGTTTAACCCCGGTAGAAATCAAAATAATGATGAAGATTGATTGATTGTTGGTTGCTTAACGTCCAGTGGCAAATATTTCATGCATATGCATATGAAGAAGCTAGATTATTATTTTAACAAGGGGCAGCGGATAACGAAAGCCAAAACGTTATATCTAGTTCGCCTAGTAAAGATGTAAATGAGCCATGTACGTCGAGTTTACAAGACGTTACTGCAAAAAAATAACATTGTTTGACCCCTTATCCTGATATGTCTAACCTGACAAATGATGAGTTGTCAAAACATGAAACAAAAGTCAACCTACTGCAGCATGAATGGGAGCCAAACTCGTATGGAAACTACTCTTTTCCATCTAGGTAATTAGAATATGAAAAAAAAAACAATTTGACTTTTAGATGTTGAGATATATTAACGGGGTAATACCCAGCCCCTTCCTGTAGTAACTTAGTCGGCTTCGGGTCAAGATTTAAAAGTGGTCGTTCGATTTCGTATTCCCATTGTCCGTTCGTCCAAAAGACTATTAATTCACATGGGGTATCTGTGTCCCAAATGACCTTCTACCGTTGTCGTAGAAACCTCTCATTTGATTTGAAAATGACATTCGTGAGAAACACTACGGGTGTCTTGCAAGAAGCAAGACCTGCTTACCCTTCCGGAGCACCGGAGGTTGCCACATTTTTTTCGGGGTCCGTGTTTTTTATCTGTATTTAGTTTTCAATGTTGAATGTTTTTTGTTTGTCCTTTTGTGTCTTATCTGTGTCCATTGATTGCCCTTTTATTGATTAACGTTTCGGTTGTCTACTCTTCCTGATCTTCCCGTTTTATAGAATTTATTTTATATTTGAAAATAATTATGTTAATAATATGAGCAGCAAATTACGGAACTCACTAGAATTTTACTATCGTTTCATGAAAATCTGGTATAGTAAGAAACAGATAGGGTATTTTTCATGTTCAAAGCTGTCACTGTAATAACTCATATGCCTTCGTATGAGCTTCCGGGGGATTTGCTTCCCTGGACCGCCGTCTAGGGTGCTGTCCTGGATTCCCGACTAGGTGCTACCCTGGACCAGCTGGGGACTTTGAGCGGTCCATAGCCTCTCCTTGCCGAATCACTATAAAAGTCCACAAGTATTCACAAAATAGGAGTTTGAGCGTGAAGGAGTGATGTGAATTTTATAAGCATGGCATACCGGGAAAATGCTGGAAAAAATTATCATTTTCTGCATAAAATGGTAAAAAAAAATTTAAATTAGACTCGTTCCGCTCCGCGATACTAATGATTGCACTTTATTTTAGGCCAGCTACGCCCCTGTAGTATGCTATAGTATAAAAGCATCGGGATTCATCTGCACGCTATAAATAATAAATAAATAAATAAATAAATAAATAAATAAATAAATAAATAAATAAATAAATAAATAATAAATAAGCTTTATTTAGAGTCGGCAAAGTATACAAGCAGAGTCAACATAAGCTCTAATGAGCTTTTAACCGTTTTATCCGTTTGGCGTATTATAACATTTTGTTACTGTCAAAGGCTCTTTTTACTTGAAATATCTTCATTTCCAAGTATTGGTAGGATCTTATTCCGAAGTATGTGAAATATTTTCCCAATGCAAAATTTTGATAATAATTACGTATTTTTATTTGCCAAAATTTTTGAACATAACAATTCCGGAGTATGTGAAATATTTTAACATGCAAAATTTTGATAATAGTTCAGTATTTTTATTTTGAACATTACAATTTTCAAACAAAGACTAAATACTTGATAGTCACACATAACATTTTATTTAAAGATTTATATACTTTATCAAATAATGGTCACGAAAATATCTAACAAATTTTCTCGTATCATGATTCTATGATTTTGGAACTCTAGTCCTATAACATGAGACCTCAGGGCCAATGTTTTCTATTTATGATATTTTCTTTTTACTTATTTTGCTATTTGTTAATTTTCTATTTTCTGTTGTATCTATCAATATGCCAACAGAGTTCGCATTAGAAAAAAAAGGAAATATTAGCGTAAAACTAAAATAATTGATTAAGAATGAGTTATTATAATAGACTAACGGAACTCGAGCAACATATTTTTGTTTTACGCAGAAAAAAAACCGGACACTTCAGTAATTTGCAGTTTTCCACCTTTGATCATGTAGATGAAAATTGGTCAATAGCAACCGGGACCTTACTAGTATTCCGACCTTATATATCGATATATGCTATTATCCCTCAATACCGCATGCTTTGCGGAGAAGCGCAAAATATTTGGTTTGACCAAGTCGGGATTTTGCCTAGGACACACATCCGCAGTCTACCGGGCAGTTCCAAACACTAACAGTTAAAGACATTATATATAAACAAAATCTATACTACTTACTAGGTTCAGGAAAAGTTGGGATTGTAATTTTAAAACTCCGCCCAGTACACAGGGACGCTATATTAGTCGGTGATATTGGCAAACTTTAACTTCTGTCTTACTTTTTGACATGCGTTTTTTTTCAAAACGGAAGCTAATAAGGAAAGTTCTTGATTTAAAAAAATTAAAGTGGAGTGTGTCATTGCGGCAATAAATATGTATGACAACTTTTTTAAGTATGTGTGAACACTGGTTTGACCCACCTGCTAGCTGCAAAGAAACGTAATTATCGGCCTATGATGATAATATGGAGATGAAATTTTTTTTTTAATATTGACTTTTAAATTTGAACTTTGGTGGATAGTTGTCTCATTGGCAATCATACCACATCTCCTTATTTTCATATCGTAGGGTTAACATGGGTACATAAATACCACTTCCTAATCTGACAGATAATCCCTTGCTATGATAGGGTGTTCATACAGCTGGATGTATAAATACCTCCCGGAGGGGCACTTCAATACTTAATTGATAGGGGTGCCGCTGGGGCCATCTTTTCATATAATTTATATTTCAAAAATGTATACCTTTTCATATATTGCGTAGGTAAAATGTAACCATTTCCTATATTGTTTGGGTTTCATGTGGTGTGTAATGTACCAAAGTGTCAAAAGATAAAATTGGTTGATAAAACACAACCGAGAACACCAAGAAAGATGACAATGAAGCAGTTATGAGAACTTTATTGACCTTGTATTATATTTCTGATAGTTTTCCGACCTATACACATATATTTAAGCCTGAAAAGGTGACATATTCCAGCGGCACGGCACGTCCTATTACCTTGTATATAGGACTCGATTGAGGGGGAGCTACTTCAATACTTAATTGATAGAGGGTGCCACGGGGTCCCTATAATGCTTGGATTTCATGTAGTGTAATTTAAGACTAGAATACCAAAGTGTCAAAAAGAAAAATTGGTTGATACAATCACACCCGGGAACAACAAGAAAGATGACAGACGAAGAAGTTATGGAAACTTTATTGACCTTATCATATATTTCTGATAGTTTTCCCGACCTATTCACATATTTTCAAGCTTGAAAAGGTGACCTATTCCAGCGGCACGTCCTATCACCTTGAATATTTCAATATATACATTAAATAATCATACCATACACCAAATATAATAACCTATTGATTACACAATGTAGCATGTTAAAGAGGACTTACCATTGACCAATGAACCACGCAAATGTGGCCAATGACAACTGCCAAACAGACATGTACTCCTTACATTTGTGAATCATTGCATACATATAGTTTACCTACTACATGTACTAAGTCTTTTAGTATTAGAAAAAAAGACAAAAAACACACAAACATGACATTGACAAATGACCTATTGCTAACAGTATCTGATAAACAACCCCAATCAGGTAACTTTCACCTTGATCACGGATCCATGAAATGAGGTTGAGATCTTTGTAGCAATCTGTATCAATTTGAGTGCATATCTAAATTTACAAAACAATATTAATCTGGATCATTGTGATACTGTAAATTTAGAAATTATTGTGAGGTTTTAATAATGCAAATAATGCGACAGGATGAATATTGCAATAATAAGAACTTGCATTCTGATAAATGAATTATAGATCTTTATGCAGATTTTTTGTAATCACAATATTAAACTCGCAATTTAGTCCATTTGTCAAAAATCGCAATAATAAATGCATAATAATTTCTGAATTTACAGTAGGTAAAATGTCAGTTAATCATGTTACTAGTGAGACACAAGTTTTCCCAGACAATATATAATTCTTTTGGTTGTTTTGTTTGGTTGCTGTCTCATTGAACAAAACTGTATTTTATTTCTCCTTTTATCCAGAAAATATAACTTTTGAAATAGAAACTGAATAGCATATGGATGGAAAACAAATGCCAAATGATGTAAAATATTTCAAGTGGCCATTTAGGTCAGGGGTTGGTGAGGTAAAAGATGAGGCAAAGGCATGTGCATTTACCACAACTGCCACTTGGTATTATGATTTCAAAATTTACAAATCTCATAGCTACCTTCTGTATTAAAGACAACTGCATATATTGCAGTTTGCAGATCATGAATTGTGTTTGCAGCAAAATTCACTACAGACAGCAAAAAAAAAAATTAATTCAGCTCTATTAAAATTCATTTTTGAAACATTTTTATTTTATTCCTCAAATGTCTATGAGATCAAATTTATAAAACATTTATTAGCATTGTTAATTTCAATATAGTAGTAATTGACATGTATACACCATGTACATGTACAATCATTAGCTGATCAGCTCTATATTTTCATTATTTTTATATCAATATTCTTCTTCAGTGTTTTTTAAGACTCAATAATCTGTATTCATCATTGGGACAGGTACGTAAAGTAGGTCCTTTTGATCTTGGATTTTTTTATGGATTTTGACAGCACTAAAGCATTTAGTTCCAAATTATAGTTGATCTTGGCTTCTTAAGTGGATTCTAACAACACATTGCATATAGACACCAAGTGTAGATGATCTTGGGTTCTCTCATATGGATTCTGACAGTACTTTGATTATACATGTAGTTCCTAGTATTGTTGATCTTGGCTTCTAATGTTGTTCTTAGGTTTCAGCACTTTACATATAGTTCCCAATTGCAAGACAAGATGTTACTGGCTTCTCCTGTAAATTCTGTCAGTACTTTGCCAATAGTTTCCAAGTAAAGTTGAACATTCCAGGATCTTTCACAACAAATCACTCCTTCCTCTTACATGTACTTGAAGCCTGAAATTAAATGTCAGAGTAATTCTGTCAGAAAATCAACCATGATTGACATTTAAAAGCATAATGTAATTCATATCTTAAATAAATGGGAATGTGTCCATGGGACACAGATGATGCCCCGCTTGCATATAAAGTTATAAAGGAACATAACTAAAGAACGGTAAGAGTGACACTACCCAAATTTTTACTTGATCTGAGTTTTGTTGTAATAATATAACGTTATGTGTATAAGTTTCATAACATTTGGATGAGGCAAACTAAAGTTAGAGAACGGAAACAAATAAACTGCTTCGCTGGCGCAGCTGGATCGCCGCAGAGGTCCAACCCTGAACAGTTGGGGCAAAATGGACACAATATTCAAGCTTGATACAGGTCTGAATTTGGATTGTAATTAAATATTTGACATATTAAAGGTTTCTGAATAAATGTAGTCAAAGAACTTGAAATTGGTTAAATGAATTGAATTTATATTCAATTAAAGATTTCTTGCTGTTGCATAATACTTAGTAAATCTGTTGTCAGACTTAAAGATTTCTTGCTGTTGCAGTCAATACTTCGTAAATCTGTTGTCAGACTATAAACAAATAAAGTTCAATTAATTCTCAATGTCATATTAGAAATTTATGAAAATCAAAACGGAGCTTACATCAATAGATATAAACAATTCACCAAAGTTTCATGAGAATTGCTGACAGCTTTTTGAGTTATTGTCCGAAAACTGGAAAATCCCCTTTTAATGAATAAAACCCCATAACTCAGAAATGTAAAATGTAAAATTTATAAAATTCTAAAGGAGCTGACATCAATAGATATAAAAATTCACCAAAGTTTCATAAGAACTGCTGAAAGCATTTTGAATTTTGTCAGAAAACTGGAAAATCCCCTTTTTATGAATAAAACCCTGTAACTCGGAAACGTAAAATCTAAAATTTATAAAAATCGAAAGGGAGCTCGTGTAAATAGATATAAACAATTCACCACAATTTCTTTCAAGTTGGTGAAAGCATTCTTGAGTTATTGTCCAAAACTGAAATCCCCTTTTTAATGAATAAAACCCCATAACTCAGAAACGTAAAATCTAAAATTTATAAAAACGAAAGGGAGCTCACGTCAATAGATATAAACAATTCACCAAAGTTTTATGCAAATTGGTTTAAGCTTTTTGAGTTATGTCCAACATGTTGACGACAGACAGGCGGACAGACGGAATACCATAATACGTCCGTAAGCGAGCGTATAAAAATTCAGCATTTTTCCATTTGTAAAGGGCATTACTCTAGAACAGTAAAAGTGACACCACCAAAAGAAATTCAAATTAGATCTGTGTTTGTTGGTAATAAGCATTTTGTACGTTTCATAACATTTGGTTGAGGCAAACTGAAGTTAGAGAAGGAAACCAATTTTGGGACGTGCGTACAGACAGACAAGGGTAAAACTTAATGCCCCTCCGCTCGGCGTAAATAATAAAGAATTTGTGGCAACAATAATGAGTAAACAAAATAAAATTACATGCATAGCAAGTGTAAATATTGATTTTGTTTTATATGTTGAATACTGAGACTTTCGGGCATGCTGTTTCGCTGCCAGGAACAAGTTATTTCTCTGCCTAAAATTCTGAAATGCAGCTGAGCTACATCTGTACTCCTCGTCAACCAAATTATGCTAAGGTGTCTTGTACCCTGATTGGAATATGGATACACCAATTTTGTATATAAAAATACTAAGGAGCTACCATTTGATTTTTATGGGGGCTAGGATGAAATTTGAAAAAATCGGCAGGACAGGAGTTTTGAGTAAAAAAGGCAGGATGAGATTATTTGCCAAATAAAGGCAGGATGACAATTTATGTAAAAAAAGTCAGGATAAACTAAAAAAAAGGCAGGACCGAATAGAGTGAAAATAAAAAGGCAGGACCGAATAGAGGAAAAATAAAAAGGCAGGAAAAATTTTTCATCCTAGCCCCCATAAAAATCAAATGGTAGCTCCCTAAGCACATAACAATAATGAATTTTTCAACTCAAATGTATGTGTTATTTGGTAAACAAGATAAGCCCTACACGTGTATGTTTAAACCTGATACTTGACGTTATGAAATATTTTATACCAAAGAGAGACGGGGTTTTAATTGTAAACAAATTGTGATCAAGACGAATCCATTAATAAAATGTATTGCATCGTACTGTAGTGGTTATAATTTACAAATTAGTCCATTTATATTCTCAAGAAAACAAAACAATCGAACCCCTTGAGCGGGTGGACAGGGGTAAGGAATGTCCATGGGAATGAGGGATCAGGAAGCAGGAAAAAGTGGGTATCATGTGCAGGTCCGTTAGTTAGCCTGGTCTGAAGTGAAAAAGGGGGTGAGGGTGAATAATCTGGGAAATATATTTTGCCATTTTTTGTCTGGGAGCAAGGGGATGGAAGTAGAAGTTAGGGAGAAATTTAGAGTAAAGGAAGGAAATGGGAGTTGGGGATAGGGAGTGGGAATCGTGGACCCCTGTCCGAGGGAAGTTATGGGGTACCCACATTACAAGTCAGTATACATTTACATGAAGACGTTAACGATAAATTAATATTTTACTCCATTTCAGGCATTTGACCTAACGTGGCTACGGAATTAGATTTTACGAATGACGATATATAATCAAGACTCATTTGACGCTAACGGTTGCACTGATGCTGAAAATGACCATCCCTCCTCTTTGACTGTTTGACACGGCTATATACATGTTCACAACTTGCCAGTTAACAGGTTAAGGGTCAAGTAAACACATAAATAAGATACCAGCCATAACGATTATACATAGAACAGAAATTTAGCCCATGCAAGGTTTCAGCCGCAGTGATTTTCTACAGTAGCGAGTATTTTGAGATAACCCCCACTTTGTATTTTTCGTGATACTGATAACATTTGGCTGTCTAATATATTAAAATCTATGTTTTCTTATGTAATGACTCTACCTTCATCGCTGTCTATTCGCCACTATGTCTGTTATTCATGTACATGGTCGTATTTATCAGTGCAGTATGCTGCTCAGCAATGGCGACCCTGAAATTTCTGTTGTCCGATTATGGCGCCAAATTAGAGGGAAGCAATTAGCAATTAGAAGCAACTCGCGCCAGACAAAATTACCGTATTTCACCAAAATAATCAAAATTTCGCTTTTTATAACAAACAGTAAAATGTTAATCACATTTATATTCAGCTATCGTCCATTGATATAATTACAAACATTATTTTATTTAAAGACATCAATAAAAATTCACAAGAAAGTAATTAATGGAGTGCATTGAAATCAGACCTCGTGGGGTAGAGGGTTAAACAAAAGCTCGTAACTTTTTAAAAGCCTGGTGACCCCATTTTATTTTACCTTAAAATGCTCGAAAAGTTCATAGTTTTGACATATCCGATTTTAAAAAAATCTACCGGGAAATTTTACGAAAAATCGATTTAACCAATATTTTTAGCCTTAAACTGAAATTAGAAAATGCAAAATTTAGACATAAATCTGAAAATAAAAGGATTTTTAAGTCTAAAACAACCAAGGCAGGCGCGTAGCTGCCTTTACGCAAAAATCATTTGCTTGCACATTTTTTCACAAAAAAATAATTGTGAAATTGAATTATGGATAGTCTTTAGTCTTTACTGTACTTGCAACTACAATCACGTCACAAAGTTTAACCCGGTAGAAATCAAAATAATGATGAAGATTGATTGATTGTTGGTTGCTTAACGTCCAGTGGCAAATATTTCATGCATATGCATATGAAGAAGCTAGATTATTATTTTAACAAGGGGCAGCGGATAACGGAAGCCAAAACGTTATATCTAGTTCGCCTAGTAAAGATGTAAATGAGCCATGTACGTCGAGTTTACAAGACGTTACTGCAAAAAAAAAATAACATTGTTTGACCCCCTTATCCTGATATGTCTAACCTGACAAATGATGAGTTGTCAAAACATGAAACAAAAGTCAACCTACTGCAGCATGAATGGGAGCCAAACTCGTATGGAAACTACTCTTTTCCATCTAGGTAATTAGAATATGAAAAAAAAACCAATTTGACTTTTAGATGTTGAGATATATTAACGGGGGTAATACCCCAGCCCCTTCCTGTAGTAACTTAGTCGGCTTCGGGTCAAGATTTAAAAGTGGTCGTTCGATTTCGTATTCCCATTGTTCGTTCGTCCAAAAGACTATTAATTCACATGGGGTATCTGTGTCCCAAATGACCTTCTACCGTTGTCGTAGAAACCGCTCATTTGATTTGAAAATGACATTCGTGAGAAACACTACGGGTGTCTTGCAAGAAGCAAGACCTGCTTACCCTTCCGGAGCACCGGAGGTTGCCACATTTTTCGGGGTCCGTGTTTTTATCTGTATTTAGTTTTCAATGTTGAATGTTTTTTGTTTGTCCTTTTGTGTCTTATCTGTGTCCATTGATTGCCCTTTTATTGATTAACGTTTCGGTTGTCTACTCTTCCTGATCTTCCCGTTTTATAGAATTTATTTTATATTTGAAAATAATTATGTTAATAATATGAGCAGCAAATTACGGAACTCACTAGAATTTTACTATCGTTTCATGAAAATCTGGTATAGTAAGAAACAGATAGGGTATTTTTCATGTTCAAAGCTGTCACTGTAATAACTCATATGCCTTCGTATGAGCTTCCGGGGGATTTGCTTCCCTGGACCACCGTCTAGGGTGCTGTCCTGGATTCCCGACTAGGGTGCTACCCTGGACCAGCTGGGGACTTTGAGCGGTCCATAGCCTCTCCCT
This sequence comes from Mytilus coruscus, assembly GCA_017311375.1. Classification (NCBI taxonomy): domain Eukaryota; kingdom Metazoa; phylum Mollusca; class Bivalvia; order Mytilida; family Mytilidae; genus Mytilus; species Mytilus coruscus. The sequence goes on from CM029607.1 coordinate 33,411,094, forward strand.
TGCCGAATCACTATAAAAGTCCACAAGTATTCACAAAATAGGAGTTTGGGCGTGAAGGAGTGATGTGAATTTTATAAGCATGGCATACCGGGAAAATGCTGGAAAAAATTATCATTTTCTGCATAAAATGGTAAAAAAAAAATTTTAAATTAGACTCGTTCCGCTCCGCGATACTAATGATTGCACTTTATTTTAGGCCAGCTACGCACCTGCAAGGAACGTTTACACTTCAAATTTAATTGTTTTTTCACATAATAATCATACTGACATGGTTCTAAAAGTCTCTGAATTTGATGTAGTCGTTATTGTTGAAAGGGTGGAAAAGTTTGGAAATAGGGTCAAAATCGCACATTTCGCTTCCATTTGAGGGGAAAACGAGCCTGGTGACCCCCTTTTTTCTTTGCATTTTTGGATTCAGCATAAAAAAATCTACAAAATATGTGAAAATAAAAAAATTCTACCGGGGGTCCTTATTGGGGTGAGCCACCTTAAAAAGCTTGTTATTTTGAAGGAGAGTAGTGAACATCCTTTAATAACCAGGAAACCATCAGTCTGTTGAACTAGTTAGAAACTTCCAATAAAGAATAGAAGGGCTGTTTTAACGAAATATTTATAACATTTTTTTTCTATTTTACGATCTTAAGTTCCTGTAACTTTGATTATCTGTTAAGATATGCATAAATAACACTAAGGTTTCGCTCTGTGGTGATCCTAGTATCATTAACTGAACCTCATACATATAAGACTGCAGTTTTCATACTTGAATAACTTCTTTTATATAACATTAGAATATCACAGAAAAAAGTATTAAATAGTCATATAAAAATTAAGAAGTATACATGTAACAGCTTTTTTTAAAAAGAAATAAAAAATTCACCATGCGTTTAAAAATACCATTGAACGTTCACGGTCAAATACAGTTCCACGCATGTGGTTATATTTCCACTTTTTGCACCCATTGCATGACTAAATGAGTTTCTGTTGATAGGTTGTGATTGAAAGATGTTCTTTCGATTTTTATTACAAGTGGTTCAATAGAAAATCTGAGAATCAATCAAATGAACCACAGAAACCAATTAGTTTATACAAATAGGGGTCAAAAGTAAACGCTAATTGTGTTGATGTTTATTCAGAAAATAAGCTTGCAATGGTATCTTAAATTCGATGTAAACATATTTATTCTTCAAATTTGCCTTACTAAAATTCAAACTTACAAATTATCTTGAAAAAAAAAATGAAGTGCACAGAGGAAATCAATTTAGTAGACTCATAGAAGTTAGGAATATTTATGCCTTATAAACTCCCCTCGATATATATGCTCGTCTAAACTTGAATCAATTCTTCATTTAATTCTTTGGCTTGATACTTTTTTCTTGCAAACACCATTTCAATAGTTATAACAATATAGCATAAAATGAACTTATATTTTTTTCATCTTGGTTTGATAATCACTTTTACTATTTACGTTTTCTCGGTATCTATTTAAGTTTTCAAAATATGGAAAAATGGGTATAAGCCGTCATTAACAGTTCCCGGCCTAAAAGTCCTTTATGATAAATTATTTTCTGATATTTTTTGCGGTTTACAGTTACTCTGACTATGTATTAGTATTATAGTTGTTTTGATAATTGCTTTCAGCGAAACTTTTGGGTGAAAACCATCATGTACGTGGAATAACTGATATAATAAGTAAATCGAGACCTTCCATTATTCTCACTTTATTGTAGACATTATCTTGCTTATATTTGTTACTGTTTATTGTTTATCTCTACATATTATAAAATTCAAATTGATTTCATAACTAATAAAGTACCCTATCATAAAATATACACAAACAACATATGTATACATGTACAGGAGGGTCTGGACGGAGTTGACAGAATATTATTAGTTACAACGAATTTATCTTACCGACTATCTTAACATGTGGTATGTAGACTAGTGGCCTATCAAAGTGATCAAGTCTTCAATACCGTTAGTATTAAGAACCTACTTCCATTGGTCTATACAAAAACAAATGCCAACAATAACAACTCGTTAGCTTTAAATGTGTTTTATGAATTTATTTCAATCGTTCATCATATTCAATTTCTTCGTCTGTTGAAACCTTTGATATTTTTCCTCAACACCGTGTTGTTTTTATAAAGGGACGTAACACCACTACTAACCGTGTATTGAAATAAGCCCCGCCTACTAACCCAATATGGAACCCTACTAACCCAATATGGAATATACACGGTCTCCACGTGGTTGGTTTCAACCAATCATATCCATAGAAATGTATAGGAGGTAAGATAAAGGATAATGGGCAAAAAATACAGAATAATAGGAAAAAATAATAAAGAAGAGAGAAAAATTGGTAAAAATGAAATAAAGAGCAGAGAATGAAGGGGTGTTAAATTATAAAGAAAGAAGAATACCAGGAAAATAAATATATAAAATATAGATGTAATAGAGAAAAATGGTATAAAATGAAAGAATACAAAAATGAAGGACCCCAAACCCAGACCATCATAGTGAATATCAAGTAAATACATGACGTCATTCTTTTGTAGGATTACACTGAAAGTTTCAGTATCCCATCTAAACTAGCAGGTCACGCTATCGGATCAAAAGGCCGGAATATAAAAGGGGCTCGAAACATTCCTGGCATTACATCCATAGATCATTATGAATCAGATGATGACAACATTTACAATTAATGGTGATGTATGTTAACTTTTATGTTCATATCACTACGGTACCATAAAAGGGCACCGTGGCAATAACAGGCATTTAAGGGAAGGATTTTCCTAATAGATACCTCAAACAATCGACAGCAATCCTTGTTCTACTTCATTACATTTATTGAAGGAGAGGAAATATACCTCGTTTAAAATACTATAGAATGTTCGTTTCATCAAAAACGAACACAACACAAAAAGTCAAGGCAGCCAGACGTCAGCATACAGTCCTATTGTATCTAAAACGCTGTGATTAACCTTTCTCTAAAAAAAAAAAAAAAAAAAAAAAACAACAACAACAAACAAACAAACAAATAAAAAAATCAGACAATATAAAACAAACAAAAAACAATGAGGAAAAAAAAAAAACCAAAAACAGGTAAGATTACGCTTTTGAAATGGTCAGGCCGTTAGTTTTCTCAATTGAATTGTTTCATATTTTTCATATTTTTTTTTACCGACTATACGGTATTTTTTTGTCATTGTTGAAGGCCGTACGGTTGCCTATAATTGCTTACATCCACTTTATTAGAACTTTGGTGGTTAGTTGTCTCATTGGCAATCATACCTCATCTCCTTATTTTTATATAGAGTTGGGCATATTAATTATGTTGGAATCATATTATTCACGATTCAAAATTCAATCACATTCTATTTGAATAATGCCATCAATGCAGACATTTTGGTAAGTTTAAGCTTAATTGTTCTTTTCGTGCTTGCTCATTGTTGAAGGCCGTACGGTGATCTATAGTTGTTAATTTTGTGTCAGTTGGTCTCTTTTGGAGAGTTGTCTCATTGGCAATCATACCACATCTTCTTATTTTTATATTGATATGGAAAAAATAAGACGCAGATATATGTGAATTCTAATAAAGATTCTTCGATTAAGGCTTCTTTTTTACATTTTCAGTTATCCGAGGGTTGACTTGGATATACAAATTTTGTCACCCCTGGACTTCTCCCGTCCCGATGTGCCTTTTTTATCATTACAACTAAATCTTATCATTTTTAGGCTGTTTTGTCTATATTTCACAAAATCTTGTCAGACTCTATACAGGTCTTGTGTTTATTCTTGCAATTTTTAATATTTCAGACAAGTAAAGTTACGAGTTACACTGAAAGGCGCTTTGATAAAAATTGAAAATTAGAATTTCTTATAAAAGTTCTGGGTTTGTTATTATTTTCCACTGATTTCTATTTCGAGTCACTAAATACTAACGTTTGGTTGTCGATTTGTCTAGAGAATCAACTTCCGTTAATAAAATCACACAAAAAGCATTTACTTTTTTTTCATTAAATATATAAAATAATACTAAAATGAAGTGATGAAGTGTGTTTCAAAATATGTGAGATACATAATTATTATTTTTGTTTCGATCGTTCAATATGCTCAATATGGGATAACAGTGAAACAATTCCCCAATGCACAGATGTAGCTTTATATAACGTGATCGACATCTTACAAAACAGTGAAAATGTTTGCTCCCATCCAACCCCATATATATTAACTTTGAGATGTAGAACAACGCAATACCGCTGTTTCTTAGCCTTTGTGCATGAAGTGATTTTGCGTCTTGATTGATACACTATATCAATAGGGTCTTGATGGGGTTTACAGAATTCAGAATAACAGGCCAAATCTACAGAAAATGGGCAAACAAAATAAAGAATAGAGAAAAATAGGAAAATAAATGAAAATAAATACAGAACAGAGAATAATGGGGTGCTAAAATGTAAAGAATACAGACCAATGGGCAAAACATATAAAGAATAGAGAAAAATTTCATAAAAAATACAGAAAACAGAAATGAAGGACCCTATCCAGAGCCGCATATCCTTTCGTTTCTATTACACCAATGGTATATTTGCAGACAAAGATAGATGTACAGAAAGCAAGAGTAAGATTAGAATATACAAAAGACATATTCACGCTACCGAATGAATTTGCAGGTAAATATATGTTAAGAAACAATAAAAATTATATTTTAGTATATTGAAATGTATGTAAAGTTCAATAAAGGTAAAATCAAAAATATGAAATAACGTTAACTTTTGTATGTTTACAACTACATAAAGTTGTGATATATATGATAATACCAATGCGACAAATAAGAGGCGGAAGATACCAAAGGGACGATAAAATGTCATGGATCGAAGAGAGAGAGACAAAATCCTTGCAAAAACGAAAAACGACGAAAAGACAAACAGCAGTCTACAAAAAACAGCATAAAAAGCTAAAGATTGATAGCTCGAACCGTAAAAAAACCGGGTGGGGGAAAGGGGTGGATGTCAGGTGTCGCAACTATCCACCAGAAATCAAACGACGTGATTATGAACAACATTAGATCAATTCAAGTTATTCTTGCTTCGTTAGGATCTCGAGATGATGATTGATGATTTGTTCTGAGATGGGGGTGGGGTGGGGCACAAGAATATCAATGTCATCCATGAAAAACTGTTTCGCTGACACGAATAAGCCTTGGTTATTGATTTTGTTGTACTTGAGGTTGCTCTTTTTTGAATGAGTTATTTGCCGTTTTTGTGCAATTTTCCAGTGTGGTTCAGTATAGTTATGTAGTTATGTTTTCGTTTTAAAATATATAGGAAATAATTTTACTCTGCTTTTTTTTTTTGCAAATATTCCTACCTACCCCTTTACGTGTAAGTCTGTGACTTAACCAACAACTGCAGGAGATTCAAAACGAAAGTTTCCCATTTAAATTCCAGTAGAAAAATCACAATCATATAAAATAAAATGTCAGCTTGCGTTATGTTTATATTTTAACACTTCACTGATTACATGTGAACTCGTTTTATATAATACTAGTATACTAATTACAATGTATATGCTTAAAGCTTTTTATTTGTTATGTTGTAGAGTTATATAAGGGGACCATAGTTACTACCCTTTATTTCATAGATAATTTTAAATGATACAAAATACGAGAAATAATATAACTGATTGAACAAGAAAATAAATAGAATGTTAAAGAAGTGAAATGTAAATGAAAAGAAGATAAAGTGGGTTCTCCATTACAAACTTAATTGCAAAATATCAAATATCAAAATACCGTAAAACGTATTGTTTACATTACAATAAAGTGTCGGTTTTCATAAATGCATTGTACTCATATCTAATGAAGTTCAACTGAAGGTACGGGTACCAACCTTTCCCAGATAATGGTAGCCAGTGGAGTTGTCCCCAATGGACTGTAGTAATCACAGCCCCGCGGGAGTAGAACCCCTATACTGTCGCGGCCATTGGAAACCTCTTAGCTTACACGGGCAAAGTGCTCATATCTGGGATGGTGAGCTGCACAAGAGGAGTCACTGGGAGAGTTGTTGTGAGAGAGAGTGAATGAATGAGCGAGAGTGAATGAATGAGCGAGTGAGAGAGAATGAGCGAGTGAGGAAAGAGAGAGAGAATGAATGAGAGAGAGAGAGAGAATGAATGAATGAATGAATGAGAGAGAGAGAATGAATGAATGAATGAATGAGAGAGAGAGAATGAATGAGCGAGTGAGTGAGAGAGAGAGAGAATGAATGAGCGAGTGAGTGAGTGAGAGAGAGAGAGTGAGAATGAAAGAGAGAATGAATGAGCGAGAGAGAGAGAGAGAGAAAGAATGTGTGAGAGAGAGTGAATGGATGAATGAGCGAGAGAGAATGAGCGAGTGAGAATGAAAGAGAGAGTGTGAATGTGAGAGTGAATGAGCGAGCGAGTGAGAGAGAGAGTGAATGAATGAATGAATGAATGAGCTAGAGAGTGAATGAATGAGCGAGAGCGAGAGAGTGAATGAATGAGCGAGAGCGAGAGAGTGAATGAATGAATGAGCGAGAGAGTGAAGTGAATGAATGAATGAGCGATTAGCGATAGAGTGAATGAATGAATGAGCGAGCGTGAGAGAATGAATGAGCGAGCGAGCGAGAGAGAATGAGCGAGAGAACGAGAGTGTGACAGTGTGTATGAGAGAGTGTGAATGAGAGGAGAGAGAGAATGGGAGTTACTGGCAGAGTGGTTGTGAATGAGAGAGTGAGTAAGAGACGGGAGTGTGAATGACGTGGGATTAAGAGACGGAAGTGTGAATGAGACTGCCGGGATGGAGTGAGTGTATGAAATAATGGGAGTATGTGGGAATGTGTGAGAGTGGGAGTAGGAAGGAGTGAGAAGTGAGAAGTGAATGGGTGTGAGAGAGTGGGTGGGATAAAGAATGGATGGGAGTATGAGAGAGAGTGAGAGTATGAAAGGTTGAGTTCGAGTATGAATGAGAGGGTAAGTGAATGATTAGATGAGTGAGACGGTAGGCGAATGAGAGAGTATGTAAATAAGGGTATGATTAAGGGGGTGGGTCTGAAAATGAGAAATTGGGTGAAAGAGTGGATGTATGTATAAAAGAGGGAATGATAGAGGTTAGTATGTGATCATATGCAACGGCACTCATCAGCAAGCTATACACATGAGGCAGTTTCAAGAAAGAACAATCTAAATGAAACGAAAACAGCGTAGATTTATTTGTGAAAAAGTAAAAACCGTAAAAAAGAAATCAGATGATTGTCCGCATTTACATTACTGTCAGAAATATTTCTTCCATGATTGCTGTGCAGGAAGTGATTGCAAAGATAGCCATACATTTTAAGATTCCCACAATCGATGGGTACTTGAAACATTTCGCATGGACACTTTTACAGATAGGACTTTGAAAAGGATCGTATATATTCCTGCGTTGTACAATCAACGCGAAAGGCGTCATAAATCTACTGAACATGGGAAAAGGTTAAATGACGAAAGTTGTTTAGATACAAGCATTCCCTTTACGGATGTTCCTGAAAAATTAACAAATGTGTCACATAAGAATTCGAATCAAATAAAAGAGACATTTTCCGTAAAGGACGACCAGAATAACGAACATACTAAATTACTTTTAACTGAGGAAGCAGGAGGAAAACGTATTTGCATGTCCCTAACGAAACAAAAATGCTTGAACTCATCATGTAAAGACCTGCATGTAAAATTGGCAGTGCCATACCAGTGGCACATAAAAATGGAGAAAGGATGGGTATCGTTTTAAAAACGTGATAGTTGCAAGATTGAAAAAGCTTTCTGTGCGTTTGAGGATCATATTTCTATTGAGGTAAAATTATCATTAGCAGTTCTATTATATTTCATGATTATTATCTTTAACTTTGACTTATTTTCTAAACTTTACCTTTTTCTATGATTCAATAAGGCTGGTATCGTGGTGTCGTTTCAATTATCTTTAGTTTACGTTAAAAACAATTGTCGGTACATATTGAGTGTTAATCTATAAATATTAAAGCTTTGCTCTCAATTTATTTTTTTAAACACCCACCTCTTATATTATTTTCAAAATGTCGTTTATTTTTTCTTAATTTTGTCCTTTTGCCAAAACATTACTAATATGGTTTTCATTACCGTTATTTGTTCGTATTTTTCACGTATGTATTACACGTTTGAAATATCTTAACCAAGGTTTACAACTTTCATACATGTAACGATCAGTGACAGAGAATATAAGCAAAACCCTCGCCGGTATGTGCGAACACAAATAAGATGATTGTTTTAATAATTAAAAACAGACGTCTCAATGAACTACCATGCTGAACATGGATACATGTATGAATGTCAAGCTACATAATACTTTTTGCTATTTGCTGTATCATTCAAAGTATTGGCTAACTTAAGAGACATTTATTGTTGAAACGCGCATCTGGTGCAGAAACATTGGTACCGTTAATGTTATTACTTCCACTGGATCGATGCCTCTGCTGGTGGACTGTAAGTCCCCCGAGGGTATGACCAGCCCAGTAGCCAGTACTCCGGTATAGGCATGAAAATACGGATATTTTGTTATTAAAATTTGCTGTTACAAAATTTTAGATTTTTTTTTGTAATTAAGGAATATATCTCCCTTATGCAAAGCTCTGATTCCTTGCCAGGCTTTGGCTATACATTTTTGTCCTTTTTGGATCTTAGCTCTTCATGTTTTTAATAAACTTTGGATTTTCAAATATTTGGCCCCGAGCATCACTGAAGAGGCATTTATTGTCGAAATGCGCATCTTGTGCAGAAAAATTGGTACCGTTAATGTTATTAAAATTCAGAGAAAATCTAAATTGAAAAAAATATTCCAATTTTTGGAACATTTATTGTCTTCTAACGGTATTACAGTATATCAAATATGTGGCAAAATGAAGTGATATAAAGTATTTGGTACGCTATGGAGACACCTAAATTATCTCCACTTAATGACAATCTGTGAGGACATTGTTTATTATCTACGTCAGTTGTTCTCCTAAATATAGTATGTATATACATGTATATACATGTATATACATGTATTTTATAGAAAAGCTTTACATGTACTGTCATGTTTGGTTGGAAGGTCTACGACTGATTGTGAATTCGTATGGCGGTTGGTGCATGCATAGCAGGAGACGCACCCAGTATCGATCCTTTTTGAGTTCATTCGATTCCTTCAGTTTTTTTGTGTTACCCCTATTTTTATTTTCCAACACGATTTACGAGTTGAACATCGGTAAACTACTGTCACCTTAATTTAGATTCCCCTTTTTCACAGAGTGCACCATTGGGATTGGGAACTTCATTCCACTAAACAGATAGTCAATATTGTAAATAAAAATTGATATACTTCAATGTTTTATTCAAAACGGTATATGAAATATATATTAAACCACCAGTAGATCACTTTCATGTAAATGCTTGGATCAATGTAAATGTTTCATTATTTCAAGTCGTCATACGCCTAGGTGTGAGTTGACTGTATCGATAAGTTTCCGGAAATGTCTGATAGAACCTCTTATTGCCATCATAATTTCTTTTCCAGAGAGATGAAGAAAAGGCGGTTGTTTTCTTTAAGAAACCAATGAGTGGAATAATGTATAAAGAATCAGATGGTAATATTCATAATATGTATGAAATTCGGCGACTCAGTACAGCATCTTTTGGAGAATGCACATCAAGTTCTCTGAAATTTCATCAGACACAATGGCGATGGTTTTGGAAAGATGATAATAATGTTTGGATGATTTATGATACGGTAAAAATCACATTTAATGTGCTGTCGTGGATTCATGGGAGGTGTCCGTTGTTATTCCGTGGTTTATTATTTATTTATGTGTTTCTCTGTCCTGAGTGTTCTTGCTTTTATTTGTACTGTATTCCTGTCACGTAATGTCATTTTAGAGGTATTTTTAACATTGCCATATAAGTGGGAGGTTTGGCTAGCCATAAAACCAGGTTCAACCCACCATTTTTTCTTAAAATGTCCTGTACAAAGTCAGGAATATGGCAGTTGTTATCAAATAGTCCGTTTCTATGTATGTTGGCGTTTGTTTTTGTTGCAGTTCAATGTTTCTGTTGTATTGTTGTTTTCCTCTTATAGTTGATGTGTTTCCCTCGGTTTTGGTTTGTGACCCAGATTTATTTCGCTTAATCGATTTATGACAATTGAACAGCGGTATACTACTGTTGCCTTTTTTAATACATTATCGATTTTCGAACTTCAAACCCGTAATTAAAAAGAAGAGATTTTTGTATTGAGAGCTTCATTGTGATTTAAAGATAAGAAACAGCAATAAAACGTTGTTCCTTTGCTTCGCGTGTTTTCATGTCTGCGTATAAATTTTGTGTCATGAATTGAAAATCCATTTCATACCCTATCTATTAGGGTTATTTTCACAATCTTTAGTTTTTTAACTTAACTTTCACTGTAGTTTGGTTTCTTTACGTTTTGAACAGGGGAAGTTTCTGTGCTTATTTGAATTATGATTTTCAAATGTTTCTTATAATTCTTTTTAATCAATGTCGATTGTCAGCAAAAATAAAGTCGTATGTAAAATCTCAATAATAAAACAAAGCGGCTTACTATCACTTAGATTTTGCAGAATGTGTTACGTTAATTTTTTGTGAAGAATATTTCTTGTGATTTTTTTATTAACAAGGTGATTATCTGCAGACTTCGTTTTCTTCGGTTGTGTTACAATAAACACATAATAATTTACATTCTGTTATAGTTGTAGCCTTTGATCTATTTCCCGCATGGTTAGATATTTCACGTTTCATACTTAACGGAGTGTGATATGAATAAGTAATACGAAAAATGAGTTTATTTGGTTGACCTATCCAGCAGGTTGTTACGAAGTTGAGTTGTTTCAGTTGGCTAATCTTAAGGTCGATTAGAACTTTCAAAGGAAACTATCACCTTGGCAACGGAGCGATTTGTATTTTCTTCAAAAATATATAAATAAATAAAAACACACGCAGATGTTTTTTTTAATTGAAACATTCTTTTTGTCAAATTTGATCCCACTCTGAAGCGATCAAAAAACTAGAAAACGTTTAATGTTAACAGTAGTGTTGGTTCCTTTCATTATATTCTGAACTGAAGCTTGCTAAATCTAATGTATTTCAAAAGGATATAGATATTTCTTTGACTATAAGATAAATAGGTTTAATTACTTGCAAGAATTGGTTTTAGAATAAATGTGTTCATTTCCGATGCAAAACCCTATGATTGAATCACTATTAATTTAAAAAAATGCCATCTTTAATGATTTTACAACAGTATTGTAACTATATCCCTTACAGAGAATAACACACAAAGAAAAAAGACTATGACTTGCAATAAATGTTCGGAAATAGTTTCATAGCTATTAATGCTGAAAATGATTTTTTGTAGGATTTGCTCAATTATACTTTAGAAACAAAATATATCCAAAAACAAAAGACGTATATGTTTTCGAGAGAGAACTTTAGGTTGAAGTATAAACTTGACTTTATAAAGATGATTCAAATAATGTGGAAACTGGGAAGCAAAGGCATATTTTGCGGCGACCTTTATATATATCAGAAGATGATCTAAACAACCAGGAGTGGTAAGTTATATATAACAGAGAGAGAGAGAGAGAGAGAGAGAGAGAGAGAGAGAGAGAGAGAGAGAGAGAGAGAGAGAGAGAGAGAGAGAGAGAGAGAGAGAGAGTCCTGTTTGCCTCAATTGATCATCGCATGAAAATACTTAAATTGTTAAGTTTGTTATTTCAGTTTATTCTTTTGTACTGGTATAAGGGATTATGTTTAACACACGTATAAAACATTTCTTGCAATACATAAATTATAACAACAAATTGTACCAAATTGAGTCAACAGTAGTTTTACCGATGTTAAAAATTCATAACTAGTTTCGGCAGTATTCTGTATATCAAGTTGACTGGAACATATGAGATGCAAGCACTCGCATAAATATGGGTTATTTAAAAGTGACATGCATATATATGCATCATCAATATATCCGAAGGTGAAATTAAAGAACTTTGAAATATGTTTTTCTATAGTTGTCTTAAGCTTTAAAAAAGTTTTGTGTGATTTCAAGTAGGCGTGTACAATTAGTAATTAGTACCCATTGGAACACCGACTGTCTGTTGAAATATCAATTAACCAAATAACGGAAAATATTATGACAAAGATAACCCTATTAAGTACAGGTCCATGTCAGAATTAAACGAACAGTGATTAACCAATGTTAGCAATTGGTCAAATACTATATTTACACATACCTAATTTGATTTTGGAAATGTTCTGATTTTTTTTATACAAATTTTTCAGGTTAAAAAGATAAATTTTTAAATTCTCCCTGTAGGCTCATGAAAGAGCTAGTTCAATTACAAACAATGCAATTTTAGGATGTAGTTAGGTGAAATTAAAAAAATTCTAGAAAATTTTGAATTGATACTATAAGTCAGAAGAGCATTGGTTAAGGAACAAAATAAGCTAAAAATGTTGATAACTTTTGGAACTCCTTTGGAGATATTTGATTTTTTTTTTAAATGGCGGGAAAAGAATAGGCATTATTTGGGTCTGCAATTGTAAGAAAAATATCTAGAATTTGCTTTAAGTTTGGTTTTGACCTTTTCATGAGGTATTGAAGTCTTTGTATGAATATAAAAGTTGGTGATATGGGGCAAAATATTTTACCCTGTATCGTAGAAAAAAACTAAGGAGTCCGAACATCTGACAAAAATTCCCAAACCTGACATGACTACATCCTTAAGAAAGTTATTTTTCCATATTGTAATCATCAACAACAAATATACTGTAAGCTTGAAGTTATCGCCCCATCCATTATTCGTGATTTGCCGACTGAATTCAAAATCGTCCCGCTTTAAATTCGCGATTTCATGCTGGTATTTATTTATGTACAGTCATAGTCCTGTAACTCCAGTTCCAATGAAATATAAGCCAAGGTGTCATTTTTGCGTATAAACTCTAACCGCGAAAATGACGAAAAAAAAAAAAAAAACTGCAGCGGAAATTTCCCTGTTTATTATATCTGCATGTAGATTTCGAAGTAATAGAAAAGTGAAAATAAATGAAACAAAACTTTTTCTTATTTTCTTTAATAGTAACCATTGCCACGAAACTGATCAAAATTTGATTTAAATTTTAAATGGTAATTTCATCTCGTTTATGAAAATGTTCCTAGTAGCAGCAACAGTATAAACTAATGAAACTTATTTATATTATATAAAGACAAATAAAACAAATTTCAGCATGTTAGGTTTGTATTTTTAAATTGTTTTAAGTGGCAGCACCTTCAGAATAGTGCAGTTTTCGTTGTTTCGATTTCAGCCACCAGGTAGATCCACAGTCCCAATATCATATACATTCAAGTGTATTACGTATTTATTTTCTGTACTTTGGGGATTAAAAGTGTGTGCTTGTGTGTTTTTTTTTTTTTTTTTTTTTTTTGTTCTTTTGGGGAGAAAGGGGGTCTCAATGATTAATTCGTCGAAGAAATATGCTGGATACAGAAAAATCTTATATATTTTTTTCTTTAAATACAATCATACAAATGCATAACTTCTACATGGCAAATGTGAATATCATCAAAATCAAATTTCTAACTTTTACGTCATTTGGTCTATGGTGGAGCTTTGTTTCATTGGCAATCATACAACATCGTTCTATTTTTATATTCAAATCTTTTTTGTCACTAACTCCATCTTATTAAATTTGATATAAAATGATTCGTTAAAGGTTAAAATGTTCTCAAGTTATTGGACAGAAATGACCTTACTACCATATTTCATCATTTTGATAAAAAAAGAGACACATTTGCTATCTTTTTGTTATGTTACCAATCTAAATCTATATCTGATTAACAATTTGACAATATGATAAGTTTGCCTTACTGATAAATCAGACAATAAAGTTTACAATGTATGACAAATATATGTTCAAAACCTCGCCCGTAATTATAAATTATGTAATTCATTGACCGCTCCCGACATGTGTAACTTCAAGGCATATTTTAGCGGCGATCGATGTCTTTCAAATTACTTTATTTTTATCAATAGTACCGCTTAAGTCGACGCTAGGGGCCGTCTTGACCTTGTTGTAGGGTATGAATAATTTGTTCATTGTTGAAGACCCTACATCAACTGTCAGATGAAGAACAGGAATAAAAGCCCTGTTCATTGATAATTTTCTATGTTTTCTATGTATTGTGTGCGATTTTGTCCCATGTACATTTACTCCATATCCTTTCATTTCTCTTGTTTCTCCTTTGACTTGGAAATTGATTACCATTTTAAAGTTTGAACTTAATTCTTGTATGAACATGTGTGTGGATACAATATTTGTTTGACTTTTACAGACGAGATATCGCACTCATAATGTCTGCATCAACCTTTGGTTAATCTTTTGGTTGCTTGTTCATTGTTGAATATATTAACTATATACACATTTTGAGAAAAAATGCATTATTAAGGTAAAACTTTGGTTTTTTTTTCTGCTTGTATCTTGTCCAAACCAAAATATTAAGGTTCTTTTTACACAACCACTCTAATGTGATATCTTCCTGACGTCCATCTGTTGTTTCCATCAGTTTATAATATTAAGAACAAAACAAGATGACTTCTTAAAACTTATGTTAAGGTTGTTTGTCATAAAACGCAGATCAATTTTGGATTCCTAACGTCTTTCTGCTAGAGTAATGACCATTGAACGTAAGAAACGTCGCGACATGTTTCTCTTCTGTCATGTCCTTTTTGAACTAAACAAGATAAATTCTTCACGGTTGTTTGGAAAAAAAGCCTGAACGAGAAAGATTTTAAGTTCCGACTTTTTTGCAAGCTGTTTCTGTACAATTAATTGAAAAAAGGTTAACCAATCTTCAGCCAGTCGATACATGTTCCTTACTGAAGTTTTCCCTTTATTGAAGATTGTTACCATTTGTTTTTGTATTTTTGGAATATGGAATATAAAGATTCACGTACACAGCAAAAAAGATGAGTAGACAAGATACCCCAAAAAAAAAAAAAAAAAATAAGGCGACTAGCCAAAATTGTTTATTCACTTTGGACAAAATCTAGGTACATAAAGCAAGTTCAAAAAATATTAGCGATACAAGATTAAAAAAAAAGAGATGTCTGAATGAATTATATTCTAGCCTACAATGTTGGATAGTGACCGTTGTTGAAAAGCACATAGATCCAGGTTGGCGACATAGCCTCTTTAGTGCCTATAGTTTTAATCTTATGTAGACTCATTATGGTCACACTATTATAATATAAAAAAAAAATCTACCTTAGAAAAAGAGATAAGAAATAAGTTTATTTCTGTAACCAAATTAGGTATGTTCAATTCTAACATATGCTATAATCAATTTGCCAACATTGGTTTATCACTTTAACGTCTGTTTGACTGATTCATACACGGACCCGTACTCAAATTTCTGTGTCCTATCTCTTGACACTATGATATTACCGTTTGCCGTAAACAACGCATAAAACATTCCCAAGTTGCCCTTGCATGAAGTATTATGCCTTACTCCTATATTGAAACCACCTTGTATATCTGTCCCATCACAGGTTCTTCGTTTTGTACGAAACAGAATGACATTATATGTAGTCAGTAACTTGACAATGATGAGATTTAACTTGTGAACAGATTTCTGATCACGCAGACGCATACTTCCTGATTTCCGATTTGTTAAGTTTCACCTATGTTGAATGAGCTTAACATTTTCGTCATATCTCCAGTCTTACTGTACAGTTTCATAATTGTTCTAAAGTTTAGTAGTTTAAACGTATGAGCAGATTAGAATCTAGCAAACACCTCCGATACCTTGAATTACGATTGGGGTTATGTTTAGCCAAACAACTTGTGTATTGTTGATCGCACAAGCCAAAAGTCTTCGCCTGGAAAAAGTAAAATCATGATACAAATTCCAAAACCGCTCAATGATATCCAAATATTGTAAGAAACTTAGTATAATTTGAAAGTTCAGAAGGGATATTGTATAATAATGGTGTTATTTAATTCCTTTTGAACAAACATCAAACTTTATTTTGTTCGCCACTGCATTTTATGTTTTTCAGTCCTAATTCTATGTCTGGAGTTAACATTGTTATTGAGGCATTTACAACACCCAGACCCTCTAACTTCTATCCTTGGGATTTTGCTCATGAATTTGAATTAGTTGAAATAGATTCAACTTTTAACGAAGAGTATACAGATGTCCATAGTTCACTTGTCAAGACCTTGACGCCAAGTGAATTTAAAATTCGCAGCATTTTTAGAGTTTAAAACAGAAAACTATGGTCGGAATATCAGACGTAAGTAATATTTCTTTATTGTAAGAGACCGCTAAGGTGGTCTTGTAGTAGCACGCTCGCCTAGAGTGCAGAATTTCGTTGGTTCGAACCCCGACCGGGTCAAATCAAAGACTTGAAAATAGTATTTACTGCTATTCAGCTAAGCACGCGGCATTTATAGTGTTCTTTTATTAATCTTTACCTTTACTGCTTAGTCCATTTTTTGTAATATCCCTTTGACGTGGCTCAGACTTATATATCCCGTCATTGTGTTATTGTGCTATGGTCAATTTTTATGCCCCCGCAACTAAAAGTTGGGAGGGCATATTGTTTTACCCCTGTCCGTCCGTCTGTCCGTCCTTCCGTCCGTCCCATTATGGGTATATAGTTATTCTGCATAACTCCTCCTACAGTTTGAATGCTAGGAAGTTTTCACTTTGCTGGCTGTTTTTACATATATTGAAGGTGTGCATGTGGTCAGGGTTTTAATTTTATTAATATTTGCTCTTTTTGAAGATAGTTGAACTTTGTCATTTTTTTGAGTATTTACTTGCATAAGAGGAGCGTTTCCAGATAACTCCTCCTACAGAATGCTAGGAAGTTTTCACTTTGCTGGCTGTTTGTACATATATTGAAGGTGTGCATGTGGTCAGGGTTTTGATTTTTATTAATATTTGCTCTTTTGGGAGATAGTTGAACTTTGTCATTTTTGGGGTAAAAGCGGTTAATTTTATAGTTATTTTAAAACAACACTTTGCATCTGCGGGGGCATCAATTGTGTCTCCCAGACACAATAATATCTCAAAGAAAGACCTACATTGACTTAATACAGTTACTTCAGAGTGGAGTGCGGGGGCATCACTTTGTCTAGTTGTATTCTTGTCTTTCATTTTTGCTTATGTGCTTTGTCTATATGCCATTTTGTGTTTCTTTGTTGACATATTTTTTTGTTTTTTATAGTGATTTAGATTATAACACAATATTGACTGCTGTACCCCTATTTTTGACATTTTCACCTATTATGTCTGTTTGTTTTGTTCACACATTGTTGTCAATATAATGGAATTTTATGCAACTGTCATACAAGTGAGAGGTTTAGCTAGCTATAAAACAAGGTTTTAATCCACTATTTTCTACACAAGGAAATGCCTCTACCAAGTCAGGAATATGACGGTTGTTTTCCATTCGGTTGATGTGTTTTAGCTTTTGATTTTCCCATTTGATAAGGGACTTTCCGTATTGAATTTTCCTTGGAGTTTCGGTATTTTTGTTATTTTACTTTTTATAAGTAAGAGCAAAGACTGATCTTCTCGAAGTCGGAATAATGTGTCAGGGTAGGGTAACATGTCTTCCTAAGGACTGCTGTCCTGTGACTTAACAGGTTCAAATCCGGCTCAGTGTGTCTAGTAAAAAGCAGGGTGTATATTCATTTCATTTTATTATGTTCTTGTCCTGAATATACATTTAGTTTGACACTGGACGTTAAACAGCTATCCATCCATTTATTGTAATTCCACAAGTATTAAAGTCTATTTATAACTACACATTTGTTTAGGAAACTAGATTGACAGTTTAATGAATAGTGCAAGATCCAATTTTGAAATTCTAATATTGAATGAACTTATGTCTAATTACATTGTTTTAAAATTGGTATATGGTTGTCCGGAATTGTACGATCAATGGTAATTTATTGATACATTGGTATCTTTTATCCATTTGTCTCCGATATTTACAGAAGTAACTATAAAGATCATTATAAACAATACTTCAATCACAAAACAAATGTAAGTACCAAACATTCAAACCTTAGGAGTAAGCGAAGTAAAGTCATAAACTCCAAATATTTGAGTTATATCTTTTGTAAATAATATAACTTCCGATAACCAACCGTAAGGAGTTAATATCGACATTAAAAGAAACCTAAACAAAAAAAAAAAAAAAAAACAAAAAAAAAAGAAAAGCCCAGATATTAGAAATATTAATTTAGTCAGTTTAAATGATAGCTTTGAACGTTTATATAATTTGTTGATCGTGTAAAACAAAACACACAAAAAAGATATTTCAAATAACGAAAGTAAAAGAAAAAATCACGAGCCGAAAAACAAATCATTGGCTATCAGTGTAAAACTTGCTAAATTTTACTGCTGAGTAAAATAAAAAAAAAAAAAAAAAAAAAAAAACACACAATTTGTAATTGGAAAGAATAAGAATAGATACTAAACGAATAATCAATAACCAATAATTACCATCAATCGAAACAAATACAGAAAACAACATGTCCATAATGTACTTAGGAAAGGATTTGAAAGTGAGGCTGTACTGCTACTAGTTATAGTGATTCATTGAACGGAGGATTTTGTTTCCTGTTTAATACGTACCGAGTGAACATTAACGTATACTGATTTTAAATGTTTTAACCAAAAACTATCAATCACTGGGTGATTTCGTTGTAAAATAAGAAGCCAGCAGGTATTATATTATTATAAAATACATTTATGGTCACAACTTACAAATGTCTGTCCTTATAGATATTTCATGAAGGACTGTGCCATTTGATTTTCAGGAAAAAGAAACATATGCATGCAGATAATCCAAAAGACACATCCTGCATTGGAAGTATTGACGAGAGAAATCTATTTCATGGAACTGAGTCTCTAGACGTCTGCCACGGGATTTGTACAAACAGTTTTGATTTCAGGACCAGTGGTAAAAATGCAACACTTTATGGTGAAGGATCGTATTTTGCTCGGGATGCAAGATATAGCCACAACTATACATCTGCGTCTAATGAAGGTGGTCGATATATGTTTAGGGCAAAAGTCTTAGTTGGAAATTTTACTCAAGGTCATTCCTCTTTGCGACGTCCACCTGAAATTCCCGGACAAGGCCATAAACTGTATGATTCTTGTGTTGACAACAAATTCAATCCTACTATAAATATATTATTCGACAGAAACCAGAGCTATCCAGAATACCTTATTAACTATAGGAAGGTACATGTGCCCAAAGTTTCCATTGCTCAAAGTCAAAGTAACATTTGTATCAGCAAAACTACGTCATCCGTTAGTCAAGTAAACTTTGAACCTGTGCTAAATGTTTCGCAACCAGGTACAATTACGTCCACTTCTCAGAGCCAAAACAATACTATAGCTAGTAAAGTTCACCAATTACGGTTCAAGTTCAATTTTCCTCTCCTTGTCCATTCCAAACTCAGCAACTACAACCCCCAAAGGCAGCTTCAAATTTCCATGATAGAACAACCATGTCGTCTTACAAACTTGCATCACAATCACCAATCGACGTCCAAGCTTTATCCACTTCAACGCTACAAATGGCAAGCAGCAATTCAAATGTGACACCTATGAAAACAATCTTAAGCCCACATGATTCTATCGGCACAATACGACAAAGAAGATTTCATTCAGATGACAAATCTTCAACATCTAAAACAAATGTTGTTGCTGGTTCTAATCGTCGGGAAAACAGGTTTAGATCAAATGTGTCATCTCAACAGTTGGATGAATATTCAAATATTGCCAAATGTACCAATGTATCATCTTCAACTTCTTCCCATAGTTTAGCAATTAGCACACCAGTTTCCTCATTAAATTCAGACGCAATACTTACATGCACCACAACTTCCACAAAAGTGCAGCCAAATCACCCATTCCTAGTCAAGCACAACCTGCACCTCTTCGTTCTTGTTTGAAAAATGTAAAAGTGAGCACAAGCGATGAAAAAAAGCGAGAAGGAAAAAAGACTGTGTGGTTTCATAGATCTTTATCATACATTTTGCAACACCGAAACTTTATGGTAATAATTAATATCAAACATTCAAATGAAAACAGGAACAAAAACGGAAAGGATAAAAGATGAATACCCCCTTCAAATAATGCCTGTGAGATGCCTAATGGTTATTCTATTTGTAATTCAATAGGTACATGGACTTGTAATTATATGAAATATTCAATGTTTGAACGAACAAAGTTATCACATGTCATTTAGATATTTTTCCAATGGTTACAATACTGTTACATATCCAAATGCGCTTTCAAATATTATTTGCCGAATGAATGAAAAGGAAGAATTTAATATTTGGTCTGCAGCTTGATAATGTTGAGTTATAGCGCGTAAGCAATTTTTATTTCACTTACTGTCTGCCAATATTTTGAAATTTTACAACAAAGAACATTTTCGTCAAAGTTTTCTTGGAGTCTTTGACGTGAATTGGTTTCATATTTGATTTAGAAATGCGCCGGTATCCATATTACCACAATCGATTGCATGAAGCGCTGCAGTTCCAGACCCGGTAGTGGCCTTGTTATAGTTCAGATAGCACATACATAGTATTGATATTCAAATGATTCATCATCTGATATGTGGTTATTTATGATTGTTCACTATTTGACTGTAGAGCGCATCATTGATTTTGACAGGTCAAGGTTGTTGCGCCTGTTTTTTTGTTTATATACATTATAATTATTGTACTTTTCTATTTGTCAAGTTTAGCAGAACATATTTTTTTATCACAATATACTCTTGATATACACAGATTTGTAATCAAATAATGGTTAACAAGTTTTGCATTTGTTAGCATATTTATATGTATAAGGAAGAACAAATTATGACTCGTAAACCATTTGTAGTAGAGACTTCAAGGTTGTCCAATGCATTTCTTATATGCGAATGTCACACCATTTTCACATTGCTTTTATCCAAGAGGGACGAAAGATACCAGAGGGACAGTCAAACTCATAGATTGAAAATAAACTGACAACGTCATGGCTAAAAATAAAAAGACAAACAGACAAAGTACAGAAGACACAACAAAGAAAGCTAAAGACTAAGCAACACGAACCCCACCAAAAACTGGTGGTGATTTGCACAGTCCTCTCAAAGATTTTAAAGAATCAACAACCTGCGATCTGAGATCAACCCTGGTTATTGATGGGTTCGTGATACTCAGTCGTTAGTTTTATATATTGTGTTGTAAACTGTAAACTATGTCTTTTGGTCGTTTTTCGTTTTTACCATGTCGTTGTCAGTTTGTTTTCGACTTATGAGATTGAATGCCTCTTTGGTATATTTTGCCTCTCTCTTGAATATGCATCTGGTTACCATAATGTTAGGAATCAAACGGTATTTGGAAAGCCATACAATTTACCTCAATTTAGGATAGACTCTTGAATTTTGAGACATCGGTGATCCGTTTATTTGGCAATCGCCAATGGCAGTCAGCATGGTTTAAGAACATTTGTTGTTCGACCTGTTAGTCAAATGCGTTTTGTTAAAATATACTTTTTCACTTTTTTGGTCTTTTGGAAAATGTTGTTTGTGCTGTATTTAGACCCCTCTAACAAGAAATTAGTTTTGCATGCACACGTATAAAAATTGCGGTTTTTATCCAACGCAATCATAGGTTTGGACGTTGTTTTCAATTCAGACTTGTTTATATTTTTTCGTTTGGGCTTGTATTATATTTGCCTTCGGGTTTATATGATCCGTTCATCCTATTTTGACTCCTCAAAATTCAAGAGTCTATCGTAAATTGAGGTAAATTGTATGGCTTTCCAAATACCGTTTCGATTCCTAACATCACTGAAGAGACATTAATTGTCGAAATCCGGATATGGTGTACAAAACCTTTGCACCTTTTGTTTGCGGTATACCATCTTTTCCGCAAGTTTATTGTTTTCTGTTTAGTATTAAATTTATAATTAAGATCCATTTATTACATCGGTGATCCGTTTATTTGGCAATCGCCAATGGCAGTCAGCAGGGTTTAAGAACATTTGTTGTTCGACCTGTTAGTCAAATGCGTTTTGTTAAAATATACTTTTCACTTTTTGGTCTTTTGGAAAATGTTGTTTGTGCTGTATTTAGACCCTCTAACAAGAAATTTGTTTTGCATGCACACGTATAAAAATTGCGGTTTTTATCCAACGCAATCATAGGTTTGGACGTTGTTTTCAATTCAGACTTGTTTATATCTTTTCGTTTGGGCTTGTATTATATTTGCCTTCGGGTTTATATGATCCGTTTATCCTATTTTGACTCCTCAAAATTCAAGAGTCTATCGTAAATTGAGGTAAATTGTATGGCTTTCCAAATACCGTTTCGATTCCTAACATCACTGAAGAGACATTAATTGTCGAAATCCGGATATGGTGTACAAAAACCTTTGCACCTTTTGTTTGCGGTAAACCATCTTTTCCGCAAGTTTATTGTTTTCTGTTTAGTATTAAATTTATAATTAAGATCCATTTATTACATCGGTGATCCGTTTATTTGGCAATCGCCAATGGCAGTCAGCAGGGTTTAAGAACATTTGTTGTTCGACCTGTTAGTCAAATGCGTTTTGTTAAAATATACTTTTTCACTTTTTTGGTCTTTTGAAAAATGTTGTTTGTGCTGTATTTAGACCCCTCTAACGAGAAATTTGTTTTGCATGCACACGTATAAAAATTGCCGTTTTTATCCAACGCAATCATAGGTTTGGACGTTGTTTTCAATTTAGACTTGTTTATATTTTTTCGTTTGGGCTTTTATTATATTTGCCTTCCGGTTTATATGATCCGTTCATCCTATTTTGACTCCTCAAAATTCAAGAGTCTATCGTAAATTGAGGTAAATTGTATGGCTTTCCAAATACCGTTTCGATTCCTAACATCACTGAAGAGACATTAATTGTCGAAATCCGGATATGGTGTACAAAAACCTTTGCAACTTTTGTTTGCGGTATACCATCTTTTCCGCAAATTTATTGTTTTCTGTTTAGTATTAAATTTATAATTAAGATCCATTTATTACATCGGTGATCCGTTTATTTGGCAATCGCCAATGGCAGTCAGCAGGGTTTAAGAACATTTGTTGTTCGACCTGTTAGTCAAATGCGTTTTGTTAAAATATACTTTTTCACTTTTTTGGTCTTTTGGAAAATGTTGTTTGTGCTGTATTTAGACCCCTCTAACAAGAAATTTGTTTTGCATGCACACGTATAAAAATTGCGGTTTTATCCAACGCAATCATAGGTTTGGACGTTGTTTTCAATTTAGACTTGTATATATATATATATATATATATATATATATATATATATATATATTAAAAAAAAATATGATTAATAATAAAGTATATTTTCGAACGACTTATGCTGTTTTAACACTACATCTTTTTATTTACTTATTGCAATACTCATTAAAATTAAAGGACAATATAACAGATAATACTAAAACAATAATCCAAAGAGAGTATATTCAATTGTTAGAATAAAACTGAAGCAGCGATTTTAATGGAATTAAATTTTAAAAGATACTCTATGATTTAATACATGTATGCATCAATTTCCGTCCGTGGATACATGCACGATAAGTACATGACGTATCATGGGTTTCCGTGTACGTTATCAACGTATTAAGACAGGATGAATATAATAAGGTGTTTATGACTGCATGTTTAGCAAATCCAATTAGTAATGTTTAAATTTATAAATAAAAAACAATATCAAAATATCTTATTACAGTGGTATATTGAAAACTTTTATATACAAAGTTTATTCAAAGAATCGATATAATAACAAGAATCGTATCTAAATTCAAGCGCTCTAAAAACAACCTAACTGTTAAAAGCATGATGTCATATCCAGTTTTTAATAAGTTTTCAGCCAAACTTCCAAACCAAATCTTTGTATCTATGAACACATTTAGTAGAGGTTTTCAGTTATTTTGTGGTAACGAAATCACTTACTTAACAATTTACTAGTAAAACATTGATTATAATAGAAAAACAAAGGATATTGGGAATTCATTCATGACACAAAATCAGTACATGCACAGCAAATAACACACAGAAAGCAAAGGAACAGCACTTGCATTGCTCTTCTTCATCTCAAAGTCACAGTTAGGCCTTCAACACGGAGCGAAAAAATATCAGTTCATCTAAGTTCAAATATTTACTTCAGTCACGGGTACATTGTATCGCGAACGAGTTGGGATACATGTATATACACACCGTAAGATGTGTCAAAGGAATATTGCAGTTCAAAAACCGGAAATGAACAACAGAGAACGAAAAATTGCCCCCTTTGTCTTAGATTTTGAGTAGCGTATAGGAATCTAGGAAAGGACACGGCATTGTCAGTTTGTTTTCGACTTATGAGTTTGGATATCCCTTTGGTATCTTTCGCCTCTCTTTAATGGAATATAGTATGAGGAGTTTTGATATTATCATACATATCTATATTCAAACATTTAATATACAAGTCATGTTGTCATGCTTCAGTTGTACTGAATGATGCTGTCTGAGTAAAATAAATTGGTTTGATGTAATCAATCTTACTTAGAATCTATTTACTAGAAGCGAACGGTTCTGTGCTCTGAACCCTATAAGGATTAACTCTATTATAACTTTGAGCCATCTAGCTTAATTTTGATTTTGAAATGCCACACCATAAGCGTTTTAATAAGAAAAGTGTATCTAATAGAGAATATAAATTTATAAATTGTTTAGAAACTAAGATTACAAATCCCTCGGCCAAAGCTTACCTTAGATGGACTTGGATATTCTTTTTTGAACTCTTTATGTGCTTTGGTCGCACACAATTCATTATGTGTTATTTTCATTTACCAGCCCTAATCTTTACCGATGTTAATAGACTGTTAATCAGTAGTCAATGCTTCGGTCATGACACAATTTACAACATAGTTTTAAATTCTCCGTTGATCAATTAATAAATTAAGATTCCAAATTCCAAAGTTGACCTTAGATAGATACCGATATTTTAGTCGGTTTCTTTTGGTCATACAACTCATGACGTGTTTAAGTATTTGCAATGTATCATCAAATTTATGGGTTTGATCGTTCCTTATGCAGGTATTTCCGGATGCAGAAACGCGATTCGGACGCATAGAATTTAGTCAGTAACGGCAAATATTTTTAGATTGGTACTTTTGCTTTTTTGTTAGTTTTTTTGTGCTTTGTATAACTATTTTACATTCAGGTAAGTCATTTCAAACTGTTTTTAACAGTTTGTTCTTACGTTGTGCTGTTACAATACTGTCTAAGAGAAGAAAGAGGTTGACCGCGCACACATCACGTGTGTTTAACCTCACAAAAATGCTTCATGTGCATGTCCAAATTTAGGTTTAGAAGTCTTTAACTTTGTATATAGCCTTTGATACGTTAAAGGTGTTGCGCATTCTTAAAGAGCGTACGGTGACATATTCTACACAAAACGGGACAACAGCCATTAACGGGGTTAGCCAAAATTCCACACAATACAAGACACCACGTCAACCACCAACACTCATTTTCTCGGAAAAAGGCAAACATACAGAGAAAAAAAAAAACGAACAACATATGTTTCCGAGAGTCTGATTCTGTACAGACACAACATGAGATGTCGCTTAACCAGTATTATGTACGCCCGAACCTCCCTCTTTGCCTATCTAGACCATATGTCGTAAAACAAAGCACAGCGTAGTAACCAACATGATATCAACGTGTATACCGCTAATGTAAAGTTAGCTTACGCATAATATTTTTAAAAAATGTACATTTAAACAAATTGCATAATTCATAAACCTGTGATGAAAATTGAATTCGTGTTTTGTTATAGGACAAGTAGATATATAGTAGTAGATGTATATAATGATTAAAATTAAAAATAAAGAGACTTCTATTTTTCCTACTATTAGGTTTTAGCGAAATACAACATTAAGATATTCGAATTCAGTTTTTTAGTCCGTAAATATATGTTATGTTTGAGGAGGAAATATTTGGAACATCGATTTGAAAAGAACAAAAGATGAAAAAAGTGTTTGTCTCATCATAGTACATCTCTAAATATAAAAATAAGAAGATGTGGTATGATTGCCAATGAGACAACTCTCCACAAGAGACCGAATGACACAGAAATTAACAACTATAGGTCACAGTACGGTCTTCAACAATGAGCAAAGCCCCATACCGCATAGTCAGCAATAAAAGGCCCCGAAGTGTCAATTTGCTTCATAAAACTTATAGTGATCTAATTCCTATTTTTAAAACAAATTTGTTTAAGGTCCACCATCATTGTGTAATATTCAGAGAATGAAGATCTCTCGCTGTCATGCAATCGACGATGAACTTTTACTTACTTACAAACCGCTAAAACATAAGAAAAGTACACAAAAAAAAAAAAAAAAAAAAAAAACACTTGCAGAAGCCTAATTCCCCTGAATTGGACGAGTCTAAATATATTCAACTCAAATGATAGTTAAACAGTACTCAGACTGATATAGACAAATAACAGTTACCTAATTGCATTGAAAACGGACCGATTAAATGGCATTATATCATTTAATTATTCATTTATTATAATTTTTAGCATTAGAATAAGACCATCGGATAGTTTTATAAAATTAAGGGGTAAATTTATATTTTTGAATTCCAACTTTTCAATATAACGATTTTCTATTTTATAAATGAGGAAATCAAAACCCTATACAGACCTCATTTACAACTGACCAATGAATGTTCTGCACCAAATATTCTTGTTATATATATTTGATGTTTTTAATCTGTCAGTAATCATGAAATAGATTCGTAAAGACCAAACCAAATGAAAACAGTAAGTAAACTCTTCCAACAATTAGCTATTTAAACAGCTTGTTTCACAACTTCTAATCGAACAGACATAGATACATAAGAGCCTTTACAATATTCAGGTAAATGTTCATTTTGGTTTTGATTCTGTTCTTTTCCTACACTACGTTACAGGCAAATGCAAATGCAAAATAATTAGTGTTGTCTGTTCAGTCCAATTAATTAATAAATCGTGTTTTTGTTTGTTTTTTTTTTTTTAAGAAAAACTATGCATGTAAACTCCAATGAATAAAATCGAATTGAATAGCCTAAAAGTAGCATCTTTAGCATCAAGTAATTTTTTATGCCCCATTTATGGGCATTATGTTTTTCGGTCTGTGCGTCCGTTCGTCCGTCAGTCCGTTCGTCCGCCCGTTCGTTCATCCCTCCGTCCGTCTGTCCCGCTTCAGGTTAAAGTTTTTGGTAAAGGTAATTTTTGATGAAGTTGAAGTCCAATCAACTTGAAACTTAGTACACATGTTGTCTGATATGATCTTTCGAATTTTAATGCCAAATTAGAGTTTTGACCCCAATTTCACGGTTCACTGAACATAGAAAATGATAGCTCGAGTGGGGCATCCGTGTACTATGGACACATGCTTGTTTTTTATTAGTTGTTATTGGTTTTGAACTAGCTGTCATTAAGTGCGACTACTCTCAGATCTGTACTAAGTGTCTTTTTGTTGTTGGGAGGTACGAGTACCCGTCCACGTCTACTTTGTTTTTTTGGTTAGATGTATTTCTATTTGTATCCATCTAATGAGTTAGGCCTTTTTTAATCGATTTTTATAGTTTGTTCATATGTTCTATTGTTACAACACTGTCCCAGGTTAGGGGGAGGGATTGGCGCCATCTAACTAGTTTAACCCCGCCACATTCTGTATGTGCCTGTCCCAATTCAGTGGTGATTTGTTGCTGTGTTACATATTTGTTTTTCGTTCATTATTTTGTACATAAATTAGACCGTTAGTTTTCTCGTTTGAATTGTTTTACATTTGTCATTTCGGGGCCTTTTATAGCTTACTATGCGGTATGGGCTTTGCTCATTGTTGAAGGCCGTATGGTGACCTATAGTTGTCAATTTCTGTGTCATTTGGTCTATTGTGGAGTGTTGTCTCAGTAGCAATCATACCACATCTTCTTTTTATATGTAGGTTTGAGTGGCTCGATCAAAACGTGCATAGATGAGATATTATCACAATGATCATCGTTCTTAAATTAATATACAATGTATTAAATGAAAACAATCACTTTTATTTTAGTCGTCCGTCTTTCCCTTTTCACGTCTATATGTAGCATAAACAAACACCTTGAAAGAAACCTTTTACGCTTCTTAGTTTTATAATCGCCTGACAAAATCATAAATCATAAATTGCAATAAAACCGAAGATAAGAACCATAATACATTTTTTTTTTTTTTTTATAAGTGTTGAGTTATGTAGTAAATTGCAAAACCATAAAAAGTTTGCACTATTATTGAGTGATTTAAATGGAAATTTTACATTATAGCATTTTACAAGATCTTGTCTTCGTGTACTATGTACATGGAATAATTTATGGAGTTGATTGATTGTTGTTTGCTTTATGTCCAGTGGCAAATATTTCATGCATTTTCATGACGAGAACACATGAATTTTAAATACAATAGGTAGGTCTTGCAATAGGAGGTCGAAAGTGAGGTTGGACGTGAAAATTGGAATACCACTGGAAACTGAAGGTATATTGAATAAGGACAGAAATTTAGCCTTGCAACAGCAGGCCACATCCGGTCACATCCATACCCCTTAGATAATTGGTGCAAGAGTATCTAATTTGCAAAGAGCTGAAGTCGGCAATCCATATTTACGTGTAGTTTCTAATTTAACACATCTAATTTAGGTTAGATACTTTTAGCTCGCTTTAGTAACTGTGAAATGTTTGTGAAACTGTATTTATTGTACATTAGTTTTTGGTATGATATTCTGTACTACCGCTCTCCTGGTTTGTTTCGTGGGTGTGTTTGCCTCCAGAGCGGGAGGTCGTTGGTTCGAATCCCGACCGGTTCAAACAAAGACGTTAAAATTGGTATTTGCTGTTTCAACGCTAAACTAGCGGCATTTAAGAGTAAGAGAACAGACTTGTCGGCTCAGATTCAGAAATGTTTCCGGGTAGGGCGACTATTCTTCCTGCGAACTGATATCTTGTGAACTTACGGGAAAAAAACGGCTCAGCGTGTCGGTCTAGTACAAAGCAGGATTAATACTCATATTATATTTATATGTAATCGTCCTGAATATTCATTTGATATGCCGCTGGACATCATCATTTATTTTACCATTATACTATACAGTGAAGTGTTTTTCTTCTACTGGTTTTTATTACACCTTCTTTAAATTCCACCGATCGAAATTAAAAAAGGCAGGTGATATTATCCAATCACTTGTGCCTGTTGGGATATCTTTAACGGTAAATAATATTAGATCAAAAGGGCTGTAGGGATATCTTTGACGGTAAATATTATTAAATTAACTCCTTATTTTTTAGTCATGTGACGGTTTTGAGCTTATTATTCTGTATACGAATCTTTCTATAACTAAAGACTATGTTGACTCTTACTATTTTGATTTGTCTGTGTCGTTGGTTTGCTGTCGCATTAACGTATACTTTTATCTCCTTTTATTCAAAACCGAAGGATTGACTTGGGAATAGAAATATTGACCTGTCTGGACCTCTCCCGTCCGACAGTATACCCTTGCTAAAGCGGTTTGTCAGTTTCGCTGTTCGGATGTATAAATACGCAGCTTCGTCCGGTCGAAAAAGAAATGTCGTATATCCGATGCCTGGTGTAGTGAGAGTCTCATGCTATCTATACGTTAAAGAACTATTTGAATAACTCTTTGAGGGGGAAATACAACCTACGCACAAGTTAAATGATTGAATCTGTAAACAACAACAAAGAGCAGCTAAGTTTTCAAATAATTCGCATGGCTGATTTTAACACATTTTTGCGACTTTTGCTAAGACAATCGTAGATGAAAAAAATTAAATAACAAAACCGATCAGTAAGAATATATCTAAATAATAAACGAAACGGCCAAAATAAGTTGAATCCTTGTATAAACTGTTGCCAATATTTTTTTATCCTTTTTGCTTTTATAACAACTATTATACCAGATATAAAAAAAAAAAAAACTTGAAACAGCAAATTGTGTCAACCAGACGAGACTGTCGTCGTTGTACGCTTCAATATATGAGTTATTGCCACTCAATGAAGATTTTTTTTTCTGTTCTACTCCCCTCCTCCTAGTTTGGTTGGATAGGATACAATTTAACCCCTGATGTAGACTACGTTATTTAATGTTAAAATAAAAGATTAAATGCAAACATAAAAATGAGGAAAGAAATGCTACAATTTAAAAATCAAATATGAATAAAAATCAAATGTATAAAAGTTAGAAAACTGCCTGAGATAATTATCAACTGAAGATATGATTATACATCACTAAATGGTGCTGATTAATTAATTACTCCCTTGATGTCCAGTGGCAAATATGTCATGCATTTTCACGACGAGATGTAAAGTGGATCAATCTGAAGCAAATGATAACAATTTTAGAGTGACACTTCAATAAGATAGATCGTTGACTAGAGGTAAAACGTATGCCGTAATAGAATAATGTTGAACCATGATCAAAATCGTAAGTTAAGCTATTAGCCCCGACCCCCTTTTTTCTGCATGGTAGACGAATGCCAAAAACAAAACGACATGAATTTACAAGCAATAACGCCCACTATAAGTAAATGAGATATGGACTTATTATTTTTAAATAAATCAATATTGCAGCCAGTAGTTCCCGGTTTCGGACATGTTTGTATTTCCACTCAAATACCGTTTGATTATTGGCCGGAGATATTAAATCAAACAAAATCACTTTGATTCTCTGAAATTGTAAATTATGGTATTTCCTTTGCTGTTTTTTTGTTCGATCCTATTTTGGACACCCTGATTCTTAGAGGGCGTGTCTGATTAGTCAGGCCCGATTAGCTTTTAGTAAATTGAACCTCAACTTAAAGACCTACACCGGGTTAATAAGTTCCAGGTACAATAAGTAAACAAAAGAGATCCTTTATGAAATGAGATCGTCCCAGGTATCTTAGATAATTATTTTGCTTTGAATAACAATGGGAAATGCACGAACAGGTATGTAAGTTTTTATAATTGGAACTTCTTGACTGGGGTGCTTTAGAATTTGATGTATTGTATGGAGCCTATCTATTGTTAAAGACCGTATGTTGACCTAAAAATATCGTTTTCGTTTAGGTGTCGTTGGGTTGCTGTCTCCTACAAGTTTACCCCACATCTGCTTTTATAGAAAATGCTATCAATTTATTATTATCTATTTGAACAGAAGAAAGTGTTTTCAAAAGTAATTTAATCCTGTTGAACCTTGTATCATTGTTAAAGTTTAAAAATCTTGAAATGCACAAGAAAATCTGATTTTTCTGGGTACGTTAATAGAAATTAAATTGATGTATCTGAGTAAGAAAATCCGATGTTCATATTGCTTACTCAGCTTAGAGTTTAATCTTCCAAAATCTTGCAAATCGTGAACAATTTTCTAGTGACAGAAATATTGAAAACATTTTTTTGTACTTAATAAGATAAGACAAATTAAGATATTTTTATTTTAAGACATTTTAATTTATCAATCATGGTGCTCAAAATTTGAGCAATACAATCAAATGAATTAAAAAAGGAAGTAAATGATTAGAATGATTAGAGTGATTGAAGCATTTAAACAAAATCATGTAAAGACATTTAGATAAAGTAACATAATTTTATAAACAATTTCATTGACAATACATTATGTCTTTTGGAAGCCACTGTGATGGCCTGGAGAAAAAACGTTTTCCTATTCAAATTATAGACCTGGGCGTATGGGAGACAACTCGTGATCGATTTTTTTTCAAACTTCATTGACCTCTAGAAGTTTTCTTCGTTCTTCAAATAAGGAGTACAAAAATTTAGACAAGTTTGAAGAAACAAACAAATCTTCAGATGAAAGAATCCAAAGTAATTTAATCCCATCAGATAACTTTTAAAAGAATTTGAATTTAGAATTTAAATTAGACAGATGTTGAATTCTTGTATCTTTCAGAAAAATGACATTTTAAAAGAAAAAGTAGTTCATATTCAACCGTGTTCTTACATAGCTTACACTTTCTGTTTCAGCTTTTATACCAATAAACCTCCCTCTTGTCTTTTTTTAATTTATTCTTAAATATGGTTTAATCATAAAAATATTTTAAAATTTTCTGTAAATTCTTAATTTATTGCCGACTGTATTTTAGTACTCCTTCCAGAATTGCGTTCTAAACTAGATATCCAAATTACTTTAAATTCTATTGTTAGAGAGTTTTGTACCTTTTTGTATAGTTTAAAGTTTGACTGGTTTACAAACAGATAGTCTAAATCTAGGAATTTAAATATATGTCAAATGTTTCCTATCCAAGATTCCTGTTTCTTCTTTTTGCTTTCCTTTGGTTTAGTGATATATCTGCAGCTTTTAGGAAAATCTTATTTAAGTCTTCTGTTGTGTTATTAATTGAATATACATCTTCAAATTCTTAAATTATTTCTTCTTTACTTAACATTTAGAATTTTCATAATCCGAATTTTGCTATCACAAACTTACTAATAGTACTGCAAATTTTTGTGCAAATAAAACATTTGTATTATTTTCCCGAATGATTGATTTAATTCTCTAACCGTTATAACAGGTTGCCCTCAGCATATAAGTAGTAGCAGTTGTGATTGTCCAGAAAAAGTAAGTGAATTTTAACTGATTTTAAGGACTTCTCAATAACAATAGCTTCTTAAGAATACACTAAATCTATTATGTAGTGTTTTTTGTAATATCACAAAATAATCGTATATACAGAGTAATACTGTTCCAAATTTGAAGTGCATCTAATTATTTCAACTTTGATTGCAAGAATGTTTATTATCTTAACACAACGAGATACTCAGGGTAAGCTTGGGCGTCGTGAAATATGACAAATATTCTTGGTGCTGATGGATTGTCAACAACGCTATCATATAAAATGTGTGATCCTGACGCCCCATATTTTTGTGGAGGAACTCTCATGTCCCGTTGTCCTTTAACATACTCGCCGACGAGAACTTTGCATAAATACACCCTCTTATTGTTATTATGGTCAGGCGTCGAGTATTGTGACTTCGTAGAATATGATGAATTTACTGCAAAGTATACTCCATTGCCATAAGAAGCAGCTGAAAAGAAATTTTACTTAAAATAAACACACGATTTTAAAAAGATGGTTCAAAAAATATAATTATACGTATGATAAAGATGTCAGAGCCTATCAAATGATCCTACATATATGGAAAGATTCCTCTTTTTTATACATTTCCTCATGACGAGCAGTATATTAACTCGTTGGGACAAAAACTGCATACTTTGTTTTTGTTTTTGTTTTTTTTTTTATTAAAAGCTGCTTAATAATATTTTGATTTATGGATAAAGTTGTTCTTTGCAACAGGTCGTAATTTTGAGTTTGCATAATCCGAAGTTCATTTGGCTTTATGCAAGGTATATTATATTCAAGTTATGTTCTTGCCTTTTGTGTCTAAGGCTGATTTTTCATTGATAATTACCCGTTATTTCCCTTTTTATCTGTATTTCGCATAAAATAAATCAGACATGTTTCTGATAACATCATACATTGGGTTGTCAAAACGCAAGTATAAATTACTTAACCATTTTTTCCACAATAACCTCTGTTGAAACCATATGTATTAATACCATCGACTGCTTCCAGTGTGGTGCCATGCCATAATTTACGTTCATTGTTGAAGCAGGAGGGGTAAATAGAGTCCATTAATTTCTTTCTGGCTTTGTATTGCTGGTGCAAAGTTCTGTTCTGTATTCTTTCAACCTTTCAAATCATTAGCATGACACCAATAAGTGTTTGTTAAAATCAATAGATATAGTAACTCAGAATGATAAAGATAAAATCAAGAATGTTTGTGCTTATGATTTATTATATCAACTATTTTCCTATATCAAAATCATGCTTTTACTTTTTGTTACATCTGGAAGGAAATAAACGAAAAAATTGCAAATTTAAAAGTATTTGAACGGTACAACAACGATATAGGCAGCTTGGCTATTTTTTTCGGTCATATACATGTAGCTCTTCAATTGTTCCGGTTCTTAAACATCCTTGGCTTTCAAATATATGAGTATGAGCGTTCCCGATGAAGATTAATCATGAAAAGCGCTTCGGACGAAGAAAATTTATATAACGTGTTGTATTCAATTCTTTTTCAATTGTTTCCTTATGAGTGTTTAACGCACAAAGAAAATATTTGCAGAAAAACTAGCAGAACAAACAAAAAGTAAAGTAAGATTTATAATTCATATATACTTAGTATTCAGTTTCTTGAATGACGCGGGTTAAAGTACTTCCGAAAAAATCAATATGTTTAGATATTAAATAGTAAATTTTATAAATCTTCATACCTTGATAATGTCATAATGTTTTGCAGATGTTTGTTTGAATTCGTCTACAACATCTTTATATTCCTGATCATGTGGTTGTAAGATAACTGTTGTAATCATTTCATGGGCCTCCATACCTGTCCAGTTTGATGGAACATTCTCGGAACTATCTATAGAAAAAATTAAAAAAACAAACCGTTTGTGTTATTCCTTAAAAATATTCTAGAAGCACACACAAGGTGAATAAGCTTAATTGATATTCAGTCTCTTTTCTCTTGCAATATATATACAATATTAGGTCAATGTCAGGAAAATATAAACTTTTTTGTATGAGGCTGAGAAACTGGGGAAGGGCGAGGTTCTACTGAACCCTTCCCCAGTTTTGCGCCGAGTTCAAAAAAGTTTATATTTTTATGACATTGACCTAATATTGTTTTTATACTGAAACTTGAATTAATACCTGTATAGCTTTTTAAATCCTTACACAAATGTCAAACTTATTTTCATCCCTTAATGAATCCCTGATTGTGGAGAAAGTGTTCCATGATGAAATTGACATTATACAAAATATAGCTTTGTTACTATATTAAGGAAATAAACACAACTAGTTGCAGTATAAAATTATTGATGTGTATGAGTTCATCAATGTACTTGTTAATATTTGAATTATTTGCCTCTTTGATCAGCATAGGCTTCACAAAATAACAAATATTTTCGTAATTATACACTAGCAACTGGCTCAGCTGTGTGTGTAAAAAGTAAAATCACAAAAATTCTGAACCCTGAGGAAAAATCAACATTAAATCACATTCGAAATGAAAGTTAGAATATTCTTTTTTATTTTAAATGTTTGCATGTTAAATACTTTTGTTACCTTTTGAAAGAATAATGCCAAAACCATTCAGTCATGAAAGCTACTGTCTCTGAACTTGCTCAATATCAAATGGAAAAATTTTCCAATTATGTTACTAAATTTATTATTTCATGGATGAATTAAATGTAATTTTTGTTGTTGAGATTTAAAGAGTACGTAGTTACTTTTATATCATTATTTTCTATGATGACAACGTTCAGAGACGCAACTTGAGTTGTACTTTCATTTGAAGCCTTCACTACAGTTGGAGAGGATATTTGAATAGGAAGAAACGGTAGGTCGAAATTAAAGCCGAGTTCAAAATGGACAAAAACACAAAAGAGATTTTATTTTTCAGGAACATAATTATTTTCAAGGTCGTGGATTATTTAAAACTGTCTTCTTGGGCATAAGTCGCTTTTTGTATACACTGACTATATTTAGATATAAGTACTTAAACCTTAACGAATCTGGTATACAAAAATGTAGAATCACAAGGGCTGCTTAGGCGAAAAACGATAAAGATAATAAACGATAATAACCCTTTATCACCCCTTTATTCTGTATTTTGCATAACATAAGTCTAACATGACAACATAGGGACATCAACAGAAACGTATATGCACTAACTTATCTAGAGTAAAAATGCATTACACGTGTATCAATCATCCCAAATGTACATATGCTTATTCTATATAACCTAAATTCGCTTATTTTCAAAACAATTAAACAATCATGATCATCGTCAAATGCAATTAACATTATTTCTAGAAGAATTTAATTTTACTTTTTAATAATAAAAGAGCCCAATAATCCCCTCATACTTTTAACGTGTTTACCATATAATCTTAGACATGTCACTTTAAAGAACTACATGTAGGGTATCAGAAATGCTGTATCATTAAAACCAATTTACGCAATTACTAACAGGTTTTACTATCATATGTATGTTTTCCTTGCTTTTATCAAGTAAATGCAATGTCTTTTAGTGATGAAGTGATAGAAGTGTTTTGTATTATACAAACCTGAAAACAAATCAGGCATCGATTGACACATTTTAAATTTGGCAGTCTTGTCACTGGTGGTATCACATACTGGAAATTTCGAAGTTTCTGTGTTAGTTTGGAATATATGAAACTCATTTGTTTTTGCATATCCCAAAAATTCACTTCCTCTATCTTTCCTTTTAATGTGTTGTTGATCAGCATTGCTATCGGGAATAGTTTGCAAAAAGGCCGAACGAATCGCCTCCACTTCTGACTGATCGGTATGCACAGAATGTATTTCTTTAATACTTGATTGCATGCCAGCTTCTGAGCTGTATTTCATAACGCTTTCTGGGTATATCTTAACTATATTTGTATTCCAAACGGTATCAAATCCTACAATTAAATAAAACTAAACTAGTGTTCACATTTAAATATCTCCTATGTGTTCCAATATTAAAACAAATAAAATGATAATGAAAGTTTCTGTATATTACTCTAAAATGACAATTAAGTGTTGGTCACATTTAAATATCGGACTAATAATACAATACATGTATATTTTATTTGTTTAATCATTTTATTTACAAATTATTTGGTAATGTTACGTATTTTTACTTTCCAAGGTCAACACTTTAAGATAATTTAGTGAGGTAATGTCAGCAAGTTTTTATTCCATAAAGTTAGCGCTTGTGTTTGTCATGTTTAAACAGATCTGCGTTGTTTGAAGATTGATATTCTTCTTAATTAAATAATATATGCTGAAAAAAGATGTAGGTTGTTTTGCTGTATTGGTTATCATTGTTGGAGGACTATACGGTGACGTATAGTTTCAAGAAGAACAAAATGGCATGCATAGCGATTTTATTGATGACATTACACATTGTAATTGTTGAAGACGAGGTTACCCATTTGTCTATATACTCACCTAATGTGATAAGTGGCGGCAGAGCTATTGAGGTCATGTTATCCATGTTTGCTTGTGACAAACAAATCCATATTGTTTCCGAAATATTTTCTGTAAGTGCAGTAATTGTCGAATTTTCATTCCGCACAGGAGCCTTTACGTGAAGTATTTTTTTGTAGTGTGTCAAACTTCCAGCTGTCGTAATGCATACACACTGCCGTCGTAGTATTCCATGTATATTGATATATTTTGAGCATTCTATTTTCATTTCTTCTCCAGCGCTTGCAACAATGTTCGTTGAACCATCGGTTTCATTCATTCTACTACTGTATGGATTTACTATGCAATATATATTACTTAGATAACATATATCCGCCTTATAGACAAATACTTTAATTCCTTCTTTTGTAATCATTATTAACGAGTCTTGTCCGGTTCTGTACAGGGTTGATGATCTTACAGAGGACTGGCGAGTTTCTATCTTTTTTTCGTTAATATGTAATGTGCCAGCCGTCGACCAAGGATTAAATGGATAAGCTAAGGTTTTTCTTTTATGAATCGAACCAGAACTTAAATCTTCCGTTGCATTCATTAGACTCTGCTGATATTGTGTACCACCTTGAAAAGAAACAATGCTCATATGATAGTAAAATAGTGTGTCAAGTTGACAAAATAAACTTATAGAATTGCAATATACACAAAAAAGTTAATGCACGTTTACTTAAGATTAACGTTTGTATAAAAATATGAAGATATGGTACATTGCAAATTAGAAAAATATCCACCAAAGTCCGAAAAAAGTGGATGTAAGCTATCATATACCACCGTACGGCCTTCACCAGTGAGAACAACCCAAACCATATAGTCACTATTAAAGGCCCCAGCATATAATAAATATGAAACTATTCTATTGATATAACTAACAGCCTAATTTATAACTAAACTATTTGCGAAAAAAAAATATGATAGACACGAACCAGCTTACTTATGACATACAGGCTGCAGACTTGGACGGACATATATAGAATGTGGCGTGTTTGACTAGTTTGCTGGCAACAAATCCTTCCGTTACCTTGGACAGTGGTATACAAGTTCAAAATATTAAGAACAAACTACTAGTATTAAAAAAAGTTGAAAAGGGCTTGTATATGACAGGAATTGATACACCAATTCCTTTCTTAAAAAAAAAAAAACCCCAAGGTTGGCACTACACGTGACCCGGCAACCTTATTACAACTATATTATGTAAAACCGTAACAGCAAAGTTTTATAGGTTTTACCAACCTGAAAATAAACCACGTACTGATTGATACATTTTAACTTTCTCAGTCCTGTCACTAATGTTTTGGCTCGCTGAAAATTTCAAAGGTTTAGTGCTAGTTTTATAAGTATGAAACTCATTCATTTCTGCATATCCCAAAAGTTCATTTGCTATATCCTTCTGTTTAATGTATTCATCCGCATAACTATCGGGAATAGTTTGCAAAAAAGCCGCATGTATCGCCTCCATGTCTGCCTGATCAGTATGAACAAAATATATTTCTTTAATACTTGATTTCATGCCAGCTGCTTTGCTATATTTCATAACGCTTTCTGGGTATGTTTTAACTATATCTGTATTACAAGCTGTATGGAATCCTACAATTTAAAAACAAAATAAGTGCAACTTGAAAACTCTCTGAGTTTTCCCAAAGCTATCAAACTAAAAATAAAATTTCGTATGATGATAAGAAACGAAGCCAATATGAATACTAGAAAATCAAAAGTATAAAATCAAGCCAACATATTTTTTGTTATTATATAATGATATGAAAAGCGTAGATCATATTAGAAATGAAATGATATTAAAAAGTTCTGTACAATACGTTTATCGTCAAAAATTAGGAATGTTCACATTGATGTATCGGATCATAATATAATACATGTTTATTTTATTCAAAGTTTCATTTTGTGCACATAGTTTGTGGTAACAATAAGAACAGGTTATTGGATTTTTTTTTAACAAATTTTTATTCCATAAACTAATCGTTTTTTTTTTAAGCCTTTTGTAAACAAATCTATAGCTATTGGATTAATAGATTGTGTTCTAAATTTAACATAATATGCTAAAATAAATAAGGTACTTTGCTGAATTAGTTAAACTCATCATTATGGAAGGCCTTACGGTCATGTGTAGTTGCTAACATCAATGTCATTTTGATCTGATTGACAATTATATCACACGTACATCTCCTAAATTCTATTACATTTAAATACGCATACTTTCAACTCAAAATGTCATATATAATGCTCTTACAATATAGGTTTTAATTGGTTATGACAAGAAGGTGCCCTTTATTCCTTTAACTTACCTAGTGTGATAAAGGGTGGGAGAGCTATTGAGTTAATATTATCCATGTTGGCTTGTGTCAAACAAATCCTTATTGTTTCCGAAATATTTTCTGTAAGTGCAGCAATTGTCGAATTTTCATTCTGGGCAGGAGCCTTTACGTGAAGTATTTTCTTGTAGTGGGTCAAATTTCCAGCTGTCGTAATGCATAAACATTGTCCACATATTCCATGCCTTTCAATGTACTTTGAACATTCTGTTTTCATTTGTTCTCCGGCTCTTGCAACAATGTTCGTTAAACCATCGGTTTCATTCATTCTGCTACTGTATGGATTTACTATGCAGTCTACATTACTTAGATAACATATATCCGCCTTATACACAAATACTTTAACTTCTTCTTTTGTAATCATGACTATCGAGTCTTGTGTTGGTCTGTAAAGGATTGGTGACCGTTTTGGTATCATTGGAGAAATGTTTACCATTTTTTCATTGATGCATAATGTGGCAGGCGTCGAAAAAGTGTTTGATGAATATGCCGTGCCTTGTCTTTTATTTAACGAATTATCACTAATATCTTCCTTTGCGTTCATAATACGCTGCAGATATTGTATATAACCTTAAAAAAACAAAGTCATAATCTAAAGTAAAAAAAGTGTTACAAATGACAACGTATTCGATTCATATCTTCTTGGCATGTTCTTTTTATGACATTTAGACAGGAGTAGAGTTCGTCCTACCAAGGAGTTACAAAAAGTTACATTAGAAACATAACAGGTGTAAGAAAATAGGCAATGTATGTCTGTAACACAGCTTGCTGTAGACCAAGCATAGCAAGTATCTTCTTATTCGATTTATTGAATCACCTGAAATCTACCAACTGTTTGTTTTTTTTAAATCTATATAATATATATTATACCTTTCGGATATTTGCTGTCATGTTTGTAACTTGCTTCCAGCTGGGCTAGTCTGTCAGTTCGGATACCCTGAAGCAAAGCATATTCCCGCCGTTAATACCACTAGTAGAATTATTTTACCACTTCTTTTGCAATTGTGTTTTCAAATGATAATTCATCAATCGGACAAACAATGTTAAACCACGAAAAGAAACAAATGAGAGAAAAAAAACACCGAAAAGTATCTTTCTTATCTATAAGGATATATTCTGAGTATGTAAAAAGTCAATATTTTTAGACCCTTTAGTTGAACATTAAAAAGTAGCAAAGTGATATCAACAAAAAAGATCATATGTTAAAAAAAATCGTGCTTATGAGTTATTTCTTTATACTATTGAATGACTTGCATCTTTTCATTGGGGTATCAAACTCATTGAATTGAATGCAACTATTTCAATGAATTTTCAATTATTCTGTATAAAAATATTCCTTATTTTTGTTTTCAATTGTAAATGAAACAGGAAATCACTTTCATTTTTCAATAATTTCAAATGGTTAATGTGATGCATGAACAAGAATGAAGGAATAAGTCTTTGGAATTTTTTTAAAGAAATTACTCTATACTATAATAAATAAGCATCCGGCAGTATACATCCTATCAATACCTCGTTCGTTTTTCCATTTGTATTCAATGCGTCTTTAATCTGTTTAAAGGTGTCTTGTATCAGCTCATCATTTGGTCCAATTACTTGCACAGTGCATGTTGTAAAATCAGGACAAGCCACAACAGAATCAACAAACATTTTACCCGCTGAATCTAAAACTATACTATGCATGATTATCTCTCTGAGAAAATAACAAAACATCAAATTGTTCTCTACGTTATTAGTTACAGAGTGTTTGTAATTCCTAGTACGATATTCGAGGTCATTAAGAAAAAACCATCGAAACACTTCCGTCAAAACTTTGTTTTAGATGAACATCATTCGTGCGATTAGGGGAATCGTCACTTTTTCCCATGCTGAGCGAGCTTTTGAAAAAACATGATGCTATATTGTACCAATTATTCGTCAATTAAAAATCTTACATTATATAATTAGTACTGCTGCCATTAGGGAAATGTGATTAAATAGCAACGACTCAAACATTAATTCAAGTTTATACAGCATAATAACGATCACGAAGATGCTTGATGAACTTTAATATTGACGGGATACAGTCGATCCTCTCTATCTGGACAATTGCTATATAAATGCTCACACAATTGACTTAGCGATACTGAATGTAGCACAGTGGATACACCTGATAATCGACAAAAAAGACGAAAGAGAACTTGATAATGTATTTTTTAGTCTTTTCGCTGGTCATATCAAAATGACAGTTTCATTTCGTTGATTTGTTAAGTATAGACAGTAGTGTCTTATTTACTTACTAAAAAAATATCGTTGAAACTTTTCTTGCATTCTTTATTTCTTTAAATTTTTTATTGAATTTTGAGCATAACAGCGTAAACAATCTGCAGGTGATTAGCTATATATCATAATATCTCACCTGTTTTCTTTCTGTTTTTTTCTACTGCTTCAAATACCTATCACACAAAATAGGAAATGAAAATGATAAAAATACTGACATATACAAAATTATCAGGTACAAATATGTTCGTCTCATTGCATATTATACGTAGCAAGAATAAACATTCTACATGTATTAAAATGTTGACATTACGCAAAAAAGAGACTGCTTGTTGCAAGTATGCTCATAACTTGCTTTCAGAAAATAGTCTCCGACGACATTTGTGGTATATGGTCACAAGGAAAAACTGTTCTCAAAACAGTAATTTTCCCCTGATATAATCCTTCGAGATCATATGAAATGAAGTTAGATGTAAAATAAAGCATTGCATATTTCAAAAAGACATTTTGTATTAAAAGAGAGGCGAACGATACCAGAGGGACATTCAAATTCATCATTACAAAAATAAACTGACAGCAGCATAGCTAAAATGGAAAAAGACCAATAGACAAACAGTTGCATAGAAAACTAGAAACTGAGCAACACGAACCCCACTCAAACCTAGGGTGATATCAGGTGCTCCGGTAGGGTAAGCAAATCCTGCCCCGCACATGGCAACCGTCGTATTGCTCCTGTTAGTACATGTTTTTATGAAAATATGATCACTTGTTGTATCAGGCATATTTTTTCTATCCCACAATATGTCTAGGCCATATGATACTCCTTTATGTACATGTATATCTGAATTATTTCCAGTTGGTGGAATGAAAACCACCTACCAGAAGTATTTAACCTTCTCGAATGGTCTGATTGATCTATCTTATGAAGCAATGTTTGAATCTGCATAATGCCATTTCCCTTGACAAACTAAATACATTGAATTTGTAAACAAAGGACACGAACCTGACAATTCTGTCCAAGTGCGATTTGTTTCCAATAAACTGGAAATCAATGTTTAGTGGCTTGTATACTTTGCAAAATGGAAACATTTCATGTATAAGGTACTTCAAGGGATCAACAAAATTTGAAATGCTAGCTTATCCCAGTCGTTGTAACAATTAAAGCAAGTCAGCAGTATTAAAATATAGACATCAGTATCATACATTTGTAACTTATTGATAGATACAAAGGAAATACTTGGTTACAAATCAAATTTAAACAAATACAAGTTAACAGTTACTATCTCGAAAAATTATGACAAGGTTTTAGACAAATATTGAGGAAACAACGAACACATAAAGTAGCCAGATCAGATTTGAAATACTATTCATCCTATATTGATAGTCCGTTCCCTTAATAGTTCATTTTGACAACTACTTTGAACGCATAAATACCGTGACACTTGAAATAAAGGACATCAGAGATGCAGTTATGTCTGCCATGTATGAACGTAGAATTGACACGTCATACCATCCATATTTTAACATTATTAATCTCGTACACAATATTTCGTCTCAAAGAAGATTGTATGCACTTTCCAGATCTAAATCAACATTTGTATTATAAATCTCGAACATAAGTACATGTATAATTTGGAGAGTGTTTCACCAATGCGAAACTTATGACTCAACTTCATATCGCAACTTTGACACTGCTTGTTGGAAAATGGAAAAAAAACTAATCTAGTGAAAAATACCATTTCTAAAACAAGTCATTATCAAAATTATAGTCTAAAAAGCTACATACCTGTAATACGCTTGTATCAGCTGGAAATATGACAAAGTTTATTTCAGTAAGAGCTCCTCCGTTGTAATCAGATGCAAATTCGTCCACTACCAGAAACATCGAAGAGGCGACAATGTTTGGTGGATAAATGAGGTTTCCTGTTCCAAGAGCAGGAAATGCAATGCTTTTCATGTTTAAGTCTACTGCTGTGTTCAGGCAATTCTTGATGAAATATTCAAACTGCTGAAGTTTAAAAATAAACGATCAACTATGAGAGTTGTTTATTATTCATAAATGTGTTTTATGTCGAGAAACATTAGGAGCTGGTATAATATAGCAAATGCTGAATAGACGGAAAACGATTATCTTTAACTCTTGTGTTTGTCATTTGTTCTCTGATGGAGAGTTGTGTCATTGCAATATCACATCTTCTTATTTGTTTTTATATGTAAGCATTCGATAGATGAATGAAATCATCCTAGACAAAGGAATCGCTATTTATTCGATATTCACATCTCATAAATCGACTAAGAATGGCTAAATAAAGGTTTAAAACAAATATTGAGGAAACTAGGGCCTATAAAGGAGCAAGATCAGATTTGTAATAAATGTAAGAGTCTCCTGATACATGTGATATGTATTCACCACCTTCCGAGTCAAAAGTCCCCAATCGGCATAAGGAAACCTTCTGTT
This sequence comes from Mytilus coruscus, assembly GCA_017311375.1. Classification (NCBI taxonomy): domain Eukaryota; kingdom Metazoa; phylum Mollusca; class Bivalvia; order Mytilida; family Mytilidae; genus Mytilus; species Mytilus coruscus. The sequence continues at coordinate 33,455,418 of CM029607.1, forward strand.
TCTCAAGATTTACGACCACTCACACATGATGCGTGTGAGTCGAGATACCGACATATTTATCAGTAAACCAATCCGTGATTGTGACCGTAAAACGTATGTAGTACATGTAGATTTTAGTCGTTCTTCAGAACTCTGCTAGAGCATTTTTGTTTAAGGATTACGCCCTTGTTAGGAAAGTCGTCATAGTGTTTTCATGGACAAGCTCAACGGACTTACTGAAATATGTAAATATAAACGTTTGAGCAGAGGTGATGGGAAGATGACAATTGAACAGTTGAAACCACCACGTTTGTCATAGATTTTAGTTCGAAATCGTCCATCTTAGTCTACTTCGAGGAACAATCCAACCTATATGAAGCAGAACTTTTACATGTTCTTTTTTTGATAGTTTCTCTACGATCAAGTTAAAGTATTATATGAGATGTGAGCTATCATGTAGGTGTGGTTTAGTTAGTTACAGGAATTCTCATAAAGTAAAATAAGAAAAATACCTGACAATTGAAAGTAAAAAGTCTCTTATAGTTTTGAATTATCAAATGGCAAAATTAAAAGCTGAAATACATCAAACAAATTGAAACAATTGTCATCATTCTGACTTGGCACAGGCATTCCCTGATGTAAAATAAAATAGGGAACATTTCACTTGTATAAAAGTCGCATTAAAATTCCATTTTATTGACAACAATGTGTGAACAAAAACAAAATAAAAATGTCAAAATTTTGGGAATAGCTGTTAACATGTTATTATAATCACTATGTCTGGAGGTAAAATTGAAGAACTTTTTAAGATACATTTGTGGTTTGTCTCTGAAAAGGATCTGAATCAATTCTGTTTAATATGAGTAGAAACCAGTAGTGGTACATAATTTTCTCGCTTGAGTACCATTTTTTGATTGAAATATAAATCCACCAAGCTTAACAAATAAGATGTCTAAAAAAAATCCAGCATTTTGATAATATCATTTTTAAAGTTGTTTTTCAGAAAGTATTGTTATTCAATGCCCAAGAAATAAATATCTACGTTTCCAATTTTTGTAGATCAGAACTGTTTAATGAGACAATATTGTCGATATTTCAATTCATTATGGAGATTAGTAGTGTTAAGTAAAACAAAGGTTATGATTTTACAACAAAAATGTAAAGATCTTGATTAAAATTGAGAATGGAAATGGGGAATATGTCAAAGAGACAACAACCCGACCAAAGAGCAGACAACTGCCGAAGGCCACCAATAGGTCTTCAATGCAGCAAGAAAATCCCGCACCCGGAGGTGGTCCTCAGCTGGCCCCTAACTAAAATTGTATGCTAGTTCAGTGAAAATGGACGTCACACTAAACTCCAAAACATATAAATGAACTAAAGTTAAAAAACATACTAGACTAACAAAGGCCAGAGGCTCCTGACTTGGGACAGGCGCTAAAATGCGGTGGGGTTAAACATGTTTTGTGAGATCTCAACCCTCCCCCTATACTTCTAGCCAATGTAGAATAAAGAAACACATAGCAATACGCACAGTAAAACTCAGTTTAAAAGAAGTCCGAGTCCGATGTCAGAATAGGTAACAAAAGAAACTAAGCAAAATGACAATGATACATAAATGAACAAATGACTACTAGCAGTTACTGACATGCCAGCTCCAGACCTCAATTAAACTGATTGAAAGATTATGTCTTCATCATATGAAAATCAAGTACAATCCCTCCCGTTAGGGGTTTAGTTTCATACAGTGGAGATCACTTCTAACCTCTCATTAGAACTGTCAGAATAATCTGTCATAGAACTGTTCTAACCTGTCCTAGAACAGTTCTACCTAGAACAGTTCTACCCTAGAACTGTTCTAAGTAGAACTGTCAGAATCAGTTCGAGGTAGAACTGACTAAATCAGTTCTAGGTAGAACTGTCAGGATCAGTTCTAGGGTAGAACTGTCTAAAACTGTTCTAGGTAGAACTGTCCAAATCAGTTCTAACCGTAGAACTGTCAGCAGAACTGACTAAATCAGTCAGGACTGTAGAACAGTTCTAAATGACGTCACTGCAGTAAGGGCACTTTAGAATTTAGAAGAAAAAATCAGTTCCAATTATTTTACTATATAATAGCAGATTTTCTATATTTTTACTGATCAAACGTTACATGTACAAATATCGAAGTGGATAGAAAGGTTATCCAACTCATCGGAGAAATATTTTATAATATTGCATATAAACATCATTGTTTACGTTTCTTCGTTCCCATTTTAACAGTCTCTTCCTAAATATAACTCTGCATTTAATTCATGGAATTTTAATCGTAATTTACCTTGTTTGCCTTGGATTTACATTCATGATTTAAGATTCTGTTTTGACAAATGTTCAAACGAAACTTGTACAGTGGATGAATTATGGGATATTAATGAAAAAGTGTTGTATAACGTAAAAACAATGTACATTTGCACCATCTCGTCAATTTAGCCAATTTATCCATAACGATTATAAATGATATCTGGGAGTCTGGAACGTCAGAAAATATACTCGATCTGAACATGAATGAAACATTTGCCACTGGACGTTAGGCTACAAACAAAATCAATCATTTTTCTTTGCCTGCTTCAAATTATATTAACAATATACTATTCCAAGAAGAGAACTTCTCATACATGTACTTTTCATTTTAAAATAAAGTATATGAATCAGTCATGTGAGTGTTGGATGATGCCGTTAAATAGTTTTGTTTAAAAAACAAACCATCACGAACTACTGACTCAAAAAGTCACTTTAGTGACGGTTCATTATTATGGATACAGAGAGGAAATAATGGCACGCTAAATTGATGTGGACAAAATTTTTAGATATGGTATACATTGTGTTCCAAAGTTGGTGTCATCTTTATCATACTATCCGTCCTGACATAGAAATATTATTGGTTTACAATGAGGCCATATATATTTATTTGATAAAGTGTAAATATGTTCAGTTTTGGTTGATGCGGTCAAATAATTTTGTTAAAACGAATCAGTCTGATATATTGAAACTACTGAAATTTGTTTACGATTCAATATTTTGAATAAAAAGAGGACATGCTGGTACGCTAAATTGATGTGGAAATTTTTCCAATATTGCTGTCATTTGAATTATACAATCCATCGTGATATGTAACTATAAGTGATTTACTATGCGGCTATATATATATATATATTAAGATTTACATAATAAAGTGTAAATATAAAAAAGAAGATGTGGTATGATTGCCAATGAGACAACTGTCCACAAGAGACCAAAATGACACAGAAATTAACAACTATAGGTCACCGTACGGCCTTCAACAATGAGCAAAGCCCATAACGCATAGTCAGCTATAAAAGGCCCCGAAATGACAATGTAAAACAATTCAAACGAGAAAACTAACGGCCTTATTTATGTACAAAAAATGAACGAAAAACAAATATGTAACACATAAACAAACGACAACCACTGAATTACAGGCTCCTGACTTGGGACACGCACATACATACATAATGTGGCGGGGTTAAACATGTTAGCGGGATCCCAACCCTCCCCCTAACCTGGGACAGTGATATAACAGTACAACATAAGAACGAACTATAAAAATCAGTTAAATATGGTCAGTTTTGGTTGATGCTGTCACATATGGTCAGTTTTGGTTGATGCTGTCAAATATGGCCAGTTTTGGTTGATGCGGACAAATAATTTTGTTATATGAGTCAGTCTGAGATATCAAAACTACTGAAATTAGTTTACGATTTAAAATTTTGAATAAAAAGAGGACCTGCTGGCACTATAAACTGATGCGAGCATAATTTTGTAGTCATTGTTTTCCAATATTGCTTTCATTTATATTAAACAATCCATCCTGATATAAAAATATAAGTGATTTACTTTGCGGCTATTAAGATTTACATCATGTACATAATAAAGTGCAAATATGGTCAGTTTTGGTTGATGCGGACAAATAATTTTGTTATACCAGTCAGTCCAATATTGCAGTTATTTGTATGCTACAGTCCTCTTGACCTAAAATTATAACTGAATTACTGTGCAGCTATATAGGTTTGCAGAAAAAGGAGCAAATAATGTCAGCTTAGATTGATGCGGTCAAAAGATTTGTGTTAAACAGGTCCGTCCGGTGTATGAAAACTACTCGTAAACAGATATCACATTTGTTTACGACTCAATATTTTGAATAAAAAGAGGACATGCTAGTACTATAAATTGAGTGCAAACAAAATTTTGAAGTCATTGTTTTCCAATATAATTGCTGTCATTTGTACAATACATCCTTGCCTAAAATATAACTGGATTACTGCAGTGTGCGGCTAAATGTATATAGATTTACATGATGAAGAGCAAATATGGTCAGTTTAAGTTTAATTTAAAACATATTTATTTATAATACATGTAATAGTGGATTGGGAAACAAGTTATTACATTTGGTTAATGAGGTCAGATAATTTTGTTATGTGAAACGAGCCATCCTGACTCTCGGAATGACAAATGTAAAACAATTCAAATAATAATGCCCCCCGCCTAATACTAACGGCCTAATTTATGTACAAAAATGAACGAAAAAACAAATAATTTATGTAACACATCAACAAAAGAAAATCACTGAATTACAGGCTCCTGACTTGGAACAGGCACATACATGCAGAATATGGCGGGGTTAAACATGTTCTCTTGATTAAAAATCTGAAATAAAACCGTCAAAATAGCAAAACTCTATATAATATTAATCGCTATTTTGCCGAAGCCTTTATATTTAGACAAAGAGTTCTTAAAACTTATAAATCAATTCTAGCCGTAGAATTTATAAATCAATTCTAGCCGTATAATTTATAAATCAATTCTAGCCGTAGAATTTCAATTTGTAATCAATTCTAACCGTAGAACTGTTCTAGAAGTAGAACTGACCAAAATTTGGTCAGTTCTAGGTAGAACTGTCTAAAACTGTTCTAGGGTAGAACTGTCAGGATCAGTTCTAGGTAGAACTGTCCAAATCAGTTCTAGGTAGAACTGACCAAATCAGTTCTAGGTTAGAACTGTTCTAGCTAGAACTGACTAAAAGGTGTCAGGCTGACAGTTCTACGTACTGTCCTAGAACAGTTCTCCTGACAGATTCTGACAGATTTAATGAGAGGTTAGAAGTCATCTCCACTGTACCATCATAAAATATATGAGAACATAATCCGTACCTTGCCAACAACTGGTTTTAGAATAAATGTGTTTATTTTCGATGCAAAGACCCTATGAGTGAATCAATATTAATACCAAAATATGCAATCCTTAATGACTTGACAACAGTATCGTAACTATATCCTTTCCGAATAAGTCTGTTTAAAGGTTTGGTAAGCTTGAAGTTTTTTTTAATAGAACTGCAATGTGTTCGCGTTCTTGGGAAAGATAAATCCCAAAAGTTGTATCTTTGAAGAAATAATTTAATGTAAAGCTACACATATTTTTTATGTAAACTACTCTTAATGGTGATCCCATGCAAACCCTTAGTGGCGAATGCTATGTAAAAAAAACCTTCGTTTTTCACATATCCTGATTCACTCACTACAAATAACAAAAAGATAACTTAAATATTAAACTAAAATATACAGCTTACAAAAAACTAAAGTTTAAAGACATGTGTGTAGTACCTGAATACTGCTCTCTGATTTATATCTTGGAAGAACCCCATGAAAGATGTTTTTGGCTGATAAATTGTATCCTGCTGTTACAACTACCTCAGGGAACTGTATCTGTCTACCTTTTATGGTCCTGTCGCAATCATGCTGTAGTTCAACGCCAGCAGTTTTGAGTAATGCCTTAGAAACCATTCCTCGTGATAAATCAAATTCACGATTAGTAGCATTCACAAGCACGTCACACTGTTTGTAGAATATAATGAAAACATACTTTTAATCTTTAAATAATGAACTAAAATGACTCATTACTTACATGCAAAGTAGTTCGACGACAGGGGATCAAAATTATTTGTTTTCATTAACTTTTTTTTATAAAAATGTTTGTATCCATTTTCATTTCTTGATAATTATCGTGAAAGTACAAACAGTTTTAAAAACAGAAATTACTTCAGCCGGTTTTTTTATTTCCTTTATTTGTTTAACTTCTATCTTGTTTTAATCTTTATTACCGTTACAAGATTATAGTGCACTAATGGTTTGTGTGATATTATTTAGCAATTGTTTGTTTGTCACATTTGTTTGGCAGTTTACACTACCAATTTTGAATATTGTTAAATAATTCATTTAACCACTACAATTCTCTTTTCGGTACTTTAGTATATTTAATTGGAAATATAATAAAATGAACACAATATGTTTTTAGAATGTTATTATCATAAAAATTTAACAAACTTATACTGCAAGACAGAATCTTTATACATGTATAGACCGTGTATATACATTGTAATTCCGACGTAATGCGACCCCTAATGAGAGGAAGCTGATAAAAGGTACATGTATGGCTTTCTTAAAAGAATGCATAAAATAATTTGTTCATCGCATTTGATACTTCGATGATAACTGAAAGTAAAATCTCGAATATGCTAGAAGTTTATCAGAATCAAAAACACTCATGATCATGTTTTGTTCGTGTACTATTCGAAAGAGAGGCGAACAACAGTAGAACATTGCGCTGCACTGTAAATAACTGACAAACAATCCCGCGTGTCACTTCAACATGGAATGATATTTTATGGGAATTTGAAATGAAAATACAATACTTCAAGCAATATTATTTTAATAAAACCATGTGTTCATCATGTTTACAGTTCGAAAAAGAAAAAACTTCGATGAATGCCATCCAGCCATAACTCGTTGTTATTGTAAGCAAACAAACCTATGTTAAACAAAAAAAAAAAAAAAAACTATATTATATTAACAGAGAGCTCGAGCTCATCATTCACGAAAGTACATGTAATAAGTTTCTATTTCAAAATCATATGACGTAGAACAGACGACACCAAGACAAAAAGTACGAAAGAGAACAACTTAAGATTGCGCAACATAATACCCACAACAACAAGGAACTATCTTATGTATTGCAGATGGCTGACTAACACATTTTTTGGTGGTACAAGTCGTGTTTTCTCTTTATAAAATGTGAAGTCAAAGCCGGGTATAAGTCATTATAACAAAGTGAATTTGTAGATGTCGCCACTTTAAACAACTTGACCCAAACTAAACAAATCTTGATGCTCCTTAAATCTAGTTTTCCGTGGATAAGGTCTATTTTAGGTCCCTTATCTTGATGAGCATATCACAGTGATAGATTATTTCAACTCTCGTTCATTTGCTTATAAAACAAACCAACTTACTTTCATTAAAGCCAATTCGCCTTTCACTACATTAATCTGCAATTTTTGCTTCGAAGATCCTGAAATAAGATGAAATAGATGAGGAAGGGTTTGGAGTTTCGTTAGCCACAAGACCAGGTTCAACGCATCTATTTAGTCGTAATATGCCTGTATTATGTCAGAGATATGGAAGGTAGTTTCTGGTCGTTTCAGTGTTTGATATAATAGAAAGTTAGAGTTTGCCAGTGTTAATCGAATTGCCCCTTTTCAATTTACTGTTCTATAATTTTGTAAGTACACTTTGTTCCAGTAAAAGATAATATTGCTGTGCATAGCATGTTACATTTTAAGAAGCAAACACCAACTCGATATATTTTCACTGACATTGTTACGTGTATACCATGAGCAGATATAAAATTAAAAAGTCAATACAAATTTGAAAACAAACACAATCGGCTTTTTTTTTTCTTATAATAATTATTATAGATCTATTAACATGATTAGATAAAGTTTAGACAAGTTGCGAAAGAGTATAAACGGTTCTTTACTGCTTGCATCAACATGTCTAGGTAAAATAAAGCTCAATATATATATTACGGACAGTTTCACCATTAAATTGTATTTTGTTCACTTTATTTGATACTATTAACATAAGATAAAATTGAGAATTGTAATGGAGAATGTGTCAAGTAGACAAGAACCCGACCAAAGACCAGATACAAGACTCTTCCTTTAAATAATATTTCATTTAAAATAGTTTTTTTGTGAATAAAAGACAGTGAAATGGAAATAGATAAACACATTTGCAAAAACACATTAGAATGTTAGAATACATGTATTATTTGCTATATATCTTAATAATAACAGTATACCTTTTTTCAGCTGACACCATTCGGTGATTATGTCGGAACTTGGTTCAAATATGTCGTCTGATGGTGCAAAGAACTGAAAATATGTTAGTCTGCTACAATCTAAAGATAACAAAATAGCTCCTAGAAATTGAACGACAGGCCATCTAACTTTTTCAACTTCAGACAAATCGAACGACATAACAGTCAGTCCTTGAAGGTTTGTTGATTTGAAATACTCTTTCATTTCTGTCATCAGTTTATGCAGGTTAACATTTTCTTTGGCTATCTTCCAGATAGGTAGGTATATAGTAGCATAGTCATGTTGAAATGCATTTACCGTACATTTGATAGTGGATGTATCACCACCTTGACAAGTAAAAGAGTAGATAAAGATACATTAGGCAAACTGTAAATATAATATAAATTATATCAATAGTAAATATATAATATATTTATGGTATTTTGTTAATTTGAAATATTCAAAGTTAGTTTAGAGAACAAGAGTCTTCCAGCAACCCAAATCGCTCACCTATGAATCATAGCAGAAACTTGAGAAACAATGTCATTTGCTAGTAACCCTTAATTTTGCCACATTAAATGGTTGAAATGAAATATTCAAACCAGAACAAATAATTATAAAACATGTAGAATGCATTTCAGATGCAATTACTCTTCAAAAGGTAAATTCAAAAGCTAAAATAAAGTAAAAAAAAAACCAACAACTGTTATATTCCTGACTTAGTACAGAAATTACCTTATTTATAAAATGATGGATTAAACCTTTCAAATATAAAGGGTTGTCCAAATTAATAACAATTTCCAGGTAAGATAGATCATGGTTTGCTTATAATCGTTCAATTCATAAGTATCAGATTAATAATATTAATATGTTGATTTGTTCTAAAAAATTGAAAACAACACGTTTAATAATTTCAATGCGTCCGAAGCGCTTTTCTGGATTTACCTTCATCAGGAACGCTCAAAGCCAAACATTTGAAATCCGAGGATGTATAAGTAACGAAACCGTTGAACAGCTATATGACAAAAATACCTAAAATTGATAGCCAAATTCATCTAAAGTCAACTTTGCCTGAGGAAGTTAAAACCTAAGTTTCTTAATAATTTCAAAATTTATAAACGGACAATTTTAGAAAAGTTTGTTAAATCATGTCAGTACCGAAGTACTGACTACTGAGCTGATGATACCCTCGGGGACTGATCTGTATCATTTTGTATTTAGCTAGTATTGCTTTCGTGATAACTGCAAACAATAGAACCGCAACATATTTACATCTAATCGGTTATAATATACTGTCCAATGTATATGACAGAGCCAACATGGATCTTCCAGTTTGTCTGTTGTTTTCAAGGTAGGTATTTTTGATTTGATTATTCTTATTTAGAATCTAAATTTATAGATACGATATATCAAGCTTATTTATACTGCAATTTATTTGGTCATTTACCAACTATGATATTCGGAATTATTAATACAAATAAAGCAGGTAGAGCCATTAATATTCGGAATTATAACTGCAAATAAAGCAGGTAGAGCCATAATTAAAAAAAAAAAAAAATTAAAAAAAAAATGGTGTAATTTCTCAATCTTTTCAAAATTCAGTATCCTATAAAGATAAAGGAATACGGCGATATAATCTGATTTAGAAAATTTCATTTAAAAAGTCAAATGCGATGTCATATTGAAATTGACCTCTTTGACCAAACAATACAAAAGAACACAAAGAAGTCAAAAGTTATGAATCACAGCAGTACAAGAAACAATAATATGCCTAATTAACATCGGTGTATAGGATATATTGTAGACAAATATACAATGTATAAGCCTTGGTTCACAGCCATATAGTTATGACAAGATCTCAAGTTGTTTCCATTTTGCAGCATTGAATATCAAGAAAGTTGAAAGACTTCGCGCAAATAAGTAAGATATGATTCAAAAATATAAATTACTATACATTACTGATCAATATTTTTTAACATCTTAATAGTGTTTTGATAGATTTATGAAACTTGTGATTTTCATATCATAGCCAAAATAATGACCAATACAAATCTCCTTCTTTGATTATGATAAACATTTCAGGGGACACTCCAATTTCATATTATTTTAATAGACTATAAACTCCATATCACCTATACATTAAGTTCTTAGTTTTGCTCAGACCGCTGATAGCGACGACGCCTTTTGATTGGAGACTAGAGGCTCTCTTATTAAAGCCTGTGTCGCTCATTTTTATCTCTATGAATATTCAACTAAATATACTCTCCAACAGGTTGACGAGAGTAGAATAAATGACAAAAATTTCTGTTTTGTTTTGTATCTGATATTTCAGTAACTCTAATAGGGAGTCAAGTGATGATATCACCAAATAATGGTCTTTCTGACCCTTTTTGCAAATTTAAAGTTTCTCTCTATCTATTATAGTTTTCGAGATTAAAGGCAAAAAACGAAAAATAGTGGTAACATTTGTTATTTAGGGCCATAACTCCTGCAGGGAAAAGTCTAACAGTTTTGACTTGTATGAATAATTGATAGCATTCAATATTTTAAACAAGTTGACCGCTTTCAGATTTCTTCTCTGTATAGCAGTTATCAGAATAAAAGACAAAACTTGCATTTTATCCCATATGTTGTATTTTCTACCATGTAGATTATTTTTGTTGGCAGCCGGGATCTTTGGACACATTTTTAAATCCATATACCCTAATCACGCTAATGATGATTATGGCATAGTTTGATTCTATTTGGCATAATAGTTTCAGAGGAGAAAATATTTGTAAAAGATATGCCAAATTTACGAAAAATTGTTAAACATTGACTATAAAGGACAATAAATCTCTAAGGGGTCAATTGAAAATTTTGGTCATGTTAACTTATTTGTAGATTTTACGTTGCTGAGCATTATCGCTGCTTACAGTTTATCTATAACATGTATAATTATATTCAAGATAATTTCCCAAAACTGCAAAATTACCTTTAAATTGCCAATTCAGGGGCAGCAACTAAACAACGAAATGTTTGATTCGTCTGAAAATATCTGAGCAGATAGAACTTCACCTGAATAATATTCTTACCATTTGTTCGATTTGCTCTTAATGCTTGAGTTTTAGAGATACAAGCCATAAACTTCATTTTACCCCTATGTTGTATTTTTAGCCATGTCGGTCATTTTGCTTAGTTGGTGGGATCATCGAACATAATGTTTTTTTAATTATGATACGTCAATGATTATTTGGCCCTGTATTTTCAGAGAGAAGATTTTTGTAAAAGTTAACGGACGACGACGGACGTCAAGTGATGAAAAAACCTCACTTGGCCCATGCGGCCAAGTGAGCTAAAAAAAGTTATGTTATTTTATATTTACTAACCAGCATTATGTTCAACATTCAGAATCAGCGTATTCTGTCCTAGCCAATAATTATTTTGCAGACTGCAATTGTAAAGTCTGACAGTGAGACCATCATCTACTGTTATACTACGACATCTTATATGTTTTCTAAGGTCAACTGGTATTGTGCGTAATTCGGATGACGTTACTTTGGCTGATGAAAGAGAAACACAACACCTGCAGCTATTCGCGATGTTCGTCACCTGTTACTTTATCCTCAATAATGTACGTCTTGTCTTGACCAGGCATTTGTAGTAGATTCAACAGTTCTTGATAAGCAGCTTCCACCGCTGAATCTTCTCCTTTTACAGTCCATTTACATAATGGCTCGTCTTGCTCATATACGTTTACTGAATATTGATTCTCAATGGAGGTTTTGTGGTCACTCAGTAGCTTTTTCATGGTTTCCAGTTTTTGTTTTGGAATTAAAAGTCTCTTCGATGTATACATACATTCAATTTGAGTTGGATTGAACCAGTAATCATCCGTTCGTGATACATTCACTGTTGAAAAGTCTGTGCTCAGTTTGATTAATAGTTTTCCATTTCCCTTCTCTTCTAAATTGGCTATTTTCTGTTTAGCGTTCTCGCTACTAAAAAAACGAGACGGCACAGCAATGATGTCTTCTTTGAACGCACCTTTAATCACTACGTCTGCTACTTTAAGTTTTGATTGGTTTTCCGCATATAATGTCAGAGTATTTTGGCTGTTTTTAAACCATACACATTTATGTTTCCGTAATCTAAATATAAGAAATGCATGCACAGTTTCCCTTTGAATCAACTGATATAGACAATCACTGAATAAATACTTCTTGCAGGACACAGCAAGGTTACCAGTTGTAATTGTACTCTTTAACTCATTCTCAATTAACAGTTTTGTACTAGAATCAGGAACACATATCTTTAATCCGAAATGAAGATGACTAATGGCAACATTGTCTTTCTTGAAACATTCTAAATTCAATAAGTCATAAATCCACACAATTGCTTGGTCCTCTTCTGATAGTTCGACGAAAACCTGTGTTTCTTCCTTTTCTCTTGAAATATTTAATCCGTCAAGTTTTGCATAAGTACTCGTTGTTATACTACAACGATGAAGTTTGTCTTTCAAACCTTTAATAACTTCTTCTAAAACCAGCTTATGTCCTACAACCCACACTGAATTTTTGCAATACTTGTTGATATAAATTCCAACTTTATGCTGTGTAAATTGTCTAGATATAGCGTCTGTCTCCTCTTGTGTAATTGAAACTTCGTGTACTGGTCTGATTTCTAAATTGTGTTCTTCTATCAATTCAACAAATGCTTTTTTAATAATCGTATGCACATCCAGAGTCTTTCGTACATCAATATCGAAACTAATGGCCACAGGATCAGAAGTTTCATAGTCGCTTGAAATACTGATATTTTTATTATGCAAATCCTTTTCAATAGTTTCTCCAAAATTCACCCAAACGTGTTTCCACAGACATTTTGATTGCTGGTCATTACAGAGATCAAGGACATGTACGGCAATTCTTACTGACATGTTTTCTGAAAATTATAAATAGAATTAAAGAATAAACTACTGTACTTAAAATATGAAATACTACTTTATCTTAGATAAAGCAATATGATGCCATTGTTTTGACATATTCAATTAAATAAATGACAATTTTTGTAATCAATGAGTGATACTTTTAGTATATACATGTAACAAGAGTAACACAAACTTCAAACATCGACATTTGTTTGACTAGTTTTATGATGATTTTCAGCGAAACCATAGTAATTAAATCTTAAAATCTATCAATTGTATCATTTTACTATTCTTATGGTTTGTGCCTGAATGTAAATATGCATAGCGGATAATGAGATAATCAAATAGATGTAAAAGAAGCTAAGGTACTTTTATAGCTCAAGGCAACAATGCTTTTGATACACTGACACACACTTTATCTTTGCGTTTTGTTGGTCAAGTTAAACTTACTAACATTTATTTGTGTAGATATTACTTAAAACTGCTGTTTGGTGACGAAATTAGCAGTTTCTTTTTGAGGCATCTTTATAAGTTCATTATCAATATGATAAGGATATTTGGACTTTTAAGGTCGACTATATGGTATGGGATGTTCTCATTATTGACGGTAGTACAGTTGTCTAGAAATGCTTATATCCATTTAATTTAAATTTCGTGGATAATTTTCTCATTGGCAATAATATAGGAATTTTTAACATTGCCATATACTTGGGAGGTTTGGCTAGCCTAAAAACCAGGTTCAACCCGCAGTGTTCTTGAAATGTCCTGTACAAAGTCAGGAATTTGTCAGCTGTTATCAAATAATATGTTTCTATGTATGCTGGCGTTTATTTCTTTTTGTTGCAGTTCAGTGTTTCGGGGTTAAACAAAAATTGACGTTGTGAACAAATTCCTTTTACGAGAATCAAATGATTTCTCCTTTGTTAAGTATATATGTTATTCATTCAAAGAAATCCCTTATCTGTATTCATAAAATCAATGGATGTCATTTATAAGATTTTTTTTTTGTATTTTAAAACTACATCATGTACATAGAGGTATAACGAATGTATGTTTTAACGTTAGTTCATGGATGGGTACCATTATTTGGTTTGCTCTAACAATAGTTGTATAGGTTTCATGTCACATATGCCAAAACAGCACTACTTTGTCGCAAATTCAACAAAACTTACTTTTCTTTTAGCTTTTTTAAAGTGTAAAGCACTATTCTTTCATATTGTTTCATATGCCTGTCAAAATCCAAATTGTTTAAATAACCGCTAAACTTTGGTTTTAATTTCTTGTAGCTTTACTTGATTCATCATTACGATCTTGTTAGCATATATTGTCACTCTTGATTGAACCACTTGTTTTTTTAAATTTGATATGTCAAACATACAAATCAAGAATTCAACCTTCCAATACGACAACAATGGCCATAATTCAAACTCAAATACAGTCATATTGATATCAATAAAAATCAAACCTCGAATCTTTTTATTAGAGAAAGGTCCTCAGACATATCCAGGATAACAGAAATTATACCTAACATATATGGATGTTTTAAGCGATATAATACAATGTAGATAAATAAATCACGATATTTATATTGAAAGGATTTAAATTTAGAAAAATCAATATTTGTGATAATGGAGTGTTAATCAGGTCAGGTCAAGGACATATTCGTTTCATCACAGAACGAAAGCATTATTTTCAATCATTTCATACAAATTATTATTCGTTAAATATGATAATTCATAAATCATTATCATTGTTGGTTTGTCGAATGTGATATAAATTGTCTGTGACTTCTATTGCTGACTAATTTGAAATAACTCGATAAAAAGAAGATGTAAGTAGTTAATGAAAGTAATATCAAAAATAAATGTATAGAACTGTTCTTATTTTTCAATCAAGCTCAGTAATATAATAATTGCTAACATTTGATTTAATGCACAATTGACAAATCCATAAATAGTTTTTTATTTGTAATTCAGGTGAGTCTGCTTTTGTTTGTTTATATGGTTTCAGTGGAGTAATCGTGATTCTTAATAAAAAAAGATTTAAATCTGCAAAAAATAAATGTTAAAAATATTTACATTATTGAGCGCTTACCTTGACTACGAACACTGAAATGATAACGAAAGTAGAAACAAATACGAGCATGCGTATCTAAATGTCTAAATGGGTTTTTCTATAGTATTTCAAAGTACTGCGTTTTAAGTGTACATGCATTTAGTTTTGTCTGCTTATACTGGATATTGATCACTCTCGTAGTGTTTTGTTAAATGTGTTATTTTAATGTGACAATATAATAACACATCATTTAATTTTATCTAATATTAATTGTACCTTTTCTATTGTGTTTTGTGTCTTGGTCAGCTATTCTACGTCGTTTTTACATTCTCCTTTCTTATGAATACCTCCCAATATTCTTTATGATAGTAATGTTATTGTAGTAATTATTATATTTAACTAGTTGTGTTTATAGATACAAATACTTGATGTTTTTATATTGTTGCTGTTATTAACCTTCTTAAACGTCAGCACACATTTGACGTTCTAATATAGATACTGTTTTCATTTCACTGTAACTAAATACTGCTAGAAAGCTTGAACAGTGATTCAAAATGTGAATGTTAGCAATCCAGGATTTAATTTTGAATCCCGTCTTGATTGGAATGTACCTTTTGTGCCTTTGTCGTAAGTTAATAAAGGAAAATGTTGTGTTTTGGATGTATCGAATAGAAACGAATATATAACGGGAAACATAAGAAAAGTGAGTATTTTAAAGGATTTTGTCGAAAGACAAGAAAACAATGGCAAAATGTAATTTACTTTGAAATAATAAGTTTTAAGGTGAATCCTTGTATGCAGACACAGCATAAACAGAATCTAATCTTATTATGTTTGTATTTTATTTTGTTTTACGAAGAATTTCACTTATTTCTTATAGCATTGGAAAGACAGATAAAGAATATTATTTTTGTTATTATTATTATTATTCGGGCATGTGTGGTGTTATTTAAGATATTGTTGTCAAAATAAAGTCAATATAACTGCATTTATCAAAGAACTTAATATTCTGCTTTAATATGTTGATTTTCAACTGATACGATATTCAAGATGTTGCATTTCCAATCATTATTTTCTAAGATTCCAAGTGTAGAAGTGATGACTTCTAAAATGTTACGAACGTTATTATGATAATAACATAAACGGTACTAATTGTTCTGCACCAGAAGCGCATTTCCACAATCAATGTCTCTTCAGTGATGCTCGAGGCCAAAATATTTGAAAATCAAAAGCTTATTAAAAATATGAAGAGCTATAAACCAGAAAGGACCAAAAAGTATAGCCAAAGCTGGGCAAGGAATCAGAGCTTTGCATGAGGGAGATACATTCCTTACCTTTAAATGAGTTTGTTGAACGTTATGGAATATATGTTTTCTATACGACGATAGATGTATACCCATTGATACGAAAGCTTTATTAGATTCAGTACAGTTATAAATTACAAAATAAAGACTCAAGAGTTTTTATACGAATACATGTACAAGCAAACTAATATAGAGAAAGTACACAAAAAAAGATAGCAAACAGAGAACGAGCAAAGCAAATAGTATAGTAGTAAAGCTATATAAGAGAACAGTAATATTAAAATAAGCACATTGAAATCAGATAATTGTTTATATTCATGCAGAAACGCAACAGTTCAAAATTAGGAAGCTGAACTCATTTCTTTTGTCAGAAAGAATTGTTTTCAACCGACCGTTTAAACGAGTTTGTAGATCTAAGTCGAGGTATAAGGCAGACTTAACTGTATCTATTGTATCGTTTATCTCAATTTCGACGGGATAGGTGTGTTTAACGAAGTTACCAAATTTTGAATTATTTAATGAGAGAACCTTATCTATATATCGGAAAGTAAAGTTAATGGATACTGATAACTTTTTTTTGTATCTTACTAAGAAGTTCTTGCATGAAGTCAGCCTTACATGAAAAGAAGGAGCAGGTCGGCAAGTAGAGTTTGTTCCCATGATAATGCCGATTGTTCATTGAAAACAATAATGATAATGCAAGTTTCAGAAAACGTGTTGTTTGAAACAGAATGATTTTTACCAAGTAAATGTATCATTCTCAAAAGCAAGATACCTGTATCTATGTTGGCCATTTTTTTTTATAAAACAAAGCAGGATCAACTCTTTAAATTGTCAGATTGGAATGGACAATACTTGTGTAACGTGCAGATAAGTCATATATTTAAATACTATTGCAAGATGAAAGAGTATTAGATTGCATTTATCTAAAAAAGTAAAATAACAAAAATACTAAACTCCGAGCAAAAGTCAAACGGAAAACCCCAAAACAAATGGCAAAAATCTAAAGCTCAAACACATCAAACGAATGTACAACAACTGTCATATTCCTGACTTGGTACAGAAATTTTCTTATGTAGAAATGGTTGATTACACCTAGTGTTATAGCTAGCTATATCTCTCACTTGTATAACAGGTTCATCAACTTCTATTATTATGACAACAATGTGTAAACAAAACAAACAGACATAATATACAAGTCAACAAAAGAAACGATACAACAGTTTAATCAAAAGTGATATTTTACCGTTTGGTAGAAAAAAATTACAGAGGGATGAAATATGTTATTTTTATCGTTCTACGTGACAAAGTAACAAAAAAGCAACGTTCCAGACAGTTTCTGAACCGAATACGGACGGATTAAAACCATCATCCAAAATTTCAGTTTGCGGAATGTAAAAGTGAGCATGACCGTCTCTCGCAGCTACATGTACCACCGCTTCACACCTACGACGCATAGATCCAACCAAAGTAATAATATTGGATTGGGGGATATTATTCAACTCCTGTATGAGAGCCAAATGCAAACTTTGTAGCATTTCCGGTGGATTTTGCCTTCGCGAACACGTGTCAAGATGATCCCATAAATGTTCTTTAGGAGAGATATCTGGTGATAATGCTGGGCAAGGGAGAACTCGAAAATGATTTTGTTTGAAATAGTCCATACAAGTCCATGCCACGTGACATCTAGCGTTATCCTGTTGGAAAACGTTGTTGAAACTGCGTTATCGAATTTCATCTCTCTATTTCAAATCGTTCAAGTTACAATCAACGATTTTTAACTGTGTGTGTATGTTGTGGCACATACCACCCCATACCACCGAACTTCCGCATCCAAAACGGTTGTGGAAGTGTAAAAAACGTATCGCGCGATTTTTACGTTGTGACGTCGCATGGGGTCTACCGCAACGGGGTCTATCATTTGTTGAGTCAGTTTGACTAAGACGAATCATCAAGTCTTGATATTGGTATTCCTGCCCCATGAACATGTTTTGCGACTTCAGCGTGAGTCATTCAGATTATAGCAACAGCTTGTTCATGCTCATTTTGGAGTAACCGTGCCACCAAATTCTCGATTTGTTTCCATTTTTTAAGATGGCAAATTGTTTACCTGATGCAGTAGCCCAATTATTGACATCAAACAATTTAAATGCTTCATTGATTCACGGCGAACTCGATTACTGGACATAAAGTAACATTTAGGATTTTCGTCGTATTCGTTTCGGAAAAAGTAAAATCACAAAAATACTGAACTCCGAGGAAAATTCAAAACGGAAAGTCCCTAGTTGAATGGCAAAATCAAATGAAAAACACATCAACGAATGGACAACAACTGTCATATTCCTGACATGGTACAGGCATTTTCAAATGAAGAAAATGGAAGATTGAACCCGGAAATGGTTTTGAAAAAATACTTCAGAGATGCTTTTGACGTTGAAAACAGAAATAAACTTATACATAAACTTAAAATTTAATAAATAGAATTATTGACAATTAAACTTTGTATCGTTTCTTTTGTTGACTATAGCTAGTATAAGTAAACATGTCACAAATATGGGTACAACAGTCAACATTGTGTTATAATCTTATTGACTATAAAACAAACATATATGTAACAAAGAAGCACAAAATGGCATATAGACAAAGCACATTGACTATACATCAGAAGCTAGCAGTGTGAACATATTTACATATATTTATCACAAAACATGATTATTGAAATATAAAGGTTAAAGGCAACTTGTCACTGACCACAATACATTAGTAAAATCCACACCTTCTTCCAGTGTAGAAACTGTTAAAGAAATCAGTGTATTGCAGTTTTATTAAATTTTCATAAATACAAACAATCAAAAGATTTGCCAAAAAATTTCGTCTACCAATTACTGTTTCATGTACTTAGGTTTTTGTTTCAAATGTTCATATTTTCCTAGAATATGTAGACGCTAATCTAAGTGGTGAAATATGTTGACATAATACACGTATTTTCTTTCAGTAACCATAATGTTGTTGCCATTTTTATAGTTTGTATTTTGATTATTTATATTGAAGACAATACTTCACTATCTAAACACAATAAGATAATCAGGGTAAGCTTGCGTGTCGTGAAATATCACAAATATTTCTGGTGATGATTGATTGTCAACTACACTGTCGTATAAGATATGTGATCCTGACGCTCCGGGTTTTTGCGGAGGAACTCTCATGCTACGTTCTCTTTTGGCATATTCGCCGACGAGCACCTTACATAGATATACTCTTTTATTATTATTTTGATCAGGTTTTGCGTAATGTGGCATAGACGAATATGATGGATATTCTGCAAAGTATACTCCGTTGCCATAGAGCGCAGCTACAAAGAAATTCAAAAAAGATAAACAAGACTGTAAAGTGATATGAACATGTAAATGGACATCAAATGTTTCTGGAACAAATATTATATCCTCTATTTGTTCTTTACGACTTGCATTATGAAATAAGATGTACTTTGAGGTTTTGTTCACTATGATACACCTGTTATAAGTATTCAGTAAACACGCAATCGATGCTTAATGAATATGAAAACATACCTAACGGTAAAACATGTCCACTTTAGCGTACGCTTGACACAAACCTTCTGGAAAATTTAATTTGCTGTGTGGAATAAAATGCGACCAAAATTTAAACATTGCTATATGGAAAAAATATTAGAAGTGTTGTGTACACAGAAAGTAAATGCGCCATTGATGTGAAACGAAATACTTACATAGAATATATGTATATCATGCTCACATAAAGCCATATATCAGGAAGCTCTGATTTGCAATTCTTGAGACAAAGGTAATGGTAGTTTCTGGGTTGTATCAGATATATTTACAAAAGATCCGACTTTTTTTCTTTATTTGTTGTTCTTGGTAAAAATATGCACTAGCATCTGTCTAAGAAACTGTCTGTGTCAAACCCTTACTTTAAAAGATACTTAACATCGATATTAATCTGATATACAACTATGCATATATCTATAGCTTTGCTTTTAAATTCCCTAAAAATATTACTCTTATGTTTAAAATATAGACTTGCATTAAATTAATATCATTTCGCAGAACGATGTCGTAAAACTTGTAAACTCACAATGGCAGTACCA
Organism: Mytilus coruscus; assembly: GCA_017311375.1. Taxonomy (NCBI): domain Eukaryota; kingdom Metazoa; phylum Mollusca; class Bivalvia; order Mytilida; family Mytilidae; genus Mytilus; species Mytilus coruscus. Next base: position 33,475,976 of record CM029607.1, read on the forward strand.
TGTACCGTCAAACAACGTCACTAAGTATGAAAGCGTTCAAACATTTGGTCTAAAGTAGTAACGTTTATAAAATGCTATTATACTCAGTTAGTCCAAAAATTGTAACCTCCTGCATCTATTATCACATCAAAATATAGGTATAAAGTGGTTAGTTACCATGAGGAGAACACAACTACAAATTATGAACGCTTAGGGATACTGTTAGAGGAGTGAGCCATTATGCTCCAATATGCCAAAAAAGCAAGCAATGCCCAATAACTTCCTGCTAAATCAACATGGAAGTACATTTCATAGTGACCAACACTCATTCAAATTCTAAAAACATTCGGTAAAATGTCAAAAGAATACCCGTATGTAACGGGCTGACAAAAAGGGAACAGATGGACAATAGATATAAGAAGATGTGGTATGAGTGCCAATGAGACAACTCTCCATCCAAGTCACAATTTGTAAAAGTAAACCATCATAAATCAAAGTACGCCCTTCAACACGGAGCCTTGTCTCACACCGAACAACAAGCTAAAAAGTGCTCCAAAAATGACTAGTATAAAACCATTCAAACAGGAAAACCAACGGTCTAATCTATATAAAAAACGAGAAACGAGAAACACTTATGAACCACATCAACAAACGACAACCGCTGAACATCAAGACTAACAGTAGGTCACAGCCAAAAGGAATTGTTGCAAAAGACAAAGTTTTATTTCTTTGTTGATACCTTTATATCTCTGTTACCACAAGAGCTATATCAAATAAGTGAGTCCATTAGCTTCAAGGTGATCACAGTAAATCTATGAACAGACAACATTAAACATTAAACATGTTAAAGAGACAGTACCTTACCGAAATTCAAATCTTACACATCGATTAGAAAGACATAAATCAAGGTAACAAACACATACTGAGGGAATCCTATATACTCCACGGGTGCGTCAACAGGGTAAACGTCTTGTTATGCATACATCCCTATCCAGCCATAATATTCAATCGAAAGGTAGTTGTTTGAAATCAAAAAACATATTTTTAAGACAAAGAATAGAGAAGTTGGTAATTACTTGAAACTGTTAAAACAATGTGGCCAAAAGTTATCCATTAATCATTTGAATCGAACAACAATTTTGTTTATAAGATGTACCTGCAGGTTGGGATAAAAGGAAAATGTGCCTTACCTGAATTTATTGCATATTTCTAGCTGTCATTTGGTCAATTGTTCGTCACGCGTCGTCTCATTGAGGTATACCTATCGTCTCGTGATATACAGTATTTATTTGATATGCGTAGGATAAGTCTTATTTACATCGAACTACTTTACCATTTTTTCCGGAATAGCTTCTATTGAAGCCATAGGTGTTAATACCATCTACGGCCTCCACTGCAGTACCATGCCATAACATACGTTCATTTTGGTACCCTAATGGGTTGATTGAGTCCATTAACTTCTTTCTGGCAAAGTATTGCATGTACAAAGTTTTGTTCTGTATTCTTACAATCTTTCAAATAAACAAGAAAAATATTATGATATTTAGTATTAAAAGAAGTTCGGAAAGAATTCACTTTCTTAATTAATTCATTCATAAACAAGAAAAAATTAAATGCACATACTTCGTCGTTTATCCGGATCCCCTAAATCAGATTTTATCACTTCGTACAAAACGCACAAACAAAATGGCAGATTGTCTTTAGGGATGTTAACCGAAGATATTGATTTCAAAGAAACATCACCAATTACACTTACTGCGCATTTGATAAAGTTATTAATCATTGCTTTCATGCCATTTATGTTAAATCAATTACTTGTTTCTTATTCTCAGCGTTTAAAAATCTAAAGATGAAACTTGAAACTGATGTAGATTGTTTACTTTATATCGGCTAATGCTTTAGACATGGTCTCCGGAATTTCGGTAAGATTCGTGTTGCTCATCCATAGTTTTTTTTTTGTCGATATTTCTTCAAAAAATGTGTTTAAATCGTCTTTTATTATACTGTGAATACTAAATACTTTTATACCCGAACAATGTCACATTTTACACCAGATCTGTGTTTGAATTTATCTACAACTTCTTTGTATTCCTGATCATGTGGTTGTAAAACAACTGTTGTGATCATTTCTTTTGCATCCATTTGTGTCCAATTTGAAGGAACGTTCATGTCTCTATCTATAGACAGAAAAGAAGTAGAATCTAAAGAAACTTAAAGATACTTTCAACAAAACCAATATCTAAAATGCGTATACTTAAAAATAATCAAAACCAAAAAACAATTAAACAATGAGTGTACAAAATCTTTATGATTTGGATATTTAGTTTCATACAAGAGATACTTCGCAGCATGAATGTCTCCGCCTAAAATTATTTGTCGTCCTTGACAGCTATTTGTATTTTGTTTTATATATACAAAACAAAGGCAATAAATTAAAAAAATTAAAATTAAAATTAAAGCAAAAGGGTGTATGTATAATTTGACTGCTTTGTGTTTCAATATCTATTTCAAACTTTATCTGAACTACGCTTTAACTTTATGTCATTTGTCATGAAGAAATCAATCAGAAATTGAAAATACACAGCCATAATATGACTTTTAAAAATCTTGTGATGACTCAGTCACCTCGACATTTACGGTTGATGATAATTTCACATAATGATACTCATTTTCCCCGAACTCGGTTCTCAACTCACGCAATGCATAAAATAAAAACCCAGAATGTTCACAACCTGGAAACATATCGACATTAATGAGTGAAACTTATTATTTTCAAACTATACCAACCTGACTGATATTTCACGGCCGTGTCGCTTCTCTCTTCGTTTAATTCGCTAAAGATGGATTTCATTGTAGTCGTGTAAGTGTTAAAAGTATGAAACTTTTTCAAATCGGGCAATCCTATTCCCATTCCTTCATCGTTCCCTTTTATGGATTGATGAATATCAGCGATGGTTTGCAAAAATGTCACCTGTAAGCAATCGACTACTGCTTGATCCGTATCTACAAAGTGTATTTCTTTTATTTTTGATCTCATTCCATCTTCTGCGCTAAATTTCATAATGCTTTCTGGATATGTCCCAACTAACGATTTTTTCCAAACAGCGTACAGTCCTAAAATTGTAGTAATAATTGGTTCACTGCATAAAATTTTTCTGCAATTTGAAATGGCTTTGAAAAGTTCTAGAAACCATCAGAGAAAACGTTGAATTGAAGTATTATACGATAGTGTGACACGATAATTAACATAGCATTGCATGTTAACTACATGAAGAGTATCATGAATACTCCAATAGAAATCTGTATTCCTTGATAAACTTTTTGTTGTGTAGAAATATCAACTAAATAGAGTTATTTTCGAAGTCTTTATCAATTATTTTTGTTTTTAGAAAAAGAGAATTTGAAGTTTATGATACTATAATGGCATGAAAGTTTTTTTTTCAATTCGAAAGAATCTTTTTTATTTGCACTAAGTTTACATGAAAGATTTTATCTCTTTAATACTTGTCAAACAGTTGATCACAGATCATCCATGTGTGCCTGTTTTGTACGAACTTACCTAATGGGATAATGGGTGAAAAAGCTATTGAAGCCATATTATCGGTGTTGGCTTGTGCTAAGCAAATCTTTATAACTGCAGAAAAATTATCTGAAGTTTCTTTTATATCCAAACTTGCACGCCATATTGGGGGATTATAATTAACATGAAATATTTTTCGGTAATGAGACAAGTTTCCAGCCGTCGTACTGCATACACACTTTTCATCCAATTTTCCATGACCTTTTATGTATTGTGAACATTCTTTTTTTGTTTTATCTCCAGCTTCAAAGACAATGTTCGTTGAACCAGTCATGTCATTCATTTTACTATTGGATATGTTTACTATGCAGTCTATATTACTAAGATAACAAATATTTGCTTTATATACAAAAACTTTAATTCCTTCTTTTGTTATCAAACTAATCGAATCTTCTTTTGGTTTGTGGAGAATGTTAGTTCTCTCTTTCATTATAGAACCATTTTTTGGTCTGTCAATGAATATAGAATTATCGTCGATTATCGAGTCTTCTGTTTGTTTGTAGAGGATTTTAGGCCTAACTCTGATTATCGAGTCATCATTTGGATGGCTGAGGATTTTATCATTCTCATGAATTTTCTTTTCTTCTTTGAGATGGCAACTGATTTTAGGAACTTCTTGGATTATCAAATCTTCGTTTGGTTTCTGAAAGAGTTTTTGCGTCTCTTGTGGTAACGATTCTTCTTTTCGATTTTGAAGGGTTGTAGATCTCTCTTTGATCATCAAGTCTTTGTTTGGATTGTGGAAAATGTTAGTTTTCTTTTGAGTTATCAAGTCTTTTTTCCGTTTGTTGAAAGTATTTATCTGCTTTTGGATTATTGAGTCTTCGTTTGGTTCGAAGATAATTTTAGACCTTTCTTTGATGACCGTCTCATCTTTCGTTTTGTGAAGAATATTTGGTCTCTCTTGCATATAATCCAAAAATGATATATTTTTCTTCTTGATCGGTCTTTCATTCAAAGGAAAAGTGTTTGATAACTGAGACACGTCCTTTCCATTATCAAATGCATCGGTGTTTGAATTCTGCATTGTATTCCAAATATGCTGTAGATACAGTATGTCATCTTTAAAAGAAAAAATGGTGCCTTTGAAATTGCAAAAATGTTTGCTAATATTTTATGTATCTAATCGTCAACATATATTTATTATATAGAACTATTTGCATATAAAATAATCTGAGAAAGCGTGTTCATTACTAGTTTTAAGTTAAGCTTGATGACAAATGGGATTAGTTTGTCAGATGTTTCGACAAATTACGTAAATATCTACTAACAGATAATGTTTTAAATACAAAAATACTGTAGTTTATTGAACCTTGCTGGTATTGTCCCTTCTGTTTATGAATGGATTTAGATGCATCTGAACCGTCACGTTGATTTTCCTGAAATAAAACATATCATTATTCCCGCTTCTACTATTCCTTCTATCGCTACGTTTACAACAGGTTATATTGCCACTTTTATTTAAGATCTTGAAATTTTACGTTACTCACTGTGATAATCCTTGGATAAAAAAAAACGAACTTCAACGAAAACAGATAGAATTTACCAATAGCGACTAATCAAAATGTAATATGAAGACATTTGTTGAATTAATTAATTAGGTAACGTTGATATTTGATATCAGCTCAAAAAAAAAAAAAAATCGAAATGGTTAAGATATTAAATGAATAAACAACTTTTATTTTGTCAATTCTTTAAAATTTTCACTACCACAACTTTTACTGCTACACCTGTTCATACTATCTCGTTTATTTATATTAATCTATCATTCTCTGAAAAGTATGGAACAATTGTAATTAAATGATTCTTCATTAATTCAAAGCTAGTTTATCCCCTGTTGCAATCAATCGAAGCCTGAACAGAAATGATAACGTTTGTTTAAGAAATAGAAAAAAGGTACCAAGGGTAAAAATTGTAATCGATTAAACTAAGATAAAAAGGTATAAAGGACAAACAACGACAAAATATTACACAAAATCCTAAAGATTGAGCAACACGAATAACGCAAATAACCGAGTGTAAACTCAGGTGCTAAGGAAGAGTTAGTGTTCCTGGATTAGAAGATGGAGTTGTGACTACGCCATGTAGTCAAGCGGAACGTATCCGTATTCATCGGTAACTGGCCCAGAAAATTCAACGGTCAACAAATTAAATGATGTCGTCCTTCAAAACAAGAAGGGATTTTTTCAAATTTTCCAATACGATCTCTTGCTGACAGTCTTTTAGTGTTGGGGAGGTGATTTTTGACAGACTGTCGGAGTTCTCGTTTGGGCCAACTATGCTCCTCTTCTATTCATATAATGCAGCCATGATACAGGCAGGATGAAAACAAGGTAACTTTATTCTTGAGCTTTACGTTCCGCTATATAGATGATGTCCTCTTAATATATAATTCAAAGTTTGCTGACGACGTTGAACGCTTTATTCCGTTCAACTTGAATTGAAGGATACAATAGAAACAATTTAGAACACCTCATATCTAAACTTTCATCTTGTAATTGACAATAAACGTTGGTTGAGAATAAAGCTACAAGACACACGAGATGACTTTAGCTTTTCAATGGAAAACTTTCAATTTCTATGTAGCAAAACAAAACCATAATATACCAAAGGGATACTCAAAGTCATGAGTCGGAACTAACTGACGAGGCAATGGATAAAAATGAAAAAAAAAAAATCGAAAGACAAACAGTATACAAAACAAAACATAATAACCTAAAGATTGAGCAACCCACCAAAAACCGGGGGACAGCAGGCGCTCCCGAAGGGTAAGCATATCCTTATATATATATATATATATATATATATATTTATGTAACTTTATTATTTTCTGAATCCACACATATATGCATATCTCATGTTTATTTTCACTCCCTTTAAATGAGCAGAATCTAGACATATGTGCATACCTCATGTCTTGTTCCGCTCCCTTTTAATACCTTTTCTACTTGTTTAAAGGTTTCTTGAACTACCTCATCTGTTAAACCAACAAGTTGAACCTCAATAATGCATGTTGTAAAATTCGGACAAGCTACAAGAGAATCTTCAAATATTATAAGGGTTGGTGCTGGAGGTACACTATCAATGGTAACTGCAAAAAAAAAAAAAAAAAAAATAACATGTTTTGGTATTATCATCCAGTGCTATATAACTCAATAAAACACCGTTTTTAATATAACAAGCCATAATACGCACAACTTCAACTTGAAGTACAAAAGGAACATTCCCGTCTTGAATTCATACAATCCATGTACATGAGTGGATTGAATAGTATTAAGTATATACGAAACTTGGTAAAAAAAATTAAGTCGATCTCCCCTTTTTGATATTTATGAGAGAGTTCATTATTGACATAACTATATATCGTCTTCTGTAACATGTTTCAACAGCTAGGTCACCGTATGGATATGACCTCTTCCGAAATTTAACTACTCATGAGCAGTTCCGGATGATGAGAAAATGTTTCTCTATTCTAAAGTTCAACGGTTACCTTACAATTTTCAAATACTTTCGGATTAATAAAAATAGTATGATTAAACATTAAAAACACAAACTTATTAATGAAAAATCGTTATTAATTTTATAAGGACGTACATTATTGCCTCTTCATCAGGGTTTGTGAACGGTGTGAACACTCATATATGTTTTACGTGTTTTACATATAACTGGGATTGGCATTATACGGCTGTGTTGATTAAATTAAATTCGTCATCAATGAACTAAAAAAGCAATCTAATAGTGTAAATTTTATTTTGTCATCTTTTTCGAACAATTATTTTTATCAAGTTAAGTTTCATCATCTATAAATTGTTTCAGTATCAAAATTGATGATTTTGGCAACTTTTTGTTTGTGAAAATGTCTACCTCATAGATATGTGTTACTTTTGTTTTATTTCCACCAAAAACAACAGATCGAGGTCATTAACTTTATCTAAGATATGTGCATTTACAAATCACAGGTGACATGGACAAAATTTCGCAAAATGATCCAAGGTTATTCCCCTCACCAAAAAAGGTTATAGATCATTTAATGCAAAACAGACAAGGTATAATAACATTGGATCATTGTCTTACTCATTAGTTAACAAACATGGTTGAATACATATACTTATTCTAGACAAAGAAGGAAGGATTGACTTCTACATTAATTAACTAGAAGACATGACATCTGATCATTCTGTAATACTCAATCTTTAAAACACATACAAATGACCTCGTGTTATTTTGTTGAACGTGTGGTCACTTAGGAACATATTCATTTACAATAATTTGAAAACGGAAAAGATCTCAGGTTTGTATTAATCTAAGGAAATGAAATGAACTCATTTTGTAATACTAGTCCAGTACGTAGTAAACAACTTAAACTACATCTAATAAGTATGTTAACAAAAGTCAAAGGGGGTTTAAAAATGTTCAAGTCTTGAACAACTGGAACTGGTCTTTCTGTTTCTGTGATTTGTCCAATTCTTGTTAAGGATTTCTATTTTCTATATTTTTCTAGACTGTTTAGGTTTGACTTCTTTTCAATTTCTCTCCGAAAGCTCCGAATCAAATAGGAAACGTTAGGTTAAATTCATTGGTGAAACCTTTTTTAAAAATCTTCATTCAGACATCTATGGCTTTTATGACCTGAAGTTTTATATAACATTAGATCGATTCGTATTGGGCGCTTTGAAACATTGTGATAATGAGCTAAATATTGACATACATTTGAAAACCTATACAAATATATAAATATTATAATTATACCTCTTTATACTGTAAATCCTTTATATAAACATAATATGATAAAGGGACACTCAGGCCCAGAATAAAGAATCCCTTTTAAAGCTTGTCTAACGAGGTGACCCTTGCATTACGTATGAAAATGCAGAGATATTATTACAGCGGATATGGAGACGGCGACCTGGCAAGAAAAGTTATCGTTTTTAGGATTGATCTTTGGTACTTTTATTTTAAGAACCTTTTTTGAGAATTGTTAGGAAAACAAAAAACAATAATTTCCATTGTTGATTTGCTGTAATCTCGTCATATAATCTCACCAGATGTATTTCTGGACTGTTCTTCGGCTTTAAATGCCTATCATGCATGCCATGAAATGAAAATTATGAATAAGTATGATATTATTACAAAATGACCAAAATGATAAATAATATACTTTACATATCATTTGACTTTAATACATAATGACTAAAATGGCGATACGCAAGAGGGATTCAAAAGATATCAAAGTGAGGTTCAAACTCCTAGTCGAAAACATACTGACAATGACATTGCACAAAAGACGAAAACCCAGCAAAAGACAAACAAGTCTACAAACACAACATATACAACTAAAGACTGATCCTTCAACACAAATCCAACTATCTGTCAAAGAAATAATATACAGATTGACATTGACTTTGTGAGTTCTTTCCCTTGTTTAAGCATATTAAAATAGTTCAACTAAATATAATTGTATCATTTGTGTAAACCGATACTGAAATTGTGGCCAAATGAAGATATCATCGAAGACTAAAAGTGAAGATGTAAAGGAACCGGTCAAAAGTTAGATAAACATTTGACATGATTTTTGTGGGCACAACACATGCGCATCGAATAACTTTAATCAGATAGGCTCGTGACCAGAAGTTTGGAAGCAAAACATAAAAATGTCATAGAAACATTACAATAATAGTTCTTAGTAGAATAAAAACATTTATATTGGAAACATTGATTTATCAAACAAATAATGTTATATTTTCTAAACAAATACATTTATGGACCAAAGTAACTATTGACAGTTTCAGTAAAGATCTTGTATGAACTTAACTTACAAATACTCATTTTAGTATAGCATTCGAAATATTCTTATTACAAAGTCATAAGTGTTACTTAAATCTCGATTATTGTTTATGTCCTTAGTTGTTTGAAAATATAAGTTGATCAGCCCTTTTTATACAAGTGCATAACAGCGGATAATAGTCATTTAAGGAGAAACAACCCAGTTTCTATCTTAAGTGTAAAATACCTGTAATACGTTTTCATCAGTTGGAAATATTACAAAGTTTACTTCCTTCAAATATTGAAAGTTAGTGGCAGCAGCAACCTCTTCTACAGCTTGAAACATTTTAGAGGCTGCAATGTTCGGTGGATACCTGAGTTTTCCTGTTCCAATAGCAGGAAATGCAATGCTACTCATGTCTAACTCATCTGCTTTCTTAAGGCAATTTTTGACGAAAGCTTCATAATGCTGAAATTGAATAATTAGCAAAAAAAACCCAACTTTATTGTTTCATTCAGCGCAGTTGTTCGCAAAAAAGTGATCTTGATTTAATATAAAACATATAAAATTAATGAAGCATTTATTCATGTTTATTCAAAATAGCACTGGTAAATGAATTTTAGCCTGATACGGTTATACTGACTTGTCTGAAATGCTACTGAACATAACTGAATTAACAGCAAGCGAAATGTCTGAAAAGTACTGAATTTACCGCAATGGATAATAGATATAAGAAGATGTGGTATGAGTGCCAATGAGACAACTCTCCATCCGAGTCAAAATTTATAAAAGTAAACCATTATAGGTCAAAGTACGGTCTTCAACACGGAGCCTAGGCTCACACCGAACAGTAAGCTATAAAGGGCCCCAAAAATACTAGTGTAAAACCATTCAAACGGGAAAACCAACGGTCTAATCTATATAAAAACGAGAAAAGAGAAACACTTATGAACCACATCAACAAACGACAACTACTGAACATCAGATTCCTGAAAATTGAAAAAGTCTGAAAATTGATTGAAAAACTGAAAATGACGCAATAATGTTTAGTCTTTTATGAGCTGTTCAGATCAACATGACCGTTTCAGTTAAAAAATGGGTTATTAGGGTAATTATTTTTAAAATTTGGCGCATTCGCAGCATAGTGTTGGATTTACTTTCATTTGGAACGCCAACAAAAAACAAAACAAAAAACAATTGGAGAAACATTCTACATATTTGTATTGTATACTTGAAGATTTTTATGACAAAAAAGAGATCTACAAGGCATCATAAAGCATTGCCAAATTTGTCTTTAGTGAAATTTGCCCAATGGTGTGGGAAACAAAGTTTAAATTTTTATTTTTTTCAACGGTGAATTTAAAGGTAATTTTGAATTAAGCCAACGTTCTGTCTGAAGGAGAACTATTATTGTAAATATGATATACATTTGTGTAAACGTGGTTTTCTTCATTCAATATTTAAACTCTGACAATAAAATTTATGTGAACAATGAATATATCTGAAAGAAACTTTGTATTCCATGCTGATTTAAATAACAAGCTTTTCAAAAGACTGTTGATAGTATTCAAATTAGGGAATTAAAAAGCAGAAACAGTTGAAAGGTCTGTGTTCCTTTTGTGAGATATAAGCGATTTTGTGGAAAGAAATGAAGCATACATTTAACATTGCATCTTTTTTCTTTCAAATATTATTACAGGATAACATGGATTTCATGAGATTTTCGGCTTTTTAGACTAAAAAATTAGGAAGGAAAAGTAGGAGTTTGCGAGGTTAATGTTTTATGGTACTACATGGATAAAATCCGAGAAATAAAAAAAAAATGAAATAAGTCAAAAACGGATCAGCGAATATCATCAAGTTAACTTGATAACGAGTGTTGCATTGGCATTAAGCCGTACACACAACCATTGTTATTATAAGGTTATTACCTGGAAGTTGTCATTCTTATATCCAGGGATGACTACATGAAAAACATGTTTAGCCGGTAAATTGTAGCCTCTTGTTACAACCACTTCAGAAGGTGTTATCTGTGTGCGTCCTTTCAATTTCATGTTGCATTCATACTGCATATGATTACCTGCAGCAGCGAGTAATGCACTTGAAACCATCCCGCTTGTTAGATCCAGTTTATTATTAGTAGTATTCACAAGGACGTCACACTATTTGCGCAAAATACAATTGAACAATCGTTTTATCAGTGAACAGTAATAGATTAAAAGTCATTATATAGTGTACAGGCAAACGCATCTATAAATGGCTTGACCTGAAGGAAAACACATAAATCGTAGTTTTTGTCTTTGTTTGTATGTATATTTTTCAGAACAGTCGGGTCTTTGCGGTTGGCATGGTCTTTTGTACTATTTGATATTTTTCGTTTACACATGATTAGAACATGACTTGTCTGTGTCAGATTGTATTTTAGAATTGTACGATTTATATATTTTCTTGTACATGGTATGGAAATCTATATAACGGATTCCACGTCTATCATGCCAGTATATTAGTGAATTAGGTCATGCTTTTACTATTTCATAGGTGTTAATATATAAAGTGTTTCAAATCATAATTTTGAGAAGGAATCAGTTATTTAATTAATAAACATTTCATAGCAGTTTCTTAGTGTTCTTATTAAGCTTGTTATATCGCTATATATGTCACTTGTAATGAATACAGTGCTGATCTAATACAACTAGTAAAGAAGATCATTAATGTCACATTTAAAGCACCGTTAGTCCATTTCGTATCTATCATCAAACATAATCTGAAAACAATTGGAATTGACACAAGCTTTCACCAACAACAAATTGGTTTCATGGGTTATATGTCCATTTTGATTTGTTTTTAATACAGTGTTTTTCCCATGGTATCATGTTTTCCTTTTTCGTACTTGTATATGATTTACCTAAATAATGAAAAGAATTGAACGAGTGGCCAGTATTCAAATCATAACAAAACGCTAACAGAGAATTACAACATTCTTGTGACCCTCTTTCGAGAAAAACTTACCTGCATTGCAGTTAATTCCCCCTTTACTACTTTAATCTGCAACTTCGGCTTTAAAGAACCTAAAATTTTAAACATCAGTATATCTTCCTTTACAATATGATTATATTTTATTAAAAACATTCCCTCGTTGACTAAATTCTTTTTTTTTTTGTTATTTCTGTGTTGGTATGATTCCTACTTATAGAAAATTTGATTCTCGGTTTAGATTCTCATCCACAATAATTTTCGGATTTATTTATGGTTGCTTACCGTCATGTAGCAAATATTTCATTCATGTTCACGACGACAACAATCAATTTCAGTTAAATAACATATCAAAACGTTCCATGTTAGGGATAGATGCCACTGCTGGTTGATGTTTAGCCTAAAGAATATCATCAGCTCAGTAATCAGCACTTCTGTGTTGACAAGAGGTATCAATGCCATGGTTAATTTATGTAAACTACTCTACATATAATGACGTAAAAATTAAGTGTTTTTTTTATCCAAAGCATCTTTTCCATTAGACAGTTTCGTGAAAACTTTTTTTTTCACTTTTGATTGACAATGCTCATCAACTTCACATTTAATTCGATTGATCTCTCAGCTGATTTGATTCGAGTGATACTGGTGAGTGTTGCTTAGACGAATTAAGCGTCTGTAAATTCGATTGCAAGCAAAGTGTTTAAATGAATTTTTTCATCGGGTAACTGTAATGCATTAATTCAAGGGAACCTATATCATTTAGTCTTATGCAACTCATGCAACTAATGAAGACCATACAATCACCAACAACCGAATGGTTGTAGGTCTGGCACGTTAGGACCGGTTACAAGCGTTAATACATGTATACAATGAGAGACACAGTATCGAAACACATATTGGTACAATGCTCTTATTTGGAAGTTATACCACTTAATTTTTGAGCGTTGGGTTTTCTAGATTTTCTTTCAGTCCAAGCTTAGTAAAATTCTTGTGGTTGGGGAGTAATAGAAAACATAATGATTCGTTCATTGTTGAAGACCCTACACCAACTGTCAAGATGAAGAATAGGAATAAAAGCCCTGTTCATTGATAATTTTATATTTTTTCTATGTTTTGTGAGCGATTTTGTCCCATGTACATTTACTCCATATCCTTTTATTTTCTATTCAGCAGAAACATCTAAATAGCACTGTTTTGTATTATTCAGTAGAAGTATAGTTTTTGTTTCTTTTGAGTAGTTTTACAGCGTGCCGGTACGATTTAAGACCACTCACGACAATTTCTATATGGCTACCTTAACAGGGTTAACATGTATATTTGCATGCCTAATTACCACTAAAAATACAGTCGATATCAATATCCGGCATATAAGGCTGAATTTCATGTTAAATTAATTAGGCTTAACGTATTTCTTAGAAGACATGCACGTTACTTGACACCAAATATTTAGATTCTAGATTTTCTGTGGATTTCTAAGTTTGAAACGATTTTCAGTACAATGTATTTCACAACAAGATAATTGTTTTGTTCAAATTAGCGAAAAAGAACGCCTGGATATTACTCCAACTAACGATCTTTTAAACATTTTCTATTTTACCTTTCTTCAACTGACTCCATTGGTTTAAAATGGTGGAACTTTGTTCAAGTATATCCTCTGAAGGTACAAAACATTGAAAATACGTTGGTCTGTTAAAGGTGAATGAAAGCAGCATTGTTCCAAGAAACTTAACGATAGGCCAGTTCACTTTTTCAACATCTGACAAATCGATAGACACAGGAAGAAGAACTGGATGATCCTTCATTTCTGCCATAAGTTTTTGCACGTAATCTTTTTCATTTGCATTTTCCCAGTTAGGCAGGAATATAGTGGTTTGGTCAGGTCTGCTTAAATCTTTTGTAAGTTTGATGTTTGAAGAATTGTCAGCTTAAACAATAATAAAGAAAAAAGTTTAGAGACCATGCGAATTATCAATATATTTTGAAAGAGAGGCGGGTGAGGTCAAACGGAAATTCTCTTTTGCAATAAATGTATTATTTGGAACTTTTATAAAGCACGTAAAAAACCAAAACACAATTTTCTAGTATAATTGGCAGTAGTGAAACAAAAAAGGAAACTATTTGGTCTTGTATATATATACTTACCAGAACTGTGTACAACATTAACAATTAACGTATTCTGACCTAACAAATGATTTTTTGATAAACTACACTTGTAAAGCTTCACAGTAAATCCATTATCCACTGTTATACTGCGACATCTTACTTTTTTTCTAAGGTCGACAGGATTATCATTATATTGTTGAGTTGATAATCCACTGTGTGATGAACGAGTAACACTGAAACAACAACTACTTTTATCTGCAACTCTTTTTACTTGAAATTGCAAATAGTCGAATGGTTCATTAAATAAGTACGTCTTTTCTTTAGCAGTCGCATCTTTTATTTTCATTAATTCAGAATAAGCAGCATGTACCATTGACTCTTCTCCTTTAACAATCCATAAACAAAACACTTTATTAAGTGAATATCTCTCGTATATATTTACTGAATATTTGTTTTCAATGGATGACTTACGATCCTTAAATAACGTTTGACATATTTTCAATTTTCTTCTCGGAAAAACAACTTGCATCGAAGTGAAACACCGGTTTTCCTTAACAATGTCATTCTTAAGAGCCTCTTTGATAACACAACCTGCCATTTGAAGTATATAATGGTTTGCTGCATATAGAGTGATGGTGTTTGGGTTCTGTTTAAACCATATACAGTTATATTTTCGTAGACCTTGTTTAACATTTGATTTGAATTTTTGAAATTTCGATTCTGGGAGAATCAATTGATACAACGACTGACTGACGTGGTTTTTCCATGCGACAGACAGGTTTTTAGATGCAATTTCACTTCTTATCTCCTTCTCAATCAACATTTTTGTAATGAAATCAGGTACTGATATTTTGAATCCACAATTATGGTGATCAATTTCAATTTTGCCTTTCTTGAAACATCCTAACTTGAATAAGTCATAAATCCAAACAATAGCTAGGTCTTTTTCAGACAAGTCAACATAAACCTTTATTTCTGCCTTTTCACCTGGACAATTGGTTTCGCCATTAGCAGTCAGTTTTATACGATCATTTTTGTCTTCCAAAGATTTGACAACACGACCTATAATCAGTGAGGGTCCTACTATCCATATTGAATTGTTGCAATCCTTGTTGATATAAATTCCCACGTCATGCACTGAAAATTGTTTAGAAATCGCATTCAACTCCTCTTGTCTAATTGAGGGATTGAGAACATGCCGTATTTGTAAATTATTTTTCTGTATCAATTCAGTGAATGTTTGTCTGATACATGTTTGCATTTCCACAGTTACAGAAGTTATGTTTCTAATTGCTATCGGATCGGAAGATGCATGTTCCAATACCACTCGTATCTTTTTATTAATTAAATCCTTTTTAATTGAATCTCCAAATATTAACCAAACGTGTTTCCATAGACATTTCGTTTGTTGGTTGTCACAGAGATCAAAGACAGGTACGGCTAATGCTTTTGCGGACATGTTTGCTGAAAGTATACAAGAATAAATCAATGTACTTAAATGTCAATTAAACATGATGCAGATAGCAGTCATCTGGTAAAAAAGCGCCAATTTGCAAACTAGTACCTTTATATGCTCACGCGTATAGTTATTCTTCGTGTTGCTGATGCTTTTGTTTGCAAAAAGTAAAATCACAAAAATACTGAACTCCGAGGAAAATTCAAAAAGGAAAGTCCTCAATCAAATGGCAAAATCAAAAGTTCAAACACATCAAACGAATGGATAACAACTGTCATATTCCTGACTTGGTACAGGCATTTTCTTATGTAGAAAATGGTGGATTGAACCTGGTTTTATGGCTAGCCAAACTTCTCACTTGTATGACAGTCGCATCAAATTCCATTATATTGACAACGATGCGTGAACAAAACAAACAGACACAATTGGTGAACATGTCAAAAATAGGGTTACAGCAGTCAACATTGTGTTATCATCTTAATCACTATAAAAACAAACAAATGTTACGAAGAAGCACAAAAAGGGGGGCAAACATCAAATTTAACATCCTCATTATGCTTATATCATACGATTTTATTTATCTATGTAAAATCCGCCTATAAAGGATGGAAGGTTTTGAGTACTGGCTTAAAATCGCGCGTTTGACATTCGCACAGGTAGACATAAAATACAATTTACACGTTTAATATAGCCTCAGTAGTATTTAAAATAACAGAGAAATCTGCTAAGACGACAAGTCACTTTTTAAAGGCAACAATCCGGAGTAAATTCTAATAATTTTTACAATTTATAGTTTAAACCTAGCTCCTATAATGTTGGAGATAATAACAATTTAACAAAAAAAAAAAAAAAAACTGTGAAAACCATAGGTGGTATCTTCATTGTCAAGTGTATTTCCCTGGTCTCAGGAATGTTAAATGGAACAGCCTTATCCACATTTTACCTATACTTGCAGTAATGAACAGAAAAAAAAATTAATTTTATGTCGTCGTTCAACTTTTATTTGTTTAAACAATCACAGTTTAGCTGTTTTTTGTCAGCATTTATTTATATCTGAGACTGCAAATATTTCTTTTTGTAAAGCAATGCATTAATGTTCGCCACAATCTTTGTTTGCGCCACTTCATTTAAAAACAATAAGTATTATTCGCACGAAAAATACTGGCATGCAACTGCGCAAATTATTGACAAAGGAGTAAGTTCATGAAGGGTCCATATTGGCCCAAAAAGTCCGTGTCATCATAACGCCATAATTGTGCACCCTAATGAAGAACATGAAAATTTTGAAGAATTTTTGCCTGAAGTTATACAGTTTTTGCTTCAAACGAAATTGGCATCTTGCAAGGACCGCCATAATTTTTTGTAAGATGTGTATATGACCCATATACATCTTTTTATAACAATTTCAATTTTGTCAAAGGGTGTGTTCCGAAGGAAATAGACCCTACAAGTGTAAAAACAAACAAAAAAACAAAAAAACAGGCAATTTGGCAAACAACTTGCTGCCAACATTCTTAAAAAGGACAGAAAAACAACAAAAGAATGTAGTTTTTCTAAATTTGCATATCTGAGATCGTAAATATATTGGGGATGGGACACCAGACAACGTTAAAAGAAACCAGATGATAGGTCCGTGTGGAAAGGGGGGGAGTAAAAATGCTTGACTTTAAAAGGTATTTTGTGGCTTTAAAAATTCATTGATGAATAGATTGGTAAATTGTAAACTTGCAACTGGAAGCTTACACCATTTAAATATTTCAATGTCTCAAACAAAAATCTGTCAATATTTAGCATGAATTTGAGCAATATAAAATCTCTAAAATATTTCAAAGATGTTCCTGAGTTATATAAAGAAGTAATACAATCCTTGAATTTGACTGGCGAGGGGCAATCAAAACAACCAGATATATTTGTTGATATTACAAAACAAAAATATGGGGGAATTAATTTATAAAATTTGGTAATAAAGCAATTGTACTCGAGAACTGGATTAAGAGGGATGTGTTTACATAAATGATATTTTAGATGATACAATGTTTTTATCGAAAATCTACATTCTAAACAAATTACAGTTCAAAATTGACCGCTAAATTTCATAAATGAAAACAATTTATCCCAGAAGAATGGATCCAAGTTGTTTAAAAGGAAAATTCGGTTAAAAGTAGAGTTAATATTCAGAGAAATAAGATGATATGATAAATTCATTATACTGAGACTTCATTATTTAAGATAGATTCAACAATAGGAATACACAGATGGCTTAGAATCCTACAAATACAAGAAACTCTAAACATGAATTCATTGTACCAATTTATTTTTGAATATCTGACTGAAAATAAATCAAAGATATGTAGATGGAAATTATTGCAATATATTGTTCCAACGGAAAAGCTTTTATAGCCGTTGAAAATAACTAAGACTGATAAGTGTAATTTTGGTAATCAAGAAGAAAATTATGCACATTATTTCCTATATTAGATATAAGAAGATGTGGTATGAGTGCCAATGAGATAACTCTCCATCCACGTCACAATTTGTAAAAGTAAACCATTATAGGTCAAAGTACGGCCTTCAACACGGAGCCTTGGCTCACACCGAACAGTTGTTCATATTTGACTAAATTTGAGTTTGGCAAAACATTTATAATCTCTTTAAAAGAAGTACAATATAATTTGTTATTAAATTACAACATCTTATACTGTGAAAGTACTTTCATTCTTGGGTTACAATTTTCGTGGTTTTCGTGGAATGTTTTATCCACGAATGTAAGTGTCCAACGAAATATAACAACTGTTTTCCAAATCAAGACATGGAAAGATCCCCTGTAGGTTCGACTACATGGATACGGGCATATAATCTAGAGAAAACATCGAATATCGGGCAAACGCACTATGAGCTATATGCAGTGTCGTAGAACAAGTGTATCATGTACAACTTCAGACAGGATTTTAATCTTTAAATAACCAAAGTTTGTACGACTTTTAACCTTTCAATTCTCACGAAAAATTAGTTTTGAAAAATGAAAATCAGACTTCCGGTTAAGATGTATGATGATGAGGTGTTAATTTTATCTCCTCACAATTCTCTCACGGAAAAAAAATAATAGTTTCATATTGGGCTTGCTTTTTTTATTTCATTAGTATTATTTCAGAAGTATTCTTTCAAAGTACATTTGTAGCATTTTTATGCAACCTTTTTCTTTAAATGACATGTTTATAGCCCAATTAACACCTTCGATGATCGTTAATCTGTTAATCATTCTATGTCGGGTTAATTGATATCACCACTTCTGATGACACGTGTGCAACAATCAAAATGTTTACTTTGCAATTTCCTTCAATGAGACAATTTGTATTCAGAGATGAATCAGCTTATTTCTAAAAGCAAATATTTTATTAAAAAATTGATGAATGCTGTGAGAAATTAAAAACGAACATGTAAGTGAAAATAAACACCATATAATTATTTTCAAGAAACTTCGTTTCTGATGGGTTCAAATTTTCACCCCAATTTTTTTTCTCAGAATACTAAAATCCACGAATTTAAGAACCCACGAACATGTAACTTCTGCTCAATCCACGAAAATTGATACCCATGAATAAAAGTACTTTCACAGTATTTGAATATAGAATCACAGATAGTGAAAATTACTTTTTGAATTATCTAATAACGATACTTAGTTTTTATATCTACAAATCATATTTTGTATCCGAGCAGAGAACAGGTTTAATCAAGACATGCAAATAAACTCATTATAGATATCAGGATTGAAATTTTGCATTTTTTCCAGACGCGCGTCTACAAAAGACTCATCAGTGACGCTCGAATAAAAAAAAAAACTAAAATTAAGTACGAAGTTGAAGAGCATTGAGGACCAAGACTTCCTAAAAGTTTTGCCAAATACAGCTAAGGTAATCTATTCCTGATGTAGAAAAGCCTTAGTATTTCAAAAATTCAAAGTTTTGTAAACAGTTAATTTATAAATATGACCATATCAATGATAATTTTTGTCAACATAGAAGTGCTGAATACTGGGCTGGTGATACTCTCGGGGAATGCAAGAGAAGCTTGGACTCTCGGTGAGATATGTAACATGCACAATTTGATGCATAAATATGATTATGTTGTTAAAAAAAGAAAAGATCGTTAATAAAGGTTTTTTTTTACATATAGCATGTATAGTTAAAGAAAGTTTGATTTGAGGGCAAATTTAAAGCCTTAATGCCCATACTGCTTTATTGAAATTTAAATTTAAGATATTCACCAAATTATGTACTTTCCTCCTCTTCCTTTATCCGTGCATTCAACCAGTTTTTTACACTGATAGAGTTAAAGTTATTTTATAGAAAACATGGGATAGTCTCTGTAAATTACACATCAATGTCAAATCTGTTCGATATGAATAACCGGTACTGTTATTATTAATGTGATTTTATCATATAAGTGTGTTCTTGAGTAACAAATTGTTAAGATACTAAAAATAGTAATAACTGAACTATCTCAAGGTAATCTTGTAATCATTGTAATTAGATATTAAATGAGGACATGGTCTAAAGTTTCTTTTGTGACATTTCAAAATGATAATTTGAAGAGTCATTTTAATCAACTAGTAATAAACTATAAAACTTACCTTTCAAAAACCAACTCTAATGTGGTGATTGAACTTGCGTTTTCTACAACTTTATCAAATGCCTGCAGTGCATGACGCTGTGAACTGGTCTGTTGATGAATACTGAACATAAAGATATTAGCTTGAAAATATAATAAGCGTTATAAGGCAAATAACAAAAAGCATTGCAGAAGTAATTTATATACAGATTTTAATATTTCCGTACTTCTAACAACAAAATTATTATATCTAAATTTACCTGTGAACGTTATTTTATTTAACGCCATTTTGTCCAAGGTTATAGTTGTCTTTTTTACATTGTTTTACATGCCTTCTTTTTTATTTAATATTGTATTTATATTGTGTCATAGATCAAATTTATTCGTTCAGTGTATGTTTACTAGTTTTTGTTGATATGTCTTTTGATTGAGTTAAGCCATTTCAATTGATATTTATAGTGTGTCGTTCTATGTTGTAATGTTACACTACTATTTCAGGTTAGGGTGACGGTTGGCGCATGTAAACGTTTAAACCCACTGCATTTGTTTGCACCTATCCTAAGTCTGGAACCTGTTGTTTAGTGGTTGTCGTTTGTTGATGTGGTTCTTACGTGTTTCTCGTTTCTCGTTTTTTATACAGATTAGACCGTTGGTTTTCTGTTTGAATAGTTTAGCCATTTTGGGGCCCTTTATAGCTTGCTATTCGGTGCGAGCCAATGCTCCGTGTTGAAGGCCGTACCTTGACCTATAATTGTTTACTTTTCACATTGTGACTTGGATGGAGAGTTGTCTCATTGGCACTCATACCACATCTTCTTATTTCTATTTAAATTCAAATATAATGACAACATAGGTACTAGGAGCAGAGAGAATAATTAAAGAAATACAGTAGAAACTTATATTCCAGATTTTCGGTTAGAACACGGGTTGATTTTAAATCATCGGTGTGTGATGTGTTGAAATGAACTTTTGTACAATTGTGACTAATACGCAACGGCTACATAAACTGTACTTTAAGGAAGACCATGAAACATTATAAAACAATATATATAAATATTTTTACAAGTACCGTTAGCAGCGATTCATATCAACCGCCCTTTCTGATAACAGTATTGACCATTGATGTTTGAAAAAAATGTGCTTTGTTAGTTTAAGTGATAAAATCTGGCTAATGCTAGGGTTCGTGCATAGCACATGCAATTAAAACATAAATTAAGTAAAATAAGTAACACATAAAAAAGTATAGCAAAATATACTGAATGTATAAATATTCGCATATATTTTTGTACACAGAACTTTACATAAAAGAGATACACGAAAAGTGAAACGATGGAAACTATTTCCCTTAATATATATATAAAAGGGGGATATCAAATGTAAGTTAAACATGAGACAAAATAAGTCAGCTTCTTGTCTTGAAGAAATTAGACGAAAAAAAATGTGCATGCTCCACTTATGACATCGTCGCGTTCCTCATCGCAAGTAAACGGTAAAAGTCCTAAACATGCTATATATCAGGCGCATCCGGTAATGTCCTAAACGAGAAAAAGAGGACGGGATTGAGGCGATGACAAGTGGATCTTATCAATGGTCATTTATAAAATGTTCTTACATCCATAATAAGCATATATAAAACTCTTGTCTTAGTTGTAAAGATGTCGAGGAGAATGCGATGATTTTACTTAATAAGGATACATGCTACGAACAGTTGTTACATAACTGAGTTGTCGTACGAGTATAAAATTAAGAACTTACCTTTAGAGAATACAATAAAATCTTTATCTTCAAACAAATATTGAAATCAGCGTTCTACAAATGTGAGTACAAAAACAGCAAACAGATTTCAATGACGTGAAGGTTAAAATATTAAGCTATATACAAAAAATCGAAAAAGCTATCACGTACATGTACCTTTCGTCATCACAACAAGATAACAAAATTGATAACTTAGGACAAGTAGGCTATCAGTAGGGCAACCGAGTGCATATTTTGGTAAAATGTAATGCAGCCGTGCAGTAGTCCTTAGCGCGAGGTTAGATTATTTCACGTCAGCCGAAAGTCATTAAACAAAGATGCGCTATCAGGCCACCTTTTATTTCGTTTACTGTTTTGACTGGTGAAATTGTTGATCATAAACAATGTAAACCTCCATCCTTGGCTTAAAACTATTCGGCATTGAGCGTTCCTGATGAAGGTAAATGCAGAAAACCGAATCGGACGAATAACATTTATTAAATGTTGTTTTCATTTTTTTAACACGAATACTAGAGAAAAATATAGTAAGATCCGTAATATTGTCCCTTTTATTTTCTAAAATATCAGGAAAGCTTACTTTTTAATGTCTTATTCTAAACTAAGAATTGTAGATTAAGATTTCTGTTATGTAGAATTAAATGGCGATTTTAAAATCGGAACCCTAAAGTATTCACCATCTTTGGTTTTCCCAATTTTTGTACAGTCTACTGTGATTAATAGCTAGTGTACATATAAATTCGAAAAGATCAGCAGTGTTCACATCTGGACAAAGACATTGTACATATTTTA
This sequence comes from Mytilus coruscus, assembly GCA_017311375.1. Lineage (NCBI taxonomy): Eukaryota > Metazoa > Mollusca > Bivalvia > Mytilida > Mytilidae > Mytilus > Mytilus coruscus. Next base: position 33,498,983 of record CM029607.1, read on the forward strand.
AAATAGGGGTCCCAATTAATGTATATATACATATATGTGTCTTAATAACTGAAATATATTTTTTTTGAAAAGCTAATACACGTCATTTTATGAATACTTTCATATACAAGTAACAATCTTGGGTACATACTGTATGTCTTCAGGTAAAAATAGACAAATCTATCGAGTGAAAATTGAAAACAAAACAATAAAAATAATATATGTTCAGATATAAAATGGTATTATTCCATTTTTGGTAATATACTTTAGGCGTGGCTGTCTGTATTCTTGTCTTTCATTTTCGCTTTTCTATTTGTCTATAGAGTGTCTAAATGCCATTTTTTTCTTTGTTGAAATAGTCATTTGTTTTTATAGTCTAGTCCATACTAGAAGTTGCCCCATGATCTTCCAATTTTAGTCAGGGCTACTGGAAAAAATTCCATGTCACCAATTGTTTCCCGTAAGAAATCAGATAGTTTGTTGTTTATGTTATACAAAAGTTTAAGAGCTGATCAACATGTAAATGTGATATTAACTTAATTTCATAACAAACCAATACACACAGTCTAACTGTACACTGTAGTTTCCAAAGTAGAAGTTTCATTGACTGAGGTAATATAACACCATATCCTGACTCTGAGTCGATCACCCTTAGCTATTGCTGCTTAGTGCCGTGAGTGTTGCAATGAAGCTTCATAATTAATTTCAATTTCAAATTGTTTTGACAAGCATGACAAGGACAGGGAACGAACCCTCAACTTTCCGCAACCAAGCATGCTACCACAGAACCACTGAAAATACTTCGTGTCGCTTGACTTCAACACAAATATATGGTGTTTAGGGATTAGGGACTTTCCGTTTTAATTTTCCTCCGAGTTTGGTATTTTGTTATTTTACTTTTTTTCCGATACTATATTCGCCTCGGACGCATTAAATATGGGGTTATTTTCAGTATACTAGTAAAACACTTCCTTTTCATAACTAAGATAATAATGCAATGCTTTAAGGATATAGTATGTTGATTTGTATTTTATAATAAAATAAACTCAACATTGACATTCATTGATTGCTTACTATAAATGTCTTTAGTCTGTATAATGTCTAGAAAATAATACATGCATATCATGTATATTTTGATAATGAATGGTAATAATTCAGGTCTGATAAATACTCTAAGAACATTTTAGGAATTTTGTAACTATGTTAATCATCATTATTCACAAAACATGATGTACTTGTGAACACAATACGGAAGACACTTTTCCAATTTTGAGAAATCACATATTCATGTCATCCTATATGGTTAACTCAATCTTTTGAACTAAAATTTTAAAATAGTATTCCAAAAGTAATGTTATAAAAAGTAAAGTAACAAAAATACCGAACTCCAAGGAAAATTCAAATCGGAAAGTCCCTTATCAAATGGCAAAATCAAAAGCTCAAATACATCAAACGAATGGAAAACAACTGTCTTATTCATGACTTGGTACAGGCATTTCCTTATGTAGAAAATGGTAGATTAAACCTGGTTTTGTAGCTAGCTAAACATCTCACTTTGTATGACAGTCGCATAAAATTCCATTATATTGACAACAATGTACGAACAAAACCAACAGACATAATAAGTAAAAATATCAAAAATTGGGGTACAGCAGTCAACATTGTGTTATAATCTTAATCACTGTAAAACAAAAAAAAAAGGCAACAAAGAAAACAAAATGGCATATATACGAAGCACATAAGCAAAATGAAAGACAAGATTACAAAAATTACCACAGCACAACAACACATTGGCGGGATGTATAAGTACCAAGCCATGCCAAAAGTATATTACCAAAATGGAATAAACAGTAAAGGTTAATAATTTACAAAGTCAAATAAAAGAACATTATAACACGTAATTAAGATGATAAACAACGTCAGTACCTAGAATATATACTTCAAGACCATCATGTATTATTTGAGAAGTTGATACGGAATATTTATCAACAAGTTCTTGGTATCTTCCGATGAACTTTCTTAGAAAAAGGACGAAGTTCTTTGACATAACACTCGTTCATTAACTTTCTGCTCAGACAGTGATGAGTTTTGGGTAGCAGCTGCAAGCTCTTAAATACCGAATGAGTTTGGAAATGTATATCCCATATACAGTTGAAACTGGTATATTGCAACTAAGGTGGGAAAAATTGATAATTTCAAAATTAAAATCGTCTCGTTTGTCACAGATTGTGGTACTGAGGTGACCGCTTATGTTAAATTCGAGGTAAAAGTCTAAAAATGAGGCGGAGGAAGCCGTGTCTATTGTTTCTTTAAAATTTTGTTCTGGATGATATATTAATGGAACCAAATCAGAAAAGTTTTGATTGTTAATGGAAATAAGATCATCAATATATCTGTATGTGAAATTAAATGATCTGGCTTCTTTAATCTTCTTGTTTTTGACTAGTGTCTGAAGGAACTCCGACTCATATGAAAATAAGAAGAGGTCGGCAAGGAGAGGCGCACAGTTCGTTCCCATAGGAATGCCGACAATTTGTTGAAAAAGTCTATCTCCAAATTCAACAAATATGTTGTCAATAAGAAACTCCAGCATACAGATCACTTGTTCCCCTGTGTAACATGTTTTACCTTTTAACAAAATATGCCGTATGGTATCCCAAAGATTTAAATGTTTAGCGTATGCTACAATTTTTATATTGAAAAGCATTGTGGATTATTTCTTTTAGACGATTTTTAAATTTCACATGGGGGAATGGAGGTATACAGGGTTGAAAAATCAAAAGTTTTGATAGAATTAATTTCAGAGAAAGATCGAGATACAAGATTATCCAGAATCTCTTTAGAGTTATTTAGAATCCACATATGGTTAATACCACTACGCGAGTAAACAGTTTTACAGTATTTCTGAAGACCCTCTTTCACTTCGGACAGAATTTTTGTCAATCTAATGGACAATTCTTTTGAAGAACATGCAGATTAGCCGACCATGTACCGTTGTTGGTACGGAATTTTGTGAAGCTTAGGTATCCAATACAAACAAGAAAAGTCCTCAGATTTGCTGTTCAATGTAATGTTCATTGAAGCTATGAAGGACTTATGATTCGCCAAAATCTCATCCTTGTCAAATGATATGTTTTTGTATGTGGGATTACCTGAGTTCGCATTTATTCCTAATTCTTTTACAAGACACTCGTAGTAGTACGTATTTTTTTGCATTTTTACAATCACCAACACAGCAATAAATGTCAAAATTGATAAACTTACCATGATTACGTTTACCAGTAGATGTATCAGATTGGTAAAAATCTGAAACAATACTGTTTTCAAATTCAGCAAAGTTTCCCCATTGAACAAGTATTGGGTTTAATTCTTTTGCTCTCTGAAAGCGCATCTTTGCCTCGAGTATATTCTTGTTGATAATATTGCATCTGCTTATTCCGAGATGAGCAATGGTAAATGTGTTGCATGAAGTAACAGCCGTATTGTAGTAAGGTTCTGCGTTGGGTACCTGATGTTTTGTAGAATAAATGTCGCCGACATGTTGGTTTGACCAATATAACCATGGCCTTTGTGTCTCACTGTTCTGATTCCCCAAATCTATAGCATTTATTAGCGTTGATAATGCCTCGTCATGTGCCTTGGCAGAAAACTGTAAGGAACCAATTTCACTACAAGCTTCACAGCAGCTTGGATATGTTATCACTGCATTTGATAATGCCTCTATTGATTTTTGTCCATTTCCTTCCACGGAGGACCTCAGCGACGCTGCTAGGTACCTTTGTGGACCAACACCATATATTTCCGCTCGTCAGAAGTCGGGTAATGCTTCATCCTTTTGACCAATGATACTATATGATCTTCCACGCCACGTCAAAGCTTCAAAATTATTTGTATGGCTTTGCAGGTGCCGCGTAAAATGAGGAATTGAAACTCCTTTGTTGAAGCTGGCGAATGTTGATAATCCAGCACTTAGACCCGACATGGTATTAAAACAATCATTTGAAAGACAACATGAAAAACAAAACTATAGCAAAATTCTTTATTTTTACTTACAGATATATATATATATTGAATTCCACTCATTCACCCACATTTTTGTTGGAATTACAATGATCGTGCTTCATTTTTTATTTTTCATTGATATTGACAGATATAGAACTGGGATCAATGACAAACATGATAATTTGAGAGTTCGTATTGCGCACTTCTCGTTTTCAGCAGTAGCATATCCTCTGTCCCGTTGTAGTCATGGTGTTTGCTTATGGGTCAATATATAAGGCGAGCGCCGATTTGAGAAAAAGCCTCTCGTTAAGGTTTTTAATGCACCTATCTAACACACAGCTAATTTTGGTATCAATTGAAAGAAAAATTTCTAGAGCATACGATTTGGGTGGTCGTCAAAGTTCCCTATGGTCACGTTTCTTGCAAATCTCACGAGAACACAGACATGTCGAAATAATTTGGATTATACGGTGACATTTAACATTGAATATATCGGCATTGTTGTAAATATATTATTCATTTTTATCTAAGATAGCTTTGACTACATTCTAAAAAGACATCGAATCCAAAAAAAAAAGAAGATTTTATGAAAAATTAGTTAATTCAGAGGCATCTGTCAGACCAACCCTAAAATGTTAAAAAAATACCATATTTTTTAAGATTGTCAGTGTCAATGACTTATTAAAACTCTCATATGTTTTGTTTTTATAAATTCCATATACCTTGAAAAGATTGCGACACACATCGAAGCTCAATGATGGATAATAAATGTTTGACGACTTCTCTAAAATCTGCATTATAAAACGGTATTTCGGATCTGTATCGTGTTCATCCCAGACGCTCAAAATTTATATAAATCGAGTATCTAATATGCACAGGTAACATTTGAGTTGCCAAAACACAAGTCGTGTTTTAACATATCACTAAATAAATATTCGTATATGTGTTAACGAAAGACCATTTTAAGCATTACTAACGATATTGGCATGTGATATGTAAGCAACAGACTGCATTTTGTGGAATAGTATATTCTTAAATATTATCATAATTACTCATCATGAATGAGTGTCCTAGTCCTGTGAAATGTGCGCCACCTCCAATGAAGCGCGGTCGCATGTCCATAAATTGGCAACGCTGTATAATATGTCAAAATATTACACAAGAGACTCTCAGTGTGACAACTGATAGAGGTTTTACAACCTTAATGAATGCTGTAAGGCAAAGACAAGATGAGGTGTTTAGGTTGTTTTTGAGTGAGGTTGATAGGTTAGATGACATTATTATGAAAAACATAAGATATCACAAAACTTGTTACAGGACATATACAAGCAAACACAACCTACCGTCTCCATCAAGTCGTATATCTGCTGCTGCAAAAGTCCAGCAACAGCAGTCTCAAGCAGAAACTACAAGTTCATGTTCATCTCCAAATATCCTTACTAGATCTAGGCTATCACAAGATTTTTTGTGTTGTATCTTTTGTAAAAACAAGACCTTTAAAAAAGATCGAATACTTCATCGTGTTTCCTCGTCTATGAGGGTTCAAAGCCTTTTTGAAACAGCAACTAAGCATGTTGACAATGAAATGCTCTTTCAAATTGCAGATAAAGATTTCACATCAAATGCTTTATATCACTCTGGTTGCATAACAAAATACCTTTTGCGAGAAAAAGAAATTAAAGCAGAAACCAATGAAAATAATACTGGTACCATGTACGATAAAGCATTTACCTCATTTGTTGAGTCTATAAGCGAAGAATTGTTCGTTCACAAAATGGTGTTCTCCTTGTCTTATCTCCTTTCTAAATATAAATCATTTCTGCCAGAAGACGTATCATCTAAATACACTTCTTATAGACTTCAACTCAGATTAAAAAATCACTTTCGAGAACATATTGTGGTTGATGTAAATCACGGTCAAGGGGAGTCTAACTTCGTATATAGTAGTTCTCTCACATTGCCCGAGGCAGTTAGAACTGCTATTCGCTTCAAGGCCGAAACAAAGTTTACTAAACTGCAGATGTCTGCGTGCACTTCAAAAAACGACCAAACCGACGAAAATCAAATATTATGTTCAGCTGCTTCAATTCTCAGACTAGAAATTAAAAATGCCGTTTTCCCTATGGATACTTATCCTTCAGTTGATGAAATGTCTTTATCGAAATCTCTAGAGACCGTGCCTTCTATTTTGACTGGCTTTATAAATTGGCTTATCGATGACTCTCACAGCCAAGTAGATATTAAAACCATTTATCTGATATTCCATTTGAAAGTATAAGGAAAAGCTTAGTTTCATCTGAATGCATAGTTTCATTGCACAAAAAGCTTTATCACCCTTTACATTGGCCTTGCATTACAGTTACATCATATGCACGGTTCGAAAGCTTTGATCGAGACATTTTTTTGTGCATCATATCATGAGGTAAGGCGATACCTTACAAGCCTTGCGTGCTCTGAATTATCTCAAGTTCAAAACAATACATACATTCCCAGTGGAATTCGCCAATATAACGGCACAGTCTCAGTCATACATGAAGGAGCTGATAATGTCGACATCAATGCAGAAACAGTTGATGGAAAGGATACTTTCCATTCAATGGCAAGAGCGGTATTCCAGGTATGTGAGGAGATAAATTGTGAAACTGAGCATCTGAAACACCAAAAAGTCGCTCGAGGTCGCATGAAAATAGACGAGAAAGTATTTTCCCTTACCACATGTGCTCCCTTTACAAAGCCGAAGCAAAGACCTAAACCTAGCCGCAAGAGTGACGTTTATTCAAAGCTTTCTGCTTGTGTACTTCCCTATGCTGAAACCTCTCATCTTATCTGGATGCTCCTTAGAAATTTATCAAGGACTATTATTGACCTTCCATACAAACAACCTTCGTTTGAAGGACAACAAATTCCATTCTGGACTGGATTCAACAAGCAGATCTCGAATATCAGTACCACTTATCATGTTGTCAGCTATCCGCCAATCATTGACGTAAAACCTTCCGACATGGGCACTGTGTATACAACAATGAAGAGGTGTGCTGATATGTGCCAGAAGGCTGGTCAACCATTTTCTATTCAAACTTTTGATTTACAATTGTACGCAGTGGCACAACAGGTAAAACGGGATAGACCTTCTGAGTTTAAATCACACATTTTACGTCTTGGTGGCTTTCATACCCTATCGTGTTTTATTTCATCAATAGGTAAGATATGGGAGATGGTGGTCTCCGCGACCTACTAGTTGATTCCGGTGTGTACGCAGCTGCAACGGTAGACCGAATGCTTTCAGGAAAACAGTTTAACCGTGCAGTTAGAGGACTCACACTCATTTATGAGACATTGAAGACACTTTGGATCTGTTCGTTCTTTGTTTGGATCAGACAACAAAAGTGTTTAGAAATCCCTGAAAGCATTTTGCAGGCCTCACAGAGTATCATGAAAGTTTTACGAGTAATGGCCGTACATTTGACATGCTTCAAAGTTTAGAAAAGCTCTGAATGACGACCTTGGGTCTAAAATGAACGAGTTTCAAGAATAGGGTGGTCATGTTTCTCCTACATTTCGTTATTGGGATATCCTACACAAGCTTTAGAAATTATGCTGATAAATATCCGAGCTGAAAGAAATGGCCTTTGGTCTCTTCATTTGCATTCTATTTTCTCAATGCTTCCTTACTTTTTGTAGCCAACAAAACAATTATTCCAGATGGACTCCTGTCTACCTTTTAGATATGCTAAACTTGCCAACTGAGGCAGAAGGTCTTTTTCGCTGGGTTTCTTCTCTGTTCGTCAAAAGTTGGATCGTTCAATGGCGTTTGGAGCGACATGGCAACAGAAAAACAGTGATAAAAGTTTCAAAAGGAGACGGTGGCATTGTTGGTTTAGAAAGGAAGAAGGCTTCATTGATAAGATGGAATCTAACAAGGCATGTGCTTAGTCAGATAACATCGGCAATGAGAGCACGTGCGTGTCTTGTCCAGGTTGATGACCAATATCACGATGAAGCAAAACCAGCTGCAATGAAAAGGGATGAAAAACATGTACAAGATCTAATTGTTAATATAACAGAAAATATGACAAATCCATTTGACGTTGATAATCACCCCCGTCAGCTTATTAACATTTCAACTGGTCTCTATGCAAGTCACGACATTGAAGATTCACTGTTAAAATCAGTTGAAACTGGAAGAACTAAAAGAAGATATTTGTTGAGTCATCTCTATCAACAGACAAGGCAGCTAGCTTTTACCATCCCATCCAAAGATCAGGACTGAAGACCTTTGAAGATATGAACCCCAAAGTACAACTAAAATGCAAATCTGGGCAAGTTGTAAAAGGTCATTTGAATCCCGAGCTTGTGTTTAGACGTGCACTATCTCTAACTAAATGTAGAGATGACGTATCTGTGGAAACTGTTTTGTCCTATCCAATTTGTCCCATTCCCACTGCATTATTTCATGACGATGGAACTATGAGGAAGACAAATAAGTCTGATCTTGCCCATGAATTGGAAAATTTAGTAGGATCAGTCCCTAACATTCCTCCATTCGACCACAGTGCTACCGTACTAATAAGAGATGGCATGAGCTTAGTTCAGTCATTTGATGTTAAAAGGATGTCCACATTTGGAGACTTGGCCAAATCTTACATTATGCAGGTACAATCATGCTTCCGATTCACAGACAAGGTTGTTGATGTCTTCGATCGCTATGACACTGAACATTCCATAAAATCAGCAGAGCGTCATAGACGATCGGCAACAACTACTACGCAAAAAGTTTATCATATCGCTGAAGGCCGAACTGTTCCAGACTGGAAAAAATTTCAATCAAGCAACAAAAACAAGCAAGCTCTGATTACTTTCCTTGGTGATTATCTGAGCAGCAATTTGTCTGATATGTTCCAGGAGGAAAATAAATGTTTAGTTCTTGCCGGTGCATTTTCCAATCCAGAAATAGTGCCACAACTCTCTAATGAGCATGTAATCGATCTCCCAGAACTTTTCTGTTCGCACGAAGAAGCAGACACAAGAATATTGCTTCATGTTATACACTCTGATAAAATCTTTCAGCAGTTGAATATAAGGGGACGAATCATAGTCAAGTGTTCCGATACAGATGTTCTTGTGTTCTGTGTTCATTATTTCAAGGTTCTTGTGTCGACTGAACCAATGTGGTTTTTGACGGGGTCAACTAATACTCTTAGGGACTGTAAGAAGGTACATACCAATCCATGAGTTAAGTAAATCTCTTTCACCTTTACTAGCTAACATTCTCCCTGCAGTTCATGCTTTAACTGGCTGTGATACCACTTCCTATATATTTGGGTTTGGCAAAAAGACTGTATTCAAGTTGATAAGAAAATCTCCGAGTAATTTTACAAATCTCCAAAACTTTGACAAGATTGATTTTTCCACATCGTTGTCAGCAGCCAGAGAGCTTATTTCAAGCTTGTATGACCCAAAAGACGAATTTACTTCATCACATGTTGACTTAAACAAGTTACGTGTTAAACTTGCAACATGCAAAGACACAAGTTTGTTGCGATTGCCGCCAAGCGAACCTGCATTCAAAGAACATGTTTTGCGGTCATGTCTTCAAACGAAAATTTGGATGTCCTCACATCTCGATCACCCAAATCCTTTGTCTCCTTATGAATACGGATGGAAAAAGAGTTCACATGGCCCGGATCCAGTCTACTTTTTAGGCATGATGACGTCCGATTTCCTGCAAGATTTAATATGTTCTTGCAAGGGGGAATACATATGTATATATGTAGCAAGTCATGCATTTGCAGAGAGCAGCAGATGTCTTGCACTGAGCTTTGTCCATGTCAGGGTAGTGATACCTGCCAAAATATATATTCTAAAGAGGACATCGACCTCGAAGATCAAATGAATGACGATGATGAAGATGAAAACGATACCAATGACTAACGAAAGAGCATTTGAGCAAAGGGCAACATAAATAAAATTGAGAATGGAAATGGGAATGTGTCAAAGAGACAACAACCCGACCACAGAACAGACAACAACAGAAGGTCACCAATAGGTCTTCAATGCAGCGAGAAATTCCCGCACCCGGAGGCGTCCTTAAGCTGGCCCCTAAACAAATATATATACTAGTTCAGTGATAATGGACGTCATACTAAACTCCAAATTATACACAAGAAACTAAAAGTAAAAATAATACAAGACTAACAAAGGCCAGAGGCTCCTGACTTGGGACAGGCGCAAAATGCGGCGGGTTAAACATGTTTATGAGATCTCAACCTCCCCTATACCTCTAGCCAAAGTTTAATTTGCCTTACTGTTATTCAATGTAAATATGTATATTATTATTAAATTTGTGTTTTTGTAATAACTCTACCAGCTGAAATAAATGGTTGTATACTTAAGTTCCGTATGCGATGATAGTGGTAGTTAAAAAAAAAAAAACCTTGCTACTGATCTTCGACCTTGACGTGGTTGGCAAGCTTAAGACAATTAAATCATAATGTATTTATAACTGTCGAACTAACAGGAGACCAAAATAACATATATTTTTAACTGTGCTGTAAACATGGTAAATATGCGCTTTAAAGCAGTTTTACGATATGTTTTAATATAGTTTTATCAATATTTTGTCGGTATAAAAAACATGCTAGGCGAGACATTAGAACTTAAAAAACTAGTTATATATGTTATTAATACAAAACCAATAGAATTCGTGTGTTTTCGATTCAAAATTAAATATTACCGAGCGTTTTGCGTCAATACCCGTAAAAATTATGATTTTCACAAAAATACGAGATTTTTTCATTTTAAACACTTTTTTTTAAATTTTATTTCAGAAACAAAAATAAGATAGACTATAGTTTATCAAATGATATATTTCATATTATATTGCAGATGAATTTGTTTTAAACTGCATTTTCGAACAATATCGTTAAATTATGACTTATATTTTTTCCATTTTTGCCGTTTTAGAAAATGTGACCATTTCCCAATTTGACGACCAGGCAATTCTGAATGTACGATAAAAGACCTTTCAAATAATATATCATATAGCCGTGTGTTAGGTAGGTGCATTAAAAACCTCCGAATCCTTGTTTTGGCGCTCGCCTATATCTAATGTACATGTGCAGTGATATTGGATATTAACTATTTGTGCTGATTGGAAAAGCAAAGAACCATAAAATAAAGGTGTAAAAACTATGGAGTTATTAAATGTATGCAAGGAGCTAACTTTTCAAAGACTGAACTGATTGAGTGAAAGAAAGTTTTTACCTCAAGAAGCCGCATCACAAAGGATACTTCGGGATGCGCTAAATTTCGAAAATTGAATCTCACTTCTTATCCTGAAAATTTAATCACATATGTGAAAATTTTTCAGCTTCGAAACGAGCCATCAAACATATCCTGGTTTACGACATTGACAGAGGAATTGAGAAAAGTGCACCATTACCGCCTTCCTTGATATGATTTAAAAGCTAAATTTTAAATAAGTTATCGTTTGTGCTCATGCCACCGTGTCCGTTATACTACTATGTCAGTTAATAATATTTGGTTTTAAGTTTGATTATCTATCCTCGCAAGTGATTGATTTACCCATAATCCTCTTTTTGACGTCGACATTTGGGAAAAGCAGACGCATTTTTAGCCATAGAAAATGTTTACATCAAATCTACATCAATCTAACACATAAGTTGTTAAAAACTTTAAAATTTTAAAACTGTATCAAATAATCTTTATCAAGGATTAAATTATCGTTTATTTTGACTCGATGGTTACAACTGTCGAAGCGTCAAGGCGAAATTTGTATTCTCAGCAGACGGCATGGTCAGGTTTTGAAGTCGTTCTGAGAGAAATAGTTTATTTCTAAATTTAATTATTTCTAATATTTCTTTTCAATATGCATTTTTGACATTTTGAATTAGTTTATATTGAGCACAAGATTCTTTATTTAAATTCAACATTATTTTGGATATTAAATACAGACGATGCATAAAAGTTTTAAGATAGCTTGATTATTGAATACAGAATACAAAATATTGTTTGTTTAAGGTGGATGGTAAATCTTTTTTTTTTCGTGCTTTGAGACTCTACCGGGCACAACAGAATCAGCAGATGTTTGTTTATTTCTTTTGCATTGTTTTAAATCATATATGATCATATATATTTACATGATTTATTATATCTGGTCTTTTTCAGTTTAAAAAAGCTTAGGGCATCTGGAAGGAAGAGGGTAGCGCCTAAGGGAAGAAGCGACAATGTGGCTCAAGCGGCTAAGAGTACTGTTCTGCGTCCGAAAAATGATGGGGATGCAGGTATTAGAAACAGATCTACAGAGATTCCAGTAGCAACTACTTCACTCAGTTCAGAGGTTGTGTCTATGGCTCCGGTCACCAAACCGCTACTTCTACTGAACCCATTACTCAATCAGGTAATATTCCAGTTTATCAAACCCCATCTCCGTGCAGTGAGGCCAGCGATGACCTGGCAAGAATTATCACTGTAAACTTGCGACAAAAAATAATTGCAGAATATATTGACCTGGCCTTACTATCAGTTAATTCGCAAGCCTCTTGGGATAAACAGAAACTCTTTATTTCACAGGGAGAACTTTTAATACAACCAAGACAACATAAAATTGACACCACAGGTAACTAAACAGATGCATTCTAGTCCATATTAGTATATATTGTACTGCACACCGGCATGTTTTTCAAGAATTACTCAAGTACATGCATAGTACACGGCGAGACGCTAAGCGGTGCGCACTAGGGTGGAAATCGTACGATGAACAATTTCGCCTCAGAATGTCGAAGGTCCAGCTGGTTCTGAGGCTGTTGTTGACCCTGAACTATGGCTGCTCTACATGTATCCTCCGTCTGCTATTAATAATGCGCCAATAAGCACGGGGCGCTTTAAATGTTACGCATTCAATTACCACGGTAAATGCGTGAATCAATCATGTGCTTATACACATACTTGTTTTAGATGTTTTGATCAGCACCCACTTATTCAGTGCTCAAGACAAACCGTTTTCCTAATAGGGCAGGCGGAAATGCAAGATTTCAGCAACCTAGGCATCAGTTTAGACCGAGATTTCAGGCACGTGGTAGCAACTCGGTGCAGTATCCCAACAATCAGAATACGAAATCGTAGACTGGTCAATATATGAAGTGATTCTTTAACAGAATGCAAAAAGTAAAATCACAAAAATACTGAACTCCGAGGAAAATTCAAAACGAAAGACCCTAATCAAATGGCAAAATCAAATGATTAAACACATAATAAGAATGGACAACAACTGTCATATTCCTTACTTGGTACAGGCATTTTCAAAGAATGTAGAAAATGGTGGATTGAACCTGGTTTTATAGCGCTAAACCTCTCAATACAGTTGTGACAAAAGTTTCTGTTTGTATATTTAAGAGATATTATCTTATATTTTTATGACATTGTTCATATTGTTAATTTTGTTTAGAATTTAGATTGATATAAACAAAATTGAATTAAAAAAGTATCTTGGGGATTATACAAATAGTGTAGATGCCCAACTCCTGCTTGAGGGGTTTACTTTTGGCTTTAGGTTACAATATGAAGGTCCACGTATTTCAACTACCGTAAAAAATTTGACGTCTGCAGAAATTTACAAGTCCGAAACATTAGCAAAGTTGCAAGACGAGGTCAAACTTGGTAGGATTTTGGGTCTATTTTCAAACAAACCTATATAGACACTGCGAGATGATGGTGGTAGTATTAATGATGTTATACCCGGAGATTATTGTAGTGTGAAATACTCTTCATTTGACTATGTTTTGAACCTGATTTCGGCTCTCGGTAAGTTTGCAAAAATCGGAAAAATCGATATTCGCCAAGCATTCAGACTTTTAATCATAAATCCTGCAGATTTTGATCTTATGGGTATCAAATTTCAGGATAAGTTTTACATAAATAAATGCTTACCCTTAGGATTAAGTAGCTCATGTCAGCTTTTTGAACGAATTTCAACCTTTTTACATTGGGCTGTTCAGTCAAAACCTGGCCTGGACACATTGGATCATTATTTAGATGATTTTATATTTGCTGGACCCGAGTTACATAATAATTGTGAGTTGTTAATGGAGACTTTTATGAAAGTTTATATGGATTTATGTGTGACATTGGCAGACAATATAACAATTGGACCTACGACGACCTTGACTTTCTTGGTCTTGACATTGATACTTTCCTTATGTTGGTGAAAATTCCAGAAAACAAGGTTATTAAGTTAAAGTCTTGTATTCAATACATGGTTGGTCAAAAAGATAAAATTGGAGGAACTAGAGTCAATTATAGGGCTATTGACATTTTGCAAACGTGCAATTTCGTCATCGAGGGCTTTTACAAGAAGATGTTATGATGTAATTTCAAACCTTGAGCACGGAAAATCGTATTATTATGTAAAAATTAACCAAGAGTTGAGATCGGATGCTTTAGTTTGGTTAGAGTTTTTGGAAATGTTAATGCCGAATGCTACCTTCCAGAAAGTCTCTGGTTGTCATGTGATACGCTTGAGCTGTTTACTGATAGTTCTGGAAATGCTTCTCCTGGTTGTGGGGCTTATTTTGCGTGGCATTAGTCTCAGTTTTGATGGCCTGTCGAGTGGAAGGATAAGGAATTCATGTCCGATATATCCCTTTTAGAGCTCGTGCCTATATTATTGGCCATGTAAATTTGGTCCCCTCAATTTATCAACGAGAAAATTTTAAGAATAGATAACTAAGCACTAGTTTTGATAATTAACAAGCAAACATCAAAATCGAAGTACGTAATGAAGTTAATTCGTCCTTTAGTATTGTTATTAATGAGAAAAAATATTCAGGTACGAGCGTTGCATATTCCAGGCGCAAGTAATGCAATTCCAGATTCTTTGTCTCTTTTTCAGGTGATCAGTTTCCGTACATTGGCCCCGGAAGCAGATCAAACTCAATCGGACATTCCTGTGGAGTTTCATACGGTCATTTCGAATCTGGAGTAGACTTTCTAATGAACAATTCAGTGGCTCCTAGTACAGCAAAGTTGTATACCAGGGCTTTAAATTTGTTTAACAGTTTCAGGAAAGATATCGGTCTTGCAAAAGAATGGCATGTGCCTTTGCATGACATTATTGCTTTTATTGCATATATGTATAAATTGGGATTCACTCATTCAACAATTAATTCGTACATATCAGGCTTTAGTTTACACAATAAGCTAAATGATTATGAAGACTATACTCAAAAGTTTATCGTTAGGAAAATGCTCGATGGTGTTAAGCGTTCAAGGTCGACTCAGATGGACACTAGGCTACCTATTTCAAGGGAGTTATTGCGTCGTATTTTGTCAATATTATCCTGTATCTGCAGTTCTGCATACGAGGCTAGGCTATTCAAGGCGGTTTTTTCCTTGGCCTTTCATGGTCTTTTTAGGGTTGGGGAGTTGACAGTTCAAAATATGAGCAATACATGTTCTGCAAATCATGCTTTAAACAAGAATGATGTCAAAATTTACAAAATTAATTTATTTGATTTTATCTAAGACCGATCAGTTTTGTAGAGGGGTAACTATACACATTCCGGAGCAAGCAGACAAATGTATTTGTCAAGTTGTTTTATTGGCTTGCTATTTGCGAGATAGACCTGTAGTAGGTGGACCTCTATTTTGTCATTTTGACGGTAAGCCTTTACTAAATACCAATTTTCTGCAATACTCAAAAAGTCACTACATGCTTTAGGTATTAAACATTCTCGTTGGTCGTCTCACTCATTCAGAATAGGTATGGCGACAGCTTGTGTCATTGAAGGATTATCTGATGAAAAGAATAAAAGTTTAGGTCGTTGGAAATCGGGTGCATATTTGCGTTACATACGAATTCCTGTTTAATTGGTATATAAGTTGCTATTAGTTTCAGATTCTCCTATAGGTGTTTGGATTGTTGGGTCGTTAATTATTAAGAATGTATTTGTGGAAGCAAGGCAACGTACGGGAGGATCTAATTTGGCTTTAAATAGGTTGGGAGTGAAAATTTGGTGGCAGGGTACCGGTGGAATAACTCTCTCTGAGATGAAGAATCGCATTAGAATAATGCTGAGATTTGAAGATCCTCCCAGCTATATTATAATGCACATTGGGGGAAATGATATAGGTAATATCAAACTAGGTTATTTACATTACCAGCTTGTCAAATTTATCTGATGGTTATCTACTAAATTGCCTGAAACGACTTTAACTCAAGTATTGCCAAGATTGCAGTGGCGGTTTTCAATCAATGGGAGTTGCATGGACAAGTGTGTCGTCGGTTTAACAGCTCCATTGGTGTCCACATGACAAAGCATGGAGGCTGTTACATTCGATATCCTGACATAAAAGCTACAAATGAGTTTCTAGCAGAAGACGGGGTGCATTTAACAAAGATAGGAAATGAAATTTTTCTGAACATATTAATTAATAGTAAGACGGATGGCATTATTTTTCCAGACGACTATTCTACACTTTGAATTTTTATAGTTGACCCGTCAGTAATAACTGCTCATGTTATGATCTTGGTGAATAGTTTAAATGAAACATCAGCGTTATTGCGGCTGTTTTATAAATAATGCAAATAATTGCTTGTTATTTAACAATTTTCACTTTGTTCATTTATCAGAATTTTTCAATCAGATTTTGCTTGAAATGGCACAGCTACGCGCAGCTCCCTCAATATTATTGGCGGCTGACGGTTCTGTGAAAATTTTAACTGATGGCTAAAATTGTCGCAGCACCGTCAATTTGGCAGATTTTGCTCCTAGATAACATATTTGCAGCTTACAGACTTATTTAAACCGTATAATAGCATTAGCCTCTGATTTCCAGGGTTAATAGCTTATCTTAAACTTTTCCTTTTCAGATATGAACATATTCGGCGATCATCATATAACATTTTCAAAGACACATATGCATTTTTATCAGTGAATTTTAGTTCTGTCACAAATTGCATTTCATATAATAGTACATATATCATATCTGTTAATAAATGCTGTGGCCATTTCCTGCCAACTCTAATCTTGTTATTTTTAAATGGGCATCTCAGATACTAGGATTTAAAAGCTAAATTTTAAATCAGTTGTCGTTTTTGCTCATGCCACCGTGTCTGTTATACTACTGTCAGTTAATAATATTTGGTTTTAGTTGGATTATCGATCTTCGCAAGTGATTGATTTATCCATAATCCTCCTTTGACGTCGACACTTGGGAAAAGCAGACCCATTTTAGCCATAGAAAGTATTGTTATGCCTAAGGGTAGGAGTTAAGTTTGATAGGTTTATATGTATCTTGTTTCAATCTTTTCTTGTGTTGCTCAGAGAGTTCATTTCTACTTTCACTTTGATTTTTCGCGTTCCGCTACTCTGAGCTGCACTGTTGCGTATATACTATAAACGAAAGGACTGTGAATATGAATACTTTCTATTTCAGGTATCGTGGCCGTATTATATTGTATTGTATGTATTATATTATTGTTTATGGGAAATAGTTAGGACAGGGTTCGTTCTCACTGTTTGACCTTTGGGGTACCTTGACATATTCCCAGCTTCAGTTTGACCTGTATATCGCTTGACCCGTTTGCTCACCTGTTTTATCGATTTACGTTATGGTTCTATATTGTAACTAGGGTATGTTCTCTCTAAGGGTTATCTTTGATAAGCCCATATCTCCCTTTTTCCCTCGACAGTTGTACATTCCCATTTGGATTTGTGCTATTTTCTATATTATTGCCGTGGGAACTTCCGGTTATCTAGACAAATCAAAATAAACAGAGATGGCCTAGTTTCCAGAAACCCGTATTATGTATAAGTGATTTTACAACCAATCACTACGTTGATTTGCCGGACACACTTATCCCTATAGTAACGGACACACTTTCTGTGTCCGCGGACTTCCGGAAGTAAAAATACGGCTGTTGCAGACGATTCTGGCAGTTCACAGCTCACGGAACCTTTACCATTATTTCAGTTCCATAAACATTAACCAGAGCAGACCACCTGTGAACCTTTCAACTTAAAACCATTACCAGGTTAATAACCCCGATATATATATATTTATGACCTGACCAAGTGACCTAGATCATTTACATGTGTGTACTACGAATACTACAACTTTTCCCATGTTTACGTACGACGATTAACGTCAAAGGGGGGTCCCCGTACTGTTTTTTTCGCTCTGGGGTATTTATTTATGATATATATTGATATTTTATGACTGATAAAATAGTCATTGTTGAAACTTATAACTGTTTTTGTTATATTTCATCTTATGAAGAATTAGAAACCTGTGTCTAGGCTGCTCAGTTAAGCTACCAAGTTATTTGCAAGTTACCAATTACCAGTGAAAGTTATTGATAGGCCTGCTACAAAGGTGCATCTTGTACCTCGTGTTTAATAATAATCAAATATACACACACACAAAAAATTAGCTTCGTGATGCTCGACCAGGGGCGTTACACTATCTACATTAAACACGCCCACCCTCCCTTAATTCTGTTTAGAATGCGATTTCTATGGACGATACTGCTGTTTGGTTTTGTTTGTTTATTTCAGGTTTGCACTGTCTACATAGATTAAATCATTATTCCATGTTGAAAGCTGTACAAAAGTTCAAATGTCAAGACTGTCATTCAAGGAAAACTAGCTGAAACCTGGAAAGGAGTGGACATATACAAAAATTGAATGGATAACTTGGAAGTGATTTAATAAGGGATTTTATAACCTACAAACATGTATAATTTGTTACATTTCTTATCGTTGGTAGCACTAACTTCTGATATCCCGGGTTAGTCGCTTGATTTATAGCAGATTTCGCTGCGCTTAGATAACATATTTGCAGTTTACCGACTTACTTAAATCGTATGATAGCATTAGACTCTATTTTACCAGGTTTAATACATTATCTTGATCTTTCCCTTTTCAGATACGGTCTGCCACCTTGAACATATTCGACGATCATCATATAACATTTTCAAAGACACATATGCATTTTTATCAGTGAATTTTAGTTCATATCACAAATTGCGTTTCATATAATAGTACATATATAATATTTATTAATAAATGCTGTGGCCATTTCCTGCCAACTCTAATCCTGCTATTTTTAATGAGCATCTATGATAAACGAATTACGCATCTTGACCCATATTTCCATTGCTAATTCACACACCTATGGTATAATCCTGCCATAAATTAATGCGCAAGAATGAGTACTGAGAAAGAACGAGCGAAATGTGTAGATCCCCCAGTTTTTGATGGGTTTTGTCCTGCTCAGTTTGTTGTGTTTTATAGACTTTCTTGTCTTGTGGTCATTTTTAGTTTTTCGCCATGGCATTGTTTTTAATTTATTGTATTGACTACACCTTTATAATGATCCGCCTCTCTTGGATAATTTCTTTTGAGTCAGGTGCACACTCCTGTTATGTGAACATGTACAATTGGTTGTTCGATACTATGTGTCTCAACTTATAATCAAAAATGTTATGATGTTTCAGATCTTTACATATCAGAATCAGAAGCATGCATATCAGGAGACGCTTTCTCAGTCGAAACCAGCAGTTCCACTTCGTTTCTCGATTTTCTCCTTTTTTTCTTTTCTTACCTTTATTTTTATATTCTAAATGAATTTACTTCGTATTTATCATTCTCTAACATATACTTAAAGGGACATTAGCTGTCAAATTCATGTTCACCGATTTGACCCAAATTCTCATATTTGATTTATAACATACTAAAACATGTAAAACGTATATCCTAATTATAAAAATTCTAAAATAAGCAATTTAATTTACATGGACTCTATAATATGTATCAGTATTTCATGTGTATTTTAGTCTGCACGCTATCTTATAAACCATCGAGGTGACATACAAACTGCCGACGGTCATATAACCCAGTATAATATAGTGTTATTAACTGGCTGATTCTGGTAGCTGTATTGGACCCGAGACTCGAAGAGAAACACTTTTATTAAACTATTAAAGAAACTTACCCTGAAGAAGATACAGAAATTCATTTCTGAACTTGTCCTTTCGCATCCATGATGGATTTTTTGTCAACATTGTCAGATGTAATTTCTTATTTCTCGTCCAAGTATACTCAATCTTATGCTAGTACAATTCATTTAATCTAGCAAATATAAAGTAGCTGGGAAGAATAAATAAGACAGTTTAGCTATTCTTACTCTTGAATCGTCTGCGTTCTGATGATTGATCAACGGAAATAAAACAGTGATAATAATCGAAAGTCGTACTCGAAAAGACTGGGCAATATATCCGTTTCAAGACGTCACAAAACACAGAACATCATTTTAGGTAGATCATAAGTATATGTTTCCCGAGATAGAATTTTCTTATACTTTGCCATAGTGAAGACTTTACTATGCTCTTTTCAAAATATAATAAAAGGATGGGTCACCGTGCTTTTGTTCAAGCTATGAGTCGTTGAAAATTGCCGAAATTTGCTTAGAATGATCATGAAAAACACATTTTGTGCATAAAAGAAATCTATGAGACAGAATTTTGAAATAATTGTGAGAAGATAGGTTTTATAATATATTTTAAGAAAATAAAAAGAAAAAAGGTGTCACCGTACTTGTTTTCTTGCTACAAGTAAAAATAAAAAAATTCCCTATCATTCTAGTATATTTTTTTTACTAAAAGAGTTATCTCCTCTTAAATGGCTAAGTTGAAAAAAATTATTCTAAAACACAAATGTTTGGTATTTGTTTAAATATTTTGATTAATGCAATAAATTAGCAAGTTTTCTTCATATAAATAAACAGTTTAACCAATAAAATTGCACATTTGTCTACAAATTTGCAGATTTGGGCAAATAACTATACTGAATGTGTACTGCGATAGTACAATCCAAGATGGCGGTATACCATGAATCAACCTTAAACTTTTTTATGATATCAAGTTAAAAAATTTTTATACAAATGTATTTTATGCATAACGATACGTCCAAAGGCGTAAGAAAATTGAAACTGGAAGTGAACGTCCCGTATTAAAATATTTACTCTTGATTTATATCGACAGGGCAACGTCATCAGTATTGGGTATGCTGATTTATCCGTATTAGGGCTGATTTGCTCATATCATTAAATAAACATAAATATAGATATAAATAGATAGCTACACGTTCAATTTGATTTTAAATACGGAAGCAATGATTTCGAAATATTCACTTGCAAGGGGATAATTCATCGGCGAAGTTTCTTAGCTTATTTTGATAAAATTGAACCAAACTGGTTGTTAAAAGCGAATTATTATTTCACAATTTCACTCACTTTCCTTAATGATTGAACAAAACAAGAATCATATTTTCATTTTGTTATATCTTGTAGCTAATACCCCTTTACATGTAACTATCACCATATGGTCTTTTTAAATAAAAATTCTTTGACCAATGATATGCAATGGATGCAATCTTGTAAATTACTAGTAACATAAAAGTAATCAATTATTTTATCAATTCTTTGTCCTTCAATTGTTTTCACTCTAAACAGAACAAAAAATATTCATGTTTAGATTATTTACAATTCACCACTACAATACCACAGTTTATCCCTTGTTGTGTTAATCTTACCCAAAAGGAAATAATTTTTACACAGCTTTTAGTTCGTATTTACGATTACACAATGGGTAATATTATAATCGAGCAAAATAAGCATTTTCGAATTGTTAGGAAATCCGGATGTGTTCGCTTTACAAATATCTATAGAAGGCCGCATCCGAATATAAATTCGACTTGTTAATTGTAACAAAATGTTTCACCGATATATCGTATATCTGTAACATATAATTGAATATATTTTATCATTGAGGGCTATTACGGAAAAATCAGCCGACACAATAATATTAGATTTGCCGTGTATCAATAAAGGATCTCGGACAATGGATTTATAGTACGAAAGAAAAAAAAAACGTAAATATTTCCGGTTGAAAGTTTTAAACACCTGATATAATTTTTTGTGTATTGATGGATCATACAATTTTTTAGTAATGTGTGATGTTAATTTTGTAACTTGAGATGACAACGTAAACATTCAAGTTATGCTTCGTACATGTACTAAAACAAAGAAACTTGTCTTGTAAAAAGGTAAATACCCTTTTAAGATCCTGTCTATTTTCTAATTTTCGCTAAATGAATAAAAATCATCTTTCAATATAACTATTATATGCGGTGAAATGACGAGTTTGGTCATATTGACTTATTTGTCATTTCAGGGCCTTTTAGAGATGACTATGCGGTATGGGCTTTGCTCATTGTTGAAGGCCGTACGGTGACCTATAGTTGTTGATTTCTGTGTCATTTGGTCTCTTTTGAAGAGTTGTCTCATTGGTAATCATACCACATCTTCTCTTTTATATCATTTGTAGATATTATTGTTCTGATAATTTTTACTATTAAGGAGTTTGGAAATTCGTAAATGAGTCTTCTTTACTCTTTTTCCAAGTAAGTGTGGTTATGTTTTTTTCTGCATTTTCTACCTTACAACCGTTGTTGTAAACATAATCTCAACAAACTGATGGAGAATTACAATTTAAGACAATAATATTATATTGTCAGCTTCACTGAATTCGCGGATTCCTAGTTTATTGGTATCCTTTAAACGCCGATTGTGTGGATTTCTCTATTTGTTTTCACTATTTTCACATTTCCCAACCGATTGTGAAAATTGTTCTCCTCACTAGTGAAATATCTGTTCTCGGCAAAGATTGGTCGAAATTTATTCATGGCGTCAAATTTTCTTGGTTTCTTCTGAATTTCCTATTGTGACGTCATGAAAAAGCGATCATGCGCGATGACGTCACATACAAAGAACACAACTTTCTGCAAATCTTTGAAGGAAGGATAAAAATATCGTAACACGCTATTCTTTTTGATATCGATTAGCCTAAACGGTATCCTGTCTTTCTGTTTGTAAATTACCTTGATAAAACTGCTATTTAATTAAAAAAAGAAATTATCTATTGAAAATTCACTTGGAAACTTAACGTATTTACTAAAGAAAAACTCTTAACAATCGTATGTCTGTTCTATAGATATAAGAAGATGTGGTATGAGTGCCAATGAGACAACTCTCCATCCAAGTCAAAATTTATAAATGTTCCTTTCAGTTTCTCCAAAGATGAACAACTGGATTATCCTTTTTGCTGTAACAAATACCCAAATAACAAACAAAATAAATGTCCTTACAAAACAATGGTATATTTTTACACACTCTAGAGGCGGTGTGAATCAGATGACTCCAAAATCTGCAGAGAAGATATATCTTAGCCTCTCTCCGTGTAATCATATATTCTTAAAAGAAAAACGTCTTTTACAACCTTTACACAAGTATTCCTAACTCTAAACGTACAGACAAATTAAAAAGAAATCTAACTTTGCTTCATCAAGAGGAATGACCAAACTTTATTATGCAATTATAGCCTCTGTATGAAGTCCGAGGTCGATATACTTCTTTGGGTCGATATATCCTGTATTGACCTCATACATAGGCTAAAATTATTACTAGTATATTATTAATTTCCTACCATATTTGTATCTAAATCGTCATTGCATTATATTCTCTTTTTTCGATCATTTAATTTTGTTTGAATTTTATAGATATCTTATTGCCTCTTTGACAATAACAACTTATAGTTGTTATTTCAATTACTTCTTCTGGTTTTTTTTTGTGTACATCTTATGTATTTGAGGATTTATTTTTAGATTAATCGATCATAAATATACACCTTTTAAAACTTTTAAAAATATCATGAAATTCATTAGATGACGTCGCAAAGTATATCGGTTTGCATATATTCTAAAATGATAACCGTGCAATATCACTTTTCTATTCGCCGTTTTCAATCGACCTTTGAAATTATAGTTTAACATGTGACTATTCCTGAACGAATCAAATTAGTCAAAATATACGAATTAAAAATACTTGAAAATATAGTTTAACACGAGACTATTCCTGAACGAATCAAATTAGTCAAAATATACAAATTAATAATATTAAAATAAAATTGAGAATGGAAATGGGAATGTGTCAAAGAGACAACAACCCGACCATAGAGCAGACAACAGCCGAAGGCCACCAATGGGTCTTCAATGCAGCGAGAAACTCCCGCACCCGGAGGCGTCCTTCAGCTGGCCCTAAACAAATAAGTATACTAGTTCAGTGATAATGGACGTCATACTAAACTCCAAATTATACACAGGAAACTAAAATTTAAAATGATACAAGACTAACAAAGGCCAGAGGCTATTGTTTAGAAATGAAAAATCTTACTTTGTTATTGTTTCAAATAATAAAGATCTCTGAAATATCAGTCATAAAAATAAGAAGATGAAATATAATTGCCAATGCGACAACCCTCCACCACAGCAGTGGCGGATCCAGAAATTTTCATAAGTGGGGCCCACTGACTGTCTAAGAGGGGCCCGCTCCAGTCATGCTTCAGTGATTCCCTATATAATCAACCAAATTTTACCACAAAAGGGGCCCGGGCCCCTGAAAACCCTCTAAATCCGCCTCTGCACAGCCTTTTATTGATTAAAAATAACAGCATACTTCTTAATAACATATACTAAAAAATAATTCCTGATGACTTTTTCCATCGTCTTTTTTTTTTAATTATAGAGACATATTAAAATAATTCTAATATGAAGTTCTGGTTGCCTAATTTCTTAAAGAGTATCATAGAACATTGCAACTGCATAAGCATAACTGAAAAGTAAATTTTATCTGCAACTAATTTCCCAAAGAAAAATCTTTAAATATTTCATACTCAATCATAGAGTCATCTAACATAAATCGGAGCCTTCCTTACGATAATGTAAGGGGTAAATATTAACAAGATACCAAATTTTAATCGAAAGATGCTCCTATGCTGTCTTTATATTATGAAGGAAACCAAATGGAGGAACGTATGCTGTATTATGCTTTACGTATTGATATTTAGAAAGAAGGTAGAGCATTTTGGATTTGTCATGTATCATTTTTTTTACGTGGAATCGATGTTGTTTTGTTTTTTTCTATGTTGATTTTGATGTTGATACGTAATATTAAACAATGAGAAATGAAATTATGCCAATGAGACACTTACCCAACAAAGCTTTCAGTAATTTCGAGTACTCGTATTTCGGTGCTTAGTTTCTATTGTTGTTATGTTAATTGTATTTGTGCCTCATACCGTTCTTTTGAGTTAACCTAATTGCTACTGATTTTCACAGTTTGTTCTTATGTTGTGCTGTTACACCATCGTCCCAGGTTTGAGGAGCGCTTACAAAACTGTTTAATCCCGCCACATTGTTATTGTGCCTGTCCCAAGTTAGGAGCATGCACATGTAGTTATGGGGTTATCGTTTGGTCGTGTCTGTCAGATTTTTTTTTCGTATAAATAGTTTGTTGTCATTAATTAAGCTGGTCGTTTTCTCATTTGAATTATTTTACATTTTTCATGTCAGGGCCTTTTGTAGTCGAATAAACTGTATGGGTTTTTCTCATTGTTAAAGTCCGTTCTGTTGCCTATAATTACTTACATCCACTTCATTTGGTCTCTAGTGGATAGTTTGTCTATAGGATTAAACACATTTTTTAGAGAATATTGATGTGTAAACTGGGGCGATTAACTCACAAACTGAATAAAAGTAAGAAGGACTTTTTGGACTTTTATGTAAAGTTTGTGAGTAAGCGACCCAGTTTACACATCAATAACCTCTAGAAAAAATGTGTTTAATCCTTATAATTCTTAAGCCAACCATTCGCATTTTAAATGAACAATGTTTTGTTTTGAAGAATATCATCATATATTTTTCTTTTAATTTTCAGATTACATTTTGGTTGTATGAGTCAAAGTCGTATGGAGGGCAACTCTGTCTATCTAAACAGCGAAATAGAAAAGGATTGCTTTTCCCATGTGTCTAATGACTACATTCTTCGTCTAAGCAGTTCAGCACATGTAAACAATTTTGTGTCTTAACAATTCAAATAAGTAAATACACGAGTATGTATCACGATTTGCTTCAGACTTTCAACTTTTGTGTTCCATTTTGTAAACTGTGTACCTCAAATGTGTTTACGTAAAAAATGTCTTCACTATGAAGTCCAGAGCTGAAACCTGCAGACATTTATGTTAGCGGGGACGTTACTTTGTTAATTTTGTTGTCCATTTTGCACATTTGGTCTTTACAGACAAAAAGTTATGCATTTTGTAAAGACTTGTAAAAAAGAAGGTAGCCACATACATATTGTTATAGACAAACCGATCTTCTAACGCAGACCCACCCCATACTGGTTTATCTTTGTAATCCTTAATTTTCTTCTCGTCTTATTTTATTTACTAAAATAGTTAATTGACTTTCTAAATATATTCTGGTATACCAATATTTAAATTTACTATTTCTTCAGGGTATACAAAAACATTATAACTTGATAAAGGTGCTTCATTTCCAGTGGCAGATTTTACAGTCATTTTCAAATAGACATTTATATGTCAAGGGAAAATTGCGGTAGTCAATTCGAAATTAAAATTCTTGTAAATATATTGTTGTTAAACAAACAAATGATCTGTGTAGAAAATTTCTGAAATAAACAATAATTGCTTTAATGATTTTTGGTGTTTAACACCACTTTCGGTACTGTTGGCTATTTCATGGCGGCCAGTTTGTATTTTTGGAGGAAGCTGGAGTGCTCGGGAAGAACCATCTGTTCTTAGGCAGGAAAACTGGTCATCATAGTCAATAAGAACCGGAGTAGAACGCATCTGCACCTGCGGGGTTCGAACTCTGAAGTAAGCAATGCAGCAAAAACTTCACTAAGGAAAGCTCCGTTTTTTTTTCACTGTATACAGATTTCGTTCGATATATAGTTTTCTTTTCCATTATATAATTTAATGTTGGATGTAACACGTCTTCTGATTGGCTGAACGTGTTTTGTCTATCAGCTCATAGACATAATTTGTCATGTGACCGTGACGTCACCAACTTTTTTTTCAAAATGTACTCAAAAATGGAATTTAGAATTAAATCATAAGGAATGACTGTAATATTTTTCCTGTCTATTCGAAATAACCTAAAATGTAGTGCACACTTTTAAATAACACGCTACGCGGGTATTCAGTGTGCATCACATTTTTTATGTTATTTCTTCATAGACAGAAATAGTATTAAAGTCATTTCTTAAATAAATTGAAGATAACAGGAGCTATTTCAAAGAATCGAGAAAAATAAATAGCAGCATCAGACAAGTGCATTGTTCACCATACATACTTTAAAAAACTATAACTTCACAAGATTTCGGTTTTTATTTAAAAATCGTGATTTGTTGATTTTAGTGATCGTAAGTGAGTTTTATATAATTTATTGAGTTTGGCCTTGCATATCTTATGGTGATTTTTTAAGCAGTACTGGAATCGGTCTCATAAATCAACATTTTTCAAAATCACAATTTATATAATATAAATTGATTGATACATGTACGTCAATTATTTCATTCTGTATAATTGCATTGTATCACAAAATGTCGATGTATCATTTTCGGAGTTGATTTTTGTGCTTTTAGTTAACAGCGGATTTCAAATGTCTGAAACGTAAATGGTGTATGTTCTTCAATGATGTCAGTGCTAAATCCTTTTATTCAAATGCACGCAAATTAACAAAAACAGTTTTACACACCTATAAAAACAAGCTTTCGTTTTAATAGTCTCCAATTGATCATATTCATTGATACTTTTAATGAGTAACAGCTGAATCAGACTCCATCGATTTGGTACCTCTACAATCTGTTTCATCATCAGCTTTCTTTTGACGCAATCTGTTGAAAACGCTTTTCATTTCGCGCCTAAATTTCGTGTCCAAAAATCCATATATGAAAGGATTGACAGCGTTGTTCAACAAAATTGAGAACACAAATGTATAATAGGCAAATCCTTCTGAAAATGTCATCTTACAGTTGAAGTCTTTTTGAATCCGAGTTGTAACAACCAGGCTGTAATGTGGAATAGCACTCAATAGGAAAGCTGCTGAAACAGCTAAAAGTGTGACCGTTGTTTTCTTAGTTTTTACGTTGACGCCGGTTTTGCCATGTTTATGTAGAAACCGCAAAATCTGTGCGTAGACGGCAAACAAAACAGGAACAACTAAGAAATTGAGGACGTACAGTAGAATATAATAAACACTTGGGTAAACAGTATTTTTGTAGTCGTCATCTGTCCAGCACCGTATTCCTTCAACCCCTGGAATCGCCGTATTGACTGTGTAAATCCCGTATAAAACCAAACACGGCCAGGACGTCAAAAGTCCTAAAATTGTGGCAATAATACAACAGACTCTTGTATTTTTGTACGTAAGTTGCCATTTTAAAGGCCTACACACTTTTCTGTATCTATCGAAAGCTATCACTATTAAAATAAAGGCTGAACAGTTCGTTGTAAAGACCATACTGAATCGACCGAATTTGCAGAGTACATACGATGGAAAGGTTAAGTAATGGCTCATGTAGTAAATGAGGAAAGGCATTCCGATACACGAGTTTGCAATGTCCATAATGGCCAGCCATATTGTATATGTCCTATAATTCGATACTTTGAATCTCTGAACGTAAATCCAAATAACACCAAAGTTGCCGAATATCCCAATTATCATTAGAATTGTTGTAAAAATGATTCCTCCTATATGCCGCTCTGTGAACTGGTTGTTCAAATCTTCAAGTGTTGTAGAATTACTGACTTCAAGCCATGTAAAACACTGTTTTTCCGTTTTATTCATAATGGATATTTCTGTTGACGCTTTTCAAGAAGTATTTTAATAGTTAGAAACTTATATTTTTACGTTGTAAATGTTTATGTGTCAATTACTTCCCCCTTCCCTATTCGTTGTTATTCACCTTACTTAGGTTGAAATTCAATAGACGCTTCGGAACAATAAACATATTCAATAAAACCATAAATTATAAAATTCTTTATCTAGTGAAGAATATTCGTTTAATATACATTTATTGATGTGATGTTTATGTTTACTTCCCAGTTTTTCCCCGCTTACATCCTCACGTCCTGTAAATTTATCAATATCTTTGGCATGTCTGTGTTGACATGAATTATATTGATTGATACGGTCATACTTATAGATTAACTGTTTACAAAACTTCGAAATTTTCGAAATTCTTAAGTGTTTTTGTCCCAGGAATATTTTACCTTAGCTGTATTTGGCAAATTTTTTCTGGATTTTGGTTTGTCAATGAATGTTCTTTAACTGCGTTCTTTGACTTTTTTATTGCTTGATTCGAGCGTCACTGATGAGTCTTTTGTAGATGAAACGCGCGTCTGGCGTACGAAATTTTAAGCCTGGTATCTATATTGACTTACTTTAGCATTCAAAAGAAAATGCATTTAAACAAGATATCGTACAAAATGAAGTTGAATATCAAAGGACAATCAAAAGCCAAATATAGCAGATTTACTTACACTTGCTTAAAGTCCAGTGGCAAATATTTCAGTTATATTCAGGATGAGAACCGATGAAACAATTAATACAACAGTTATTGATAAGGTTTGCGATGTGGGTGGATAGGGAAGAAGGACGGGAAATTTGGACGGTCGCTGGAAAGTGAAGGTGTTCTGGATACGAACATATTCTTTGCAATATCAAGCAATGTGGGTGGATAGGGAAGAAGAACGGGAAATTTGGACGGTCGCTGGAAAGAGAAGGTGTTCTGGATACGAACATATTCTTTGCAGGGCAAATATTTCGTGCATACTAAGAACGAGAATCAATGAAACAATTGATACAAGAATTATTTATAGGCTTTGCAATGTGGGTTGAAATGAATGAAGGAATGAAGGATGGGAAATTCGAAAGGTCGCTGGAAAATGAAGGGGTGTTCTTCTGGATACTGACAGATACTTTGGCTTCAGCTTTCACCAACAGGCCATTTACGGACACAATTGTTGCAAGGATTATATAACGTGCAAATAGCCTGTTATTCGACATATACGAGGCCTCAAATTAACATGCCTTTAACGACCGGACGTACCTAAATTGTATGTACATTAATTTATGCATTTCACGCAAGTCTACACAAACGGACACCCCACTTTGGTGAAGGTTTTACTTCAGACGGGAGACTTTATTGACGATTTACTTCAGACGGGAGTAGTCCAGAAATTACCATATATCTATACTTTAGTCAATCAGTCTGTTATAAAATATCACAGAAATACTTACAAATCATATGTAACTAAAACAAGACGCTGAATTACACAACATGAATTGGGATTATTGATCACAAAATGTTATAAATCTATTGTGATTTATTTATATCTTTGCCGTTTGCAAACAAGGTAATCTTTCAATATTTTCTGTTTTTTTTTTTTTTTCTTTATGGCAATATTAAAAATGATGATATGCTGAATTGGTTGATTGATGGTGGTGCTACGACCCAACGAGAGTATTTATTTGGATAGCAGATTTAAATTATGACAAGGGTTTGCGCGTTCCTACTGAAGGTACACCAAGATATGCGCTTCGGACACATCAAATATTTAGTGCTATTTTCATTTACCAGCATTATCTCGATACCTAGTAGAGGCTCACGCCCATATGTTGTTGTGTTTCTGTCATAGGGGTGTATGTTAAGCTGTGTTCCATGGTGACGGCCATCTTGTTTTCAGATTTTTGCAAAAGTTCAAAATTTACATTTTGTTAATTATTCAATATTTGGTTACAATATTCAAGACTGTTTTAGAGAAGAAGCTATTTGTATTGATTTCCAAAATTATTCTATGTTACACGATGTTCCAAAGGGGTGACTATCTTTGTTTTTGGATAAGCCGGCACCAACAATTCAAAATGTAGATGTAATTAAATTGGCACTGATCATACTGTCATCAATAACGGGTGGGATAATGCTTTATAATAAAATCATCCCTGTCTCGTTTGTTTAAAATCGAAGTTATCGCACAAAAAAGGAAAATAATTAGTGACGGCAGATCTTTTACCAATTAATGACAATTAAAATAACTGCTCTTTCTGGTTAAGGGACACTTTTATGAAGAAAATCTACCGTCATTATACTGGACACCAAAACTTCACAAAACTCCGTATAAAGAACGATACATAGCTGGATCATCAAGAAGTTCGACTAAACATCTTTCTAAAGTGTTGACTACTATTATTTCTACAGTAAAAGATGGCCTTCAAAAATATAGTGACGAGATATATTTAACCAGTGGTGTCAATCAGATGTGGATTCTCAAAAATTCTAAAGATCTACTGCTAAATCTCAGATCAAAATCTCTTCAATTTGGCAGCAACATTAAGACCTTTGATTTTTCTACGCTTTACACTACTATTCCTCGTGCTCAGTTGAAAGATCGACTTCACCATCTCACAAAACAGAGCTTTTTCTATAACAATTGGAAACGTAGATATAAATTTCTTGTTTTGGGTTATAATAATTCTTATTTTGTGAAGAACCACACTGATTCTATCAGAAAATAAAGTGAATGATATTATCGAAATGCTGGACTTTTTAATTGACAATATATTCGTTGGGTTTGGAGGATTGATATTTCAACAGACCGTCGATAAACTAAGTGTGCATCCCTTCTGACCGACTTGTTTTTTTATTCGTATGAAGCAGAATTCATTCAGAACCTTCTAAAAGACAAAAAGAAAAAGCACCTTGCAAAATTCTTTAATTTTACTTTCAGATATATTGATGATGTCCTATCACTGAATAACCCATATTTCAGTCAGTACTTGCATCTCATATATCCCAGTGAACTTGAAATTAAGGATACTACTGATACAAGAAGGACTGCTTCATACCTTGATCTTTTCCTCAATATTGACACAGATGGACGACTTCACACTAAAATCTATGACAAACGGGATGATTCCAACTTCCTAATTATCAATTTCCCATTTCTCAGCAGTAACATACCCTCTGTTCCGTCATATGGTGTTTATATATCTCAATTGATACGTTATGCTCGAGCATGTTCACCCTATACACCTTCATATACAGGAGTGTGCTCCTTGCGCAGAAACTGCTCCAACAGAGTTATCAGGAGGAATGATTAAAAATGACACTCCGTAAAATTTATGGACAACATCACGAATTGGTTGATCTTTACGATGTGTCGTTTAACATCTATGTCGTCTGTCTGCTAAGTACCGAACGTGACCTATTCCCGAATATGACTGTTATACCGAGTGTGAATTTGCATTGCTATACGACGTGTCTCTGTATTTTGTACATCCAACATTCATTTATTTATTTTTGAAGTTTTTGTTATGGTTTCGGTTGAATAATGTTTTATGTCTTATCGTTTGTTGTCCAAATAATTATAAAATTGCCTTTCAATACCATCATTATCATATTCCAGATTATGACTGTTAAACCGAGTGTGAATGTGCCTTGCTATACGACTTGTCTCGGTACCATCCACCATTCATGTAGTTATTTTTTATGTTTGATGGTTTCGGTTGGATAATGTGTTATGTCTTTTCGTTTATAGTCCAAATAATTATAAAATTGCCTTTCAATACCATCATTGTCATGAACATTGTTTGGAGGAGTATTGTGAAAATTATTGTATAAAGTTCGATATTGCATGTTAGTTACGTAAGCGCGTCATTGTTTGTGATATCCTGTGGTGTTTGTCGTTGATGGAATATGTTCGTTGTTGTTCTGCGGTTTGCATGTTGGGTCGACTATTATATTATTTGTTTGTGCGTTTCTCTGTGATGAATGTTCTTGCGTGTGTTTGTGCTGTATTTCTGTCACGTAGTGTTGTCATTTTAGCGATATTTCTTAACATTGTCATAAAGCGGGAAGTTTGGCTAGCCATTAAACCAGGTTCAACCCACCATTTTTTCTTAAAATGTCCTGTATCAAGTCAGGAATATGGCAGTTGTTATCAAATAGTTCGTTTCTATGTATGTTGGCGTTTGTTTTTGTTGCACTTCAGTGTTCCTGTTGTTCCTGTTGTTTTCCTTTTATAGTTGATGTGTTTCCTTCGGTTTTAGTTTGTAGCCTGGATTTGTTTTCCCTCAATCGATTTATGACTTTTGAACACCGGTATACTTCTGTTGCCTCTGTGATTATCTCCAAATGCAATATTTCATCGAATGTTCACCTCACGTTTGCTACTTTTGGAACAAGAACTGAAGTCAACCTCTAACAGAAAAATGAGACCATATTGTAAAATGCTAGGTTTATTATTCCTCAAAAGATTTCAAAGATTTGCCTTTTAATTCAAATGCCTTTTTTTAATGTAAAAGTTTAAGTGATGAACAGATATATCATCTTATGGAGGGGTATTTGCGAAAAATACCAGTGGAGGGATTGTGAAATTTCCCGAGCCGACAGGCGAGGGAAATTCGGTCCCAAGACTGGTATTTTTCGCAAATACCCCTCCATAACATGCTATATTTGTTTAATTACACCAAATAGATTTGGATTGAAGCTCTCTGTATAGGTGAAAATAAACCTTTTTTTTACTTGTAAGCTGTAATTCATAAACATGTTTATGCATAATTTTGAGGATAAGTGGATATTATCATAGAACCGCGGGAATTATACATGTACTAATACGCGTTAGCTCGCTTTCTTTATGTAATGTCATATCCGAAAAATTTTGGCGGGAAGATGCTCGCGAGGGTAAAAAAGGAATATCCAAAATAACAAATACCATGGTATTTGAGGCATATTCACCGGCAGTAGTGAAAAACAGGCACATTTGTTTGAAATGAGGAAAAATGTTAGAATATGCGAAAAATACACTGGCTTACAACCAATCAAAATCTGGCATTCTTATTTAAGGTGTAATTATATATAAAATTTATCGATAACTAAGCCTCTTTCCGTCTTTGTCCTTAAACTAAAAACGTGTTCTTCAGAAAAACATGAAAAGTCTCGTCTTGTATCGATATTTTTATTTTGTATTGTTATTTATCACATTATTTGGTTATTTAATAAGCTATACTACTACGGTTACGCTTCCCCATTAAAACTAAAAAAAAAAAACAACGGAAATTTTCAAATTTGACTATGTTGATTTGTACATGAATATTCTTAAATGTACATTGTAGAAGGCAAATAATGTGATAATTCGACTATATGCGGAAACATTGTTGATGAGATTAAAAAAAATGATTATAACATTAAAATTTCCCTCTTAATGTAACAGTCGATTAGGAGAGTAGTTTACATGGATAACATTGATTTGAAATGTTGTTTTGGAAATCAATTCCTCGCGTACCAACCCAATTTTTCTCTTTGCTGAATACGTCACTGGAGAAAGCTCAATTAAATTCTCCGTTTATTTACGCAACTATTCAAGAGAGATTCAGAATTTAATTTCAACAAAATTGATTGATATGCAGCAACAAATTAACACTTTTGATTTTAATCACTAGGCAAGTTCATACGGACCTTATTCTGATATAAACATGTAATAGGAATACATCGGGAAGACTGCGCATGAATGAACAAAAATCGAGACGACTTCATCAAATTCTTTCAAAAATAGTTAAATCTTTTAACGGATAATCATTCTAATGCAGTGTTTACATTAGGCTATGTTAGCTGCCAAATACATGGAATTACGCAATTATATAAGGGATAAAAATCAAATAATTTCATTAAATCTTCATAACGACAATTTTTTTGGGGTAGTAAACAACCTATGTTTTAATGTTTAATACCACAGAAACAATTTACTGTGCATACATAACAATTAAGAACATTTTTTGTTTTATATGAAAGCATATTGTAAGGGTGGGAAAAGCTAAAAATAGCACAAGTTCAGGTTTAAGGAGGCTCATGGAACAAACATTTCAGCAAAAATCAAAGATTTTGTTTTTCATTACAAATTTTATTTATTATACTATTAGTTGTTACTTTATGAAATGGTACAAAATCAACCGAGAAAATCGATTCATTTTGACCCCAGATGACTTTTAAAATGTTTATGTCATTGAAAAAGCTCCAAATTATCTCCCTTTGGTGTAAAAGGCCATTTTGTGGCATAAAATTGAAATATCTTTTCAACTCATCGGTGACCTATATTTTTATTACTTTTTCAAATAAGCTGTACTTAAACTAAACTATATTAAAATTTAAGCGATTTCTGTAATTTAGTTCTTTTTATTTCATTATTACCTTTTGTTTCTCCTATTAGTTTAACAGAAAAAGTACCTGAACAAAAATGCATGCTTATTTCGAAGGCAAATTTTGAGCTTAAATGAACGGTGACCCCATATTTTTATTTTGTTTTCTATTAAGTAAAAGATAAAGTTTATTTAAAGAAAAAATAGCGAAATCCTATATTTAAAAAAAAAAAACTGATTTATACCCGTGAGCCGCCTTAAGGCTCTAAATTTGAATATGTGACTTTTGTCAAAAACATGTTGAAATGTGGCTACTATCATTTCAAATGATCAGTTAAGACAAAAAATCAAGTGTTTTCTTATTTTTGGGTTTCACCGCTTTTCGCTTTAAAGGTTTCAGACCACTAATTAAAATCCATATCTGTTCAACCAAATTTTGCAATTTTCACAGCTTTCTCAATATTATACCTTAAGTTTACTTCATATATAGAAACCAGGTATATCCTGAACTGTACATGTATCACCTTTCTACATGTCAATTTTCAACCTACCTTAAAAGACTTATAAGAAAAATCTGACCTTCGAAACAGAGGTACTCCAAAAATAACCCCTGGTTTTCTGGAAATCTTAAATTAGTATACTATGGAGCGCATTAATCCTGAATTTTTAATGCAAACTCATAGACAAGTGAATTTTGACTCAAAATGGTCTAAATATATTTCTCTTTCACCAAAAGTTTCATTTCTGAAAATTTGTTTGGTATTTTAAGTAAATAAAGGCAACAGTAGTATACCGCTGTTCGAAACTCATAAACCGATAGAGATAAAAACAAATCCGGGTTACAAACTAAAACTGAGGGAAACGCAATAAGTTGTGATCAGGTTGGATTGGTCGGTCCGACATCTCTACTGGATAAGGATTCGTATAACAATGACATCAAAAGCACTATTTTGTGTCAGAGAAGGGCTACTTTTACAAACGTTCTAAATTAGAGGGAGTAATTGGTGGTCTGACACCTTAAGCCCCCGTCACACTAGACCACGATCGCACAACGCTGACGCGATCTAAAATAAATTCAGATCATGGTGAGGTCGCGGTATGAGCGACACGAAAATGTAAATTTTCGTTGTTTTCACGATGCTACTACGTCCTCATTACGATTCTACAACGATCCCGCTACGATTATACCACGTTCTCACTACGCTTATTCTGTGACCTCACTACGCTTATTCTGCGACCCCACTACGATTATCACGACTTACTACGCTCATCACGTTCTTACTACGACCATGCCACGATTTATCCGATTGCTAAACGATCTTACCACGCTTCTACTGCGATTATAGCACGCTCTTATCACGATAATACTACGATCATACCACGTTCATACCGCGATCTTACTAAATTCTTAGCAATAACGTATCCATATAAATACTGTTTCATTCCTTCTATTTCTCATTAATACGTAGATTTCTCGGATACAACACAGTCATGCTACCAAAATCTACCGGAACTCGTGGGCGTGGTGGTAGGGGTATATGTAGGGGCAGAGGGGCCTCTTATACGAATCCTGATCCAGTAGAGATGTCGGACAAACCAATCCAACCTGATCACAACTTATTGCTGGTCGAAAGATCAAATGACGATGTCTAGTGAACAATAGTGGGGATTACACAGATGTGTCAAGCATAGTTGAGCCGTTGGATAAAAGGGACAAGAGGTCCAAATTACATATAGACCTTACCTTAGAGGAAGAGCAAATCATGGTAGAATGGTTGGAGGCACATCCTATTTACAGGGCTCTTCTAAATAGAGTATCTATCTTCTTGATTCTTGGACAAATTCTGTTAAGAAGTTCATCGAACATCTCTGATGGCATTCTCAAAAAATTAAAGAAGGAAGGTACATCCTCGATTCGTAACTCGTTCATCAACTGATCATAATGACCAAACTGGAGTCTCTTTTCGGTTGATAACCAAACACGAACCCAGCAGGACCTACGCCGTCTAAAATGTCTTCTTCTTCTACTTCTTCGCGCCCCCGGTGGATCGCTATCCTTGCCGTGGTCGGGGGCTTGCGTGTCTCAGTGACCCCAAGAGCTATGCCAGCTGGAGCATTGTCTCCTGATAGGGTCACCCATGCTGGACAGGTCGAAGGGTAGAGGCCAGACTAAAGTGATCCGAACATCGTACGAATGGCCCGATGTTTTAAATAAAATAGGCATTCCATCCCGTAGGCCGTGGGTTGCTACCCGTGCCGGTGGTTGACGAGATCCTAGCGGATGAGAGCTGTAGCCAGACTCCTTACGGTCAGAAAATACCCGGACGGACGAGACTATAGTTCAATAAGCTGCTTTGGCTCCGATATCATCTAAACGGGAGGTCGGATGGACCCGGTCCGATCAATCGGCTGGTCATGTCGAGCCCTTCAGTTAATCCTCAACAATAAGCTTTCATATCACAATGTACTTTATACACAGGTATTTAAATCAAGCTATTTATATTTAGGATAACTGAAGAAGGCGATGGCTCATGGGTCAATCAAGTGGTACGCTTTCTATTTCGCTTGATGGATACGCTCTGCTTGAGTATACTATTCTTGGAACATCCGGTGCTTTTCGCAGTGGATCTTGGGTGCTAATTTTGGGGACGAGGTGCATTATACTTGCAGCTCGTTTTCAGCATTAGCGCTTGACCCCGGCTCGCCACGGAAACACAGCATCGCCCTTGTAGGCACTCCGAGGTGGGTGGATGACAAGGATAGTGAATCTTTCTCCTTTCATATGGCAAACAAAACCAAACTTCTCAATCAGCTTCAACAAAAAAAGAAAATGTGATGACTCTGCGCCCTGTCAGGAAGATGATAGTTGGCCCCGATTTATTGTAATAAAAGGAACAGATGAAAACCAGTTTCAAAAATATCTCCTTTTGTAATTCATAAACAAATGCAAAGCATTGCTGGTACAGTTAAAAAGTTTCAAAATGAGATCAGGAATTTGTTGGTTGAATGTTCCAACAAAAGTCAATCAACAAATTTGCTGACTATGACAAAATTACAGACTTTTCTGTTACTGCCTCTCCTCACAATAGTTTGAACAGTTGCAGAGGAATCATTCGAGACAGAAGTCAATATCTAGGTGATCTTACCGTGGAAGAAATTAGTGATGAATTATCAAACCAAGGTGTATCTGATGTTGTTAGATTTCAAATTAAAAGAATGGAAATATAACCAAATTAAATACATATCTTTTGACCTTTAAAACTCCAACTCCTCCCTCATCTATTTCTTTAGGATGCTTCGGAATCAGAGTTGACAGATTCATCCCTAACCCAATACGATGCTTCACCTGTCAAAAGTTTGGTCATGGAACCAAACAATGTCGTGGTACGCAGAGATGCTTCAAGTGTTCTGACGAAGGACACGAGGAACAACCTGTAGCTCTGAATCCTCTAAATGTGTAAACTGTGGTGAATCCCATTTTCATCATTTAGGGTCTGCCCTGTTTATCTTAAAGAAAAAATATTATTAAAATTAAAACAGAAAGAAACATCAGTTACCCAGAGGCTAAACAGATAGCTTCTGTTTCGAATGATCCTCTAGTTTCGAACAAACCATCGTACGCCAGCAAAGTTGGCCGCTCATTCAGTCATGAGAATACACAAACTCGCATGACATGGCCAATTGATGCTGAAACTTTACAATGCTGCCTGTTCAATTAGAAACTTCCGATAAATTAATTATTCCAAGAAAATCAAACCCTTCTAAAACCAGTACTCAGTCAACTCAATCTTCCTTACAGAGCTCAATGTCATCACCTTCTAAAAATGGAAAAAAGAAATCAAGTAAGTCAGATGCGGTTGTATCAGACAGTTGGGGCACTGGATCGGTCTGGGATCTTCCCGATAATTCAGTCGTCTTAAATAGTCACACTACATCTGCGTCTAATAAAGCGTCTACTAGTTCGTCTTCTGCTTCTCGTACAAAGTCGACAAAAGCTCCTTCTCCTCTTCGTTCTCCAGAACAGAAGGGCGTCTCCAAAACGCCAGCAAATGCATCCTCTCAGAAGTCTTCTGAAAGGAGGTCACGGGGTAGAGGTCGAGGCGTAGTAACATCAGCTGCGTCTAAACACAGAGATCAAGGACTCTCCTCACAAAATAGATTTACCATACTGGATGACGAATCAGAAATGGACTGCGAAAGTGTTGTGCCACCCGAAAGATCACAATCTCAGGGTGATTGAAGTAAAATGCTGGCAAACTCGATAGCATTCGTCCTTCTATTCAAAAACCATGACAGATATCATTCAATGGAATTGCCGAGGTCTTAAAATTAATCTTCTTGAGTTAACGCTTCTAGTTCAGACTTTTATACCTATTGCATTTTGTCTTCAAGAAACTCATTTAAAAGAAAAGGATAATGTATCTTTAAAAGGATACAACATTTATAGCACATTTTCTAAGGAAGACGAACGTGCTGCAGGCGGATCAACCATTTTTGTGAAGGACAACGTCATTCATAGCACAGTCCAACTCACCACAGATCTGCAGGCAGTTGCAATTCGTTTATCATTAGATAAAACAATTACATTATGTTCTATATATATTCCACCTAATTCAAATATAGATAAAGCTAAACTCAAAACCTTACTGATCAGTTACCTTCACCTTTTATACTTATGGGAGACTTTAATGCCCACAATCCCTTGTGGGAAGCAAGTCTCATAATGACAAAGGTAAGATAATTGAAGACTTTGTCTCTCAAGAAGGGTTATGCATTTTCAATGATGGATCTAATACTTATCTTCACCCTGGAAACGGGTCTTATTCTGCTATTGATATCACTATTTGTGACCCGTCTCTTCTTCTGGATTATTCATGGCGTGTCCATGATGATCTTTGTGGAAGTGATCACTTCCCAATAATACTTGAACATCTTTTCACTTCTGCTCAACAGAGAGTTCCACGATGGAAACTGGACAAGGCGGACTGGCCCTTGTTTGAGAATCTCTGTCGATCGGAACTTCAATCAAAGATGTTTGAGACTGTAGAAGATCCAATTTTAACTTTTAATACAGTTTTAACATCAATTGCTGACAGAACAATTCCTAAGACCTCGGCAAATCCAAAACATCCCAGCAAACCATGGTTTGATGATGCCTGTGATCAAGCCATAGATGACCGTAAACAATCTGAAAGACGATTCTTTCAACATCCTACGTCGGAAAATTTAAGTAGTTTCCGTATTTTTCGCGCTAAGGCACGACGGACTTGCAGGCAAGCACGACGAACGTCTTGGAAAAAATTTATCTCGGGAATAACATCTCGCACTCCGATGACAAAAGTATGGAACATGATACAAAAGATTAAAGGTAAAAATTCCAAAGCCACGGTAAAACATTTGAAAGATGGCACTGATTTATTAACATCTGAAAAAGATATTGCCAATAAGCTTGGTGAAACTTTTGCGAAATCTTCTTCTTCTAACAACTACAGGAAGATTTTAAAAAGTTAAGAAGCAAAAGAAAAATAAAGTTGAATTTTAAATCGAAAATGGTGAAAATTATAATAAACTCTTTTTCTGGAAGAACTT
Source organism: Mytilus coruscus (assembly GCA_017311375.1). NCBI lineage: Eukaryota > Metazoa > Mollusca > Bivalvia > Mytilida > Mytilidae > Mytilus > Mytilus coruscus. The sequence goes on from CM029607.1 coordinate 33,539,689, forward strand.
AAGACATCTCTGTCCAAGGCCCATGATACAGCTTGTGGACCTGATAATATTCACTACCAACTTTTGAAACACTTGCCAGATTCCTCGCTTGAAGCTCTTTTGCAACTCATGAATAACATCTGGGAATCTGGTGACTTACCATCAATCTGGAAGCTTGCAACCGTCGTGCCTATTCCAAAACCAAGTAAACATCACACGGATCCTATTAACTATCGACCAATTGCTCTTACCAGTTGTGTCTGTAAAACATTAGAACGGATGGTCAATGATCGCCTTGTTTGGTTCTTGGAATCAAATGGGCTTTAGCCAATATCCAGTGTGGATTCCGACAAGGCCGCAGTACTCTTGATCATCTAGTTCGATTCGAGTCATTTATCCGTAATGGTTTTGCGAAAAATGAACACGTGGTGTCAGTCTTTTTCGATCTTGAAAAGGCATATGACACCACATGGAAGTATGGTATTTTAAAAGATCTTTTTGATATGGGGTTGAAAGGCAATATGCCAAATTTTATTTCAAATTTTCTGTCTAACAGACAATTTAATGTTAGAGTAAATTCAACCATGTCTGATCTGTATGATCAAGAGATGGGTGTCCCTCAGGGGAGTATTTTATCTGTTACATTATTTAGTCTTAAAATTAATAGCCTTGTTGAAGTTTTGAAAAGTAATATTGAAGGTTCATTGTATGTTGATGATTTTTTAATCTGTTACAGAGGCAAAAATATGAATAACATTGAAAGACAATTACAATTATGTCTTGGAAGAATTGAAAAATGGGCTTCGGAAAATGGTTTTAAATTTCCTACTTCAAAAACGGTTGGGATGCATTTTGTAACAAAAGAAAACTGCATCTTGATCCAGAACTCACTTTGTACGGAAACCCAATTAAAATGGTTGATGAAACCAAATTTCTTGGGCTAGTTTTTGATAAAAGTTAACCTTTCTACCCCATATCAAAATGTTAAAATCGAGATGCTTAAAAGCATTAGATATTTTAAAGGTTGTTGGCAGCACTGACTGGGGTGCTGATCGCAACATTTTACTTAGTTTATACAGATGTATAGTTAGATCTAAACTAGATTATGGTTCAATAGTGTATGGCTCTGCAAGGAAGTCCTACATACAGATTCTCGATGCTGTGCATCACCAGGGTTTGCGTTTATGTCTTGGCGCCTTTAAAACCTCACCAGCTGAGAGTCTGTATGTAGAGGCTGACGAGCACTCACTCTCCAACAGACGCTTGAAGCTTGGACTTCAATACGCTGTCAAGCTTAAAGCATATCCAGAAAATCCTGCCTACAACTGTGTTTTTAATCCAATTTATGAAGATATATATGCAAAACATGAAAATAAAATTCCTCCATTAGGCATCCGTTTAAAACCACACTTAACCACATTTGATTTAAAATCTGTTGCACAAGTTGAAACTTGCAAATGCCCTCCATGGGAACTTCCAAAACCGAAAATGATATTTGACCTCCGTAAATACAAAAAAAAAAACGAAACAAACCCTCTTATAATTCAACAACATTTTGCTGAAATTAAGTCAAATTATTCAGATTTTTCAACTGTTTATACAGATGGATCGAAGGATGGTAACCGAGTTGCATCTGCTGCTGTCTTTGGAGACAGAGCTGCGACTCTCCGTTTGTCATCTGCCGCATCCATATTTACTGCTGAAGCAAAGGCAATAATTTTAGCTTTAAAATTTATTGCTACTTCAGACAAATCTAAATTTATAATATGTTCTGATTCACTTTCATGCTTACAAGCTATACAATATACTAAAATTAAAAACCCGATAATTCTCAAGATTTTATATGTAATGAGGAATTTAAAAATTCTTCATAAAGAAATAATTTTTCTATGGGTTCCGAGTCATGTTGGAATCCATGGAAACACGGTTGTAGACGAAGAAGCAAAAATGCCCTGGATGATCCCTTATCTAACTGTGATATACCTTATACCGATTTTCGATCTAATATTAGAGAATATGTTTTAATATATTGGAAAATGAATGGAGTAAAAGGTTGATAATAAATTACATGAAATTAAACCTAAATTAGGTAAACCTTTTAATACTTTTATGTGCAGAAAGATCAGTGTGTTATTTCTAGATGCCGTATTGGTCATACTAGAATAACACATGAATATCTTCTGAAAATGAAGAAGAACCACAATGTATACCTTGCATCTGCAAGTATACTATTAAACATGTTTTAATCAATTGTATTGACTTTGCTGATATTCGTAAGAAGCATTTCAATGTCAATAATATGTATGATTTATTTGATAGTGTTCCAATTACAAATATTGTTTCATTTTTAAAAGAAGTTGGAATATATCATAAAATATAAAAATGCTGTATGAATTGAAAATGATTTTAATTTTTATCACCTTATCTTAGTGTTGTTTTTATTTGTAAATAAACAATTTTGCTTTAGACTTGAGTTTTAGTATATTGAAGGACCTTTTGTCCGATTTTAAAGATATACTTTAAATTGTTAAATGTTCGAATTAGCTCTCGCCGCGATATAGCCTTTTTGCGCTAAGGCGGCGTAAAGCAAACAGCAATCAATCAATCTACTTCTTCGCTCTCTCAATAACAATACCATGGCCTGGTCGTTAAGATTTTGTATCTGTGTTAATGATTGTAGAAGCATTGCTACATGCACATGGTCTTGTGTTTCCATGGTTCAATTGAAATTGATGTTTCAAACAAAACCTGGAGAGCTTTTATATATTTTATGTGAAAATGACAATGAGCATGACTAGAACTCGAAATGGTCGTAGTATGAACGTAGTCAGGTCGTAAGAAGAGCGTGATGAGGACGGCATGAGCGTGCTAGAATCGTACAATGGTCTTGAACAGTGTAGTATAAACGTGGTATTGTCGTAGTAGAAGCGTGGTTGGGTCGCGGTGAGAACGTGATTGTCGTAGTGAGGTCGTTGTAACGTCGCTGTAAGATCGTAGCGAAGTCTCTCAGACAAGAATCGCGCTTTCTCTACGCTTTGCGATCTTACCAAGACCTTATTGCGCTCCCACAACGCTTCTTCTACGACATGATTTCGCCACGACCGCACCACGATTGTTTTGAAAATGTTCAAAGTTGGTCCACGCTCATCACGATTATGAAGACCTCACCAATTCTTGCCACGACCTTACTGCGATCTACACGATCGCACTACGATCGTCAAAATTTGCATTTTTTTCAGAGATCGTAGTGCGATCGTGGCCTAGTGTGACGGGGGTATTAGGAGGACCGAAGAGAGACAAAATATAAAAATACTTTACATTTTTTCTTAGGTTCGTGTATTCTTACAAAAAACAATATTAAGTATGGCAAGTGAGTATCTATTAAATATGCTATTTGACAATTTATTTGATTATTTCTTGAATAACTAAGCGACTTTAATTTTTTTTTCAAAATCATTATATATTTAAATATTTCTTTATAATATAAACATTAGATTAAAAAATAATGATTACTGATTTTTAAATATTCAAATGATTGATTAATTTTGACAGATTTTGGAACATTATCATTTGCAATATTATTGATTGAATGTAGATGAGGAATCGGAAAATGTAGCACCGCATTGTTATAATAAAACAACTGATGCTAAATTTAATCCTTTTTGTCTCGACTGTCTCCAGCTTGTTGAATGTGATGAATGTTTTAAACACTGTTCTCCGGTATAGACATAGACGTGTCCACTGTGAATATATACCACCTACTTTTCAAGAGATTTCTAGAAATACATTCCTCAGATTCGTGAAGTCATAACTACAAACATCAACTTGTTGTTATAATAAAACACCCATGCAACCACGCATCCCATATTGCAAGATAGGACCCGACACTACTTTAGTGTTTCGGCAGTTAAGCTTGGGATGGTCATTTTAAGATGCATTATTTGAATATAATCAAATATGAAAGTTATTCATGTATATATTGATATATTTATATTTAAATTCTTCTTCAATATATCTAGTTATTATGACAGATCTGCCATCATCAGGGGTCCAACTGTCAATTTTATGTTTAAGTCTTTAACTTTGATCTACAAAGCATATCTCCAACACTTTTGTGTTTGCTATACGCAACTATTGGTGCTGTATTGAATATTTGTACACATTCTTCGTCAAACTGTAATAAATGCCAGTGTTTCATTATACGTTTCTTTATTTTACGTATATATGGATTATATTTAGTTATTAAAACTAATAGAATCATTTGTTTTTCTTTTGATTTGTTTTGTTGTAGTAATTCAGTACGGTCAATTGATAAACCATCAGTAATACTGTCATCTATTTCAACGCTATCATAACCCCTATCTAATAATTTCACTTTGAAATTAGTTAGATTGTTTATTAATTTGTTATGGTCACTTGTGTTTCTAATTTGCCGTATTGCTTCACCTTTAATAAATCCTCTGAATACATGTTGTGAGTGACAGCTATTTCTGTGTAGAAACAGATAAGAATTGGTTTCTTTAAATGTATTTCAAGGTCAAGAATGCCATGTGTTGTAAATCTTTGACCTTTAATTACATCAACATCTAAGAACGACATTTTATCGTTTGAGATTTCATAAGTGAACTTTAATAAGGGTTATAATCATTTGCTAGATGAAACAAATCTATAATTTCATCTGATGTCCCATCATATATTATGAACCCATCGTCTATATATCTGCCATGATAAAATATCTTGTCTTTATGTTGAAATGCAGAAATAATTTGATTCATTATTTCAAACATAAGTATGTCACAGATTTCGGTGAAGGAACTGCACCAATTGCCTTACCTATTATTTGTTTATAAATTTTCCATCAAATTCAAATACATTGTTTTCTAAATGATTCTCAACAAATGTATAATACATGGACCGGCGGAGCACTGACTTTAAAGTTTGATTTGTCAAAACTGTCATAGGCTCGTTCAACCACACTCAATAACGCTTCTTGAGGTAGATTAGTAAACATCTGTGTTATATCATACGAAACCAACAGGCTATTTGCTATAGGTTTTAATTTCTCAATGATATTAATGAACGATGTAGTATCTTTTATATATGTAGGCTGATTTTGAACTATTGGTATAAGAAAATAGTCAACGTAATGACCTATAAATTCAGTTACAGAACCACACTGTGATATAATTGGTCTGCCAGGTGGAATTATATTTAATTCATTTAATCCATCATGTTGTATTTGTTTAAACGTCTCAGTTTCAAGACGGTGAATTTTTGGGAGAATATAAATTCTCCTAAACGTGCATCTCTTAATTTTTGACCATTTGTTAAAAATTTGAATGATATATTGTCGATTATACCTTGGTCGTATAATGACTAAACATACCCAATGACCTGGGTTTTCAATTCTGCCATGTTAAATGAATCTAATTGGCAGTAATGTTGAGTATTTAGTTGTCTTGTGACTTCTGCTATGTAGTCTAGCCTGTCTAAAATAACACAATTTGAATTTTTATCTGCCTTTTTTATTACTATTGTTTCATCATTTTCAAATTGCGTAGCGCTATTCTTTCGCCTTTAGTAAGATTGTTTTTACATTTTTTCTATTGATAGAAAAGACAATTCAAGCTTTGTTAAATCTATATAATTTTCCAACGTATGGCACGTAGAGGCAGGTTGATATCCGAAATGGATGAAGGTCAGTTTTTCTTGACTGAACATATACCGACATCGTAGTTTTCTAGCAAATTCATTGTAGTCTTTTAGTATAGACATTTTGCATTTTTGCTTGATGGCGTTGGTATAAATTTCAAGCCTTTCGCCAACAGGATATATTCCTGATTTGATAATCTGCGTTTTGATAGATTAATTACATGCTTTTCGCATGTGCAGTTCTTTACTGCATATTATATTCATTCCGTTCTCTTTTATTGTAGAATCGGAATTTTGCTTTTAGCATTTCTATTTAAACGACGTGCCATTTTGAGTTCACATTGGGTGATTCTCTTAGCTACGTGCCTTTGTTGAGCTCACATTGGGTGGCTGAAGAATATTTAGGTTTACACATGTTATAAACCTTGAAAGAGATCCGCCTACATTCACGTGGGTTGATAGGCGGGGATAAGATAGCAGTGAGAAATTGTCCGTGTTGATGGGCATACTGTAAAACATGGTATGGTATGATGGTATGGTATGTGTTATGGTATGGTGGTATGGTACGAATACCACCATACCATGGTATGCACGAATGGTACCATGGTATGGTATGATGGTATGGTACAAATTACTATACCATGGTATAATTTGATGGTATGAAGCATGGTATGGTTTTTGAAGTAGGAAGTTTTAAAAATTAATTAAGATAATTTGAAACATGATTTTTTTAATTTGCTGACATTCTGTATCTGATTTTGTTTTGAAAAGAAAATATTACTAAAAAAGGAAGTGGATGTAGATAAAACAGATCTCTTAAATAACGTTGTGAACAGAAAACAAGAGAAAACTCAATTTAAACATCTCAGATAACCATAAAGTTAAATATTATGTCCTGGTCTGACACATTGAAAATTTCTGACAATTATTCTTTGAATATGGCATATGATTATATAAAATTGGGAATGGGAATATGTCAAAGAGACAACAACCCGACCAAAGAGCAGACAACAGCCAAAGGCCACCAATGGGTCTAGATAATAATCTAGATAATGTAGTTAAAGTTTTATTGCTTAACCTTCTGTCAATGACCCAACTTTTATTTTGTTTTGAAATATGACACTAAGTCTTTCAACAGTTGTATATTCTGTCTACATGTATGCCCAAGAAATCACATTTAAAAAATGTGAATAAAAGGTGAATACATCTCTGCATCAATTAGAAAACACCATACTTTCATATTAAACTGTCACTCATATAATACTATGTAAGTTGATAGATACCACATGTTTTTATATGTGAAAATTGTTGCTTGAAGGAATAGTTAATACACAATATCAATCAAGGAATGTGTCTTCTTTTATTATGTGCTATTTTTTTTTAAACACTTTATTTCAATTTTTTTAATTAATTGCAAAACTGGAATATTTTGTATACTATATGTAACAATAGTAATAGATATCCAATTATATATTGAAACTCAGGATAAACAACAACAAAGAATATAGTCCAAAAAAAATCAAACACAAAAATAAAGGATGTCCATTACACATATGTCTGTGAATTTTCTACGACTCTTAAAGTTCCACATTTTTTTGTTTTAGTAGTCTGTTTGATAAGCAATAATATCTGTCATCTTATTAGCATGGTAAGCTCTTCTTACATATTTTATAATGAGAGAAGATATGTAATTTCCACTCTAAATGTTGTTTCTTGGGCAAAGATGTAGGACTGTAGAAATGATTGTTTGCTTATGGAACTATAACATCAAATATACTATAGCGGAGGTATGCTGTTTTATAAAAACGAAATTCATTTTTGTCTTGCCATGTAACGTTAGTCATAGTGATCCTAATATTGTAGTGGCTTGAGCATTCTCTATTACTACATGTCAGGGCTATATTGCATTCAAATTGTCTGTATGTCAGTCTATTCGTCCATGTTTCCCAAAAACGTTTCTCATATTGTCTGTGAACCAGAAAAATAATTGTTTTTGTTGCCCCCTTGTATGCCCCTTTACAATTAATAACCCCCAGCCTTCCTATTGTGGTATGGAACCTTGTGCTAAAATTTAATAGAGATCCATACACTTATACTCAAGTTATTGTCTGGGAACCAATTTATTTTCTACGAACCCATAAAACTGACCTTTTTGCCCCTAATTACAAAACCGCTAGGACAATACCCCAAAAATAATCCCAACCATCCTTTAGTGATCCAAAAAGAAAGTATATACACTTATACTCAAGTTATTGTCTGCGAACCAAAATGTCTTCAGACGCAGACATCGCCATAACATAATATGAACGGAAACAATTTTGCGGTCGTATAAAAACATCTTTTCTCAATATTGTCTGAAATTTTGATTGTATGATCTTGTAGGTTACAATCTCATTACACAATTATCAAAATTAATAGAACCAATAAATAGATTGATAAGTTGCTCACCAAATATAAGTTATTCAGTTTAGAAGCATATGAGAAACGTTTGGGGGAAACATGGACGAATAGACTGACATACAGACAAGTTAAATGCAATATAGCTCTGGCATGTAGTAACAGAGAATGCTCTAGCCACTACAATATTAGGATCACTATGACCAAAGTTACATGGCAAGACAAAAATGAATTTCGTTTTTATAAAACAGCATACCTCCGCTATAGTTTATTTGCAAACAATCATTTCTACAGTCCTACATCTTTGCCCAAGAAACAACATTTAGAGTGGAAATTACATATCTTCTCTCAAAAAAAAATGTTTAAGAAGAGCTTACCATGCTGATAAGATGACAGATATTATTACTTATCAAACAGATTACTAAAACAAAAAAAATTTAAACTTTAAGAGTCGTAGAAAATTCACAGACACATGTGTTATGGACTCCTTTTATTTTTGTTTGATCTTTTTGATAATATTCTTTGTTGTTGTTTATCCTGAGTTTCAAGTTATAATTTGATATCTAATTATTATTACACCAATTTATTATATATGGACCACAACAAGGGTTGGTCAAGGGCCGACAGACTTGCTCGGGAAAGCTTTTGGATAAGTAAGTTAAGGACAGTTTCCTCAGAGGGCATTAATGAAAAAACATAAAATGAGTTCCTACCATCACTTGTTTTCTGTAACTCAGGCTTCAATACAGGACTCTCACAGTTTTAAGGATTTTTTTCCTCCTCCCAAACATCAATATTGAAAAAATTTACCAGTGTATTTATTCGTGGTAATTTGTATAACGTTCAAGATTATTATTTCAATTCGACTACCATATGTCAAAATAAGAATCATTTGACATCTTACTGATGAAGGATATTAGTTTTTTATTTAATATTTGTTCATGATTTTACTATTTTTTTGGTGATGTTGTACCCTTTTAGACTTGCTTATTATATATTATATTTCGTAGTGTACTGTATCATATTTATATGATCCATCGCCTCGTAAGATTTATCATTGACTATTATTCAGACATTTAATTATTATTACATATAGTATACAAAATATTCCAGTTTTGCAATTAATTAAAAATTGAAATAAAGTGTTTAAAAAAAATAGCACATGATAAAAGAAGACACATTCCTTAATTGATATTGTGTATTAACTATTCCTTCATGCAACAATTTTCACATATAAAAACATGTGGTATCTATCAACTAAGTAAACATAGCATTATATGAGTGACAGTTTTAATATGAAAGTATGGTGTTTTCTTATTGATGCAGAGATGCATTCACTTTTTATTCACATTTTTTAAATGTGATTTATTGGGCGTACATGTAGACAGAATATCCAACTGTTGAAAGTGTCATTTTCAAAACAAAATAAAAGTTGGTCATTGACAGAAGGTTAAGCAATAAAATTTTAACTACATTATCTAGATTATAATCATAATATATGCAGCACTTACCGAAATTTCAAGGATTAATTGACAGAAATTTTCAATGTGTCAGACCGGGACATAATATTTATCTTAATAATCTTAACTGTATGGTTAATATCTGAGATGTATAAATTGAGTTTTCTCTGTTCACAACTTTATGTAAATGATCTGTTTTGTCTAAATCCACTTTGTTTTTAGTAATATTTTCTTTAAAAATAAACCAGATACATAATGTCAGCAAATTAAAAACATGTTTCAAATTAAGTTAATTAACTTTTAAAATTTCCTACTTCAAAAACCATACCATACTTCATACCATCAAATTATACCATGGTATAGTAATTTGTACCATACCATCATACCATACCATGGTATGGTGGTATTCATACCATGGTATGGTGGTATTCGTACCACCATACCATACCATAACACATACCATACCATCGTACCATACCATGTTTTACAGTATGCCGTGTTGATGATGTATAAATGAGTCACATTGTTTTGTGGAATTTTTCAAAGTAAATCAGGCCATCAAGTATTTTTAACTCAAGGCTAAAATCTTTGTTCACCGGAACAATAAATTATCACTGTATCCCATCAAACAGGAAATGCAGATCGTTCTCAATGCAGAAAACGATTCTCGGTAAGGTGCAATAGGACAGCCGTCCTTGCATATATTTTGTTATAATAAAACACCCATGCACCCACGCATCCCATATTGCATGATAGGACCCGACATTATTTTAGTGTTTCGGCACTTAAGCTTGGGATGGTCATTTTAAGATGCATTATTTGAATATAATCAAATATGAAAGTTATTCATGTATATATTGATATATTTATATTTAACTTCTTCTTCAATAGATCTTTTATTATGACAGATCTGCCATCATCAGGGTCCAACTGTCAATTTTATGTTTAAGTCTTTAACTTTGATCTACAAAGCATATCTCCAATACTTTTGTGTTTGCTATACGCAACTATTGGTGCTGTATTGAATATTTGTACACATTCTTCGTCAAACTGTAATAAATGCCAGTGTTTCATTATACGTTTCTTTATTTTACGTATATATGGATTATATTTAGTTATTAAAACTAATGGAATCATTTGTTTTCTTTTGATTTGTTTTGTTGTAGTAATTCAGTACGGTCAATTGATAAAGCATCAGTAATACTATCATCTATTTCAACGTTATCATAAACCCTATCTAATAATTTCACTTTGAAATTAGTTAGATTGTTTATTAATTTGTTATGGTCACTTGTGTTTCTAATTTGCCGTATTGCTTCACCTTGAATAAATCCTCGGAGTACATGCTGTGAGTGACAGCTATTTCTGTGTAGAAACAGATAAGAATTGGCTTCTTTAAAATGTATTTCAAGGTCAAGAATGCCATGTGTTGTAAATCTTTGACCTTTAATTACATCAACATCTAAGAACGACATTTTATCGTTTGAGATTTCATAAGTGAACTTTAATAAGGGTTATAATCATTTGCTAGATGAAACAAATCTATAATTTTATCTGATGTCCCATCATATATTATGAATCAATCGTCTCTATATATGTCATGATAAAATATTTTGTCTTTATGTTGAAATGCAGAAATAATTTGATTCATTATTTCAAACATAAGTATGTCACAGATTTCCGTGAAGGAACTGCACCAATTGCCTTACCTATTATTTGTTTATAAATTTTTCCATCAAATTCAAATACATTGTTTTCTAAAATGATTCTCAACAAATGTATTACTACATGGACCGGCGGAGCACTGACTTTGAAGTTTGATTTGTCAAAACTGTCATAGGCTCGTTCAGCCACACTCAATAACGCTTCTTGAGGTAGATTAGTAAACATCTGTGTTATATCATACGAACCCAACAGGCTATTCGCTATAGGTTTTAATTTCTCAATGATGTTAATGAAAGATGTAGTATCTTTTATATATGTAGGCTGATTTTGAACTATTGGTATAAGAAAATAGTCAACGTAATGACCTATAAGTTCAGTTACAGAACCACACTGTGATATAATTGGTCTGCCAGGTGGAATTATATTTAATTCATTAAATCCATCATGTTGTATTTGTTTAAACGTCTCAGTTTCAAGACGGTGAATTTTGGGAGAAAATAAATTCTCCTAAACGTGCATCTCTTAATTTTTGACCATTTGTTAAAAATTTGAATGATATATTGTCGATTATGCCTTGGTCGTATAATGACTTAACATACTCAATGACCTGGGTTTTCAATTCTGCCATGTTAAATGAATCTAATTGGCAGTAATGTTGAGTATTTAGTTGTCTTGTGACTTCTGCTATGTAGTCTAGCCTGTCTAAAATAACACAATTTGAATTTTTATCTGCCTTTTTTATTACTATTGTTTCATCATTTTTCAAATACATTTTAAAGAAACCAATTCTTATCTGTTTCTACACAGAAATAGCTGTCACTCACAGCATGTATTCAGAGGATTTATTAAAGGTGAAGCAATACGGCAAATTAGAAACACAAGTGACCATAACAAATTAATAAACAATCTAACTAATTTCAAAGTGAAATTATTAGATAGGGGTTATGATAACGTTGAAATAGATGATAGTATTACTGATGCTTTATCAATTGACCGTACTGAATTACTACAACAAAACAAATCAAAAGAAAACAAATGATTCCATTAGTTTTAATAACTAAATATAATCCATATATACGTAAAATAAAGAAACGTATAATGAAACACTGGCATTTATTACAGTTTGACGAAGAATGTGTACAAATATTCAATACAGCACCAATAGTTGCGTATAGCAAACACAAAAGTATTGGAGATATGCTTTGTAGATCAAAGTTAAAGACTTAAACATAAAATTGACAGTTGGACCCCTGATGATGGCAGATCTGTCATAATAACTAGATCTATTGAAGAAGAATTTAAATATAAATATATCAATATATACATGAATAACTTTCATATTTGATTATATTCAAATAATGCATCTTAAAATGACCATCCCAAGCTTAACTGCCGAAACACTAAAATAGTGTCGGGTCCTATCATGCAATATTGGATGCGTGGTTGCATGGGTGTTTTATTATAACAAATTGAAAGATACAAAATAAACACAAAACAAATCTCTTCCTACAAATGAACATGTAATTGTTAACAATAAATAATAAGAATAAATATTAATATGATCTGCAACACATTTTCATTTGAACTAAAATGAAATATAAAAAACAAAACTCCAATGAATTCTATACAGATGTTTAATAAAGAGAAAACAAAATGCATTACATACTGACTTCCTGACACTCAAGTATAAGGTCGTGATTGGTAGCATTCATTGGAATTATAACAAAAGATTCATATCTGTTTTTCGAGGCAATATAAAGGTTTTTTTTTTTTCTTTTACGGTTATATTAGCTATTTTGGATTTTCAAATATGATACAGCATAGCATCACTGCGAGACATTTATTGTCGAAATGCGCATCTGGTACAGTAAAATTATAAGTGCGTGTTATGCTGTTCTTACTATATTATGAAAACATCACCTATCATGATTTCCATCTGAAAAATTAAGTAATGTTTACCAAAATTGCTAACATTTTTATAAAACTATAAACTTCGAGTTACCAATTCAGTCTATTGATGTTTATTAGCAGTCGTTTCTGTTAATGATTTACATCATGAGGTAAAACATTGTTTGATAGATAGCTTGTCACTTGATATGACGTCATACTAGTTCACAAGTGAAAAATTTCTAAGTTTTAAGATTAAATTTTAAGAAAAAAATATAATTGAGTCGTTTCATTAGCATATAAATTTTGGAGAGACGTCATGTTGCCATGAGACGAATATCAACTAGCGATTGCAGAAGACGGATATTAACAACTACAGGTCACCGTATAGCCTAAAACAATGAGTTAACCCAACAAGTATTACCATTGATAATCAAAGATACCGGACTCATAATATAATATGCAAAACGCGCGTTTTGCGTTTTAATTGCTCATCAGTGGAACTTTAATCAAAACTGTGGGAATATACAATCAATCATTTTTAAGTGCATTAAAAAAACCAAATTAATGGAAGCTTGTGTCAAATACTTCTAAGACATCCTACGCCTTTCGGGTAGTCAAAATTGCATTTTTTAGCATTTTACAAGTATTTATTTAAAACTATTAACAAAAGCATCATTTCAGAGATATTTCAGGACAACACAAAAGTGCGAAATACTGGACTGGTGATACCCTCGCGGACCAAACTTTCATCTCCACTGGCCACGTCCTATTGCTTCTAAAAAATGCCTCCCTAATAAGGTACCAGTCTTGTAATATGAAAACTCAGAAGCGCGTTTCGTTCTTATAAAAACTATAAAAAACCGTGAAATAATGAAAAGTGAAGCAACGATAAAGAAAAGCGAGGACATGAGATATACTCAAAAACGAAAACCAGTTATACAGTATACATTGTATATTCCCTTTTCGTCATAGCTAGATGTCAATGTTCAAAGCGATTTCTCGTTTTATTTCACCTGGGTGTAATAATTAAATGGATGTTTGATTGAATGAATGAAGCTATCGAACGTGGCATTAAACAAAGCATAATATTTTTGTCTTAACATCATTCCTCTAAATTAATGTGACGGTAATATACCAATATTCAAATCCCGTAAATTGAATAGGAAGAGGCAAATCAAGTTAGTTATCAAACAAAAACTGAGAGAATTCAATATACTCTAAAAGTAGATAAATTGCGTCGACATGGTAAGCATGCATCAATCGTCAATCGATAAATTTCCAGATCAGACGACTTTACCGGTATGTAAAGATCTAAGACCACAAAAATATGTGAGATGAGACACCAACAAATCGTATCGGTAAACAAATTTGTGGTGGTGACCGTATATTTTACGATTAAGTCGTTCTCCTCATAACTCTTTTAGAGCAATTGCTGTGGCAGAACACTTAATCTTTCGATCCCCACTCTTTTTTTTCCTTATATAAATTGCTTTATTCGTATTTGGTACAACTTTTCGGAATTTTCTGCTTTAAAGCTGCACAACTTCGTATTTTGTTTTTCCATTCCAATTGTTTTAATTGAACGCTTCGTTTTCTGAAGACGAAATGCGAGTTAGACTCCCAAAAATTATAACCTAGCATAGAAAATGGAAACAGGGAAAGTGTCAAAGACAAAAAATCCCGACCAAAGAGCAGCGAAATCATTGTCAATATCAAGTTTAACATGTTTAAGTTAATTACAGGCATAAAATAAAACAAACAGTTATATGATTTTCAAAATGCATGTTTACTGATATCTTTATACTTTTGACTTCTTTATCAGTTAAATGTATTATATAAATATAAACAAGTCTAAATTGAAAAAAAAGTTCAAACCTATGATTGCATTGGATAAAAACCTCATTTTTTATACGTGTGCATGCTAAACAAATTTCTTGGTAGAGGGGTCTAAATACAGCATAAACAACATTTTCCAAAAGACCAAAAAAGTGAAAAAGTATATTTTAACAAACCGCATTTGACAAGCAGGTCGAACAACGGATGTTTGTAAACACTGCTGACTGCCATGACGATTGCCAAATAAACGTATCACAAGATGTAACAAAATGGATCTTAGTTATCAAATTAATACCAAACAGAAAACAACTTACTTGCGGAAAAGATGGTATACCGCAAACATGAGGTGCAAAAATTGGTACACCATATCTGAATTTCGACAATTAATGTCTCTTCAGTGATGTTAGGAATCGAAACGGTATTTGGAAGGCCATATAATTTACCTCAATTTGAATTTTGAAGAGTCGAAATAGGATGAACGGATTATATAAACCCGAAGGCAAATATAATACAAGCCCAAACGAAAAAATAAAAACAAGTCTAAATTGAAAACAACGTTCAAACCTATAATTGCGTTGGATAAAACTGCAATTTTATACGTGTGCATGCAAAACAAATTTCTAATTAGAGGGATCTAAATACAGCACAAACAACATTTTCCAAAAGACCAAAAAAGTGAAAAAGTATATTTTAAGAAACCGCATCTGACTATAAATTTAAATATATATATGTTTTTTGTTTTGACATCTTTAGGTGAAAATTGGGACACGACAAAAGTAAAAAATATAACGATGCAGAAAAAGTAGGCAAGAGCAAATATTTGTTGTCAAGGGTAATGGCTAGCCACGGTACTTCATTTTGCAAGCTATATGTAGGAAAAGGAAGTTCTTTTGGAATTTGAAGGATCTGTAACCAAACAAATATGTAAAGATGAATTTCTTAAAAGTGAGTCACACTTAGAAGCTGCATTTTCTAAACCAGACCTTAAAGACTGTGCACCTCTCCTTGCCGACCTCTTCTTATTTTCATATGAGTCTGAGTTCCTTCAGACACTTGTCAAAAACATAAAATCAAAGAAGCTAGATCATTTAATTTCACATTCAGATATATTGATGATGTTCTTTCTATTAACAATCCAAACTTTTCTGACTGGGTTCCATTAACATATCACCTAGAACTAGAAATTAAAGAAACAAGAGAAAAGGCTTCCTCTGCCTCATTTTTAGACTTATAACTCGAATTTGACGCAGTCATCTCAATACCAGAATCTATGACAAACGAGGCGATTTTAATTTTGAAATTATCAATTTCCCCAACTTAGTAGCAATATACCAACTTCACCTGCATATGGGATATATATTTCCCAACTTATTTGGTATTCAAGATCTTGCAGCTGTTACTCAGACTTTGTAAAACGTCACCAGTGTCTGAGTCTCGTCCTTTTTCTAATCAAGTTCATCGGCAGGTACCAAGACCTTGTTGAAAAATATTCCGTATCAACTTTACAAATAATAACACTATGGTCTTGATGTATAGATTCTGGGTACTGACGTTATTTATCATCTTAATAACGTATTAAAGTATTCTTTGTTTTGTCTTTATGAATATTATTTTTACTCTTTAGTCTATTTTTGGTGATATTCATTTCACGTGGCTCCGTACTTATACATCCCGTCATTGTGTTATTGTGCTATGATAAATTTTTGTATTCTTGTCTTTCATTTTTGCTAATGTAGTGCTTTGTCTATATGCCTTTTTGTGTTTCTTTGATACATATTTGTTTGTTTTTATAGTGATTAAGATTATAACACAATGTTGACTGATGTACCCCTATTTTTGACATTTTAACCTATTATGTCTGTTTGTTTTGTTCACACATCTTTGTCAATATAATGGAATTTTATGCGACTGTCATACAATTGAGAGGTTTAGCTAGCTAAAAAACCAAGTTGAATCCACCATTTTCTACATAAGAAAATGCCTGTACCAAGTCAGGAATATGACAGTTATCCATTTTTTTTATGTGTTTGAGCTTTTGATTTTGCCATTTGATTAGGGACTTTCCGTTTTGAATTTTTTTCGGAGTCGGTATTTTTGTTATTTTACTTTTTGATATAATTTCGAAGCATGAATCAAGAGAAAAAAACGTTTTAAAAAAAGCAAAGACCTCAGTGGATAATACAACGACTGTATTTGCCATACGAGAGATGCTGTATATAATTTAACCTTTCTTTAGGCTTTATAAATATGCTATTTATGTGATCAATGCCGGGAGGCGCTTCTTGCTTCAACATCAACAACAAACCTGCTCGCACTATTTGTGACGAAAAAAACTATATTTGCTACAATATAGATAAAACAATATAGTTTTTAGTAAATATGTTACTCCTTAAATAAAGTGTAATGAACAATCAAAAGTATTGATATATATCTTTGTTTAAAGAGCAGTAAAAGCGATACATGCTTGATATCGGAAACGGTTTTTATATGATATAATGAGTTATTTAAGCACTTTACGAAAGTTTAAAACCAAAAACACAACAAAAAACAAACCCCTTACATTTCGCTGAACCACTATTGACTAGCAAGACAATAATTCGACATGATTTAGATCATATGCTTCCGACTTGTGATTTCGCGTTCTATAGAGACGATTGCTTATAGACCATGCATGCATGTTCAATCATTTTTACCTATATTGAAATCCCAAAAATCCAGTATAAACATTAACGGTACCAATTGTACTGCACCAGGGGCGAATTTCACAATTAATGTGTCTTTAGTGAGTATTTGAAAATCTAATTCCTTACAAAAATGTAAAAGAGCTTGTTAAAAGGACCTAAAGTATAGCATCAACCGAAAAAGGAATCAAAGCTTCGCATTAAAAGTATTAAGAAATTCAAAATAAGAATCAGGGTAAATAAAATAACAAAAACTAAGTGAATCGCATCATCTCCAAAAACAGAAAACGGATACGTCAGAAGGTCAGCTACATATCTGAAACTAAGGGATTAAACAGACCAAATGCATTGAATGATGCATATACAGGTTACCGGTTAATTTGTTGGTGTACTGTATTCTTTTAGCTAGGATATAAAATAAACATGATAGATAAGAGAAGTCGGTATTACACTATATGTTGTCTTTATCAATTGATGATTTATCATGATATAGACTAACAACCCTGATATATTTTTTGTGTTGATGGTTTAATGTTGTCGATCATATATTTGAAATGCTAATACCTAAGGTTCAAACTGATTTACGTAAAGTTTACCGCATCTGCCAACGGTAGTGTTTAAAATCATTCTCAACACACAGATTCAAATTCATTTGCTATGTAAATTATTTAAATTAATGTATGAGTTTCTCCAAATTATGCTTTGTACATAACAAAGCCGAGAGTAGGTCTTAGTAGTCTAACCACCGTATCACTATCCTGTGAACACTGAGGTCGTGAATTTGAACCCTGCAAGTGACAGGTGAGGTCGACTCCAATTTCATTTGACTACGATTGTCAGTTTTCCTGCCACAGGTCGATGGTTCTGTTCAGGCGCTCTGGCATCCTCCACCAATAACATTATTGACCTCCGTTAAATAGCCGATAATGCTGTAAGTAGCATAAAAACCAACCAATCTATTAATCAATCATTACAAATCATGTCTATAATTAAGTCAAATGTTAGCATGTTAAACAATGCAAACGTAAATAAAAACGTATAAAAAAGTATCCATAAGAGAAATTTTATTAAAGTTATTTGAAAGCTTTAACAGAAAGACTTATATGATAAAAATCATCCAGAATGAAAATTTGACCCGTCCCCAAATAGAAAAAAGACCAAAATGAATTTAATCGTAAAAACCGGTCTATTATAAATTCAATGCAGTATTGTTCGTTAACCTATTAAGCATAGAACAGACGCCCAAAATTCTATGAATGTTGCAGAAAGGTGTTATACTACACCAACGACAACAACTGAACTACATGCTCCTGACTTGTGACAGGCACATAAAGCATGTGGCGGGGTAAAACATGTTTGTGAGCGCTCAACCTTCCCCTAACCGGGGACAGTGGTGTTGCAGTACAACCAAAGAACAAACTATAAAAATCAGCTGAAAAAGGCTCAACTCATCAGATGGATACAAATAGAAATACATCTAACAAAAAAACACAAAGTACACGTGAACGGGTACTTAAACATCCCAAAAATAAAAAGTGCAGTTGCTCATATTCAATTTGACGCATTCCATCACAAAAAAAATACTGTTTAGTTTGGAGGCGACTCGAACACCTTTTTGAATATATAAACATATGCAGATTTGTTTAGATCGTAAATAAGACAACTACATGTATTTACCATAGACAAAATAACGTGGGTTTATAAAACTATAAATTGCCGCAATCCAATTACTAATGATTAAAACCTATACCATTCAGTAAGATATAAAAGCTCCCGAAATACAAAAAATAAAATAAAAACAGTCCAAACAAGAGCAACCGCGTTTTTTATGCTAAAACAATAATAAAAACACGAAAATAACAGACAAGAACACACGAAAATCATTTAAAAAAGTTTAAACTTATAGTGCTTTGCCATGATTATTTTCCTTACATTGTTATATGCGTAGAATGACTAGTTGATGATATTGATATTCATAGAATTGTCGTTACTGTTTAATACTCCAGAAAAGAATAACAGAGTTTTACAACATTCCAAAATGTTATAATCTCGGAAAAAGACTAAGGGCTTCCTACAACATATTTTACAGTATTACTAGATGTTGTATGATCGACCTAACTGTAGCAATAACTATGGACATCTAGAAATAAAGATAATAGTAGTGTTTCGGGTTAGTCGACCTCTCGTATGTGGAGGTGTGATTGGCATAGTTGACATAGAAAAATTCCACAGTCTCACTTCCGGTTTTTCGTTGTTAATGTCAATAATGTCGGCTGTAATGGATATTGATGTTTCCCAGTTCAAAAGAATACACATACCAGATCTCAAGACATTTCTTACAAAAGGAGGAATAACATGTAGTCTATATCGGAAGCAGCAGCTAGTTAGGTTATGTGAAATTGCCATTGAATTGCAATTGAAAGTTACGGAAACACAGGATGACTACAAAGATATGGACTCGTTTCGTAGAACAATAGAAATGAATTGGGCTAGATATGTTTTACCAGAACTATTCACGATTTTGAACTGGAATTCAGATTTGCGTGATTTGTCTTTGATAGAATCATACGACATTTTGATTTATCTGATGAAAGTTGGTCAATGGAACGAGTCACGTTTATCAAATTACAGGAGAGATAATTAATTTAATTTATACACATCCAATCACATTCATGATGTTAAATTGCATAAACTTGATAACACTGAATATTTCTATGTGAGAGCAGCATGTGTTCCCGAGACCAGACAGTCAGAAAACCCTTACAACCCCTGGGTTATTGTTGGAACAGAAGGCCATTTCAGAAGTGGTTGATGCACTTGTGTTGTGTAAGTTGTTTGCTTTTTACCTAAGAAGCTGGTATCATATCAGGCACGGCATTCAACGTATCAATAAATTTTTGATTACCATTATGAAAGAAATTAACAAAACCATGCAGCGTTCATTGCCTTTCTTAAAATAAATACACAATACATACCTCTGTCACAATTGGACATCACATGCTTATTAAAAGCCAAATTCATGCATGGTTCCTTGTTGAAGGCTGTATTTTGACCTTTAATTGCTAACAGTACTTTAAGTACATTGGGATGGAGAGTTGTCTCATTGGCACTCATTCCACATCTTATTATTTATAGAGATGTTGATTAACTTGAAATTTTGAAAATAGAAATCTTTGACTTGATAAATATATTGTTCAGCGTGAAAACAACTCTTTTTATCTGATTTAAGGTAAAAATTAACATAGAATATATCAAAATATGTTCAATCGTTAACCATTACACTGATATCGTATGTGCGAAATCCAACGATTTTCAGTTTATTTAAAAGCAACTTTGTGGGCAAATATAGAATAGTTATAATCCTAATATTGTATCTTT
The DNA here is from genome assembly GCA_017311375.1 of Mytilus coruscus. Lineage (NCBI taxonomy): Eukaryota > Metazoa > Mollusca > Bivalvia > Mytilida > Mytilidae > Mytilus > Mytilus coruscus. The sequence continues at coordinate 33,560,627 of CM029607.1, forward strand.
CTTTTTTTCAGTGATAATGGTACCTGCAAGCATATTACAGCTGTTCTGTTCTCATTAGAACACTTTTCAAGTAGACACAGAGACAGAAATATAGAAGTAGGTACTGATGTGCCATGTACTTGGGATCGAGCAAGAAAATTGCCATAACCAATGACAATTAATAAAATAGATATCAGGAATAACCCTTCATCTTCCTTGCCTGTCGAAACGCATTCTTTGATTTATACACCTTCAAAAGGTTTTAAATTTTAAAATCATCAGATAGAAATGCGTGTTTATAATTTGTGTAAAAAAAATAATTCTGTTTTTTCACACATTTTAGAAAATTCCAGTGATGAAAGTGATGGGGAAGTTAAAATCCCTATGTCCATGACACGATTAGCTCATAAAAGCAAAGATAATGGTAGTAACTTTTTAGATTTTATCATATTGTATCACGATGATGACGTTATACTCAAAATTCAAGCAAAAACATGTGGACAAGCTCAAAATCCTGAGTGGTTTTGTTTATAGAGTTGGAAGAATTACAGAACCTTTATTTCGTTCTGTTTAACAGTTTAAATTTGAAGATGAGAAAGACAATTAAATTTTAAGAAATATTTTACAGCAAAACAACAAAATAAATACACCAGCAATGGAATATGGAATAATCAATGAACCAATTTAGACATTTATACTTCCAGAACTACAAAAAGAAAACATAAAAGTGCTAAAATTACTTTATGTGGTCTTCATATATAAAGAAATCTAAACTACTTATAGGAGCATCACCTGATGGAATTATCAATTTTAAATATTGTGTAAAAAGGCTTGATTGAAATCAAATGCGGCTTTTCTTGTAACGATTCAACTCCACGAGAATATGAAGACAAACGGACAAAAAATATCACCTGTGTTTTAATGAAAATCAAAATGTATGCCTCAAACAAAGTTCGCCATGGTACACACAGATTCAGAGACAATTGGGAGTGTGCAATACAAAATGGTGTGACTTTATTTTTTACACTAATAAATCTTTTATCTGTGAAAGAATTTACTTTGATGAAGATTTTTTTGCTTCAATTGTTGACAAATGTGACAATTTTTTCCAAAAATATATTGAGAAAATACTATGCTATAAATAATTGCAATGAGACTTTCAACACATTCTTAAAGAAATAAAACTGAATTTTATGATGCAACATGTATTTTTAACTTTGTCTTCTTCATGTTTTAATCTGTTTTACTTTATATCTTTTTTTTTCAGAGTGAAAGAGAACAAATATTTCAATTTTCATTTTATTTTGTTACAATTGGTTTATCCAAGTTGCAAATGAATCCACTCACATTGACCATTTGATTGGCTAATGGTTTAAATTTAATGTCTATGACCTGAGACAGCATACGAAATAGTGTAAGCCTTCGAATCGATCGTTCTACATGCATTCTATGTTTTGCAATATTTGTGGTCTAAATAACATTTACTGCAGAAAGTCGTTTCCCTTTTCCACATTTACATTTCTTTGTAAACGGAGGAATCACTAAAATTGCCCTTCGTTCAGTCAATAAATCACGAATAGTAAATCTTCGATCAGCTATTATTTCATCACCAGGTTCAATTGAGTCAAGAAATCCACTGTGCTCTGTAATGTATATAACTGAAGTGTTACCACCCCATAAATCAGAGATTAATGAAAATGCTTCTGATGGAGTTATACAAACTAGACACTTAAAAGTGTAACGTTATGCGATTTATATGAACTGTAAGTTCTACTTTGAGCAGTAGGTGATTTCGGCTTTTCAATAAACATTTCCGTGCAGTCAATTATTCCAGTAGGTTTTGGAAAGCTGGTTTGAATTGATCTAGGCGTATACTTCCTTATTTTACGTCTGGATTGCCACTTAATGCAAAGTGTGAGAACCATATGAATGAGATTAATCCAAGTGGTAAATATCTGAGATACCCTTGATTCAGATACACAAAACAAGTCACCCAAAACAAATGATAGAATAGCAAGACGTAACTTCATTAAAGTATGAATATAGTCATTAAATTTTGAAAGTTTCCTCGGAGGTCCACTTTTGCATTTACACTCTGGTTATTGACATCTTTAGTAGATTGTTTACCGGACCAGTATTTCACTTTTGGTTTAGCTTCATTTAATACTTCTGCAAAATAAGTATACAATGTCATGAATGTTAACTTTATTAAAATCTGACACTGATTCAATGATTCTTAAGTACATACATCTCCTGTTTAAGAACCGTCCGAATTCATTATTCTCAGACACATAAAAAAAATTAACTTTGACCAATGAACCATGAAAATCAGGTCGATTTCATCTGACACCTGCCATACAGACATATATAAACACCTTAAAATTATTCATTATACCAAATATAGTTGTCCTATTCCTATAGTATCTTAAAACAGACAAATGCACAGAAATTTAAAATTGACCAATGAATCATTAAAATAAGGTCAAGGTCAGATGAAACTGGTCAGAAAAATATATATGTCTTACAATCATTCCATAAACCAAATATAGTTCATCTATTCCTTATAGTATCAAATCAGACCAAACACGAAAAAAGTATCAATAACTAATGAACCATGAAAATGATGTCAAGGTCAGATGATTGCTGTCAGACAGACAAGTATTCCTTACAAAAATAATTGACTTAATGCTTTAAGTATATAAGAAATTTACCAATTTGAAAACACATAAATTGAACTTTGATGACTGAACAATGAAATGAAATGAGGTCAAGGTCAGATGACACCTGCCAGTCAGACATGTTCACCTTACAATAGTCCATACACCAAATATAGAAGACCTGTTGCTTATAGTATCTGAGATACATGTATGAACTTGACCAAGAAAATTTAACCTTGTTCACTTATCCATGAAATGAGGTAATGGTCAAGTGGAAACTGTCTGACATGCATGAGGACTTTAGATGGTAGGCACATACTAAACAGTGTTATCCTATGACTTAATAAGAGAGAAATAAATATTACAAAAAAAAACTTTTTTTTACACGAAGCCACTGAAGTATGAAAATGAGGCCAAGGTTAATTTTCATATGACAGATAGAAAGTTCATAGTTCATAACATAAGGCCTCTATATACAAAGTATGAATCATCCAGGTCTTTTACCTTCTGAAATTCTTAGCTTTTAATTCAAGAGCTTTGGTCGCTAGATCACTATCATGAAGTCTGGGTTTCTGTGACAGAAGTCTAAATTTACATGTACATGCACAAGACTTACCAAATATTCCAATAAGTTGGGATTTACATGGCACTCCAGTATACTTCTTTACACTTTCATCATTTTTGTCACAATGTCCGCCACTGCCTCCCTGAAAAGAATATCTTTGTTTTTTTTTTCTAAATTATTCAATCTGTCAATGTCATCACCTGTCAGTATTGTTTAATGAGCCTGGTCCTTGTACTCAGATGTTTCAGCAATCTTGCTTAAGCTATATACATGATTACTGGTGGGTGTTGGGGTTGGTAAAATAACTGAAAAATATGACAATATATAGATATAAGAACATGCCATAATACAACTCACTTTAAATAAACAGTATGTCTAAAAAATGTTCAAATGTTAATTCTATATTTTTTAAGTCCTCAGGGAGATAAGTTATCAAGTGGACTTTTAAATTAAAACATAATAAACATAGGCACCATCATGTTTTTTTTTTTTTTTTTTTTTTTTTTTTCTCTAGAAAACTAATTGTAATGATTGGGTAAAGCATTTTCTGATAAAAGTTACATGTGTTTATAGAGAAAAACTGAATTTTACAAATCATAAAAATATATTCATACAAGTTTTCAAGTTTTTTAATATACAGTGTGTCTATCAAATTGTCTTGAATGGATAGTTGTTTCATTGGCAATTATGCCATATCTTTTTGTGTTTATAATAACCAGAAACAAATCAGAAGATTAAGTTTTTGTGGGTTGATTCTTTCTCATTTTTTAGCTCACAACCAAGTATAAACAGAGGATGTTTTCATAATCGCAATTAACAATCTCAGTAAATAGGTATTGCTATGCCAGAAAATTTAGTTCCTCAACCACAAATACAATGTACATGTAGTATAATAAATGAAAATTTATGCATAATAAACAATACCTTATCTAGGATTTTTATCTTGCTGCAAATTTTAAAATACACAAAAATGTTTTTTAAATTATCTAATATGTATTTTTACCTTCAGATAATTAGCATCGCCTTGTCTTTTTTTCATTAGTTGTCTGAACTGTGACTTCTTTACTTGCAGATGGTGGATAGTGGATACCTAACATTACATGTAGGATCTGATAAAAAACATATTTCATTGCATATATATAATGTCAAGTGTTTAACTTAATCAATGAAATTCTATAACTTTTAACATTATATAGAAATTTCACCTGCCTAGTTTTGACTCGAAATAAAAACATTTTAACGATACAATTGTACATGTATAGTATTCTCATGGGATTTTATAATTAAATCAACCTGTTTTGTCACATTTTCATTGACTTTATATTTATTCAATTATAATGTTTTGTTTCAAAAAGTGGGTCAGGTAGAGTAATCGCTGTGTCTGCATGTCTATACTTTTTAATGTTATGGAGTTTGCATCAAGGGTTTTTTTTTAAGTTTAAAGTGTTTATTCGTGGGTGTTTATTGGTGATGCAACATTTTTATGTGTATAAACTTTATACACTAACATCACCAAAGAAGCTACCTCCAATATTATGATTAACATACAAATGTACATGTGTACATATCTCTATCAGACATTTTCTTATAAATCTATTTTTAAAAATAATTTGAAACTTTTTTTTCTGTTTTGTTTTGTTAAGAATTGATTTATCATAGATACTTAATGGGGGTACCAAAAGATACTCATGCCCAAGCCCAAATTATGACCCATACATGTATCTGTTTTAATATCACAAGATTATAAGAGATTAATGTTTCATAGATATACCTTAAAACTTAATAGATGAGGATTGGTTCACATGTTCATCTGTTACATGGACATAATCATCATCAATATGCATTGTTGTTGAAGTCCTTGACCTGGCCCTAGATAGTTTTTTTCACCGTCTCTGATGCTGGAATACTCGTACCATATGGAGTTGTCATGTATTTAAAGTTATTATACGAAAAAAGCTCTGGATATGGATGTTCATTTGTAGGCTTACCGTCCACGAAATGAAGGGAACACACTCTTTGTTTAAAAGTGGGAACAAAATACGCATCGTCTCGTCTCAGCAACTTGAGCCACTTTTTCCGCAGTTTTCAGTTCTTCTTCTCAGTCGAAAAAGGATAAAAACGAACATTTTGTATATAGGGATACTTTTTCTGTCATCAGAGGTACAACCTTCTGCGGCACAATGGTACCATTCTGTGACTTTTTTCTCTTGTTTTGAATTCATCATTCAGCGCGTAATATCCGGAAGTAAACATATGGTGTCACGTGACTAAAACTACTTTAATATCTGAATAACTTCCGTATGGACATGACTCGAAACACTACTATTGAGGGACAGTTTTATGCTATATTGTCATGTTTATAAAATACCCTGAGTGGTTACAATAAGCCTCAATGTGGTAATAAGTTATTTTAAGGTGTTTGACGGACATTACCGTGCAGTTTGGCAACAATTATAAAAACCTTTCACAATAACTCACACCAGAATCATTAACTCAAATAACCGATATAGTACTTTCACATGGCGGTATTCTGGTCAACTACGTACATACTCAACGAGGCAGTCCTAATAAGTGTGAAGGCGTTTTTGGGGGCAGAGTCGTCATAATATAGAAGCTTTTACAAGGTTTCAGAAGACATACCAGTTTCAAAATGGCCTTGGTCTAATTTTTTTGAAAAACAGGTAAAGCATGCCTAAGTGTAAAAAATTACATACAATCCGACCAAGTATAGCATAGAAACGATCTCATATGCCGCGGAATAATGTGTTACGTCGAACCAAAGATCAGCTTAACAGGCAAATGAAGACAATGACCATGTATTCTACTATCATGAGGCATGTGGAAAGGGGCGATATAACGAAATAACCCAAGACAATCTACCTCGTGTTACTAGTAGGTTGAAATTTACTAAGGGTAATGTCTTGAAATCAATTTTGTAATGTACACACTGTTTGAATGATGACTTGTTGAATAAAATTCGAAATTACTTCTAACTATGCTTTATATAAGTTATCAAGGCTTGGTGTCGTGGCCTACCATATTTTGCTTTGTGGTATGGGTTTTGATAATTGTTTTAAGTAGTACGGTGATCTATAGTTGATAAATTCTACGTAATTAGGTCTTTAGTTGTCTAATTGGCGATTATACCACGTCTATTTATTTTTGTATACACTGTATTTTACTCATCACAGCGACATTTAGTAACACGTTTCAATATATAAATATTTTCTTTAGAAACATTGAATGCAAATTCGTAATGCACTTTCTTATATAAGTTTGTTTGTTCAGCTTAGTATTAACATGTTCAAACATCTGGATACGTCGACAACATCGTAAATAGCATACATTATTTCAACATGGTGGATGTCCCAAATTAGATGTCATGTTACAATCATTTTGATAGTGGCACATTAGAGTAAAAACAACTAAAATATCCCTTTATCTTTAATATTTTATTTCAAGTGTTATTTTATAGATATGACATTATAATAATCCTTTTTAGCGGCAGTACGGCTATGTATGTGTTTCCTTATACAATTGAATTGACTTCAGTTACGGATTTCTTTACAATTATGCATGTCTTTCTATATTGTGATGTTATACTATTGTTTCAGAAAAGGGAGAAGGTTTGTTACCACTCAAACGTTTAATCCCGTTGCAAATGTTTGCACCTGTCCTAAGTCAGGAATCTGATGTACAGTAGTTGTCGTCTGTTTATGTAGTTCATACGTGTTTCTCGTTTTTTATATAGATTAAACCGTTGGTTTTCCCGTTTGAGTGGTTTTACACTAGTAATTTTTGGGGCCCTTTATAGCTTGCTGTTTGGTGTGAGCCAATGCTCCGTGTTGAAGGCCGTACCTTGACCTATAATGGTTTACTTTTATAAATTGTTACTTGGATGGAGCGTTGTCTCATTGGCACTCATACCACATCTTCCTATGTCTATATTCAGCAAAACCAGATCACATTATTTAAGTATCTATACTCATTGTAATCCACTTTTATCGTCTTGTAGATAATTCGTTTTACAAAATCAGTTTTTAAAGTGTGAATTATTTTGCTGATTTAAAAGACCCGCTTTGATATTAGTTTGGAGCTTTCGTCGCAGTAATTCTTAAACAAAACCAATCAATATATCAATATTCAAATTAATTTATTTAATTTTGACCTTATGGATGAATTTAAATCAGCAGTGTTGCCAAACCTCTGATCTTCAGACTAAATCTGTCAAATTGCAGTATTTAAAATGTGAATTGTGATATGTAAAAAATGATAAACAATAATATAAATAAGTACAGTTAATTGCATGTTCATGATTTGAAGATAACACATATGTAATGTGCAATTGATATCAGTAAAAGTTGTCCGTGTAAGCTTGTAGTCTGCTCCTCCATTGCATTACACTCCATGTAGATCTTTCATTTTTATCTGTTCGCCTTTGTGGGACTCTTGTTTTGGAAGTAGTTTGAAATCCTCAAGCTTAGGACCTTCGTGTAAAATGCGTAATAGATACGACTCATCTGTAATTACCTTTTGGTGGAAAATTCTTATCGGTACTGATCCTATAAAATCTAATGTGTTTCCCTTTTCAATGAAGACCTTGAAAAAAGACCCACCATGCCCAGCTTTGTCTCTAGACAGCCAATACTTAGAGTCACCTATTCTCTTGAATTGCCGTCCATCATCATGCTTTTTGGTCATTTTTGATGTCTCTCTAAATTTATTCCACACGTAATCGTCATCATCACCTCCTACAAATGTAGAGATATGAAGTTGAGTTTTAAAGAATGAGGATGATGATATTTATAAAGCCGATCTTAATCATATCCACACCCACATATTTTTGATAATTTTAGAAGATAGAATCTAGACATTTGTTCTTTCGCATCTTATTTATAAACCACTGACTGAAAGTGTTGTCATCTACTACAATACTTTTTCGTTGCTAGTCAATTAAACGTCTTGCAAATAGCTAAAATACCTTTGAAACCTATACAGTTACAATCTTTCGGCAGCTATATTAAATTGACCTAAATTCTTTTCAAACTTTATTGGACTATTTTCCCATGCGCTTGAATCAACGCAAAAATCATCATAAACCGTCAAATTTTGAAGCTTATCTGGAAACAAATGTATCTTGCCACTATGCATGCACTACATGTACTCTCTTTTAACTTTGAAACGAAAAAAAGTCAACCCCGGTAACAAATCAATTCGACGACAGCTCGGACTGCATATGGAAACAACTTGGACAATCTATGAAGACAACTTGGACCGTCATACATTGCTTTTCTATTATTTGAACTGGTACCATTTATGATTTGAGTCAACTCAGTCCATACAGCATTTTACAAGAACTAACCCAAACGGTAGCGTATAATAATCTATAAAAGGCTTCAGTTTGGTAAAAGTTTAAATAATTCAAACAAAAAACCCAGCAGCCTCATTAATGCTGCAAATTCAACAACAAAAACTGTAAGTAGCTGTATTAATAGCTATAGGCAGATAACAATAAACTACAACCAATTAATTAAGGGCTAGAACACATAAACTGTCATACATAATGTAAAAGAATTTAACATGTCAGTGGTTGGTTAAAATGCCATACTTTGTGCTGATTAAATTGTAGAGGATATACTTTCGATCAGATGAATGGAATCAATGATATGGTAAGGAATACTCAGTAGATAACAGACGCTGTCTCTGATACCAATTCAAGTACAACTAAATAACTAAATGTATCCGTTTTATTTACCATGATTTCCTCCTCCATTTCCTCCTCCGCCTCCTCTATTTCCACCACCATTACTACCAACTCCACCTTGCCTAGCACCGACGACCCTGTTGGACGCTGAGTAACCACTAGCGGCATTTTTTTCAGAAATGGTGACCTTGGAAAACTGTGATTCTACGGAAGAAGTCGTTTCACCTTAAAAATTAGCAATAACTTTTATTTACATTAGATCCGGAATAGAAGAGAAAACAAAACGAATTAAAAACATTCATATAATAATAATCTCAAAATAACAAATAATGATAGATAACTAGAATAAAAATACAATACAATTAAGGTGCATCGTATGGTATTGACAAATTTGTTCGTTTGTACACCAAGAACATATTCTGAGTACAAAAGAATGTATAATTATGCTAATTAGAGAGCAATCTGCATACATTAAACAATATATCTTCCAGGTTGGGGGTAGTGCATTTTCTGACAACCTGGCAAATTCTCTCCTTTAGTAATAATGCTGTAAAATGATGACAATAAGTATTTTATAGTCATGACCGACTGTAATTTAGTTTAACTGTTTCGTCCATTCTGTAATTTTCTTCATTTAGTTATTAAAAAAAAACGCGATTCATGCAAAACTTTTATAAATATAGATTCTAACATTGGTACCATCGAATATTCAGATTTATGAAATTGAGATAGTTCAAAAATCAAGTCTGTCGGTCCTTAAGTCGTCATTTGAGATCAGCTGGGCACGCCCAAACTGATCTCAAAAACCTTACCATCACTATCATAAATCACAACGAGGGTTGGTCAAGGACCGACGCACTTGCTCGGGAATGTTTTTGGATAAGAAGGTTAAGGACAGTTTCCACAGAGAGAATTAATGAAAAACATAGAATGAGTCCTAACACCACTTGTTTCCTGTAACTCAGGCTTCAGTACAGGACTCTTACAGTTTTAAGGAATTTATTCCTCATCCTTAACATCAATATCGAAAAAATTTACCAGCGTATTGATTCGGGATAATTTGTATAACGATTTAAATTTTTATTTCAGTTTGACTACCACATGTCAAGATAAGAATCATTTGACATCTTCCTGATGAAGGATATTAGTTATCCGAAATATTTAACATTTGTTCATGATTTTACTTTTCTGGTGATGTTGTACCCTTTTAAACTTGCGTATTGTATATATATATATATATATATATATATATATATATATATATATATATATATATATATATATATATATATATATATATATATATATATATATATATATATATTCATAATTACTCTAAATATCTGCACAACTATGTTACATCTGCAAATTTGCGGAAGCAAATTTTTGTTCTTCCCTCGCCAGGATTCGAACTCATGCTATTGGGATATCGAGACAACACCGCCTGCACGGTGTCCAGCGCTCTAGACCACTCGGCCACCTAGACTGAACTAATAGTTCTGCTTTCGGTGGCCTAGTTTTACCTTTCCTCGTCATTAGAATCTAGAGTTGTAATACAGTACATGATATATTAGGCATAATGATGGAATTGATTGCAGATTAGCTAAATTATCTGTCCTAAAGGATCGTAAGATACAGTCACAGCAATAATTGTTTTGATAGGTAAGTCTAAACAAGTGACAACTCTACAACAGATACATCCATTGGATTGCCAGTGAGGGTGATATATATTGAGGATTGTCACTTCCCATTGATTCTAGAAATCAAAATGTTTGGGAACTAATTCTTATGAATGATTAGGCAATACTTTAGTGACAGAATTATACTGGTTTGTATTTTTTGCATTTTTACAATCACCAACACAGCAATAAATGTCAAAATTGATAGACTTACCATCATAACGTCTACCAGTAGAAGTATCGGATTGGTAAAAATCTGAAACAACACATTTTTCAAATTCAGCAAAGTTTCCCCAGTGAACGAGTTTTGGGTTTAAGCTTTTTGCTGTCTGAAAGCGTATCTTTGCCTCAGGTATATTCTTGTTGATAATATTGCATCTGCTTATTCCGAGATGAGCAATGGTAAATGTGTTGCATGAAGTTACAGCCGTATTGTAGTAAGGTTCTGCATTGGGTACTTGATGTTTTGTATAATAAATGTCGCCGACATGTTGATTTGACCAATAGCACCATGGCTTTTGTGTCTCACTGTTCTGTTTTCCTAAATCTATAGCTTGCGTGAGCGTAGGTAATGCAGCGTCGTGGGCATTTGCATAAAACTGTTTGGAACCAATGCAACTCCAAACCTCACCGCATTTAGGATAGGCTTTGACTGCATTTAATAATGTTCCCATTGATTTTTGTTCATTTCCTTCCATGGAGGCACTCATCGACTCTGCTATGTACTTTTGCGGACCAACACCATGTTTTTCTGCTCTTCGAAAGTCTGCTAATGCTTTTTCCTTTTGACCAATGATACTATATGCTTTTGCTCTCCAAATCGTAGCTTCAAAGTCATTTGGGTAGCTTTGCAGGTGCCGCGTAAAATGAGGAATTGATCCAGCCTTGTCGCAGCTGGCGAATGTTGCTAATCCAACACTTAAGCCTGACATTGTATTCAATATTTAGAGAAGGTAAAAATGTATTACTTCCCTCTTTATATGTAAATTTAGATCCTTGTAATTATCACGATATAGAAAGAAGATACTAGATATGGAACGCCATCGGTGACCCATGTGGTGCTGTGACGTGACGTGATTTAGTGAGGCAATTACTCTAAATGCCACATGTTAAGATATTCGGTAAGATAAATTCGTTACACAGTGTGCTAGTGACTTAATACGATATATATGGGGACAGTAAATTCCATATAGAGTTCGAGCTTCGCAATGGGGGTTATTGGAAAAAATATTCTGGCCTGGTAAGAACACAACAAATTTAACTTGCTTGATATAGGTTGAAAATGGATATTTAGCTTTTCAAAGTGTAGTAAATGGTTAGGTAGAAATACAAATAAATGTTTGAGCGGCATAAATTAGCCCGACCAGCAACAGGTGAAAATTTCCCAACACTCAACATATATAATGACAAAATAAAAACAAAATAATACAAAAGTGCACAAGCTGATATGTTTCGCCAGCTTTACTCACCATCGATTTTATGTTGAAAGGCTTAAAGATAAAGGTGTAGCTACATGTATCACATCAACTTATCATTTTTAAAGATCCACGACATTGAGGTGAAGTTCAGATAAATCCTGCCAGACAGACATGTACACCTTACAATGATTCCATACGACAAATATAGTTGACCTATTGCTTATGGTAATTAATAAAACAGACCAAAAGTTAAAAACTTAACATTGACCAATAAACTATGAAAATGAGATCAAGGTCAGATGAAACCTGCCAGACTGACATGTACCCCTTATTATCATTACATACACTCCACATAGTTGACCTACTGCCTATAGTATCTGAGAAATGGACCTATTCACGTAATTTTAACCTTGACCCCTGATCCAAGAAATGAGGTCGTGGTCAGGTGAACACTGTCTGATGGACATGTAGACTTTGCAAAGAACCCCTATACCAAATATAGTTATCCTATTACTTATATAAGAGAATTTCAAATGACAAAAAAAAAACTATAGTTTTGTTTCAAGTATTTGCTGATCCATGAAAATGAGGTCATAGACAATGGACATATATATGACAGACGGAAACTTTGTAACATAAGGTATCTGCATACAAAGTGTGAAGCATCCAGGTTTTTCTACCTTCTGAAATATAAAGCTTTATACAAAAATCCGCGCCAGATATTAATCCCTATGTCTCGCATACTTTCACTTGCGTCACAGGCGAGACAATAAAACTTCATCACGTAATGTACGAACGCCACACATCTCTGGCGTTTTATTACATTTCCTTGACTAACTTTATCTAAGTAAATGCATCGTGACATTTTACAAAAGCCAACACAAACGTATCCACTTAAAGTAAGGGCAAAACCTTACGAAGTCATCTCACAACGTAGGCCATATATCATGTTTTATCAAAATGTCATTTAGTAATTACGATATCATATAAATTTATATATTAAAACACCAATGAGTAATGTTAAAACCATATAATGTAATTGCAAAATAACACCAAGTAATATTGAAACCACATCAAGTATGTCAGAGCGCCACATAAGACAGTTGTGGCGCTCCATACCCTTTCGCAAACTAGTTTTATTAAAGGTAAATACACCTTCATATTTGACAAAAAATCAAACAAAACATATCATGTGGTATGAAATCTAAACAAACTGTTGATTTATACAACGTTATCTAAATCGGCCTGATTATATAACTATGTTAACCGATACTATACAAATAACTTACTTACCAATCTAGTTACTTTCGTTTGCATTAACTTCGAATTTGACTTTGATTTAAAATTGTATTAACAATGAGGTGCAAAACGAATTTCATTTTACATGTACATGGAATATTTAATTCTAGGTTTATTAATCATGACCGTTTAATGTTGAGTCAGGAATACAAATAGGTTACCCTGGACTTGCCTATATAGCAGTAAACCACATGCGATAGGATTGTGTCTGTTAGCTGAAGGGGTGTTTAAATACATGACAAGTCGATCTCATATAGGAATACAAATTTTAATTCCAACCTGAGATGGCTGCGTATTTATATATCACGTTTTGGCAAAATCCTATTAATACAGGTTTAATATCCGGATGGGGATAGTCCAGATGCCTTTATGTCTTTATCCGAGTCAACTCTTTCTTTAAAGAATTGCTATGTTCGAAATTTAAAAAAAAAACTTTAAACACCTGCATAATCATCTTTCTTAATTAAAAAAAAAATGTTTTGTTAAAATCCATTGTCCAGAAATATATCAATAAATGACTTTTCCGTGAATGGTCTTAAACGATTCAATATTATAAGCATATTATATTATACTTTTAAAAAATGACATTTAGTTACACTGTGTTTTCCATTCAGACCGGACAAGGCACAACTGAAACCCTTTTCAAGCAAGCCTAGGGCTTTGTCACCCAGTAAAAAAAGAAGAATACCCGAGGTAATCTCTCGAGTATCATTATGTACACAAATGTAGAATACTCATATTGAGAACTTAAAAAAGTCGAGCAAGAACAGATATGATGAGAAAGTTAAACATAATAGATTCTAATCTAACAAACTATTACTCATTGTTACTACATGTATAACACCATGTTTAAGCCAACATTTTCTACATTTCCTTGTATTTTAATATTTTTTGTTATTTTACCGTTTTTACAAGTATGGCATAAATGATGTAAGTCTTCCATCAACAAAAGCAAAAGCGTGTATGGATCTGCCTTCTCATAGTGTTGTTTTGGAGTGTTCAGTTCCATAAAGGCATTAAAGGTTCTCAAGCGTATTCCAAGAAATTTATTGTAAACCCGAATTGACTGAAATTGTTAAGTGTTTCTATGAATCAGGAATTATAAAACAATCTTTTGAAAGACAAAATGAAAAAAAAAAACTCCAGCAAAATTCTTTATTTTCACTTACAGATATATTGAAGTCCACTCATTTACCAACATTTTTGTTGGAATTAGAATGATCGTGCTTCATTTTTTAATCTTTTATTGATATTGACAGATATAGAACTGGGATCTATGACAAACATGATAATTTGAGAGTTCGTATTGCGAACGTCTCGTTTTCAGCAGTAGCATATCCTCTGTCCCGTTGTATGGCGTTTGCTTATGGGTCAATATCCCTAATGTACATAAAAAATCTCTGTGCAGTGATACTGGACATTAACTATTTGTGCTGACTGGAAGAGCAAAGAACCATTAAATAAAGGTGTAAAAACAATGGAGTTATTAATTGTATGCAAGGAGCTAACATTTCAAAGACAACTGATTGAGTGAAAGAAAGTTTTTTTTACCTCAAGAAGCCGCATCACAAAGGATATTTCGGGATGCGCTAAATTACGAAAAATTAATATCACTTCTTATCCCGAAAATTTAATCACATATGTCAGACCTGGGGTAATTGAAAATGTAATTTTGAAAGTAATTCAATGTAATGTGTAATTGAGCATATTTTTAATGACATATAATTGAAAGTAATGAATTACATTGCCTTTTTGCCATGTAATTATGAATTACTTTTCAATTACTTCAATTACATTTAAATAATTGCATGGAAATTTCAAACTTTTTGGCTTTTCTGATGCAACTGGTAAATTTTATTTTTCCTACATTTAGTATGCACTTGGTACTTTTTTAATATTTTTAAACATTTATCATGATGAAAAATTAAACATTTCTTGATATTTCATTAATCATCATAGCATGTATAATTATTAATAATCTGTATTGGTATTTAATTCATTAATTTTTCACATGTTTACAAAAAAATGTAAAACTAAAAGAAAGCCAATTTATTTACATGCAATTTGTAAATATGTTGTTCTAACAATTAACAATAATCTTAGCCTCAGGTTATCCCTTTCACTTAACTAATTATTAAGTACAAGTTTATCCCTTGATTAAAATGCCAAAGACAATGTTTTTTAAACCATCATATTTATATGTTACAATCTGTACAGATGGATATCATTTAAACACAAAAATTTCAAATACAGCAGTCAAAACATACAAGAAAGGAGCCCAATATATTTGCCAAAAGACAAGTCTGGAAAATGCTACCAGTACTCTTCTGTAATTAATACAAGCTTTAAAGTTACTTCAAATTTCACATAAGGTACATCAGAAAACCTTTAAAATTTAGATTAACATGTTTATTATACGTAGAAACGTGAAATTTTAAGAAATTTATTTTAAGAATAAAAATATATTAATTTGGATCTATATAACACAAATCTTGTTGAAAATTGCACGTATATTAATATCTTAACTGTCGTCACCTTTGAAATTTTAGAAATGTACCAGTTCATAACGCACATTATTATTTTTATTAGAAGCATATCTAAGAGTCTCTGTTGTAAACACCTATATAACCTACGTCATTTTGAAATTTTAGAATTGTACAAGAGTTGTTGTGATCGGTTTTAGTTGTATAAATTTCAAGATTGTTTTAGTTAAATCAGAATAGATTGACATCATTCATTTTACATCATAATCATACTGATGAAGGATATCTGTTATCCGAAATATTTATAGATACTTGCATTTATTGTTTCCTTTTTTTAATATTGGTGTTGTTTTGTACACTTTTTAGGCATTTATATAAAACAACGTTCAAACCTATGATTTCTTGGTAGAGGGATCTAAATATAGCACAAACAACATTTTCTAAAAGACCGAAAAAGTGAAAAAGTATATTTAAACAAAACGAATTTGATTAACAGGTCGAACAACGGATGTTCTTAAACCCTGCTGACTGCCATTGGCGATTGCCAAATAAACGGATCACAAGATGTAACAAAATGGATCTTTATTATTAATTAAATACCAAACAGAAAACAATAAACTTGAGGAAAAGATGGTATACCGCAAACATGATGTGCAAACATTTGTACACCATATCCGGATTTCGACAATTAATGTCTCTTCAGTGATGTTAGGAATCGAAACGGTATTTGGAAGGCCATATAATTTACATCAATTTAGGATAGACTCTTGAATTTTGAAGAGTCGGAATAGGATGAACGGATCATATAAACCCGAAGGTAAATATAATACAAGCCCAAACGAAAAAATATAAATAAGTCTAAATTGAAAACAACGTTCAAACTTATGATTGCGTTGGATAAAAGCCGCAATTTTTATACGTGTGCATGCAAAACAAATTTCTTGGTAGAGGGGTCTAAATACAACACAAACAACATTTTCCAATAGACCAAAAAAATGAAAAAGTATATTGAAACAAAACGCATTTGACTAACAGGTCGAACAACGAATATTCTTAAACCCTTCTGACTGCCATTGGCTATTGTCAAATAAACGGATCACAAGATGTAACAAAATAGATCTTTATTATTCATTTAATACCAAACAGAAAACAATAAACTTGCGGAAAAGATGGTATACCGCAAACTTGAGGTGCAAGAATTTGTACACCATATCCGGATTTTGACAATTAATGTCTCTTAAGTGATGATAGGAATCGAAACGGTATTTGGAGGGATCATATAAACCCGAAGTTAAATATAATACAAGCCCAAACGAAAAAATATAAATAAGTCTAAATTGAAAACAACGTTCAAACCTATGATTGCGTTGGATAAAAACCGCATGTTTTATACGTGTGCATGCAAAACAAATTTCTCGGTAGAGGGGTCTAAATACAGCACAAACAACATTTTCCAAAAGACCAAAAAAGTAAAAAAGTATGTTTAAAAAAAAACGCATTTGACTAACAGGTCAAACAACGGATGTTCTCAAACCCTGCTGACTGCCATTGGCGATTGCCAAATAAACGGATCACAAGATGTAACAAAATGGATCTTTATTATTAATTCAATACCAAAAAGAAAACAATAAACTTGCGGAAAGATGGACACCGCAAACATCAGGTTCAAAAATTTGTACACCATATCCGGATTTCGACAATTAATGTCTCATCAGTGATGTGAGAAATCGAAACGGTATTTGGAAGGCCATATAATTTACCTCAATTTAGGATAGACTCTTGAATTTTGAAGAGTCGAAATAGGATGAACGGATCATATAAACCCGAAGGTAAATATAATATAAGCCCAAACGAAAAAATATAAATAAGTCTAAATTGAAAACAACGTTCAAACTTATGATTGCGTTGGATAAAAACCGCAATTTTTATACGTGTGCATGCAAAACAAATTTCTTGGTAGAGGGGTCTAAATACAACACAAACAACATTTTCCAATAGACCAAAAAAATGAAAAAGTATATTGAAACAAAACGCATTTGACTAACAGGTCGAACAACGAATATTCTTAAACCCTGCTGACTGCCATTGGCTATTGTCAAATAAACGGATCACAAGATGTAACAAAATAGATCTTTATTATTCATTTAATACCAAACAGAAAACAATAAATTTGAGGAAAAGATGGTATACCGCAAACTTGAGGTGCAAAAATTTGTACACCATATCCGGATTTTGACAATTAATGTCTCTTAAGTAGATGATAGGAATCGAAACGGTATTTGGAGGGATCATATAAACCCGAAGTTAAATATAATACAAGCCCAAACAAAAAATATAAATAAGTCTAAATTGAAAACAACGTTCAAACCTATGATTGCGTTGGATAAAACCGCATGTTTTATACGTGTGCATGCAAAACAAATTTCTCGGTAGAGGGTCTAAATACAGCACAAACAACATTTTCCAAAAGACCAAAAAGTGAAAAGTATGTTTAAAAAAAAACGCATTTGACTAACAGGTCAAACAACGGATGTTCTCAAACCCTGCTGACTGCCATTGGCGATTGCCAAATAAACGGATCACAAGATGTAACAAAATGGATCTTTATTATTAATTCAATACCAAAAGAAAACAATAAACTTGCGGAAAGATGGACACCGCAAACATCAGGTTCAAACATTTGTACACCATATCCGGATTTCGACAATTAATGTCTCATCAGTGATGTGAGAAATCGAAACGGTATTTGGAAGGCCATATAATTTACCTCAATTTAGGATAGACTCTTGAATTTTGAAGAGTCGAAATAGGATGAACGGATCATATAAACCTGAAGGTAAATATAATATAAGCCCGAACGAAAAAATATAAATAAGTCTAAATTGAAAACAACGTTCAAACTTAGGATTGCGTTGGATAAAACCGCAATTTTATACGTGTGCATGCAAAACAAATTTCTTGGTAGAGGGGTCTAAATACAACACAAACAACATTTTCCAATAGACCAAAAAAATGAAAAAGTATATTGAAACAAAACGCATTTGACTAACAGGTCGAACAACGAATATTCTTAAACCCTTCTGACTGCCATTGGCTATTGTCAAATAAACGGATCACAAGATGTAACAAAATAGATCTTTATTATTCATTTAATACCAAACAGAAAACAATAAACTTGCGGAAAAGATGGTATACCGCAAATTTGAGGTGCAAGAATTTGTACACCATATCCGGACTTTGACAATTAATGTCTCTTAAGTGATGATAGGAATCGAAACGGTATTTGGAGGGATCATATAAATCCGAAGTTAAATATAATACAAGCCCAAACGAAAAAATACAAATAAGTCTAAATTGAAAACAACGTTCAAACCTATGATTGCGTTAGATAAAAACCGCATGTTTTATACGTGTGCATGCAAAACAAATTTCTCGGTAGAGGGGTCTAAATACAGCACAAACAACATTTTCCAAAAGACCAAAAAAGTAAAAAAGTATGTTTAAAAAAAACGCATTTGACTAACAGGTCAAACAACGGATGTTCTCAAACCCTGCTGACTGCCATTGGCGATTGCCAAATAAACGGGTCACAAGATGTAACAAAATGGATCTTTATTATTAATTCAATACCAAAAGAAAACAATAAACTTGCGGAAAGATGGACACCGCAAACATCAGGTTCAAAATTTGTACACCATATCCGGATTTTGACAATTAATGTCTCATCAGTGATGTGAGAAATCGAAACGGTATTTGGAAGGCCATATAATTTACCTCAATTTAGGATAGACTCTTGAATTTTGAAGAGTCGAAATAGGATGAACGGATCATATAAACCCGAAGGTAAATATAATATAAGCCCGAACGAAAAATATAAATAAGTCTAAATTGAAAACAACGTTCAAACTTAGGATTGCGTTGGATAAAACCGCAATTTTATACGTGTGCATGCAAAACAAATTTCTTGGTAGAGGGTCTAAATACAGCACAAACAACATTTTCCAAAAGACCAAAAAGTGAAAAGTATATTTAAACAAAACGTATTTGACTAACAGGTCGAACAACGGATGTTCTTAAACCCTGCTGACTGCCATTGGCGATTGCCACATAAACGGATCACAAAATGTTAAAAATGGATCTTTATTATTAATTAAATACCACACAGAAAACAATAAACTTGAGGAAAAGATGGTATACCGCAAACATGAGGTGCAAAAATTTGTACACAATATCCGGATTTCGACAATTAAGGGCTCTTCCATGATGATAGGAATCGAAACGGTATTTGGAAGGCCATATAATTTACCTCAATTTAGGACAGACTCTTGAACTTTGAAGAGTCGAAATAGGATGAACGGATCATATAAACCCGAAGGTAAATATAATACAAGCCTAAACGAAAAATATAAATAAGTCTAAATTGAAAACAACGTTCAAACTTATGATTGCGTTGGATAAAACCGCATGTTTTATACGTGTGCATGCAAAACAAATTTCTTGGTAGAGGGTCTAAATACAGCACAAACAACATTTTCAAAACCCCAAAAAGTTAAAAGTATATTTAAACAAATCGCATTTGACTAACAGGTCGAACAACGGATGTTCTTAAACCCTGCTGACTGCCATTGGCGATTGTCAAATAAACGGATCACAAGATGTAACAAAATGGATCTTTATTATTAATTTAATACCAAACAGAAAACAATAAACTTGCGGAAAAGATGGTATACCGCAAACAAAAGGTGCAAAAATTTGTACACCATATCCGGATTTCGACAATTAATGTCTCTTCAGTGATGTTAGGAATCGAAACGGTATTTGGAAGGCCATATAATTTACATCAATTTAGGATAGACTCTTGAATTTTGAAGAGTCGAAATAGGATGAACGGATCAAATAAACCTGAAGGCAAATATAATACAAACGAAAAAATATAAATAAGTCTAAATTGAAAACAACGTTCAAACCTATGATTGCGTTGGATAAAACCGCAATTTTATACCTGTGCATGCAAAACAAATTTCTTGGTAGAGGGTCTAAATACAACACAAACAACATTTTCATAATTGGCAAAAAAAATGAAAAGTATATTTAAACAAAACGCATTTGACTAACAGGTCGAACAACGGATGTTCTTAAACCCTGCTGACTGCCATTGGCGATTGTCAAATAAACGGATCACAAGATGTAACAAAATGGATCTTTATTATTAATTTAATACCAAACAGAAAACAATAAACTTGCGGAAAAGATGGTATACCGCAAACAAAAGGTGCAAACATTTGTACACCATATCCGGATTTCGACAATTAATGTCTCTTCAGTGATGTTAGGAATCGAAACGGTATTTGGAAGGCCATATAATTTACATCAATTTAGGATAGACTCTTGAATTTTGAAGAGTCGAAATAGGATGAACGGATCAAATAAACCTGAAGGCAAATATAATACAAACGAATAAATATAAATAAGTCTAAATTGAAAACAACGTTCAAACCTATGATTGCGTTGGATAAAACCGCAATTTTATACCTGTGCATGCAAAACAAATTTCTTGGTAGAGGGTCTAAATACAACACAAACAACATTTTCCAATTGGCCAAAAAAATGAAAAGTATATTTAAACAAAACGCATTTCACTAACAGGTCGAACAACGTATATTCTTAAACCCTTCTGACTGCCATTGGCTATTGTCAAATAAACGGATCACAAGATGTAACAAAATACATCTTTATTATTCATTTAATACCAAACAGTAAACAATAAATTTGCAGAAAAGATGGTATACCGCAAAATTGAGATGCAAGAATTTGTACACCATATCCGGATTTTGACAATTAATGTCTCTTAAGTGATGATAGGAATCGAAACGGTATTTGGAGGGATCATATAAACCCTAAGGTAAATATAATACAAGCCCAAACGAAAAATATAAATAAGTGTAAATTGAAAACAACGTTCAAACTTATGATTGCGTTGGATAAAACCGCATTTTTATACGTGTGCATGCAAAACAAATTTCTCGGTAGAGGGTCTAAATACAGCACAAAGAACATTTTCCAAAAGACCAAAAAGTTAAAAAGTATATTTAAACAAATGGCATTTGACTAACAGGTCGAACAACGGATGTTCTTAAACCCTGCTGACTGCCATTGGCGATTGTCAAATAAACGGGTCACAAGATGTAACAAAATGGATCTTTATTATTAATTTAATACCAAACAGAAAACAATGAACTTGCGGAAAGATGGTATACCGCAAACATGAGGTGCAAAAGTTGTACACCATATCCGGTTTTCGAAAATAAATGTTTCTTCGGTGATGTTAGGAATCGAAACGCTATTTGGAAGGCCATATAATTTACCTCAAATTAGGATAGACTCTTGAATTTTCAAGAGTCGAAATAGGATGAACGGATCATATAAACCCGAAGGCAAATATAATACAAGCCCAAACGAAAAAATATAAATAAGTCTAAATTGAAAACAACGTTTAAACCTATGATTGCGTTGGATAAAAACCGCAATTTTTATACGTGTGCATGCAAAACAAATTTCTTGGTAGAGGGTGTAAATACAGCACAAACAACATTTTCCAAAAGATTAAAAAATGAAAAGTATATTTAAACAAAACGCATTTGACTAACAGGTCGAACAACGGATGTTCTTAAACCCTGCTGACTGCCATTGTCGATTGCCAAATAAACGGATCACAAGATGTAACAAAATAGATCTTTATTATTAATTTAATACCAAACAGAAAACAATAAACTTGCGGAAAAGATGGTATACCGCAAACATGAGGTGCAAAAATTTGTACACCATATCCGGATTTCGACAATTAATGTCTCTTCAGTGATCTTAGGAATCGAAACGGTATTTGGAAGGCCATATAATTTACCTCAATTTAGGATATATATATATAAATCAATGTAATTGTGATGTAATTAATTACATTTAAAATCAATGTAATTAAAATGTAATTAATTACTTTGAAATGTAATTGACCCCAGGTCTGACATATGTGAAAATGTTTCCGCTTCGAAACGAGTCATCAAACATACAGTAGTTTACGACATTGGCAGAGGAATTGAGAAAAAGTGTACCATTACCGCCTTTCTTAAATGAATTAAGCATCTTGACCCATATCTCCATTGCATATTCACATAACTACACAAATTAATGCGCAAGAACGGTTAATGAGAAAGAACGAGCGAAATGTGTAGATCCCCCAGTTTTTGGTGGGGTTTGTCCTGCTCAGTTTGTTGTGTTTTATAGACTTTCTTATCTTGTGGTAGTTTTTAGTTTTTCCCCATGACATTGTTTTTAATTTATTGTATTGACTACACCTTATTTATGTTCCGTCTCTGTTGGATAATTTCTTTTGAGTCAGGTGCACACTCCTGTAAGGTGAACATGTACAATTGGTTGTTCGATACTGTGTGTCTCAACTTATAATCAGAAATTTTAGGATGTTTTAGATCTTAACATATCAGAATCGGCATCAGGTGACGCATGTATATCAGGAGACGCTTTCTCAGTCAATACCAGTAGTTCCACTTCGTTTAAACACTACTGCACAGTCACCCATTAATTGGCCATTAATAGCTACCATTAAATTACCATTAAAATTTCATTAAAAACCCATTAAAACCCCTTAAAGGTACATATTTAAGACCCATTAAATCAATGTTCCTTATGTTAAAACCATTAAACTACAGATAATGGCCTTGAATTTTGACAATATTAAACCCATTAAATATATATTTAATAGTCATTAATCAGGACAAAATGAAAGCCATCAAAATTCTGTTTAATGGGCATTATTTTGACAAAATAAACCCCAGTAAAAACTTATTTCATGGCCATTACATTGTAGGTTTCAACCCATGAAATTTACAACCAAAATTTAATGCCCATTAAAACAGTTCTATTTAACGCCCATTAAGAAACAATAAATTAATGGTCATTTAAAAAAATGATGGGAAATTAAAACTTAACAGCCATTATAGGTACAATATTAAGACCCATTAAATCAAAATTACCGAAATTAATGGGTATTGGCCATGTTTAATGGCTTATTTGAATGGCTGTCAAATTCCCATTAAAATAAAATAGCCTTGTATTTAATGATCCTTAAACTTCCATTAAAATTAGTTGATAGCAAACTTGTTGACTATTTTTAATGGCTGTTAAAATCCATTCCCAGTATAATTGTACCCCTTCACCTATCACGACGTGCATTGTCCACTAGCACTTTAAAGTAAAGTAGTCCATTGTCTTAATTGTAATGGATACTCAATCAATGTTCACCATGGTTTACTGATGCTCGCTATTCAGTTTCAATAATTACAAGATTTTCTTAATCTCATAATACTTGTAAGGCGTGTTAAAAGAAAGTTGAGGGTTTCCCCACGTACTCTATTTTTTATACAGAAAATACCAACCCTTAGATTTTTTTTATAATTTTTTTTACATTGAAGCAGTGTTAAAACCCCAAATTTCCTCCCATATACACAAGGTATAAAAAATCAAAATTTTGGATTGAAAAAATAATTTAATGCTTGGTTTGTATAGTACAAAACAAATCTTGCTTGCTACAACACTCCTCCCCTTCCCTTGAAAATCAAAACGGTATGTGCCTTGGCTTATGGTATTCAAAGAAGATAATAATGAAAATCTGACAAGCGAACATTATTAAACAGTGACTATGGTCAGCTTAAGCCTCACCCACAAAACTGAAAACTAATATTAGAATTATGTGTCAGATATAAAGGATACAGGTAAACTTCTTTTCCTTTCTGTAACTAAACTTGCTGTCTCCGTTCTTTCAACAAGAATTGCTGGATAAAGGTAACTGAAGTCTGCATGAAATCTGTACAAAAAAATCCACAAAGAATCAATTGTTCAAGACGTTATGAAGCAATAAATTCCATAGAAACATTATTGCATATATATATATATTACATTTGAAGCCATGTGGAATAAGATTGATTACCCCCTCCCTCCCCCTTTTTTTATTGCCTGAAGGTAAAACTGGCTGCTTATAATTTTCACCAAGGAATCATTCGCAAAATTCAATTTAATTTTTACATATCTACCAGTTATACCTGTTACAAATATGATAACAATTATTCATTGTTGTGTATAATAATAAATAACTATTTCCAGTTTATGCTGCCAGACTTTCTGGTGTTGATTAGGTCAAATTAAACCTATAAAAAATTCAATATACCTCAACAAATCATATTTTATAATCATTATATGTTAAATTAAATTTTAAATATACTTATCTGAGAACATCTTCAGATCGGATTTTCCATTTGGAATCTCCATGGCCATCAGCCATGTCAGCGTATTCACATTTTGATGACGTAGTTGATCAGTACGTTCACACCAAAGTGTCAATCTCGCCTCATATTATATCGGCCCGAAGTTGATTCGCCCCCGAAACGGTATTATAAGAAATATATCATTGGTTGTCGCATTAAAAACATTTTTCAACTTGATCAGTTTTTAAAACGTTTTCAAATAACAAAAACTTGTATTCATCGGCAACGGGGTTCATTGGATGGACTAGTGACCGCATTATCTAGGACGGTAAATTTGCATTGGGTCGTTCTGTTCAGTACAATCACAAAATAAAAATAACACGTGGTCATGACTTGTTTACATTTTACATATGTTGAGAAAACAACGGTTACGATGGACCATTTATCATTGATCTGATATTTTTCTAAGTTCTGTATATGCCGGACGACAATTAAAAGTAAGGCACATATGTGAACTTGGGGGAAATCAGAATTTACATCTTTAGTGAAAGGAAGAGAGACTTGTTGCAGCGTACCAGTGTACCAATGTAAAAAGAAACGGAGTAAGATTTAATTAGTAAGAGGAACAAATATATAGAAGAAAACATTCTATTTAAAATCAGCACTTATTTATGCGTAAACAATTAGCATAATAGTAATTCTTTATTAGACAACGATGTACAAAAAATATGCATAAACTTCTTGTATGCGTATAATCCTCTATAAGGAGCATTAAAAGTTATGGCGTAAAGGAGAATATTTTGCTGTCTTTTTAGGCACTGATTAATGTGAGCATTTGCCCCAAGGCATTTGCCTACCCAGTTCCCAAACCAGGCCCTGACCGGTCAAACTACCATAAATTTAACCTTATCCAAAACATAATTCAATGCAATGAAATAGATCTTACAATCTCATACACTCACCTGAGATTCTGCAATCAATTGTCTGTATATATGATATTTTTTAAAGTTCTTTTGTATTCCGGAATACGATAAGCGTGGCATATTTATTTGGAGAAATATTCAGAATTAACGTTATAAATATTGAGAAAAGAAAATGTAAGGCCACCACGCTCTACTTGGAAATAACATCGTAAGTTCCCAAATCAATTATTATCTAAAGCGTTTCTCTGTCATAATATTCAAACATGTTTAATCAAGAGCATCGTTGATGTTTGGACTATATATTAAAGCATGATAAGTGCCAATTCTGTGATAATTGATGCCACACCTAATATGAAACATTTTCAAAGCTGTGCTATTAAATATTAAAAATCAAAACATGTACGTAGTTCGGTTGCCAATTAGCTAGAAAACTATAAAATCCAATATACATCAAACGCAAGTTCAAATATTTGGTACCAACTGAAATAGAGTACTAAATTACAAAATCAGTAATTAATCAAACCAACACAAATTGGCATGATCAAAGAGTAGCCACACCATCAAACAATAAACGGCAATCAGTGGTGAAAGCTAGAACAGACTACATAAGATGTGTTACAATTCATGGTATGGAATATTTATGATGGTCATTAATTAATTATTGTATTAACAGGAAATAATTTAATGGCCATCGAATATTAAATTTGAAATTTTATTGAATTGGACACTTTTAATGGCCATTACATACAATTAATGGCCATTACATGTTAACGCTTGAGACAAACAGGATGGATATTCCTTTTCGGTCATCATATTATATGTGTTAGTAATTAATTGGCATTAAATTACCATTAATTATTTTCATTTCAAAAATAATGGCCATGATGTAAGAACAAGTTTTGTTAAAGTTATAATAATGACTATTTAATGGCATCATAACTAGATTGACCTGATTTAATGACAATTAATTAGGATTATAATGGGTTTTTTCAGAACCCATTAAAAATGTCATTACAAACTTTGACAGGACTTTTAATGGGTCTCTGCGATTTTAACAGGATTTTAATGGGAATTTAATGGTTTGACGTTGCAGTAGTGAAAGTTTATAATTGAGAATGGAAATGGGGAATGAGTCAAAGAGAGTACAACCCGACCAAAGAGCAGAAAACAGCCGACAGCCGCCGATGGGTATTCAACACTGCCCCTAAACAAAATGTGTACTAGTTCAATGAAAATGGACGTCACACTAAACTCCAAAACACATAAATGAACAAAAATTAAAAAAAACACACAAGACTAACAAAGTAAAGTTTCTCGATTTTCTCATTGTTTTGTTTTTACCTCGATTTTTATATTCTAAATGAATTTACCTCCAGTTTATCATTCTCTGACATATACTTAAAGGGGCATTAGCTGTCAAATTCATGTTCACCGATTGAACCCAAATTCTCATATTTGATTTATAACATACTAAAACGTATATCCTAATTATAAAAAGTCAAAAATAAACAATTTAATTTGCATGGACTCTATAATATGTATCAGCATTTCGTGTGTATTTTAGTCTACACGCCATCTAATTGACCATCGAGGTGACATACAAACTGCCGACGGTCATATACTAGTAACCCAATATAAACATAAATATATATACTGTTTATAAATAAATAGCTACACGATTAATTTGATTTTTAATACGGATGCAATGAATTCGAAATATTCACTTGCAAGGGGATAATTCATCGGCGACGTTTCTTAGCTTATTCTGATAAAATTGAACCAAACTGGTTGTTAAAAGCGAATTATTATTTCACAATTTCACTCACTTTCCTTAATGATTGAACAAAACTAGAATCATATTTTCATTTTGTTATATCTTGTAGCTAATACCCCTTGACATGTAACTATCACCATATGGTCTTTTCAAATAAAATTCTTTGACAAATGATATCTAATGAATGTAATTTTGTACATTACTAGTAAAATAAAAGTAATAAATTAATTTATCAATTCTTTGTCCTTTAATTGTATTGCACTCTAAACAGAAAAAAATTATTTATGTTGATATGACAAGTATTATAGATTATTTACAATTCACCACTACAATACCACAGTTTATCACTTGTTGTGTTAATCTTACCCAAAAGGAAATAATTTTTACACAGCTTTTAGTTCGTATCTACGATTACACAATGGGTAATATTATAATCGAGCAAAATAAGCATTTTCGAATTGTTTGGAAATCCGGATGTGTTCGCTTTACAAATATCTATAGATGGCCGCATTCTATGATATAAATTCGACTTGTTAATTGTAACAAAATGTTTCACCGATATTCGTATATCTGTAACATATAATTGAATATATTTTATCATTGAGGCCTATTACGGAAAAATCAGCCGACACAATAATATTAGATTTGCAGTGTATCAATAAGGGATCTCGGTCAATGGGGTTATAGTACATGTACGAACGAAAAAAAAAAGTGTAAATATTTCCGGTTTAAATTTTAAACCCCTGATATAATTTTTTGTGTATTGATGGATCATACAATTTTTTGCTAATGTGTGATGTTAATTTTGTAACTTTAGATGACAACGTAAACATTCAAGTTATGCTTCGTACTAAAACAAAGAAACTTGTCTTGTAAGAAGGTAAATACCCTTTTATGATCCTGTTTATCTTCTAATTTTCGCTAAATGGATAAAAATCATCTTTCAAGGGCAATATAACTATTATATGCGGTGAAATGACGATTTTGGTCATATTGACTTATTTGTCATTTCAGGGCCTTTTAAAGATGACTATCCGGTATGGGCTTTGCTCATTGTTGAAGGCCGTACGGTGACCTATAGTTGTTAATTTCTGTGTCATTTGGTATCTTGTGGAGAGTTGTCTCATTGGCAATCATACCACATCTTCTCTTTTATATCATTTGTAGATATTATTGTTCTGATAATTTTTACTATTAAGGAGTTTGGAAATTCGTAAATGAGTCTTATTTACTCTTTTTCCATAGAAATGTAAGTGTGGATATCTTTTTTCTGCATTTTCTACCTTACAACATGTAAGTTGTTGTTGTAAACATAATCTGAACAAACTGGTTGAGAATTACAATTTAAGACAATAATAATATATTGTCAGCTTCACTGAAATAGCGGATTCCTAGTTTATTGGTTTCCTTTAATTACCGATTGTGTGGAGCTCTCTTTGTTTTCACTATTTTCACATTTACTTACCGATTGTGAAAATTGTTCTCCTCACTAGTGAAATATCTGTTCTCGGCAAAGATTGGTCGAAATTTATTCATGGCGTCAAATTTTCTTGCTTTCTTCTGAATTTCCTATTGTGACGTCACGAAAAAGGCGATCATGCCTGATGACGACACATACAAAGAACACAACCTTCTGCAAATCTTTAAAAGGGAAGGATAAAAATCATAAGAGAAACAGATTCCATCACTTTAACTCGTGTATTACGATATTTCTCCACCCTCAACATTTAATGTTAATTATTTAAAAAGCTCGGCAAGCCTCGCGCTTTAAATATTAAAATTTCACTGTCTCGAATGTAGAAATATCGTAGCACACTAGTTGCAGTGTTGGAATATATATTTCTATATCTATGTTCTCTCATTTTGCTGTCTACCACGTCTTCCACGACCTATATCTCTACCTTTTCCTATTCCTCTTTGATATCCATTAGCCTAAACGGTATCCTTTCTTTCTGTTTGTAAATTACCTTGATAAAACTGCTATTTAATTAAAAAAAGAAATTATTTATTGAAAATTCACTTGGAAACTTAACGTATTTACTAAAGAGAAAACTCTTAACAATCGTATGTCTGTTCTATGTTCCTTTTAATTTCTCCAAAGATGAACAACTGGATTTTCCCTTTTTGCTGTACCGAATACTCAAATAACAAACAAAATAAATGTTCTTACAAAACAATCATGGTATATTTTTACACACTCTAGAGGCGGTGTGAATCAGATGACTCCAAAATCTGTAGAGAAGATATATCTTAGCCTCTCTCCGTGTAATCATATATTCTTAAAAGAAAAACGTCTTTTACAACCTTTACACAAGTATTCCTAACTCTAAACGTATAGACAAATTAAAAAAAAAATCTAACTTTGCTTCATAAAGAGAAACGACCAGACTATATTATCCAATTATAGCCTTTGTATGAAGTCCGAGGTCGATATACTTCTTTTGGGTCGATATATCCTGTATTGACCTCATACAAAGGCTAAAATTGTTATATTATTAATTTCCGGCCATATTTGTATCTAAATCGTCATTGCATTATATTCTCTTTTTTCGATCATTTAATTTTGTTTGAATTTTATAGATATCTTATTGCCTCTTTGACAATAACAACTTATAGTTGTTATTTCAATGACTTCTGTTTTTTTTTTTTTTTTTTTTTTTTTTTTTGTACATCTTATGTATTTGAGGATTTATTTTTAAATTAATTGATCATAAATATACAACTTTTAAAACTTTTAAAAATATCATGAAATTCATTAGATGACGTCGCAAAAGTATATCGGTTTGCATATATTCTAAAATGATAACCGTGCAATATCATTTTCTATTTGCCGTTTTCAATCGACCGTTGAAATTATAGTTTAACATGTGACTATTCCTGAACGAAACAAATAAGTCAAAATATACAAATTAAAAATATTTGAAAATATAGTTTAACACGAGACTATTCCTGAACGAATCAAATTAGTCAAAATATCAAATTAATGATATTAAAATATATTAAAATGTATTGCTTCGAAATGAAACAAATCTTACTTTGTTATTGTTTCAAATAATAAAGATCTCTGAAATATCAGTCATAGAAAATAAGAAGATGAAATATAATTGCCAATGCGACAACCCTCCACCATAGAATTTTAGTGATTAAAAATAACAGCATACATCTTAATAACATATACTAAAAAAATAATTCCTGATGACTTTTTCCATCGTTTTTTTTTTTAATTATAGAGACATATTAAAATAATTCTAATATGAAGTTCTGGTTGCCTAATTTCTTGAAGAGTTTCAAAGAACATTGCAACTGCATAAGCATAATTGAAAAGTAAATTTTATCTACAACCAATTTCCCAAAGAAAAAAATCTTTAGATATTTCATACTCAATCATAGAGTCATCTAACATAGATCGGAGCCTTCCTTACGATAATGTAAGGGAAAATATTAACAAGATACCAAATTTTAATCGAAAGATGTTCCTATGCTGTCTTTGTGTTAAATAACCTTAAATACTTTATATTATGAAGGGAAACCAAATGGAGGAACATATGCTGTACTATGCTTTACGTATCGATATTTAGAAAGAAGGTAGAACAAATATTTTGGATTTGTCATGTATCAGTTTTTTTATGCTGGAATCGATGTTGTTTTTTCCTATGTTGATGTTGATGTTGATACATAATATTAAACAATGAGAAATGAAATTATGTCGATGAGACAACTACCCAACAAAACTTTCAGTAATTTCGAGTACTCGTATTTCGGTGCTTATTTTCTATTGTTTTATGTTAATTGTATTTGTGCCTCATACCGTTCTTTTGAGTTAAGCCAATTGCTACTGATTTTTACAGTTTGTTCTTATGTTGTGCTATTACACCACCGTCCCAGGTTTGAGGAGCGCTTACAACACTGTTTAATCAGGAGCACGTACATGTAGTTCAGGGGTTATCGCTTGATCATGTCTGTCATTTTTTTTGTCGTATATATATTGTGTTGTCATTAATAAGGCCGTTCGCTTTCTCATTTAAATTATTTTACATTTTCATGTCAGGCCCTTTTGTAGCCGAATAAACTGTATGGGTTTTTTCATTGTTGAAGTCTGTTCTGTTGCCTATAATTGCTTACATCCACTTCATTTGGTCTCTGGTGGATAGTTTGTCTATAGGATTAAACACATTTTTTAGAGGTTATTGATGTGTAAACTGGGGCGATTAGCTCACAAACTGAATAAAAGTCCGAAGGATTTTTTGGACTTTTATGTAGTTTGTGAGTAAGCGACCCAGGTTGCACATCAATAACCTCTAGAAAAATGTGTTTAATCCTATTATTCTTAAACCAAACATTCGCATTTTAAATGAACAATGTTTTGTTTATTGTTGACTATTTACCATCAAATGCACAATTGACATGTCTTTACTAAGGAGTCAGCCGCCATATTGACTTTGTGACATCCATAATTATTCGATAGATGCTATAAAATCTAAAATGAAATAACACCTACCTTCATTTTAACGAGATATTAAAAAATATCATTATAAGATATTACAAAAACTATGGCTTTAAATCATTAGTTACATGTATGTTATTTCTTTTAAAGTGAAGAATATCATTATATATTTGTTTTAATTTTCAGATTACATTTTGGTTGTATTGGTCAAGATCGTATGGAGGGCAACTCTGTCTATCTAAACAGCGAAATAGAAAAGCATTGCTTTTCCCATGTGTATAATGACTTGTCTAACCAGTTCAAATAAGTAAACACACGAGTATGTATCACGATTTGCTTCAGACTTTCAACTTATGTTCCATTTTGCAAACTGTGTACCTCAAATGTGTTTACGTCAAAAATGTCTTCACTATGAATTCCAGAGCTGAAACCTGCAGACATTTATGTTAGCGGGAACGTTACTTTGTAAATATTTTTGTCCATTTTGCACATTTGTTCTTTACAGAGTAAAAGTTATACATTTTGTAAAGACTTGTAAAAGGAAGTTCGCCACATACATATTGTTATAGACATACCAATCTTCTCTCGCAGACCCACCCCATACTGGTTTATCTTTGTAATCCTTAATTTTCTTCTCGTCTTATTTTATTTACTAAAATAGTGAATTGACTTTCTAAATATATTCTGGTATACAAATATTTAAATTTACTATTTCTTCAGGGTATACAAAAACATTTTAACTTGATAAAGGAGCTTCATTTCCAGCGGCAGATTTTACAGTCATTTTCAGATAGATATTTATATGTCAAGGGAAAATTGCGGTAGTCAATTCGAAATTAAAATTCTTGTAAATATATTGTTGTTAAACAAACAAATGATCTGTGTAGGAAACTTCTGAAATAAACAATAATTGCTTTATTGATTTTTGGTGTTTAACACCACTTTCGGTACTGTTGGCTATTTCATGGCGGCCAGTTTGTATTTTTGGAGGAAGCTGGAGTGCCCGGGAAGAACCAACTGTTCTTAGGCTGGAAAACTGGTCATCATAGTCAATAAGAACCGGAGTAGAACGCATCTGCCACCTTCTGGGTTCGAACTCTGAAGTAAGCAATGCAGCAAAAACTCTACTAAGGAAAGCTCTGTTCTGTTATAAGCACTGTATACAGTTTTCGTTCGATATATAGTTTTCTTTTCCATTATATAATTTAATTTTGGATGTAACACGTCTTCTGATTGGCTGAACGTGTTTTGTCTATCAGCTCATAGACATAATTTTGTCATGTGACCGTGACGTCAACAACGTTTTTTTCAAGATTTACTCCTTAAAAATAGAATTTAGAAATAAATTATAAGGAATGACTGTAATATTTGTTCTGTCTATTCGAAATAACCTAAAAAATGTGGTGCACACTTTTAAATAACCCGCTACGGTGTTATTCAGTATGCACCACATTTTTTATGTTGTTTCTTCATAGACAGAAATAATATTAAAGTCATTTCTTAAATAAATTGAAGATAACAGGAGCTATTTCAAAGAATCGAGAAAAATAAATAGCAGCATCAGCCAAGTGCATTGTTTACCATGCATACTTTAAAAACTATAACTTCACAAGATTTCGGTTTTAATTTAAAAATCGTGTTTTGTTGATTTTAATGATCGTGAGTTTTATATAATTTATTGAGTTTGGCCTTGAATATCTTATGGTGATTTTTAAGCAGTACTGGAATCGGTCTCATAAATCAACATTTTCAAAATCACAATTTATATAATATAAATTGATTGATGCATGTACGTCAATTATTTCATTCTGTATAATTGCATTGTATTACAATGCAATTATACAATGCAATTGCATTGTACTACAAAAATCGATGTATCATTTTCGGAGTTGATTTTGTGCTTTTAGTTAACAGCAGATTTCAAATGTCTGAAACGTAAATCGTGTATGTTCTTCAATGATATCAGTGCTAAATCCTTTTATTCAAATGCACGCAAATTAACAAAAGCAGTTTTACACACCTATACAAACAAGCTTTCGTTTTAATAGTCCCCTATTGATCATATTCATTGATACTTTTAATGAGTAACAGCTGAATCAGACTCCATTGATTTGGTACCTCTACAATCTGTTTCATCATCAGCTTTCTTTTGACGCAATCGGTTGAAAACTCTTTTCATTTCGCGCCTTAATTTCGTGTCCAAAATCCATATATGAAAGGATTGACAGCGTTATTCAACAAAATTGAGAACACAAATGTATAATAGGCAAATCCTTCTGAAAATGTCATTTTACAGTTGAAGTCTTTTTGAATCCGAGTTGTAACAACCAGGCTGTAATGTGGAATAGCACTCAATAGGAACGCTGCCGAAACCGCTAAAAGTGTGACCGTTGTTTTTTTAGTCTTTACGTTGACGCCGGTTTTAATTTTCCATGTTTATGTAGAAACCGCAAAATCTGTGCGTAGACTGCAAACAAAACAGGAACAACTAAGAAATTGAGGACGTACAGTAGAATATAATAAACACTTGGGTAAACAGTATTTTTGTAGTCGTCATCTGTCCAGCACCGAATTCCTTTAACCCCAGGAATCGCCGTATCGACTGTGTAAATCCCGTATAAAACCAAGCATGGCCAAGACGTCAAAAGTCCTAAAATGGTGGCAATAATACAACATACCTTTGTATTTTCGTACGAAAGTTGCCATTTTAAAGGCTTGCATACTTTTCTGTATCTATCGAAAGCTATCACTATTAAAATATAGGCGGAACAATTCGTTGTAAAGACATTTATGAATCGACCGAATTTACACAACCCATATGATGGAAAGATTAAGTAATGGCTCATGTAGTAAATGAGGAAAGGCATTCCGATACACGAGTTTGTAATGTCCATAAAGGCCAGCCATATTGTGTAAGTCCTATAATTCGATACTTTGAATCGCTGAACGTAAATCCAAAGAACAGCAAAGTTGCCGAATACCCCAATTATCATTAAAATTGTTGTAAAAACTATTCCTCCTATATGCCGCTCTGTGAACTGGTTATTCAAATCTCCAAGTGTTGTAGAATTATCGACTTCAAGCCATGTAAAACACTGTTTTTCCGTTTTGTTCATAATGGCTATTTCTGTGGACGCATTTCAAGAAGTATTCTTCTCGTTAAAAACTTATACTTTACGTTGTAAATGTTTATGGTTTCATTTTACTTCCCTCTTCCGTATTCTTTGTTATTTACCTTACTTGGGTTGAAATTTAATAGACGCTTCGGAACAATAAACATATTCAATAAAACCATAAATCTTTTATCTAGTGAAGAATATTCGTTTAAAATACATTTATAGATGTTATGTTAACGTTTAT
The DNA here is from genome assembly GCA_017311375.1 of Mytilus coruscus. Classification (NCBI taxonomy): domain Eukaryota; kingdom Metazoa; phylum Mollusca; class Bivalvia; order Mytilida; family Mytilidae; genus Mytilus; species Mytilus coruscus. Next base: position 33,596,184 of record CM029607.1, read on the forward strand.
TTCCCAGTGTTTTCCCATTTACATCCTCACGTCCTGTAGATTTATCAATATCTTTGGCACTTCTGTGTTGACATGAATGATTGATTGATAAGGTCATACTTATAGATTAACTGTTTAAAAAACTTCGAAATTTTCGAAATCCGAAAAAGTTTCTACCCAAGGAATAAATTACCTTAGCGGTATTTGGCAAAATCTTTCTGAATTTTGATGTGTCGACTTTGTTTTTTTGTTTGAATTTTTTATTGTTTGATTCGAGCGTCACTGATGAGTCTTTTGTAGACGAAACGCTCGTCTGGCGTACAAAATTTTAAGGCTGGTATCTATGATGAGTTTATTTAGCATTCAAAAGAAACTGCAATTAAACAAGATATCGTACAAAATGAGGTTGAATATCAAGAGACAATCAAAAGCCAAAATAGCAGATTTACTTACACTTGCTTAAAGTCCAGTGGCCAATATGTCGGTGATATTTATGACAAGAACCGATGAATCAATTACTACAACAATTATTGATAAAGTTTGCAATATGGGTGGATAGGGGCGAAGGACGAGAAATTTGGACGGTTGCTGGAAAGTGAAGGTGTTCTGGATACGGACATATACTTTGCAGCGGTAAATATATCGTGCATACTCAGAACGGAAATCAATGAAACAACAGATACAACAATTATTTATGAACTTTGCAATGGGTGTTGACATAGATGAAGGATGGAAAATTCGGAAAGTCGCTGGAAAATGAAGGGTGTTCTACTGGATACTGACAGATACGTTGGCTTTAAACAGCTTTCACCAACAGGCCATCTACGGATCCAATTGGTGCATTCGTCACAACTCGGCCGATTCCGTAGAAGAAGAGTAGCGGAATCACCCGAGAATTGCCAACTGTTGCAAGGATTCTTTAACGTGCAAAGAGCTTGTTACTCAACCTACGAGAGGCCTCAAATTTAACATCCCTTTAGTGATCGGACGTACCTACATTGTTGATGTACATATATTAATGCATTTCACACAATTCTAGACAAACGGACGCCCCACTTTAGTGAAGGTTTTACTTCAGACGGGATAAGTCCAGAAAATACCATGTTTCTATACTTTAGTCAATTAGTCGGTATGAAATATCGCAGAAATATTGACAAACCATATGTAACTGAAATAAAGACAATTGTACTGAACTACACAAAAATAATTAAGATTATCGATCACAAAATGTGATAAATCTGTTGTAATTTAAATATATCTTTGCCGTTTGCAAAAAAGGTAATGTAATCTCTCAATATTTTCTGTATTCTTTAGGCCAATATTAAAAATTATGATATATGCTGAAGTGGTTGATTGATGTTGGTGCCACGACACGACGAGAGTATTTGTTTGGATAGCAGATTTAATTTATGAGACTGGTTTGCGCGTTCCTGCTGAAGTTACACCAAGACAAGCACTCCGGACATATCTAATATCTAAAGTGCTATTTTCATTTACCAGCACTGTGTTGATACCCATTTAGGCCTCACGCCGATATGTTGTTGTGTTTTTGTCATAAGGGTGTATGTTAAACTGTGTTCCACGGTGACGGCCATCTTTGTTTTCAAATTTTTGCAAAAGTTCAAAATTTAAATAACATTATGTTATGTATTCAATATTTAGCAATAATATTCATAACTGTTAAGAGAAGAAGATATTTGTATGGATTTCCAAAATTATTTTATATTAAAATAATCAGCCTTTTAAATGATTTTGACCCAACTGTCAAGAAAGCAGGCTATATTAAATAACGGTTTGTTTACAATGAACATTCAACCTCAAAAAAGCTTTTTGCAGAAAAAATAACAAAACATGAGAAGAATCGTCTTGTATTTTGATTTTGATTTTGTATTGTAATTTATCACAACATTTGGTTTTCTAATAAACTATGCAACTACGGTTGCGCTTCCTTTGAAAAAAAAAAAAAAAAAAAAAAAAAACGGAAGTTTTCAAATTTGAATAGTAAGTTCATTTGTGCATAACTAGTTTTACATATAGAAGGCAAATAATGTGATAATTCGACTATATGCGGAAACATTGTTGATGAAACTTGAAATAAAAATGATTGTAACGTTAAAATTTCCCTCTAAATGTAGCAATCGATTAGGAGAGTAGTTTACATGTATAGGTTACATGTATAACATTGATTTGAAATGTTGCTATGGTAATACATTCCTCGTGTACCAACCAACATTTTATTTTCAGAATTTACGTCACTGGAGAAGGCTCACTTAAATTCTCCGTTTATTTACGCAACTAGTCAAGAGAGATTCAGCTATAAAATTTCAACAAAATTGATTGATATGCAGCAAAAAATAACACTTTTGAATTTAAGTTACTAGGCAAATTCACTCGGACCTTAATCTCATATAAACTTGTAATGAAGACTGCGCATAAATGAAAACAAATTGTGACGACCTAAGAAATTCTTTCAAAAATAGTTAAATCTTTTAACGGATAATCGTTCTTGTAAAACTATTATCCTTTACCTTTTTAACCCAAAAAGACACAACTTTACAATTATTTATATTGAATGTACCCGTAATTTGACACTAATTCTTCTTAGTTAAAACATAAAATTGAGGAATAAATCAACCAATATCAATATAAATAATAAATATAATTCTGCATAAGGATACTAATATTTGTTTTATTAATTTTGTATTTACATTGTGTCATAGATCAAATTTATTCGTTCAGTGTATGTTCATTTGGTTTTGTTAATATGTCTTTTGATTGAGTTAAGCCATTTCAATTGATATTTTATAGTGTGTCTTTCTATGTTGTGATGTTACACTATTGTTTCAGGTTAGGGTGAAGGTTGGCGCATATTAGAACGTTTAAACCCGCTGCATTTGTTTTCACCTGTCTTAAGTCAGGAACCTGATGTTCAGTGGTTGTCGTTTGTTGATGTGGTTCATAAGTGTTTCTCGTTTCTCGTTTCTCGTTTTTATAGAGATTAGACCGTTGGTTTTCCTGTTTGAATGGTTTTACAGTAGTCATTTGTGGGGCCCTTTATAGCTTGCTGTTCGGTGTGAGCCAAGGCTCCGTTTTGAAGACCGTACTTTGACCTATAATGGTTTACAGTAGAGATCACTTCTAACCTCTCATTAAATCTGTCAGAATCTGTCAGGAGAACTGTTCTAGGACAGTACGTAGAACTGTCAGCCTGACACCTTTAGTCAGTTCTAGCTAGAACAGTTCTAACCTAGAACTGATTTGGTCAGTTCTACCTAGAACTGACCAAATTTTTGGTCAGTTCTACTTCTAGAACAGTTCTACGATTAGAATTGATTACAAATTGAAATTCTACGGCTAGAATTGATTTATAAATTATACGGCTAGAATTGATTTATAAATTCTACGGCTAGAATTGATTTATAAGTTTCAAGAACTCTTTGTCTAAATATAAAGGCTTCGGCCAAATAGCGATTAATATTATACATATAGAGTTTTGCTATTTTGACGGTTTTATTTCAGATTTTTAATCAAGAGAACATGTTTAACCCTCTGCATGTATGTGCCTGTTCCAAGTCAGGAGCCTGTAATTCAGTGATTTTCTTTTGTTGATGTGTTACATAAATTATTTGTTTTCGTTCATTTTGTACATAAATTAGGCCGTTAGTATTAGGGGGATTATTATTTGAATTGTTTTACATTTGTCATTCCGGGAGTCAGGATGGCTCGTTTCACATAACAAAATTATCTGACCTCATTAACCAAATGTAATAACTTGTTTCCCAATCCACTATTACGTGTATTATAAATAAATATGTTTTAAATTAAACTTAAACTGACCATATTTGCTCTTCATCATGTAAATCTATATACATTTAGCCGCACACTGCAGTAATCCAGTTATATTTTTAGGCAAGGATGCATTGTACAAATGACAGCAATTATATTGAAAACAATGACTTCAAAATTTTGTTTGCACTCAATTTATAGTACTAGCATGTCCTCTTTTATTCAAAATATTGAATCGTAAACAAATGCGATATCTGTTTACGAGTAGTTTTCATACCTCGGACGGACCTGTTTAACACAAATCTTTGACCGCATCAATCTAAACTGACATTATTTGCTCTTTTTTCTGCAAACCTATATAGCTGCACAGTAATTCAGTTATAATTTTAGGTCAAGTGGGACTGTAATATACTACAAGTTACAGCAATATTGGAAAACAATGACCACAAAATTTTGTTCGCATCAATTTATAGTGCCAGCATGTCCTCTTTTATTCAAAATATTGAATCGTAAACAAATATCAGTAGTTTTCATACTTCAGACTGAGTCGTGTAATAAAATCTTTGACCGCATCAACCAAAACTGACCACATTTGCTTTTTTATGTAAATCTATATAGCTGCATAGTAATTCAGTTATAATTTTAGGTCAAGACTGACAAGAGGGACTGTCATGACTGTAGCATACAAATAACTGCAATATTGGAAATCAATGACCACAAATTTTTTTCGCATCAATTGAGAGTGCCAGCATTTCCTATTTTTATTCAAAATATCGCATCAGAAACAAATATCAGTAGTTTTCATATCTCAGACTGACTCATGTAACAAAATTATTCGTCTGCATCAATCAAAACTGACCATATTTGACAGCATCAACCAAAACTGACCATATTTGACTGCATCAACCAAAACTGACCATATTTGCTCTTTTTATGTAACTCTTATAGTCGCATAGTAAATCTGTAATATTTTATGCAAGGATGGATTGTATAATACAAATGATAGAAATATTGGAACACAATGCTACCTAATTTCGTTTGCATCAATTTAGAGTGCCAGCATGTCCTCTTTTATTCAAAATATTGCATCATAAACAAACATCAGTACTTTTGATACCTCAGACTGACTGGTAGAACAAAATTATTTGTCCGCATCAACCAAAACTGACCATATTTGCACTTTATTATGTACCTGATGTAAATCTTAATAGCCGCAAAGTAAATCACTTATATTTTATATCAGGATGGATTGTTTAATATAAATGAAAGCAATATTGGAAAACAATGACTACAAAATTATGCTCGCATCAGTTTATAGTGCCAGCATGTCCCTTTTGATTCAAAATTTTGAATCGTAAACTAATTTCAGTAGTTTTGATATCTCAGACTGACTCATATAATAAAATAATTTGTCCACATCAACCAAAACTGACTGACCATATTTGACAGCATCAACCAAAACTGACCATATGTGACAGCATCAACCAAAACTGACCATATTTACACTTTATTATGTAAATCTTAATATATATATATATATAGATGCATAGTAAATCACTTATAATTACATATCACGATGGATTGTATAATTCAAATGACAGCAATATTGGAAAAATTTCCACAACAGTTTAGAGTACCAGCATGTCCTCTTTTTATTCAAAATACTGAATCGTAAACAAATTTCAGTAGTTTCAATATATCAGACTGATTCGTTTTAACAAAATTATTTGACCGCATCAACCAAAACTGAACATATTTACACTTTATCAAATAAATATATATGGCCTCATTGTAAACCAATAATATGTCTATGTCAGGACAGATCGTATGATAAAGATGACACCAACTTTGGAACACAATGTATACCATATCTAAAAATTTTGTCCACATCAATCTAGCGTGCCATTATTTCCTCTCTGTATCCATAATAATGAACCGTCACTAAAGTGACTTTTAAGTCAGTAGTTCGTGATGGTTTGTTTTTAAACAAAACTATTAAACGGCATCATCCAACACTCACATGACTGATTCATATACTTTATTTTAAAATGAAAAGTACATGTATGAGAAGTTCTCTTCTTGGAATAGCATACTGTTAATATACATGATATAATTTGAAGCAGGCAAAGAAAATGATTGATTTTGTTTGTAGCCTAACGTCCAGGGGCAAATGTTTCATTCATGTTCAGATCGAGTATATTTTTCTGACGTTCTAAACTCCCAGATATCATTTATAATCGTTATGGATAAGTCTGGCTAAATTGACGAGATGGTGCAAATGTACATAGTTTTTACGTTATACAACACTTTTTCGTTAATATCCCATAATTCATCCACTGTACAATTTTCGTTTGAACATTTGTCAAAACAGAATCTTAAATCATGAATGTAAATCCAAGGCAAACAAGGTAAATTACGATTAAAATTCCATGAATTAAATGCAGAGTTATATTTAGGAAGAGACTATTAAAACGGGGAACGAAGAAACGTAAACAATGATGTTTATATGCAGTCTTAGCCCCACCGGACGCAATTACGACTGGACACAATTACGAACGATTTCGAGTGTTTGCCCTCTGAAATAATTTGTATGCATAATAATAAATAAATGTTTCTAAAAACATAAACCCCACTAAAATGCTCGTGTTATCATGAAATATAATGCATGCGCACTTGGTTAATGTTGCAGACGACGACAAAGTCATTTTGTAAACATCGAAAGAAAAACACTACTTCCTGGAAATTACATTAAAAGAACATAAAGGTAAGTGTATTTTGCCTTCTTTGTCAATATATAGAAAGAAAATATCTCCTGATTCTGTTCCTGTGCGTGATGACCTAAAGTTTGCCAAAATAACCCAAAATTAACGTTTTCCCGACTCCGGTGACCCTAAGCATTGTCGAAAGAAAATACAGTAAGTTTATATAAAGTCCTAAGAACTCCGAAAGTAATTTACGTCACTTTGCGGGGATGAATAAAGGAAAGATTTGAATGTTTATCTTTATAAAAGCTGTACCAACAGAATAATAACAAAAAACATAATTTTGCAATTTTGATAACAGAGAAATCAGAAAAGATATGTGGTAAATGTCAATGAGACGATCATCCTATCTGAGTGTCTTGATATACAATTATGAAACATTAAGTACCAGTCTAACTAAATGAAAACAACATTTGAGTCTTGTAAAGGTATGAAATGCAAAACTAATTTTCTCTTCTTTTGTAGATGTCAAAGAAAAAAAGACCAAAACAAGACCAAACAAATTTGCTTGCTGCAGTTAGGGCTGTGAATAGAGGAAAAAATTTATCCGCCACAGCACGACTCTATGGTATCCCCAAAACAACATTGTATGATCACAGTAAGGGCCGCCTAAGAGGATGTACAACAGGACCAGGAAGGAAACTGTCCCTCACAATGGAAGAAGAACAACCCTTATTAATTATATCAAGTATATGGCAGATAGAGGAGACCACTCACTAACAGAATGCTGAAAAAATTTGCCACTGCAATTTTGAGGAGAAAAGAACATGTAACACAAATAGACAAGAACAAAGGACCCAGTGATAAGTGGTGCCAGAGATTCAGAAAGAGACATCCAGAGATTAAACTTCGAAAACCAGACAAAGCATCCAATCCAAGAATGGAAGTGACAAGAGAAGACATTGAGGAGTATTATGACTTATTAGAAAGTACAATAGATAGACTGGGACTTAAGGACAAACCAGAATGTATTTTTAATTGTGATGAGACAGGTATTAGTGGCAAGGAGGTTATAAGAGGAAAGGTTCTAGTAAAAAGTTCACAGCATCCATACCAAGAGATTATGAATGCGGGTGGAGGGCATCTATCTATTAATATGGCTATTTCTGCAGCAGGTAATTGTTTGCCATTGATGCTTATATTTGCCAAACACATGCCCCGTAATCTTGATGGTTTACCTGGAGACTGGATGCTAGAACTCTCAAAGAAAGGCTATATGAACGGGGATTTATTCCTAACATGGTTTAAAGATTTGTTTATACCACACTGTGGAAGGCAAAGACCAGTTATTTTGATCATGGATAACTTAGCCTCACATCTTTCACCTGACATTATAGATGAAGCAAAAAGAAATAGGATAGAGCTGCTCTGCCTACCCCCAAACTCAACTCATCTACTCCAACCATTAGATGTGGCAGTGTTCCACAAGTTTAAAGGGGAATACAGCAAACTAATGAACCAGCTCGGATACTCATTCACAAGCATTCCAAGGGAAAAGGTACCACATGTTGTTAAATTTGCACTAAATGCTATGTGTCCTCAAGACTATATTACTGCATTCCGTCGTGCAGGCATAAGACCAGTAAATAGGTCCATAGTCTTAGAGAGTGGTAAGCAGGCACTTAGGAGTCGACAGGAAATTGAAAATCCTGGAACATTGGTCGACATTGGAATTATTCCAGAAGCTTTAATTGACATTTTCCCTGCAATTCCAGAGAAATCGAAGACTAAAAGATCAACATGTAAAGGTGCACGATTGATTACTGCAGATAAACAAACTGACAACGAAGAATCCTTACAACCTTCAACCTCAAATTCCAGAGAACCCGAAGAGCAAATCCCATCGTCTTCTTCTGGTCAACCTCTTAAAAGAACAAGGTCAAGTAGTAGATCAAAACCTGCAAAAAAGAGTAAATCGAACGAAAATTCAAGAACAAAGTCTGTCAAAAAGGTTCAAAATGAGGATCAGTATATTGAAGTTCATTTAGATGATGGAATTTGTGAGGTTTGCATGCTAAATGATCGATTAGAATGGGTCGGTTGTGACATGTGTACCAGATGGTACCATTATGAGTGTCTCCCACATTCTGTACAAACAGAGGTTGATTTCAGTATTGTCACAGGATCTTACTGGCACTGTACCAGATGTGATGAGGAATAGAATTTTACCTTTAATAACATTATATCTATACCAAAGTAACAATTTGTTGATGTTGAAATATTGATAAAATCATATGTTCACCAACCATAACGCATTGCTCCTAAGAAGGAGGAATTTTCATATAATATAAAACAATTCCGAAATCTTTCCTTTACACATACAGGAAGTATATTGACAGTAATTTCGTCTGTAAACACAGATGATGTATTTATAGTAAAATATCAACTTACACTTCTTGTTGTCATCTGGATATGTGTTTGTGATAAGATTAATATATTTTTCATCAATCTAGATTGTTGTCATTGATTTCTTCCGCAAGATATATAAATATACTGCTGTTCGAAATTGCGTCCATATTTGGGTTGCTTGGCCCGTAAAAATAGGTCACACAAATCGTTACTAAAGTATCCTAACGTGTATAGAAAATTATGTAGGTTATGATTCAAAATGAAAAGCCTTCATACATCTTTAATTATATGGTTCATATAATTCAAGTTAAGTATTCTACAAACAAAAAAATAATTAGAGTTCAAAAATCGTTCGTAATTGTGTCCGGTGAGGCTATAAAAATATTTCTCCGATGAGTTGGATAACCTTTCTATCCACTTCGATATTTGTACATGTAACGTTTGATCAGTAAAAATATAGAAAATCTGCTATTATATAGTAAAGTAATTAGAACTGATTTTTTCTTCTAAATTCTAAAGTGCCCTTACTACAGTGACGTCATTTAGAACTGTTCTACAGTCCTGACTGATTTAGTCAGTTCTGCTGACAGTTCTACGGTTAGAACTGATTTGGACAGTTCTACCTAGAACAGTTTTAGACAGTTCTACCCTAGAACTGATCCTGACAGTTCTACCTAGAACTGATTTAGTCAGTTCTACCTAGAACTGATTCTGACAGTTCTACTTAGAACAGTTCTAGGGTAGAACTGTTCTAGGTAGAACTGTTCAAGGACAGGTTAGAACATTTCTATGACAGATTATTCTGACAGTTCTAATGAGAGGTTAGAAGTGATCTCCACTGTACTTTTACAAATTGTGACTTTGATGAAGAGCTGTCTCATTGGCACTCATACCACGTCTTTTCATATCTAATATTAAAAAATTGTTGAGCAGATATTTAAAAACGTGCAATCTAGTTAGAAAAGTTAATGTGTAAAAAGTAAGAAGACACCAAGGAAGTACTGTAATAACACAGATCAGACTACATGAAGACTACAAGTAAGCTTGCCCCTACCCTACCCCCAAAAAAAAAAAAAAGCGACAACAACAGTTACTGAACATTAGACAGAAAACTTATTGTTAACAAACGAAGCCCATCGAAGTTCAGGGTGGGTCCTGCTCTGGAATTATAATCAGATCCTGTGAAATCAGTGGGACCTTTCAAGTTAAAATCCGATGAAAAGTTTTATTTGTTGGCCATGTCTAAAAAGGAGTTGAAGTAAGTTTTGTCGCTACTTCAAACACAACATATAAAAGGTCATCTATACAACCACATGTGTGTTGTACCAAGTCAGACTATTTGGACCAGGGTGTAAATAGAACAGCATCAAACATAAAAAGAACACCAACAAACACTCAAATGACCTGGTTCGTTCTATTCGAATTTTATCGCGAGTGTAAGCGAGGGATACATTAACAAATATAACTGTCAAGGACATGTGAACATTCCAACAAATCTATGGGTTGCATGAATTATTTCTAAAATCTATTCTGTAGAAATGATTTAATTCAAACTTACAAAAATCATATAATTATGGAATCACTAACAAAGTAGATACATGTAGTTGAATAGGTATTTCATCTTTTATTTCGCTAAATGCCTTTCTCACCTAAACCTTATTTAACAAACGGTTACACTTGTCATTTTATCTCAAATGCTGCAAGAACTTATATCGCCTCCGGAGCACTTGACCTTGATTTGTTTTAAGTTCGCGTTGGTATTTGTCCAAAGTTATTTTTTACCTTGTCTTTGTACAGTTTGGTGTATCGATGGTTCTGTTATATAGATATAATGAATAAGCGTTGATTCTTGAAAAAGAAACCACGAGCCCGGAGGGCGAATGGTTTGTTTTTCATGAATCAACGCTTATTCACTGTATCTCTAACTTAAACTATTGTGTTGATATTTTTCAGAATTAGAGCCTTTTCTTAATTACAAAAATGTAGAAGGTAGGGGGCCTCGGTGGCCAAGTGGTCTAAGTAGTTCTACTACTGTAATCACTAGCCAGTCAACACTGAGGTTGCGAGTTCGAACCCCGCTCGTGCGGGTGCACTCGACTCCAATTTTAATTGACTAGGATTGTCAGTTTTCCTATCGAAGGTCGGTGGTTTTCTCCGGGCACTCCGGCTTCCTCCATCAATAAAAACTGGCCGCCACGAAATAGCCCAAAAGTGGCGCTTAAAAGTGGCGTTAAAACACCAAGTGAACAATCAACAATCAATAATAAGAAGGTATTGTATATGTTCAATGATGCACTAATAAATGTTTGTAGAGATGGTTACCTTAAGAGACAGATATGATACCAAAGGGACATTCAAAATCAGCAGTCAAAGAAAACAGACATCGCCATGTTCTGTTCTGTTCTGGAAAATCCCTCCTTCAAAGGAGCACTTCGCACAATGTCGAATAAAAATGTTATAAAACCTAAAAAGACATACTAGGTACGCCTCGTGGGATGAGTGTTGGTTACTGTCAAAGACCCTTACCTTTGCTGGGCGGAAGGCCTTTGATTATACGAGTTCGTAGTCCATGTAGAGCAAAGCATAGCTTCCTGTCTAAAAAGAAAAACGACGAAAAGACAAACAACAGTCAACAAAACACTGCACTTACAAGTAAAGACACGACAACACAAACCCTACAAAAACACAGATGATATCAGGTAGATATTTATAGACGATTGAGGTTAAGTATAATTATTATGTTATTCCCAGTTATTCTAACTCTAATGGGATCTTTCTTTGTGACACAAATCCATTTGAAGTCTTCTTATAATCTCTCCATCCTTTTCGAAAAGTCATATGACACTAATACCATATTCATACGCATGCTAGATTTAAACCTGATATTATGAACTAAAATGTATATCTGGATTTACCATATCGGATTTGAATTGGCCCTGTAATATGTTATTTTTATTACATGTATACATAATAAATTCCGCATACGAGAAAAACGAATATTCATTTATGCACGTGATTTTCTAGAGACAAAAAAATAATAATTCTAATCCGATGTTAGTTTGAATTTGATGTCAAGCACCAACACCAAGGGATTTGGCTCAGGTTTCACAACTAATCATTTAATCCGGAAATTGTGTGAACGCAAATCGGTGTTTTGTTAAAATAGGATTTCAAATCAGATTGTGTTATGTCGTATGAATGGGGTGTTAGATACACGAAGATACATAGATGATAAAGAAACATAGTTTTTTTTTATCAGAAATACGTCGTCAAAAATAATTATTTGTCGGTTTTTCCATTTGAAACTGTGTTTATAATATATATCAACTCGTCCTCTTTACCCTTGTCTGGAGTGATATTTTGTATTTCAATGAACATAATCTATGTGTGTAACTGGTAAAGTCAAGGAATTCATTACATCACATCTCTTAAAATCTTTACTAAATTCTTCAATAGGTACAACGATACGGTTTGGAGTTTGGCTATTCCTGTAAACTTATTACAAACGGGATAGCACATCCTTTTTACGGTGAGGTTTTTTGATAGGTGGTGCAATATTTTGTCTCTCCTGTTACCATGTTCAAAAGAAATTTTGGGTTATTTAGAAGAGGTTAAGATAAAATTTTAAGCTTGTTTTTCGTAGCCAATAAGATGGTTTTCAAGAGTAAAAACTTCTATATGTTGGTTTACTTTTGTCTTTATTTTATTGATAGCAGGAACGTACGTTTATGATATATCACCATAATAAGTTCTATCCTGCTACCTTTTTGTCTATCATGTTACCGATAGCAGTATTGCATCTGCAAATGATGAAGACGTTATAATCTTTAGATGAGTTCAAGAAACGAAACATTTCATTATGTGTACAAATATATTTAATTGTAAACTTTTTAAGGATATACTTAGGTGAGGTTCAGGAATTTGTGTCAGATGTTCGGACTCCTCGGTTTTTTTTCCTTCAATACAGCCTGAGGGTTAAATATTTTGCCTCATAACACCCATTTTTCTTTTCATATTAGACTTCAATAGCTCATTAAAGGTCATTTACCAAAATTTAATCTGATTCTAGTTTTCTTTTTTTTTGATTTGAGACCTAAATAATACCAATGCAAACATAAGGTAAAAGTTAGAGTCAACCTTTTCCCGCCATTTAAAAAAAAAATCAAATATCTCGAAAAGGAGCTCCATAACCTATCAATATTTTAGCTTATTTTGTTCCTTAACAAATGCTCTTCAGACTTATAGTATCAATTTTAAATTCTAGATTTTTTAATTTCACCTAAGTACATCCTTAAAGACGTTTCTGTCTACTATTGTCTATCATGTTACTGTAACCATAGCAACCATAGTAACAGGATAGACATAACAGGATAGACAAATTTCTTCATTTTTTAATGCTGTTGTGAAATAACTACTCCCTTTGGTGAAGTGATAATGTTTGTCTGTTGTGATTTTGGTTTTCAACACGTTTTTGCACTTTTTACAAGTATAATATTGGTGTAATTAATCAATATGTTGGTAACAGCATAGACATGACAAAAAAGTACCCACTATTTTTTTCACTAAATGTCTTGAATGTTTTCCCCCCTACACTGTTATACAAGAAAGGTGCTGTGTTAAATGTTAAGGTTACTTTGCGCTTTTGAAATCAACACTGACTAGTTTGATATTCATAGGGAGAACAATTTAACGGATGATTGAAGTAGCGGTAACAGGATGGCCACGAACTTCATTTACGCTGATTGAATTTAGTTTGTAGAAAAAATGTTACATATGATAATAATAAAAAATCTGCGATTTTCCGTTAGAGTTGTTATTTACATTCTAAAAAAGTTCCTTTTGCAGATATCAAGGCAATCAGAAAATAGGAAAAAAAAACACACATTTGAAATGTGTTACCCTGACACTGTACGCACATAAATTACGCAAAGATTGGACTTAAATATATTTTAATCTTATCAAAATAGATCTAAATCGTGTTTATTATTAATGTTCTGACTCATAAATTCTACAAACTTTCATTTAAACACTTACAACTGCCTAATCCATTAGAAATTAAAAAAAAATATCATATGGGTACTGAAAATTCGACATTTTTTTTAAAATGACCCATATCAGTGTTTTTCTGAACTGAGTTGCTAGATTTATTGCATTTATCTATAATGTGTATCAAGTACTTCATAACTTTCAAAGTTTTCTATGTCACGCAGTGTGTTTTCTATAATTTCCTGTGACGCTCAATGGCGTCTGCTGATCCGAAACTGTCCGAGAGACTCCGTATACAATACGAACGAGAAATCCGAGTAGGGGTGCGATTAAGGGGTGTGATAAAGGATAGAAATGCGATAAGGGGTGTGATAAAGCATGCGCATCAAAGTTGAGCGATACGGATTAAACAGCAGGCTATTTATCAAATATTCAAAACTACTGTATTCACTACTAAATATATGATAAGAAGGCTTTATCAAACCCCTAATCTGTATGACGTCATGCCAAACCTCTAATCTGTATGACGTCATGTCAAACCCCTAATCGATATGACGTCATGTCACATAAAAAACATCTACGTGAGGTATACATATAATACAGTGTATGGGATATGACTTTTTCAATATCACACACCGTATCAACCCTCAACCAATATAATCCCTCGAGCAGAGCTCTTGGGATTATATTGGTGTCTCAGGTTGATACGGATGTGATATTGAAAGAGCCATATGATATTATCTATATACATCGTGATGTTGACAATATCGTGTTTACATCGTTCACATCGTTCATATCGTATCAATGTTGTGTAACAAGTCTATACCTTTCTGTTTACATCGTTCACATCGTATACATCGCAATGTTAACAATGTCGTGTCAATATCGTGTTTATATTGTATACAAAGTCTATACCTTTGTGTTTACATCGTATACATCGTGATGTTGACAATATCTTGTTAGCATCGTGTTTATGTTGTATATAAAGTCTATACCTTTCTGTTTACATCGTTCACAACGTATAAACCCTAAGTCACATTGTACACCCTGTCTGAAACTCGAATAACACATATATTACTAATTATCCCTGCCTATTTGTTTTTTTACCAATACCAGGTATTTGTTAAACATTCACCGAGCAGCATATATATTCAGTACATGTTTATTATTTCTTAATATTTTGTGTAATTTTTTTAAATACAATTTTTCCTTCTTCTCAAATATTTTTTTTTTTCTTCATTGATAATTTTCAATAAAGTTTTTAGATTTCATGTAAGCATTGTCATATACCGTTTGTATTTTTATGTATTTGTTTTTTTTTTAACAACAACAAATACTGGAAAAAACTTGATATTTCCGCATATGTGAAGGATTTTATAATTTGCTGTGAAAATAATTCTATCATATATGCAATAATTTGTTCCAATTGGGGTAAACAATGTATTATATATACCCCGGCAGTTTCCTGAATATATACTGACATCTCTACGTTGTTATCCAATTACAAAAAATGACACATTTGTAATCCATAATATATCGTTAATAAATTGTAATATATCGATGTAAACGATGTAAACATTTTGTTACATTTCAAACATTATAAATAATGTTGACACCATATCGTGCACATTACAATGCAAACGATGTAAACACGATATTGATAATACATTGTATACATCGCGATTTTAACGATGTCAACGATGTAAATAATATATAAGAGTTCATACAATGTAAACGATATTGACACGATATCGTGTTAACATTGTAAATATCGCGATGTCGACAATAGTGTTTTAACATTGTGCACTGGAAATGTCTCTGACTGATAAAATATTTAAGTCTTTGATACACGATTTTATATTAGTTGTTACTGGCTTGAATTAGCTTTCAGTAGTTTGACATCGCCACATTCTGTATGTGTCTGTTCTAAGTCGCGAACCTGTAATTCCTTGGTTATCGTTTGTAGCTGTATATCATATCTGTTTTTCGTTTATTGTTTTGCACATAAATGATCATACATCATGCCGTTAGTTTCTTCGTTTGAATTGTTTTACAGGCTTCTTTCTCCATCAATAAATAGTTGTTAAATGTTCTACGTCATTTGGTCCGCCACGAAATAGCCAGTTGTCGGTGGTTTTCTCCGGGCAAAATAAATCTCCATCCGTGGCGCTTAAAAGTGGCGTTAAAACACCAAGTGAACAATCAACAATCAATAATAAGAAGGTATTGTATATGTTCAATGATGCACTAATAAATGTTTGTAGAGATGGTTACCTTAAGAGACAGATATGATACCAAAGGGACATTCAAAATCAGTAGTCAAAGAAAAACAGACATCGCCATGTTCTGTTCTGTTCTGGAAAATCCCTCCTTCAAAGGAGCACTTCGCACAATGTCGAATAAAAATGTTATAAAACCTAAAAAGACATACTAGGTACGCCTCGTTGGATGAGTGTTGGTTACTGTCAAAGACCCTTACCTTTGCTGGGCGGAAGGCCTTTGATTATACGAGATCGTAGTCCATGTAGAGCAAAGCATAGCTTCCTGTCTAAAAAGAAAAACGACGAAAAGACAAACAACAGTCAACAAAACACTGCAATTACAAGTAAAGACACGACAACACAAACCCTACAAAAAACACAGATGATATCAGGTAGATATTTATAGACGATTGAGGTTAAGTATAATTATTATGTTATTCCCAATTATTCTAACTCTAATGGGATCTTTCTTTGTGACACAAATCCAGTTGCAGTCTTCTTATAATCTCTCCATCCTTTTCGAAAAGTCATATGACACTAATACCATATTCATACGCATGCTAGATTTAAACCTGATATTATGAACTAAAATGTATATCCAGTCCTAAGACTAAGGTACAATTTTCCTCTCAAACTGAGAAGTTTGTTATCAGCAGCATTATTCAGAGTTATATGTCTTTTAAATTGTTGTGACAGGTTTATTACTTTTAGGGTTACACAGTATATAGAAACAAAGATAATGTTACAGTAGGCTAAGTGCATGTATATGTATTTTAATGTTTTAATATGGAAAAAAAAGCAACACATGAACAAAGAAAATGTATCGATAAAGGAAGAAAAAAGAAGAAAATAGATTGGTAAGTTCATTATACGTATATATTTAAAGAAATTTCAAATTAAGAAATATATATCAATCAATTATTAAAATATAATACATGTATAAAACCAAGATCAATTAATTTAGCTGCAAGTTGAAAAAAAGACTTTAGATTTAGATCTAGTAATAACAATTAAAATAAATTCTACAAAATGCTGTTTAAGGGACTGGTGATTTGTAACCTATAGAGGCCTGAGAGGGGGCCTTGAAATTTCTAGAGAACTTTTAGGGGGGATCCTTGCTATGCTCAGCTCAAATAAAAATGAAACTAATACTTAATTTTAACATTTTAAACATCCAACCTCCCTTTGAAGCTCTGCATGTTCTACTGATACAATGTTTTATTTAAAGTGTTATATATAGAGATTTTATGTTATTTTGTAAAATATATACATAGGTATTTTGGAAACAGAAGAAAAAGGGGGGGCTTTAAAATTTTTAGTCTTTCAAAAAAATGGTCTTTGATTTTTTTTCCACTATTGCAGTGAGTCTATTCCCAGGGAGGGGGCTTGAAAAAATAGTAACATTTTTATTTTTCATCCCATTCCGTAAACATGTTAAAGAAGCCAATTAATGGACCCTTACAATTTTGATTGTTCAATAAGCATTGACGTTATAATTTTTTTTTCTTTAGAAAATGAGTGAAGAAACATTTCAAGACCACGAAAATGGTTGAAGATGAAGAGAAAGAAGTTAATTATAGATATTGAAACATGAATGTCCATCATTAAAAGCAATCTTTGTACAGGAACAATCAGTGGTGTGATTTAACTTTATTTGTGAATTTATTGAAAAAAACAGTAAAGAACATGATAAATTGAAGGACTTCAAAAATATAAATAGAGATCTAAAAGTGACTCTAAAATTGTAGATGATAAAACATTTGTGAGTCTAACAGGAATAATTCGGTACTGTTACAACCATGAAAACTCACTTCATATTTCTAAGCAAATTGTGCATGAAGTCAACATTATACTCTCTAAATCTAAAGGAAAAGAACTACCCAAATTAGTTGACAACTCTTCATGTTTGGATTTATATCAAGAAATAGCCAAGAAGAGTTTTAAAATGTTGCCATAGAAGACATATTCTTAAACAACATAGAATTTCCAGAAGACAGAATTTTGTACTTGTATCATGAATATAAACCACTATTTTTGGAGAAAGAATGGAAAAGAATTTGTCTTTTTGAATATCACTTTCACTTGTACAGCAACTTAAATTTTGAATATGAAGAACTCACACAGCAGAAATGGAAGATTTGGAAAAAACTATTACATTTCACTGTAAGTGTAGATGATGTAGCTAGGCAGTCAAAGCAAACAATACAGATGAAAACTGAAAGGAAGGAACTCGCCTCAGACTATGAAACAATAAGATTTTGGATTGACAATAAATTTCATTTGGCGAACAAAATTGAGCAAGACATTTGTCAACAGGGTATAGACCTGAACATAGAAAATATTTTTGAGAATATTGCGTTTTTGACTGTACACGGAGATGTTCCCATGGAGAAGGCATCCATGTAATTGTTGAATTACCAGATATGATTGAGGATTTCAACCTTCACGACATTTCATTATTAATGAAAAGCACGATTAAAACAAACATAGTATTCAATGCTGGTCTGTCATATTTTGTCGACCAACTTCACTGACCAGATACAAAATTCAAAAGGCAGTTTTAATCGTTTTATACTAAGGGATGATTACATTAATTCACGAATTCATCACCATATAGTGTTTACTCATACTCACCAACAAGAAGACAATGAGATTGAGAGAATTGTAGAAAGCTGTCCTTCCTGTGAAACAAACACAGATATTGAACCACTAGATTGGAAGTGTTTTAACACCCTGAAAGAATGGCAACTTGGTGTTCCACTGCACATACAGATATTATTTGAAACTTTTATCAATAGCAATTCCATCAAAAGTCCAAAGATCTTAAAGCTCTTGTTGAACAGAAAATATCATGCATGTATTCATTATACGATACACTTTTGAATGTCTTCAATAGAACGTATATCGGTGTGTTGAAAATCCGAAACACTGAGGAACTTCTGCTGAATTATAGAAATATACAGAGAGTGTTTGATATAACATCTGACACAGGTACTACCCTAAGCTTAAAAGAAGCAGAAAGACAATTGAAAGAGAAAGCTGACCCTGATCTTTGCAACTACAATACATACTTGAAAAGGCATTCTTTTCCATATGTAACAATCGATGAACAGCCAAAGTCTGGGCTTTGTTTACGTGAATGTGTTCTTGTGTTGATGCTTGACAATTTAGTAAGATTGAGATTTCATAGCGATCCAGATCCTGGTGAAAATAGGTCTCAACAGATTTGTACATTGCCTGTTACTATCAAAGGACTTCCACATGACTCTAACGTAACACGAGAGTGGCATGATGACATGTGCGACTTAGTTGACAATTGTAATTGCCGCAAAAGATGCAATATCAATAAAACAGATGGGTTGAATAGGTTGACAGTTTTGACAGAAGAAGAGAGTTCAGATATAAAGAAGTTTTGTCAGCTTATGCAGTGGTCAATAGCTGAGTGTTGGGAGACCATAAAATCGGTAAGTACTGAATTTTCATTGAGTAAATTATTTACAATCCAGAATGAGGCGAACACTGACCAATGTGCTTTAGGTGTTAAATTATGATGCACAAAATGTAAGTTCTTTATTTTGGCTACTTAAAAGATAAAATATACATGATATATATACAAGTTTACAATAAAAAAAATTACAATTCATGTTCGTCATAAACACTTATAATTAACATGATTTATAGCATTCCTATATTGTATGTTTCAGAACCATATATCAAGACTCTACTCGCCAAAGTACAACCCTCTATTGAGTCACATGAGACAGAGAGGGAAGAACATTCTGAAGGGAATGAGGATACCCTAGACTATGATTTTTTGGATGTTTCTTTGGCATCTCTCAAGATTAGTGAAAGTCAGATTCTGGAAACTTCTCTTCAATCGTTAGGAGCAGCTTTTAGTGAGCTGGATGTCTCTATTGAAAGTGTAGAGGATGATTTGTTTGAAGTCGAGCTACATAGTTTCGAGGAGGTCAGTCTTAAAACATTGTTTCAAATACAACAAAAAAATAGCCAAGAAATGCAAAGAATAAAAGCATCAACAGAAAAACTTGCAAACAAGTTAATTGTGTAGTCTCCTGAAAAGCATAGTTGGATACATTTATACATAAGAGAAAAAGTAAAATCACAAAATACCGAACTCCGAGTAATATTCATAACGGAAAGTCCCTAATCAAATGGCAAAATCAAAATCTCAAACGCATCAAACAAATGGAAAACAACTGTCAGAACACAATTCAAAATAGAACAAAACTATCCGAAAAAAATTCAAGATACAAATATTCATTGCCGTTCTATGCATTATATTTAAACAATACAAGAAATCGATTCAAATGAGATAGTGTCAAAAATTAAAACCAGGAAAACATATATATTTAAATGACCTTGACATATGAATTGACAAAATAGGATACAAATACAAATTTTTTACAGGAATCTCCTGATAATAGTACAGAAATTGAAGACAGAACAGGCATCGAAGAAGATATGACAGATTTGACAAGGAACTTTTAAATGCTGAGCTGCCATTTGATCCCGAATCTTTCATTCTTGAAGCGGAGAAAAGAGATATTGAAGACCTTCATTCTGTTTTTCATGATGAAAGTGACAACAGTGACAGAAACAATTCTGAAAACAATAGTGAAAAACATATCCAACTTTAATGGAAGCTCTTAACTTTAAGGCATATGATGCACCTTCACTTCTTTGTAGGCATCCACCACCGTATACTGGAAGAGACGATGATGAATCAAAACTTCGAGAGATTTTAGATGACATTTTGATTAAGTCAGATCAGCAACAAACATACAAAGATGGGCAAAATAGAATATTGTTTGCTCCAGATCATAAAATCGGGAAAAATTTGATATCGTTGATGAAGAAATGCTCAAAGTACCAAATATTTCTTCCTGAGTTTCCTATCTTACATTTGCGGAAATCAAGAATTTGTAACATCTTTTCTGGGTATAAGAATGCAGGGCTGGTTCATCTTTTAAAGTACATGCGTGATGACAATACAGATGAATGGTCAAAGCTTTTGTCTGAAAGATGTATTGATGATGCAACGACTGTTATTTGGAGATTAAGCCTCTCATTACATTTGAGTTTCTTTTACAGTTCATTATATGCAGTTGCCGCCAGAGAAACTCAAAGAAATAATTAAGGACATGGATGATAAAACTACAACAACTTGTTGTCATTCTGGGATAATCAGCTTGGTGATTTCATAGAGCATGGTACTAGCAGGAATGCAACATTTACTCTTCACAAAGAAATAATGAACCATTGTGATGAAGTTTTAGCAATTGCATTTTCAGAACGGCTTGGTGGATGCAAAGGGTATAGTTTGTTGTTAGCTGCTGTAAAGTCGTCATTGCCCTTTGCTTTTCTTAATGGGGCTTCATCTTATGCAGCTTATACTACATATCTCTTACACGAACACTATACTGCAGGAATGTATCATCAGAAATTGAAAATGGCACTGTACTCTACGCCACACAGGCCTGGCACTGTAAATTTTGGCTTGGATTCTCAAAGAGAAATGGACCATCGGGATGTTGTAAAAGGATTTCGTTCTGGAAGTTCCATCAAGTCCATCATACCAAGAATGTCAATCATTGATGAATTAGGCCAAGCACACCTCGAACGAAATCATATTGAAAGTAAATTGAGGCAAAAACTGCCATTTTTAGTTATTAAGAATACAGACCTAAAGCATGTTATACCAACAGCAGAACTTATATTGAGGAGAAATGGGCTAGAAACTGATGTGAACATTATACCTTACAATGTGTATGCCAAAAAAAATACTATGCTGTCTTCTGCTCTCTTGGACACTACAACATCAGACATTGGAAGGTATTTGATACAAAAGTTTGTAGCTTCAGAATCTTTATTTGGATGTACAAAGGAAGACCTACCAAAAGTAGAAGAAATCATAGGTCCAAAACCATTGGTTGACAGAGTAAAAAAATCTAAAGGCACAGTCATTTGTCGGACAAAGTTTAAACAAGCATTTCTCGACAAGACTGAGAAAGATATAGCTGAGGAAAAGAGGGTTAAGAAAGTTACAAAACTAACCAAAAATCTAGATCATCTATCATCAACAATGAATGCTTGTCAAGCTATAGTGAAGCCAGACTGCACGAAGCCCAAAGTCCTAAAAGCTGCTGGTATTCAACAAGCCCTTTTAGGCCTATTGCTAAAGGTTGTAGATAATCCTGACTTCCAAGTAGACAACATTTCATTAGATACAGTAAAAGAAGCCGATTATGAAAAACTTTCTGCAGCTAAACTTGCATGGATAAGGCAGAAGAAAAGCCCACCAACAGAAATAATGCAAAGTGTTAAAGTAGCAACCATAGAGTTTGCAGGTGTAAAGTTCAAGTGTAAGGTTCCTTCAGGGACAGAGTATCTAAATTTTGTTGAAAAAGCTGTTCTTAAGCCAACACTTGGGATGCTTCCAAGATTAAAAAGGCTAGTTGTATGTGAAGAAAAATATTCTTACACCCCCGATGACCTGAAAGCAGCTACAAGAGAACAGAGGCAAAAACAAGAAATTCATCCATTGCACATCTGAAACTAAGTACTGAATTGATTAATGAGCACAAATTTCAAAAGGAAGCTATTACCAGTACACTAGAAGGAAAGATCCAGATAAGCACATACTTGGCAAAACATGCAGATAAACTGAAGCTTAATAACAACATAACACTGGACTTTGACAGTGAATATATTCTCCAAGGCTGTCAATGCGAGGATGAAAGCGAAAGTTGCCAATGTAAAAGATATGCTGTTCCTCTGAGATGCAAATATTCAGAGGAAAATGGTTTTGAATCCTCAGAAATGTTAACATCTATCCATCAAACTAAAGGTGAAGCAGAAATGGCACAGGTAGACTGGATTTTTGAAATTGAACCTGAACTTGGCAGTGGGGAGGCTGTAATGAGTATTGTTACATCTGGTGACATTGATGCTGTTGTAATACATCTTTTTGCACTATCAAGACTTTGGCCAAGAAAAGATGACAGCACTTTTAAAATACCAGTGTATGTCTTTTTACAAAAACCTGGAAAAATATTTGATTTATATTGCATCACTCGAATGTTGGAGGTGCTTGAAAAACAGCTGCAAGACAAACATATTGGAATCAAAATTGCATTGGCACTTTGCTTAGGAGGCAATGATTTTATTCCAAAATTTCATGGAATGTCACATAAAAGATACTTGAAATTTTCTTGAAAACACCTCGACTACGATGCAGTTTGTTCAATATACAATTTGAAGCTGTTCATTCAGTAACAATTGACAGTAGTTTATATAAAGATCTTGTCAAACAACTGTACTGTCCAAATAAACAAGATTTTTCTAAAATGTCTTTAGAAGAAGTAAGGAGATTAACCATCAAGCCTAGACAAAAAGACAAAACGATCCTCTTGCAAAAATACTAGAGGTCTACAACTTTGGATGCCACCTTCATCTGTATTAGACAGACTGGTTCTCCTAATAGGATGTCAGGTTGATTATCTTATGACAGTAGGGAAATCAAATGCTGTTCTACCAAATTTCTTAGAAAGAGGGTGTCTGCGGAAAACCGAATCAGGAGATATAGAATATGATTTGGGACCTGATTCATTTATTGGTGACATAAATGACATAATATGCTTGAATTCGCCATCAACCGGAAAGGAACAAACAAGAAA
This sequence comes from Mytilus coruscus, assembly GCA_017311375.1. Lineage (NCBI taxonomy): Eukaryota > Metazoa > Mollusca > Bivalvia > Mytilida > Mytilidae > Mytilus > Mytilus coruscus. The sequence continues at coordinate 33,620,004 of CM029607.1, forward strand.
AAGAAAACAGAAGGAAACACCACAAAAAGGATGCAGAAGAAAAATACCTTTGGCATCAACACCAAACAAGACACATGAATAATTATTAATATCAATCAAAACAACTCCTATTTACATTTTTTGGTTTATTATGTTACTTGTTCTTATTTATTTAGATTTACGGTATTCATTTGTATTGTTAAGTCTTGTTTAAGGAGTTAAAACTGGTCATATAATATGAAGATATTTAATCAAACCATACTAACTGGACACGTTTATTACATTTATATCATTGACTTCTCTGCAATTAGTATGTTCTTTTTTCTTCTTCAGATGTTGAATTTTATATCAAATATACTTTGTGTGTGTAGATTTAAGGACGATTTCAACTTTAACACTTATAAAACTGAATAAGAATAAGAATTTTATTATTCTAATCAAGAAGCCACAAAACAAATGTATGTTATAAATGTATTATAAATTCAAAACATTTGTTAGTGTTGTAAAATAATTATAATCTAATTTCATAAAGAAAAATGTATGCTTTATAATAAATATAAATATCCTTTTAATAAAATGAAATCTTTACTAAAACTTATTGTCTTATTTTATACAATAAGATTTCAGATGTGTCATCAGATATATAATTACTTATCTACACACTTAAGTACTTCACAGTAAAACATTAAAAACAAAGGAATTTGGATTTTGAAACCAAGCGTGGGTTGATGCCATATATATGTCAGCTGTTGTTTGAATTCACATTAGTATCATTTACCACTGCTGATAACAAACTTCTCAGTTTGAGAGGAAAATTGTACCTTAGTCTTAGGACTGTATCTGGATTTACCATATCGGATTTGAATTGGCCCTGTAATATGTTATTTTTATTACATGTATACATAATAAATTCCGCATACGAGAAAAACGAATATTCATTTATGCACGTGATTTTCTAGGGACAAAAAATAATAATTCTAATCCGATGTTAGTTTGAATTTGATGTCAACCACCAACATCAAGGGATTTGGCTCAGGTTTCACAACTAATCATTTAATCCGGAAATTGTGTGAACGCAAATCGGTGTTTTGTTAAAATAGGATTTCAAATCAGATTGTGTTATGTCGTATGAATGGGGTGTTTGATACACGATGATACATAGATGATAAAGAAACATAGTTTTTTTTATCAGAAATACGTCGTCAAAATAATTATTTGTCGGTTTTCCATTTGAAACTGTGTTTATAATATATATCAACTCGTCCTCTTTACCCTTGTCTGGAGTGATATTTTGTATTTCAATGAACATAATCTATGTGTGTAACTGGTAAAGTCAAGGAATTCATTACATCACATCTCTTAAAATCTTTACTAAATTCTTCAATAGGTACAACGATACGGTTTGGAAGTTTGACTGTTCCTGTAAACTTATTACAAACAGGATAGCACATCCTTTTACGGTGAAGTTTTTGATAGGTGGTGCAATATTTTGTCTCTCCTGTTACCATGTTCAAAAGAAATTTTGGGTTATTTAGAAGAGGTTAAGATAAAATTTTAAGCTTGTTTTCGTAGCCAATAAGATGGTTTTCAAGAGTAAAACTTCTATATATATTCATTCTGTGATATGATAGATTATTTGTCAATTTTCAATGCTGTACTGAAAAATGCCTCTAAAATTGGTTTTCAAAACTTATAAAATAACCATCAGTAATGCAAGTATAATATAGCAATTCAGCATTTTTCTCTCTTTCTTATAAACCCAACATCAAGTGATTCCCTCACATGTTGGTTTACTTTTGTCTTTATTTTATTGATAACAGGAACGTATGTTTATGATATATCACCATATTAAGTTCTATCCTGGTATCTTTTGTCTATCCTGTTACCGATAGCAGTATTGCATCTGCAAATAATGAAGACGTTATAATCTTTAGATGAGTTCAAGAAACGAAACATTTCATTATGTGTACAAATATATGTAATTGTAAACTTTTAAGGATGTACTTGGGTGAGGTTCAGGAATTTGTGTCAGATGTTCGGACTCCTCGGTTTTTTCCTTCAATACAGCCTGAGGGTTAAATATTTTGCCCCATAACACCCATTTTCTTTTCATATTAGACTTCAATAGCTCATTAAAGGTCATTTACCAAAATTTAAGCTGATTCTAGATTTCTTTTCTTTTGATTTGAGACCTAAATAATACCAATGCAAATATAAGGTAAAAGTAAGAGTCAACCTTTTCCCGCCATTTAAAAAAATCAAATATCTCGAAAAGGAGCTCCATAACCTTTATATTTTAGCTTATTTTGTTCATTAACAAATGCTCTTCCAACTTATAGTATCAATTTTAAATTCTAGATTTTTTAATTTCACCTAAGTACATCCTTAAAGACGTGTCTGTCTACTATTGTCTATCATGTTACTGTAACCATAGCAACCATAGTAACAGGATAGACATAACAGGATAGACAAATTTCTTCATTTTTTAATGCTGTTGTGAAATAACTACTCCCTTTGGTGAAGTGATAATGTTTTTCTGTTGTGATTTTGGTTTCCAACACGTTTTGCACTTTTACAAGTATAATATTGGTGTAATTAATCAATATGTTGGTAACAGCATAGACATGACAAAAAAGTACCCACTATTTTTTTCACTAAATGTCTTGAATGTTTTCCCCCCTACACTGTTATACAAGAAAGGTGCTGTGTTAAATGTTAAGGTTACTTTGCGCTTTTGAAATCAACACTGACTTGTTTGATATTCATAGGAGAACAATTTAACGGATGATTTAAGTAGCGGTAACAGGATGGCCATGAACTTCATGTACGCTGATTGAATTTAGTTTGTAGAAAAATGTTACATATGATAATAATAAAAATCTGCGATTTTTCGTTAGAGTTGTTATTAACATTCTAAAAAAGTTCCTTTTGCAGATATCAAGGCAATCAGAAAATAGGAAAAAAAAACATTTGAAATGTGTTACCCTGACACTGTACGCACATAAATTACGCAAAATTGGACTTAGATATGTTTTAATCTTATCAAAATAGATATTAATGTTCTGACTCATAAATTCTACAAACTTTCATTTAAACACTTACAACTGCCTAATCCATTAGAAATTAAAAAAAAAAAAATAGCATAGGTGTACTGAAAATTCGACATTTTTGAAAATGACCCATATCAGTGTTTTTCTGAACTGAGTTGCTAGATTTCTTTTATTTATTTATAATGTGTATCAAGTTCTTCATAACTTTCAAAGTTTTCTATGTAACGCAGTGTGTTTTCTATAATTTCCTGTGACGCTCAATGTCGTCTGCTGATCCGAAACTGTCCGAGAGACTCCGTATAAAATACGAACGAGAAATCCGAGTAGGGGTGCGATTAAGGGTGTGATAAAGAGTAGACATGCGATAAAGGGTGTGATAAAGCATGCGCATCAAAGTTGAGCGATACGGATTAAACAGCAGGCTATTTATCAAATATTCAAAACTACTGTATTTACTACTAAATATATGATAAGAAGGCTTTATCAAACCCCTAATCTGTATGACGTCATGCCAAACCTCTAATCTGTATGACGTCATGTCAAACCCCTAATCGATATGACGTCATGTCACATAAAAAACATCTACGTGAGGTATACATATAATACAGTGTATGGGATATGACTTTTTCAATATCACACACCGTATCAACCCTCAACCAATATAATCCCTCGAGCAGAGCTCTTGGGATTATATTGGTGTCTCAGGTTGATACGGATGTGATATTGAAAGAGCCATATGATATTATCTATATACATCGTGATGTTGACAATATCGTGTTTACATCGTTCACATCGTTCATATCGTATCAATGTTGTGTAACAAGTCTATACCTTTCTGTTTACATCGTTCACATCGTATTTGTGTTTACATCGTATACATCGTGATGTTGACAATATTGTGGTAACATCGTGTTTATGTTGTATATAAAGTCTATACCTTTCTGTTTACATCGTTCACAACGTATAAACCACATTGTACACCCTGTCTGAAACCCGAATAACACATATATTACTGATTATCCCTGCCTATTTTTTTACCAATACCAGGTATTTGTTACACATTCACCGAGTAGTTTATATATTCAGTACATGCATTATATTTCTTAATATTTTGTGTAATTTTTTAAATACAATTTTCCGTCTTCTCAAATATTTTTTTTCTTCATTGATAATTTTCAATAAAGTTTTTAGATTTCATGTAGGCATTGTCATATACCGTTTTATTTTTATGTATTTTTTAACAACAGCAAATACTGAAAAAAACTTGATATTTCCCATATGTGAAGGATTTTATAATTTGCTGTGAAAATAATTCTATCATATATGCAATAATTTGTTCCAATTGGGGTAAACAATGTATTATATATACCCCGGCAGTTTCCTGAATATATACATATATACTGACATCTCTGTGTTGTTATCCAATTACAAAAATGACACATTTGTAATCCATAATATATCGTTAATAAATTGTAATATATCGATGTAAACAATGTAAACATTTTATTACATTTCAAACATTATAAATAATGTTGACACTATATCGTGCACACTACAATGCAAACGATGTAAACACGATATTGATAATATATTGTATACATCGCGATTTTAACGATGTCAACGATGTAAATAATATATAAGAGTTCATACAATGTAAACGATATTGACACGATATCGTGTTAACATTGTAAATATCGCGATGTCGACAATAGTGTTTTAACATTGTGCACTGGAAATGTCTCTGACTGATAAAATATTTAAGTCTTTGATACACGATTTTATATTAGTTGTTACTGGCTTGAATTAGCTTTCAGTAACTGCGACTACTCTCCAATCTGTACTTTCTGAAGTTTTTTTTGTTAATTTTTTGTTCTTGCTTTGTATCGATCTGATGAGTTAAGTTCTCTTCAACCGACTGAATTTTATAGCTTGTTTTACACAGCAGTTACGATACAAGATTTACAAAAGAGGTAAACCATGACAGCCTTACATATGTCAAATGTACATCTGTGAGCCTGCGCCAATTTATAGATATATCGATGTTTATTTGTTTACAAAGAGAGGTTGCACGTCACATTAGAATTGTCAATATTATTATACAGATCATACAAGTATAAACTTACAAATGATACAATTTAGTTAAAAATATATTTTCCTGTATTAATTGGTAACGCTGTATTGATATAAACCAAATTGATGTTTTACCTGTAAATACATTTTGTAACCGTTGAAGCGGTTACATGTACCTACTTTATAGTTACCCTTGGTTATTCTTAGCCTCTTTAAACACTTCGCTGTACAAATTAAATAATACTGATACATTGTTGCCAGTAATGAAAAGTTCATTTCAGGTAAGGAAAAATTATTTTTGTTTTATCTATAAATTTAGTTAATACTTAGCATTTTGACAAAAAACCCAGTCCCGTGTAAGTAAATTTTTAAAATGTGAAATGTTAGAGAAGATTTTCTTTACATATAAAGTGTTCATCAATTTTGAACTATCTACCAACGAGTTACAATGAAGAAGAAGTAATAAATTTTAGGCCACCGTAAGGCCTCCAACCGTGAAAAAAAAATCTATTCCAGTATAATCGGTTATAAAAGACTTCGACATAAAAATTGAGAAATAATTCAATCGAGAAAACTAATGGCATAATGTATAACAAAACACTTAATCTACTACAGGTTAATGACTTGGGACAGACTGTTTATAACGTCTTTACACTAAATCCATTGGATGTTGGATTTTAACTGATTGATAATTTAGTCTTAGATGCATGATTTTTTATTAGTTGTTATTGGCTTTAAACTAGCTGTCAGTAACTGCGAGTACTTTCAGATCTGTACTTAGTGTCTTTTTGTTGTTGGGATGTACAAGTACCCGTCTACGTCCACTCTGTGTTTTTGTAAAATGTATTACTATTTGTATCCATTCGTCGGGGAATAAAGGGGGAGGGAAATGGGAGTTAGGGGATAGGAAAGCGGTTATCAACCCCCTGTCCATCCTCTCAGTAAACGACTCCAAGTTTTTATTAAGTCAATATGCAGATTGCTCCTCTCTGCTTCTGGATGGAAATAAGAATCTCTTTAACAAGCTTTGTATGTATTTTATTGCTTCATTGCTTGTGCTGGTTTGAGAGTGAATGTAGAGAAATGGCTCAATATTTGGTAGTAATGAAGAACTATTACCAAATAATAAATAATTATGGAATACATCAGAAACTTTTAAACTGTTGGGGATTCATTTCAATATCTTAACAGAGGATAAAACAAAAGCAAACTGTAAGAGAACATTAAAAGCATGAAAAGCCTTCTAAATTTAAGAGATCTTACTTAAGAGGAACTTGACATAATATTTGCAAAACCATTGTTATCGAAATTTTGGTTGTCCGACTGTTGAAACAGGCTGTAACAGAAATTTAAAAACCACCTGTTCGTGGTGTGCAAGAAATACATGTATAGAAGGACTTTTCATAAAATTTTGATTTGATCGAAAACCAGACAAAATTAAAAGAAAGATTATTATAAATAATTCTAGTGAAGCAGGCTTAATATTCCCCTATATAGAAAGTTTTAACATTTCTTTAAAAAGTCATGACTATCAGATGCTGATCCAGGATTTTGAAAAAGGAGGAGGCATACTGACATTTGAACAGTTTCAATCTCAGAATATAGTTTATACTAGTAAGAGGGTGTGGATGGGGTTTACAGAATAGCAAAAAATGGGCAAAAAATAGAGAAAAATGGACCCCAAAAATAAAGAATAGAGAATAATAAGGTGCTAACATATAAAGAATAGAGAATAACAGCCTAAAAAACTGAAGAATACAGAACTGAAGGACCCCTGATCCTGACTCTCTAGTATTTTTGAATATAAAGTTCTTTCAGAACATGGTAGTTTAGATATCAACGAAAAAGATATTGTAAAAAAAACTTTAAATTTTTTTTAAAAATAGTCATGAAAATATTTGTATAAACAAAATATTAAAGAAAAGCCTTCAAGGTCACAAAACAAATGGTAAGGAGATTTATGTATTCAAATTGAAGATTGGGCGAAAATCTACTCCACTGCTTTTCAAGCAACTAAAAACACAAAACGTAAAAAAAAAATCAGGAGAAAAACATGTGAAAGGTTTACAATATATCTTAAACATGTATAAGAATACTATTAGAACAACATAGGTTATTTATTTGTTATGAGAAAAAGTCTTCGGTGATTTAATTTTATTGCTTAACTTGTATAAAAATCATATTTATATTCTTTATTTCATTTATTACTTAGAGTGATGTAATAAAATAGACTTTAAATGGAATATTTTAAATACTATACTTGAAACTGTACACATTTTATCAAGCTTGGTGTATGCATCTGTCTTTATGTCAAAATACACAAAATTAATTTAAAAAAATTAAGATATAAGGTAAAAGTGAACAATTTTATTCAAAATTTTATTGACTTCAAAATTGCATTTTTTTCACAAAATAAACCAAAACAAAACAGAATTAGATTTAAAACTAAACCATGCTTCCCGTTTATTTAAAATGATAAAGTATCATCTTCAAATTTGAGTGTCTAATTTCGTCATCATTTTCTGCAAAATAAATGTGTATTTACATATCTTTTCTATTCAATAACACGATATTTTCTCTATTTCGAACTTGGGCCAGATTTTATGAATTATATACATTAATTTTACAAAGAAAATGTTTATCATTAACAGTTGTTCTTATGACTTAAATTTGTATAATAAATTGAAGGTCAAACTTGTGTTTCATTATTTTAGTTAACTTGTGCTGTCAGTATCAAACTTTTCGTGTTTTCATTATTTGCCGATCTTTTATTGGTCTTACATTATAAATAAACAGAACTAGAGGCTCTCAAGAGCCTGTGTCGCGCACCTGTATCTATTGTGTTTTTGGAAATCATGTAAAATAAGGTTAAAATCATAATGAATAGTATTAGATACCCTAATAATGATTGAGGCCAAGTTTGGTTTAATTTGGCCCAGTAGTTTTTTTAAAAGCAGGTCATCCCATTGTAGTCTTACAATAGTAACTGAAGACCCCGTAACATTATTCAAATTAGTTTTCAAGTTGTGACCATTTAAAATTGTTTGTTTTTACAACTTTCCCTTAGACTTCTACAGTAAACCCCTCTGTTCTATTTTTAGCCATGGTGGCCATGTTGGTTGGATGACAGAATCATCGGTTACATTTTGCAATCAAGATATCCTATTGAAAACTGTGACTAAGTTTAATTCTAGTTGGCTCAGTAGATTAAGTAAAGAAGATTTTTGTAAATGATTACAAAAAATTTACGAAAAATTTTGAAAAATTTACTTTAAAGGGCAATAATTCCTGAAGGGGTCAATTGACAATTTTGATCATTAGACCTATTTGTAGTGCTTACTTTGCTGAACATTTTTGCTGTTTACATGTTATCTCTATCTATTATGATATTCAAGATAATAACCAAAAACTGCAAAATTTCCTTAAAATTACCAATTCAGGGACAGCAACCCAACCACGGGTTGACTGGTGCGTCTTAAAATTTCAGGGCAGATAGATCCTGACCTGATGAACATTTTTAACTAGTCAGATTTTCTCTAAATGCTTTAGTTTAGATATAAGCCAAACTGCATCCCCATGTTCTATTTTTAGCCATGGCGGCCATCTTGGTTCATAGGCGGGGTCATTGGAAATATCTTAAAACTAGATACCCTAGAGATGATTTAGGCCAAGTTTGGTTAAATTTGGCCTAGTAGTTTCAGAGAAGATTTTGTAAAAGATTACAAAATTTACAAAAAAATGGGAAAAATTGACTTTATAGGGCAATAATTCCTTATGGGGTCAATTGACAATTTTGGTCATGTTGACTTGTTTGTAGATCCTACTTTGCTGAACAATTTTGCTGTTTACAGCTTATCTTTATCTATTATATTATTCAAGATAATAACCAAAACTGCAAAATTTCCTAAAATTACTAATTCAGGGCAGCAACCCAATAACGGGTTGTCTGATGGGTCTGAAAATTTAAGGGCAGATAGATCTTGACCTGATTAAGATGTTTATCTAGTCAGATTTGCAATAAATGTATTTTTATATACATAAGCCAAACTGCATCCCCATGTTCTATTTTAAGCCACGGTGGCCATCTTGGTGGATGTGCGGGGTCTTCGGATACATTTTCAAAGTAGGCTAAGTTTGGTTAAATTTGGCCCAGTAGTTTCAAAAAGAAGATTTTTGTAAAAATTACGACAAATTGTGAAAAATTGACTTTAAAGGGCAATAATTCCTTATGGGGTCAATTGACAATTTTAGTCATGTTGACTTGTTTGTAGATCATACTTTGCTTAACTATTTTGCTGTTTACAGTTTATCTCTATCTATAATATTATTCAAGATAATAACCAAAAATTGCAAATTTTCCTTAAAATTACCAATTCAGGGACAGCAACCCAACAACGGGTTGACTGATGCGTCTGAAAATTTCAGGGCAGATAGATCCTGACCTGATGAACATTTTTAACTAGTCAGATTTTCTCTAAATGCTTTAGTTTAGATATAAGCCAAACTGCATCCCCATGTTCTATTTTTAGCCATGGCGGCCATCTTGGTTGATAGGCGGGGTCATCGGATATATTTTTAAACTATACCCTAAGGATGATTTAGGCCAAGTTTGGTTGAATTTGGTCCAGTAGTTTCAGAGAAGATTTTTGTAAAACATTACAAAAATTTACAAAAAAATGGGGAAAATTGACTTTAAAGGGCAATAATTCCTTATGGGGTCAATTGACAATTTTGGTCATGTTGACTTGTTTGTAGATCCTACTTTGCTGAACAATTTTGCTGTTTACAGTTTATCTTTATCTATACTATTATTCAAGATAATAACCAAAAACTGCAAAATTTACATAAAATTACCAATTCAGGGGCAGCAACCTAACAACAGGTTGTCTCATGGGTCTGAAAATTTCAGGGCAGATAGATCTTGACCTGATTAAGATGTTTATTTAGTCAGATTTGCTCTAAATGATTTAGTTTTACAGATATAAGCCAAACTGCATTTTAACCCCTCCCATGTTCTATTTTTAGCCACGGTGGCCATCTTGGTGGATGTGCGGGGTCTTCGGATACATTTTTCAAAGTAGGCTAAGTTTGGTTAAATTTGGCCAAGTAGTTTCAAAAAGAAGATTTTTGTAAAAATTACGACAAATTGTGAAAATTGACTTTAAAGGGCAATAATTCCTTATGGGGTCAATTGACAATTTTAGTCATGTTGACTTGTTTGTAGATCATACTTTGCTTAACTATTTTGCTGTTTACAGTTTATCTCTATCTATAATATTATTCAAGATAATAACCAAAAATTGCAAATTTTCCTTAAAATTACCAATTCAGGGACAGCAACCCAACAACGGGTTGACTGATGCGTCTGAAAATTTCAGGACAGATAGATCCTGACCTGATGAACATTTTAACTAGTCAGATTTTCTCTAAATGCTTTAGTTTAGATATAAGCCAAACTGCATCCCCATGTTCTATTTTTAGCCATGGCGGCCATCTTGGTTGATAGGCGGGGTCATCGGATATATTTTTAAACTATACCCTAAGGATGATTTAGGCCAAGTTTGGTTGAATTTGGTCCAGTAGTTTCAGAGAAGATTTTTGTAAAGATTACAAAATTTACAAAAAAAAAAATGGGAAAATTTACTTTAAAGGGCAATAATTCCTTATGCGGTCAATTGACAATTTTGGTCATGTTGACTTGTTTGTAGATCCTACTTTGCTGAACAATTTTGCTGTTTACAGTTTATCTTTATCTATACTATTATTCAAGATAATAACCAAAACTGCAAAATTTACATAAAATTACCAATTCAGGGCAGCAACCTAACAACAGGTTGTCTCATGGGTCTGAAAATTTCAGGGCAGATAGATCTTGACCTGATTAAGATGTTTATTTGGTCAGATTTGCTCTAAATGATTTAGTTTTACAGATATAAGCCAAACTGCATTTTAACCCCTCCCATGTTCTATTTTTAGCCACGGTGGCCATCTTGGTGGATGTGCGGGTCTTCGGATACATTTTCAAAGTAGGCTAAGTTTGGTTAAATTTGGCCAAGTAGTTTCAAAAAGAAGATTTTTGTAAAAATTACGACAAATTGTGAAAATTGACTTTAAAGGGCAATAATTCCTTATGGGGTCAATTGACAATTTTAGTCATGTTGACTTGTTTGTAGATCATACTTTGCTTAACTATTTTGCTGTTTACAGTTTATCTCTATCTATAATATTATTCAAGATAATAACCAAAAATTGCAAATTTTCCTTAAAATTACCAATTCAGGGACAGCAACCCAACAACGGGTTGACTGATGCGTCTGAAAATTTCAGGACAGATAGATCCTGACCTGATGAACATTTTAACTAGTCAGATTTACTCTAAATGCTTTAGTTTGAGAGATATAAGCCAAACTGCATCCCCATGTTCTATTTTTAGCCATGGCGGCCATCTTGGTTGATAGGCGGGGTCATCGGATATATTTTAAACTATACCCTAAGGATGATTTAGGCCAAGTTTGGTTGAATTTGGTCCAGTAGTTTCAGAGAAGATTTTGTAAAGATTACAAAATTTACAAAAAAAAATGGGAAAATTTACTTTAAAGGGCAATAATTCCTTATGGGGTCAATTGACAATTTTGGTCATGTTGACTTGTTTGTAGATCCTACTTTGCTGAACAATTTTGCTGTTTACAGTTTATCTTTATCTATACTATTATTCAAGATAATAACCAAAAACTGCAAAATTTACATAAAATTACCAATTCAGGGGCAGCAACCTAACAACAGGTTGTCTCATGGGTCTGAAAATTTCAGGGCAGATAGATCTTGACCTGATTAAGATGTTTATTTAGTCAGATTTGCTCTAAATGCTTTATTTTCACAGATATAAGCCATACTGCATTTTAACCCCCCTCCCCATGTTCTATTTTTAGCCACGGTGGCCATCTTGGTTGATGGGCGGGTTCATCGGATACATTTTTCAAACTAAATATCATAAGGATGATTTTGGCCAAGTTTGGTTGCATTTGGCCCAGAAGTTTCAGAGGAGAAGATTTTTGTAAAAGATTACAAAAATTTACGAAAAATTGTGAAAAATTGACTATAAAAAACTCCTTATGGGGTCATTTGACAATTTTGGTCATGTTGATATGTTGATTTATTTGTAGATCTTACTTTGTTGAACAATTTTACCAATTTTTACCAAAATTAAGCCAAAAACTGCATTTTACCCCCATACTCTATTTTAAGCCATGGCGGCCATCTTGGTTGATGGGCGGATCATCGGATAAATTTTTTAAACTACATACCCTAAGGATGATTTAGGCCAAGTTTGGTTTTTTTTTGCCCAGTAGTTTTTAGAGGAGACGATTTTTGTAAAAGTTAACAGAGGACGACGGACGACGGCCGACGGACGCCAAGTGATGAGGAAAGGTCACTTGACCCTTTGGGTCAGGTGAGCTTAAAAGTAGAGGATTCCCAATGTGTTGTTATAATTACTCCGTCTTGTCTTTTTGTTATTTTTTTTTTCTTTGTGCTTCTTGCCGATCTTATGATTCAAGCATATGCACATGCTCATGCGAATTTTCAAAATGTAAAAAGGGCTTTATAACAATTGACCGCAATAGGAGTGTTGTCAAAAAATTTTGTAGCAATAATTACATCACATCTGGACGTCATCAGTGTCAAATTCTTTTGACGTCTTTTCTAAGCAATTGTTTTCCTACATAAGCTTCATGTACATTTATTGTATTTCACGTGCAATGCAATTATCAAGTATTGATTGGTTGATTGTTTAACATCCAGTGGCAACTATTTCATGCATGCTCAGGACGAGAACAAATTAACAATCCATACACAAGGTATGTCCTGTAATAGATGCCGCCCGAGAAGAAGATCGGGGAAATTTGGACTGCCACTCAAAATGAAGACATGTTGGTGAGGGACATACATTTTGCCGTGCAACAGGCCACATGCGGACCCCTCAAACAGTAGTTGCAAGGATTCTTAATGTTCAGAGAGCGTGGCCCTCTCTCTACACGAGGCATCGGATAAAGCGTCCTTATTCTAACTGGACGTAGCTGGGTCATTATCAAAAAAACATGCAAAACTATGTTATTTTGGTCTTTTTAAGTCACAAACATGAAAATATATCAAAATAACACTTGTATATGTTAGATATGAATGTTTTGTGATACACTATATACAGTTTACAGTAAGAAATGTAATAAAAACATCCTTAATGTTTTCTTAAACACTTGGATATAGCCAGAATTAACTCTTATTTTTTACTATAATACCTTTCAGACCTGAAATAAGACTATTATTCATATCATTTGTTATTAGGATTTATCACAGTGACTATTTATTGCATTTTGATACATAAAAACATTTCTTAATGATTTGGGAGGTTTATGTTGGTTTTATAATAAAAATTTTCACAAAAAAGAAGAGTCTCATATTTTTAAGTCACTGGTGTAACCAAAAGACAAATTGGTTGGGTAAGAGTTATCTTTCTCAAGATTTCAGCATTTACAATATTTTCTCCCCTAGCAATGTTACCTGTAAGCATGTTATGCAAAAGAAAAAATAAATCTGTTAGACTCAGATCGACGTCCGGTCTCTAATCGACGTCTGTTCCTCTAATCAACGTCTGTTCCTCTAATCGACGTCCAGTGTGACGTTACGTTCTCAAATCAGTGTCCAATATTTTTTTTCTCTCTAATCGACGTCCAATGTGACGTTTTATCGGCAATTAGAACATTTCCCTTTGATCTTGCTGCCTAATATTTTCAATATCATGGACAGGACTTGATACTCGAAAATATTAGGCAATGACGTCATGTATCAGTGCAGTAACGTCACATGTTCTTGTCCATCCGCTTCAATTTATCAATGAAATGCACGCGACTTCATTCATACAACCGAACAACGAACCCAACGTTTTGTACGCGTAAAGTAGTTTTACTTATTATTTCATTTTACTTCTTATTCTTTACAAAAAACATAAGAGTTAAGACAGATTGCCGATAAAAAGAATAATGGCATTTAATTTTTTGATACTGACTTCATCAGCTCGAATATCAGCTCGCCCTAGCGGGTTCGCTTGATATTCTTGCTGATAAAGTCAGTATCAAAACAAAATGCCATTATTCTATATAAGTTTTACCAAAACGACGTCCTCGGTCGGAGTCTCCTCTCATCGATATCCAATATCATTCAGTCGTTTATATAGTATGATCTTTGTTTATATTATCTGTATAGTTTTGTCTTGGTGTACAGCTGCGTAAAGAAACTGATTGTTTTCTTATATCTTTATCAAAATAAAAGGACAAACATCAGAAAATGATAATAAGACAACCACCGACATCATACACTACCAAGAATTTACCCACGTTTTTTACTACATTTCTACCCTCGTACAAGACTGAAAACTTGTAATGTTATACTTTCTATTAATTCAGTACTGTTTATTATTATACAAAAACGGTACAATTACTAATTCTATAAATTCAGTACTGATTTCGTCAGTACTGTTTCAGTACTGATTTTGTCAGTACTGTTTCAGTACTGATTTTGTCAGTATTGTTTCAGTACTGATTTTGTCAGTACTGTTTCAGTACTGATTTCGTCAGTAATGTTCCAGTACTGATTTCGTCAGTAATGTTTCAGTACTGATTTCGTCAGTAATGTTTCATTACTGATTTCTTGAGTACCGTTTCATTATAATACTGATTAAGTCAGTATCGTATCTGTACTGAATTTTCATTAATGTTTTAAGTATATATTACCTTGTTTCAGTGCATGGTTTAATAGATCGCTGTGTTCATAAAAAGATGTCCTTTGTTTAAGTACGTAGATGTGCATCTTTTTTTTAAATTTTAATTTGTTTCTATATCAGGTATACTTTAGTTTATTTATCTTACAATTAGTTACAATGTTTACATTTGAATGGATACAGTGATGCCAATTTAAAAGGTCTTAGGTTGTTTTGTACATTTGGGTTGGGTTAATTGTTCTCTTTGACACTTGCCTCGTTTCCATTCCTTTTCTATATTGTGACATGTTGATGATTTTGTTATGTGTTTTATTTCTCTGATTTTTTGTTCTGATTTGGTTTTGCTTTAGGTCCAGCTCATCAACAGTTACTTTATTTTTTTTATAATATTTTGGCTTCATGTTTTATATGGTTCATGTTTTTAGTAAGATCTTATTAATATAGGTTTTATATTTGACAATACCATATTACATGTATCTGTGTCTTGCTTGGGTCAAATCAAAACATATTTAACAAGAATTGAACATTGGAACTGGGTATATTACTTTTGAGAAGATGGATGGATGGATGTTTTGTCATCCAGTGGCAAGTTAAGTGCATAATCAGGACGAGGACATGATACTCAGATATAAATAATTACCCTATTTTGTACTATGCCAATAATGCACTGAGCTGGGTTTTAACATGCTAGTTCACCACAAGAGAATCTGCTAGAAGACATGTCCCCTACCTGGATAGGTACCTTCAGACTGAACAGTCTATGTTTTTCCTCCTTTATGCTGTGTGCTGAGGGAATAATTAGAATACAACCACTTTTCCAGTCTTAATTCTCATAAATTTCCGTTTATATGCCCATTGTAAGATTTTTAATGGTTAAATAAATTTATTGACAGTCATTGGCAGATTTCTTTTTTTTTTTTTGTATACATTAATCATGCTGCAATTTCATTCACTTGTAATAATAAATAAGCTTTATTTAGAGTCGGCAAAGTATACAAACAGAGACAACATAAGCTCTAATGAGCTATATAAATAAGCTTTATTTAGAGTCGGCAAAGTATACAAACAGAGACAACATAAGCTCTAATGAGCTTTTAACCGACATACAAGACATTTATAACAATACAACAAATAATACACATGCAATAAATTACACAGCACAAAATGTAATTTGTGTATTGTGAATAGTATCTGCATTGAGGGTCATGGTGAGTCTTACAGTAAGATGAAGATATTTTATTACAATATTACTTATCATTTTAGTCTCCATGACCTTAAAGAGCAATGAAATGAGATTAAATTCAGATTTCTTTTAAACGTTTGCTATAAAATGATGATATGCGTCAATCTTGATGCATCTTTTGACTCACCAGTTTTGAAAATGGTGAGTCTAGACAGATTTTCATGAGTCCATGACTCATGGACTCACCTTGTGAGAACCCTGGATTACTAATCTTACATTATTCCTGACAATTGTGGTCAGGTGGCTAAGTATGTCTTGACCTTGTTGTGGGGTATGAATGATTTGTTCATTGTTGAAGACCCTACGTCAACTGTCAAGATGAAGAACAGGAATAAAAGCCCTGTTCATTGATAATTTTCTATGTTTTCTATGTATTGTGTGCGATTTTGTCCCATGTACATTTACTCCATATCCTTTCATTTTCTATGTATGTACGTAGATCCCTCCGTTTACTGAGCACACCTCGAGAGCTGCGAGGGTACAGTGGAATCCGTGTACACTCCCTATCGGGATTAAGGAAAACGGTATTTATTATTCTGCCATAGGCGACAATACTAACATTTTCTAAATTTACCACTTTTATAATAAAACCAGGC
This sequence comes from Mytilus coruscus, assembly GCA_017311375.1. Classification (NCBI taxonomy): domain Eukaryota; kingdom Metazoa; phylum Mollusca; class Bivalvia; order Mytilida; family Mytilidae; genus Mytilus; species Mytilus coruscus. The sequence goes on from CM029607.1 coordinate 33,636,714, forward strand.
TAAAACAGGTATGTGTGGTGTTAGTACTTTATTATTCTGTTTTAAAAATTGAAGCCAAATAGTATCATGACCAACTTCCAACGGAGCTTGTTTATTTTATCCATGCCCACTGTCATTTTACACCAAATTTATGAAATTTTGGAAGTCTTTTCGAATAATTCTCTAGAAAATATTTCAATAGGTTTTAAAATTTATATTGTAAATATACACACTGCGGTTATTCATAGATAAATAAAAAAATATATTGTACCCTTACATCCAATCACAGCGCTCCTAAGTTTAATTCCTTCGTCTGCCTTGGGTACACATAAGGGCCAACCTAATGCTGGGAAAATGTAATTGTACCGTTTTCTCTTAATGGAGATGTGTCACTAACGTATATTTGTTGACCGTTCAAATACATGGTTTGCTCATCAAAATTGATTTTTTTCTTAACTGAATAAAACAAGATGAAGATCTCGAATGTTTAATTTTCTCTTTTTTTCTACTGCAATAACCTCTATTGCAAGTACAATAAAAAGTAATCTTAAGAATGAACAGCATGAAAGAGTTACAAAATTTGTTTTTCCTCTCTCAATTTGATGTTTTAATCACTGTTTCATAATTCTGCTTCAATGTTATTTTCCACTGCTCTTCCAATGCATGTGATACATGTATATATCTTTACCAACTTGTTTCTGGAAAGGAAAAAGTGGATTATAACACTGTCAGATTTCAATGTTATCATTTTTAAAGTCCAATAATAAGGTCAAATATAGGTCAACCATAGCATAATGTGTATAGTGTACATGCATTGCTAAAGGTGGTAAAACGTTAATACAAGGTTCATATTATACATGGAGAAAAATGAAAAAAGAATGGAATAATGTATGATTTACCTAATTGAAAACTGATTCTAATACGATTTGGAGGAGAATTTTTCTCGGGGGATCCACTCCTTATATACAAGGTGATAGGACGTGCCGCTGGAATAGGTCACCTTTTCAAGCTTGAAAATATATGAATAGGTCGGGAAAACTATCAGAAATATATGATAAGGTCAATAAAGTTCCCATAACTTCTTCATCTGTCATCTTTCTTGGTGCTTTCGGCTGTGTTTTTATCAACCAATGTTCTCTCTTTTGACGCTTTGGTTTTTCACTCTTACATTACACACCACGAAACCCAAATAATATGGGAAAAGGTAACAGTTTTACCTATGCAATATATGAAAAGGTATACATTTTTAGCATCTAAATTATATGAAAAGGGTGGGGTAACAGAACCCCAGCGGCACCTCTTATCAATTAAGTATTGAAGTAGCCCCCTTCCCACTCCCCACCCCGAGGAATTTTAGCGCCCCAAGTCTGGGATAGCAAATTTCCATGTTTTCAATATGGGCTGCACTCTAACATTCTTAAATTGTTTTGTTATAAATTAGGTCGTTAATTTTTCTAAATTGAATTGTTTTTCATATTTTTCATGTCTTGGTCTTGTGTAGCCGACTATACGGTATGGGTTTTCTCATTGTTGAAGGCTGCACAGTTGTATATAATTGTTAACATCCACATAATCTCAAATTTGGTGCATAGTTGTCTCATTGGCAATCCTACAACATTTCATTATTTTATACAGCAGTTTAAAAATTAAAAAAAAAAGTATTCTTTTTGTGGATTTTTTCATTATTAGTAACAGTGGCAATTCTTATTATATTATCATTTCAATCTGTAATTCAGTTTCAGAGAAGGAGATATTTGTTTGTATTTCCTTAAGGTTCCTATGTTAAACTATGTCCAGCTGTGATACTCATCTTTGGATCGGCACCAAAACACATATATTAACATAATCTGATTATTCGAACACAATATCAATGCAATCTGTAAAACAGTTAACTGAGAAGTTGTGTGTACGGATATGTAATTCCCATAGACTTCTTTGTTAACATTATTGACATCTTTCAATTGTCAAAGAATTATATGCTGCTGTCTATTCTTTTGAATATGATCGTTGTTGGTTTGTTGTCTCATGAACGCACTACAACATTTCATGTTATTGAAATAAAATAATACGGACAAACTGAAAATACTTACCTAAACAAATCCTAATTGAGTGTAAAGCTATACCTACCTTTCGAACTATTTCCAAAATGTTCTACTGTCACCTTTCATACCAGTTCTATCTCGATCTCATATATTATCTGTTCATTACAGTTTTTAGTTGTTGATCTTAGACTTTATTTTCCTCATAGACTTATTCTTTGTGTTCTGGTGGGATCCATTTTTAGATACCTATAACAATAGATACTGCATCAAATATTTTGCATGAATTTGTAAAAAGTTGTTTTTCCCAACATGCTTTTTATGGTTTTATTTATGGACCTAACACTTTATAAATTTTCCTTTGAAAAAGTACATCATGAGAGAAAGATTGTATCGAAGTGCTACAAAATTCTGTCAAGTAGTTTCATGAGCAATTGATGACACATACGTGGGACATAAGGACAAGATTTGTTCCATATGTGAACACATTCTACTAAGGAAATGTCACCAGCAGTGCAGTCGCTCATCATAAAGAATAAAGTGCATGTGATTAGGTCTCGGATACAGTAAAAACTGTAATTTTACCATAAATAGATATAAGAAGATGTGGTATGAGTGCCAATGAGACAACTCTCCATCCAAGTCAAAATTTATAAATGTAAACCATTATAGGTCAAAGTACGGTCTTCAACACGGAGCCTAGGCTCACACCGAACAGTAAGCTATAAAGGGCCCCAAAAATTACTAGTGTAAAACCATTCAAACGGGAAAACCAACGGTCTAATCTAAGACGGACTATTTTCCAAACATTTTCATTACCATTCATCTATACTGATCGAAAACTTAAAAAAAAAACATTGAGAGCTATGGAACTGATAATGGTGATAATACACTCGAAAATTGGCGAGTTTAAGTTTATAACATCGATAGTAAAATTGTGTGGGATGTATAATTTTCAACAAATGTAAGATTGGTCACGTTTGATCCGATGCCTCGTATAGAAAGAGAGTGCCATGATCTCTGCAGGTTAAGAACCATTGCATTAACTCTTTGAGGAGCCGTCGGTGGCCTATTGTCCGAGCTTGCAGCAGGGCAAATTCCTGTCCCTATTCAATATGCTTTCATTGTCCAGTGGCAGTCAAAGGTTCATTGACCTTCTTTCATCTCTGATGGCATCTATTACATGACCTACATTGTACCTATTGTGTTTATTGTTAAATTGTTCTGAACATGCATGTAATATTTGCCACTGGACATTAAGCACATTTTTAATACATGTACTTTATGAATATGTTATTATTTTGAGGACTCTCAGTAGGATTATTTTTAACTAATGGGATTATCCTCTTGAAATAAAGATTATTTATACAAAATATTGTTCAATAATTATGTGTCGGATTATTAGGGTGTCGGCCCATTGGGTCGTCGTAATTTTGGGGTGTCGGACTAATAGGGCGTCGGGCTATTGGGGGGGGTCGGACCAATGTGGTGTCGGACTAAAGGGGCGTCGGAATAACGGTGATGCCCCACATATACCCCTCTATGGAGCTTTGAACCGACATAAATTCAATCATTGACTAATAAAATAAATATAATTAGACGTTACGCGCGATGTTCGTACCGTTTACGTTTTTTGCATGTTTCGTGAGTAAAACTGCGCTGCAGGTGCAGAAAAAAACGTATTTTGATTAAAACAAAGATATCAATGTGCTGGACATAAATGTCCTTGTTCATTTATCTCCATTAAAACAATATAAAACGCATTTGTTCGAGTTGATAAGCATTTGATTCTGGATTTTGGAGAAATAATGGGTTGTCCGTGGTAACATTTGACGATGAAAACTGAAGTATAAACCTTCTTTTCGCCTTCTTTTTTGCCGATTTTCATTAATTTTTTTTTTTGCCGCGAATTGCCATTAAATGGCAACCAATTATGACGTATTTGTATGACGGCTAATAACGTCATATTCTGTTTCGCCAGGCAAATCGGCAATTTTAATTGTGTCCCATCTGCATTTCCGAAACTACTTTAACGAAAACAGTTGAAAAATACGGATAAATGATGTCATCAGGTGAGAAAATGATATAGCTAGTATAATGTTGTTTTTCTGTAATTAATTAATTTCAAAAGCAAAATCGTTCAAACACAAAAACAAAAAAGATGCTAAATTTTTAAATTTTGTGAATAAAATGTCACACATTCATTTTTTGCAAAAACGTTGCGTACAGTCGTAATTAAAGTTAATTATGTTTAGTTTTGCACTTGATTGTCGACAATGAAATTCTAATATAGACATGTTATTTTTCTAGTCTTTTTAAAATATCTATATTGATCTCCATAGCATTCGTACTTTCCGAAAAAAAAAAAAAATGTTTGAAAAATGGTGAAAAAGATGTCACACGCATTAAATTTATTACGGTGGCAACCTGACGTCGTTTCGAATAGTGAAAACAACAAAAACGCGGCGCCATAAAACACACAGAACAAGCGCACAACTTAGTCGATTGTCGGTGCATGCATTGTTCAACTATATATATAGAGAGACTTTTAAGCTACGATTTGATTTATCTATATGTTACTGATTTTCGGATCCTTTTGTTATTCCGTGATATTAATAAGTGTTGCCCTCGACGCGGAACAGATTGCATGTTTTATTTTGCCCGCATATCCGTATCGGCCCCAAACAATTCTTAAAACATCCTATATATATAATACTAGACTTTCATTTTCACTGTAGGGGCGATTCATTTCTATTGTACATGCGATGCATTTTCACGGAAGGAAATTAATTAATTTTCATCACATAACGTCTTAATTCAGCCGACTCTCTAACAAAATTTATGAAGTCAGAAGGATTGATTATATTTGACCCGCCACGACATTTCCAGGCTTATGGAGGTAGAACATCATTGTGAGAAACACGCCGTTAACTATGTGACTAGCTACTTCCAGGCTTATGAGGATTGTCTAAAATTTGCTTTTTGTATATTTATCTAGAACATTCTGAAGCAAAAAAAAAAACTCTGTCGTGTTAATATAACCCGGAAGTTTGGACAAATGTGAATTAGAAATAAAGCAAATTCAGACAATATATTTTAAGTGCTAAAGTGACAATTTGTTAATCCGTTTATCTCACCTTTTACCCTTCTTTGTGTTTAATTAATTCTATTGTTAAATATATATTTGTCGTAATGGAAATCACTTTGACGATGACAAGTTAATCCGTTGGACACTAATCCTTTTCTATAGATACTGTTTTTATATATACTTTTGTATGTTATTTTGTAGTCAGTTTAGGTCTTAGGTCTGGTACTGTCCGGACCTTGCTAATAAAGTTTTAAGTATTTGTATTTCGTCTTTGAGTTACTATAGCCGGAAAACTCCCGGTTATATTATTATGACCTATTTTTTGTAATAATAATGAAACGAGTCATTTCGAATACCGACATGATAATGAGACTGTTCGATGACGAATTTTTCATTATCGAAGACAGTAATTTATAAAATACAAAATTATTGTATTTTATTGGCGCTTAGTAATCTTCAACAGCGTATTTGAATAAAAATTTCAAACGAATTAAATTTACAACATTACAAACAGTTCTTAGCTCTATTTTAGAAAATGTAATTTAAACTTGTTAAAATGAAGTTAGTATAAAATTTGTCAAAGAAAGCTTTTAGAATTACTTTTTTTTTTTTAATTTGTCTTTTAACTTAGATTTATGATGCATGTCTCTATACATAGTATGCGACGCGTAGCAGTTTATTAGTAGTTGTTCTCATATATGCATTTAATACGGTGCATTTATTATGGATATATTTTAGACTCCATTTATGAAAATCTATAGAGCAGAGAATTTTGATTTTTTGTATCAATTTAAAATGTAGATTCAAATATTTATATGTCGTTGATACAGACAAAAAGATCTATCATGTCAAAATCATGATACAACAGGAAATTTTCATATGCACGGTCTGAACACAAGAATTCACAGAATAAGCCTATTTCTTACTGAATAGAGAAAAATAGTCAAAAGAATTACAGAATACAGAAATGTAAACCCCCACCCCCTTTTCCCCCCTAATCCAGACCCTCATATATCATTGTGACGGATAGTTTTGTTTGTTCTATTTAACTATTTTTATTTTCGAAAAGAATATTTGTACAAGGTGTTGTTAATAAATGTAACGGACAATATATACCATGCCCTCTCAGCCGACGTCGTAATTTATTTTTTAATGAAAGAAAGTATTTAAAAGCTTCTCTCCCTGTGCAATATGATTTATTAAACTCATTAGGCAGAGCAATTTTTATGACTACTTGCATAATTGTTTAATCGTATTAAATTCTGTATCAAATTTATATTTATAATAAAAGTTTCAGATCTTTAATATTGAAAACGGGTTAAAATTATTTACTTGCATTAATATTGATATAAAAACATCCAGTTCGTTTTTTTTTTTTTTTTTTGTAGATCTAAGAAAAAAAGCAACTCTGTTACACTAAAACAATTGACTAATTAAAATTGTCACATGGTGTCTTCTTATGTCGTCTGAATTACAATGTAAGTTATTGATCTGTAATTTATAATTATATTTCGCCATCCGTAATTATTATCTTAAATGTTTATTTGGCATGCCATACTCGATAGAAGTGCGGACGTGAAAGAAAGCACTCTTCATAAAAACGTGAACGGAGATTACATTCCACGGAGATTACATTTCGATGATTTCGTCATTTATAAAACATAATACGTGAATCTGAAGATAGAAGTTGTATTAAAATTGAATGTTGACACCGATATCGATCTGTTGGATGTAGAATTTATTTTCAAAATAGGTGTTTGTTTAGAATATACCATTCCACGGAGATTACAAGCTTAACAAATCTCTGCAGTTTTCAATTTTGTTTAGTTTTCAAGACTGGTATGATTTTGAATAAATGACCATTTAACAAAATTATTTATGGTAACCTTATAAACAAAATTATTTAATCAAATTCATATCACACTCTATGTTGTGCTAAATATTTAGTCTTGCTTGGTCTTCTATCCGTTAACGGGAATTACAGGTTTACGAAGAAAACATTATGATGGCCGGTACGATCACTATCGTTGTGCAATATGTACTAAACTTTATAAAATTAAAAGTATAGATAATAAAGAAATATAAAATCTCAGATATAAGTAAAACAAGCTATGGGTATATAACTCGAAGTCGTTAGTTTTGCTTTGTTACGGTGGGACAAATCAGCGTCATAAAATGGGCGCTTTACCGGAGAACCAGTGAGAAGCGCAAAGCTAACAAAACCTGCTTTTCAGGAGTAAGTGCATGGGACTTATTTGTATCATGTTTTATATCTGGTTCTGTTGCCACTGTTATTTCATTGATACTGTGTCTATCCAGTCTGTATCTTGAATATAATATCCATTTCATTTTCAAAATGATCAAATGAAGAAAGTGTGGTTCTAATATTGAAGATTCTTCTTCGTCTTCTAACATTTGCGGCATCTTGATCGAGAATAAAGCCATCTTAGATATGGTTTAATTCATATTCGCGGAAAAACTACGATCGAGATACGACTGGGTATAGCTGTAGTAAGTTACGCCAGGATTTACGTATTATTTACGCTCATCTTAACTTACGATGGCTTTGTGAAACGGCTGTAAAACCTACGATTTATTTACGATGAACGTACGTAGACACGTTAGACTTACGAAGGCTTTGTGAAACGGTACCCAGATCTTTGTTTTAAAAAACAATGGAGTTTAGAAAAAAATACACGATTCCGAACATTTTAGATTTCGAGGAAAACTTGTACCCTGTTTATGAACACCTGACTGATATCGCCGTTGCTACTCTATGTGATAAGGCACAAGTTAATAACTCTTACTCGAAGGCGTGTTTAGATCGTGAATGTAGTAAATGTGGACTTTCGTTATTAAAATTTACGGACGAAGAGTTGAATGTTTCAGATGATGCTCCCAATGTATCTTGGGAACGGTACAAATATATCACTGTGAATTCTAAGAAAAAACTTACACTTGTCAGAAAATGCACTAAACCGGGTGATATGTTTAATTACTTTAGAGAACTTTTAGACAAATTCGCTGGACATCAGTTCCGTGCACAGTGGCGAAATGCACAACTTTAATGTTTGAAACAAAACTTATTACCTAATCACTGTATTATAATTCATGACTATTCCGAAAACTACGGTTGCAAAGAAAAGTTTGAACTTCAACAAACTTATTTTCAGCCTACCGAGGTATCTATCCATCTGTCCGTAATTTATCGACATGCAATTCTGGAGGTAGACGGAGTAGAAAGTTTGCCGGATATTCCATGTATTATCACTGAGCATTTCTTTGTAATAAGCCCGGATGAGAAACATGACCAATTTTTTACCCAAAAATTTGAAACCCTTGTCAAGGAGAATTAGATTCGATTCGATATAATGTAAAAGTTATTCATGAGTTTACTGAAGGTTGTCCGGTTCAGTATAAGTCACGAAATTGTTTTGGAATGTTAACCGACATTTGTTCCAAACACGGATATGAACTTTTCATTCGAAATTATTTCGAAACTTCTCACGCAAAGAGACCTCAGGACGCAGCCGGGGGCTTTTTAAAGAATCAAGTAGACACGGCTGTTTGTCGCGGGAACGAAATAATACAATCTGCGGCAGATTTTTTTAAATATTGCGGGAAACATTTGAAGGACACTACGTCACTGTATTGTAAGCGCCGAATATTTAGATATGTCGAGAGTATAGATCGTGACACAATATCTTTTAAACCCATTCCTGGTATTAGAAGTCTCCATCAGGTTTTTTCTTCTTTGGACGATGCTAATTTGACAGTTAGGTACCTGTCATGTTATTCTTGTGAAAACTGTTTGGTTGGTACTTACAAAGACTGCATAAATAATTCCATTGGAAGTAAGGCGACCATACCGATAGTTTTCGAGAACAACCGAACCCGCCATTCGGGTCCCGCAGAATCCACGGAAAATTACGAAATGGAAGACCTCATTGCGCTTGGCACAATACTGGCAGTATACACTGATGAAGCAGATTCAAATTTGACCTTTTTAAAGCAGATGCTTGTCCCGAAACTCTTAAAAAGGATATCACCGATGATTGGGGCGTAACTTACGTAAAGGGATCCAAAGTTGTTCGTGGTTTATACTTTGACCAAACAAAAAAACTTTTGTCGTATAAACTATTGGATAAGAAACATTTCATCATTTCCATTGCATCTGTTATTTACATTTCACCAACTCTTCAATGTTCGACGCGCGGAACTCTTAGTCTTCTGAAACTACACATCTTGACATTTTATCAGTATTGGATGAAATGGAAGGAGCACAATAAAGTTATTGTTTAAAACCTCTTTTTCCATAAAAACACATTGTTATATCCCCAGCAAAAAGGTTTGGGCTATATAGGAATCACCCTGTCCTTCTGTCTGTCCATTTTCCTTGTAAGCGGTAATCCTTATAAATTACTTGACGGATATTAATGAAACTTTACACAATGTCATGTAGTTGTAGTACACTAGCTAAAGATGTGCATGCAGGAAGATAGATCACTTCGTTAAATATTATAATATAGGGTAATATATAGTCTTGTTATGTAAGCGCAACTTAATCTAAAACGTTTTTTGGATTTCAATGAAACTTTACATTAGTGTAGTATACTATGTGCATAGATGTGCATAAAAAAATAATAATGTAGTCTGACAACTATTACTTGAGATAATCTTAATTTGAGGCTGAAAAAGGGGGGAGGGGGTGATCGTGATCACAGTTCTCGTTTTATCTGTATTAGAATTAGATTGAAATGAATCATTTTGAAAGAGGTCAAATGGGTTGCAAAAAGTGATCATATTTATTATATTGGGAATACATATCATTATAGTACACTTGTTATTAACGTTACTTATTCTAGAAGTATTTTTGTAGCGTCTGAACCATAAAAAACGTCCGATTTTAGCGATAACGTCTGTTACGCTTATAGGCACGAACATCGCGCGTAACGTCTTATATATCTACAAAGTGTATGTACATGATCTCTTCATATAAATTTCACATGCAGTTTCCCTTGTAGTAAGAAAACCAGAACAGGACCGGTTCAAACAGAAAGATTTAGAAAGCAAAAAAAAAAAAAAAAACTGTGCACCTTATAAAAGAGTCTGGATGGGGTTTCTTCATTTCTGTATTCTTTAATATTCGATACCATTTTTCACTATTTATTATAAATTTTTCCTGTTATTCTCTTTTCTTTATATTTAAGCACGACTTTATTCTCTATTCTTCATTGCTACTTTCTACTTTATAAAGACAACAATGGGACTGATATGAAAGCCTGTCATTCTGAAGTTGCATTAATTCCGTGAAAAAAAGGACATTGGAAAATTGTCTGTTTTCTGTTTCTTGGTCTGTTCTCGCTTTCCGTTGGAGGCAAAATTTATGTATTTCTGTCTCTTTAGTTTGTATCTTATTATAAAAGAATATAGGTGAAAAATATAACACAAATTAGCCGTCTTAAAACAAATATGTTGAACATTATGTCTGTTATTTTATATCTTAAACAGAAGGAAAAAACTAAGATTAAATATAATCTACAGAAGTATAAAAAATAATGAACTTAGTCTTAGATGCATGATGCTTTTTATTAGTTGTTAGTGGCTTTGAACTAGCTGTCAGTAACTGCAAGTACTCTCAGATCTGTACTTAGTGACTTTTTGTTGTTGGGATATACAAGTACCCGGCCACGTCCACTCTGTGTTTTTGTTAGATGTATTTCTATTTGTATTCATCTGAATAGTTAAGGCTTTTTGAACTGAATTTTATAGTTCGTTGTTATGTTGTACTGTTACACCACTGTCCCAGGTTAGGGGGAGGGTTGGGATCCCACTAACATGTTTAACCCGCCACAGTCTGTATATATGTGCCTGTCCCAAGTCCGGAGCCTGTAATTCAGTGGTTGTCGTTTGTTGGTGTGCTACATATTTATGTTTCGTTCATTTCACATATATTAGGCCGTTAGTTTTCTCGTTTGAATTGTTTTACATTTGTCATTTCGGGGCCTTTTATAGCTGACTATGCGGTATGGGCTTTGCTCATTGTTGAAGGCCGTACGGTGACATATAGTTGTTAATTTCTGTGTCATTTGGTCTCTTGTGGAGAGTTGTCTCATTGGCAATAATACCACATCTTCTTTTTTATAAACAAATATATATATATATATAGTGTCTAAAAATAACAACAATCAACATTCAATCTATCTAGGTGTGGATCAGTTTGTAAATAAACTGATGCAGTTACTACATTAAATTATATAAGTGCCTAAGAATGTTACTTTAACACACTAATGAGTGTTATAAAATTAGTTGTTATATTTTATATTATTCACGCAATATTTCGCTCAACAAATTAGCTTCATCAGCTTGAACTACACAAAATTTGAGTAAAAGTTTAACAAAATTTATTTGATGTTCTATAAAAAATATATGTTTGGTAATTGTCTAGAATATATAAAAATATGTTTGCCGCTTATTGTACATACCAATTCTTAAATCAAAACAAATAGTTGTTTTAGTTAAATAGAATGAAGTTTATGATTTATTCCTTTGGTTTTGGGTAGAACTGCTTTTCATCTCTCTCATTAAGTCCATCAGGTTCAAGAGTACGTAGCTGATGCATCCAGAACCTTTCTCTCTGTTTTCTCCTTTGGGAGTCCCAATTTTGGTTTACCTCAATTATTTGAAAGGTGATATTTTCAAAAGTATGCCCTGTTCTTAAGAGGTGTCTCGTAATTGGACAGTTTCTTCCTTTTGTATAAAAAGACCGGTGATTGTTAAGTCTGATGTTGAATTTCGTTTCTGTTTCACCAACATACTGCAGCTTGCAAGTTCCACAAGTAAGAATATAAATACTATTTTCCGTTTTGCAATTAGATGTAACATAGATGTTGTATCGCTGCTTTGTTACTGTGCTGCTGAAAGAGTGGTCAGTGTTGGCGACTTTAAAGCACTTACAATTGGTTCTTCCTCATTGTTTGTAACACCCAATTTTAGAAGTCTCTTGTTTCTTTACTTTAGATGTGACAAGTATGTCTTTGAGATTTTTGGATCTGCGATAGGCAATAACAGGAGGTGATGGAAAAATTTCTTTTAAGGAAGAGTCATTTTCGATAAGCCGCCAGTGCTTGCGGATAGTAGATGAAATATTTGTCAAATCGGGATGGAAGGTGACAACAAACGGAATTCTATCTGCGTGGGTCGTCTTATCTTTGTATTCCATGAGGATATCTCGATCTTTTTCTTGGGCTTTATCAAAAGCGTCTGTGATGTTTTTGCTTTTGTATCCTCTTGTTTTAGTTGTTTTTTTAGTTGTCCCAAACGATAGTTGAGTTTGGATTCCGAGGAGCAAATTCGCTTTAGTCTGATGGCTTGACTGTAAGGTATGCTCCTGGAGCAGTGTTTCGGGTGACAACTTTTTGGAGAAAGGAACTGGTGTTTATCAGTTTTCTTTGTGTGGAGATCAGTTGTAATGACCCCGTTTTTTACAAATGTGGTGGTGTCGAGAAAAGCAATTTTCTCGCTTGAAAATTCAGATGTAAATTTAATTGAACGATGGAACTGATTACAATGATCTAAGAAATCTTGTAAATGTTCTGCAGTATCGTTCCATTTCATGTCAATATCATCAATAAAACGGAGCCATGACAAGGGTTTGTATGGCACACTCAAAAGGATGCGTTCTTCAAGATCCACCATAAATTGTGGCGAAAGAAGGTGCCATTTTTGTTCCCATACTAGTTCCGTCAATCTGCAAAAAGTGCTTGTCGTTGAAAATAAAGTTGTTATTTTCAAGCACTAGCTTGAGTAATTGAACTAGACAGTCAATATTTGGATGTTTGTCCTTTCGAGTGTTCCATACTTTTTCACACGCGGCTATTCCTTCATCTTTTGGAATATTTGTGTATAAAGAACACACATCCATCGAAACCAAAATTGTGTCATTAGGTAAAGGACTTAAGGAATTCATTTTTTCAAATAGTCATTTGTATCTTGAATATGAGATGGCAGTTGTCTAACATGTGGTCTAAGGTGGTAATCAACAAATTCTGAAATTTTTCGGTGGAATGGCCATTAGCTGATACTATAGGTCTCCTGGAATCCCTTCTTTATGGAGTTTTGGAAGTAAGTAAAATCGACCGGCTGTGCAAGTTTCGTCTGGGCGTAGATAATCGTACGTATCGTCATCAATTTGTTTATCTTTATTCATTTCTGAGAGGACGTCATTAATTTTTTGTTGATTTCTTTGGTTGGATCACATGTTAATTCTTTATAAAATTTAGTGTTGGAGAGCTGACGATTCCCTTCTTCGATGTAGTCTGCCTTGTTCATCACAACAACGGCACTTCCTTTGTCCGCTTGTTTGATAACAATGTCATCACAGTCTTTTAAGTTTATCATGGCTTGGCTTTCTGACTTTGAAATATTTCGCACTTGTTTACCACTGATTGAAGATCTGACTTCAGCTTTGACTGATGTAATAAATGATTCCAAATTATCGTTTTTGCTTTTAGGTGGATTCCATGTACTTTTCTTTTTAAATTTTGGGATGCATATGTCTCCTTCATCACTCTCATAATCAGATTCATTCATTCCGGCTTCTTTTAAATGTTTCTTCTGTTGTCTATTGAAATGTTCTTTCAAACGAAGACGCCTTGCAAATGCTTCTACATCTGTCTCAAGTTGTAAATTATTGACGGTTGCTGGAACTGGACAGAAATTAAGGCCTTTACTCAATAGTTTTTCTTCAGAGTCAGTTAGTTCTATTGATGACAGATTTACAACTAAATTATCTTGAACTGAGTGTTTCTGTTTTTTAAAACGTCTTTTTCTCGGTTGTTTTGATTTACTCTCTTTTAACATGTTTAAAATTTGATCTTCTTCCAAAACGGAACTTTGCTGGTTTAAACGGTCTCGTTTTAATTTTTTATTCTGTTTGGCTTTGAAATTTTGTTTCTCTATTCTTTGGATGTCGGATAGTCTTCTTTGAATTACTTCCATGTCTTCTGGAGTAACAGACAGTGGTGTTTTTATAAACGTTTCATTTATTTCCGAATTAATTTGTTTGTAGCCGTAAATAGAAAAGGAGAGTAAAAGTTGAAGAAGTCGGAAAGAACAATTAAATAAAATATCGTCCCAACGTTTCATAAATCTGGTGGACTTGACACCCGGTGTTTGAGCGTCAATTTGATATTTAAACCTTTTGGAATTGTGTTGTTATCTATGTACGATTTAAGATTTGAAGCATGATGTTCAAGCTGTATTTTCTTTTTCGTTAAACTTCTCAATTTATTGAAATATGTTTCATTTTCCATGATCTTGCGAGGAAATAGATATGAACGGATTACACAAAATAAGATGTGTCATGCGTGTTGCCTGGGAAAATAGTATATAGTGTCTAAAAATAACAACAATCAACATTCAATCTATCTAGGTGTGGATCAGTTTGTAAATAAACTGATGCAGTTACTACATTAAATTATATAAGTGCCTAAGAATGTAACTTTAACACACTAATGAGTGTTATAAAATTAGTTGTTATATTTATAGATTATCGTTGATCATCTCAACTGAGAAATGCAATCGAGTTGAGATGACCAATGATAATCTGTTTATCGCTGTTTTACCTATGACGACGTTGTCACTTTCATGTCAATTTCATTAGCAACGCCACGTGCCTGCATAGTTTCTAGCGATAATTTTCCATCTCAAGCGAGTAGCATGATATGAAAATTATCACAAAAAAAGATCAAAGGAAAAATGCACAAAATAGCGATAATTTATATTATTCACGCAATATTTCGCTAAACAAATTAGCTTCATCAGGCGTGTGTATCTCTCAAGGTGAAATCGGATGCATGACAAGAAAATATTTTTGTAGCTTGAACTACACAAAATTTGAGTAAAAGTTTAACAAAATTTATTTGATGTTCTATAAAAAATATATGTTTGGTAATTGTCTAGAATATATAAAAATATTTTTGCCGCTTATTGTACATAGCAATTCTTAAATCAAAACAAATAGTTGTTTTAGTTAAATAGAATGAAGTTCAGGATTTATTCCTTTTGTTTTGGGTAGAACTGCTTTTCATTTCTCTCATTAAGTCCATCAGGTTCAAGAGTACGTAGCTGATGCATCCAGAACAAAATATATATGTAAATCTAATGTTCTGTTTCCCCTTATGGAACCCCGTTTGAAATAAATTCCAAAGGAAAGACATTTTTTGACATAGTAATTTTTTGTCTTACACATAGATGTCAACATGCATGTGAACCAAATGTACACACATTTATTGTTTGTTTGAAAAAGCAATTTTGGTGAATACAGTTGTGAATTTGACTGCTTTTAGTAAAACGTCTGACGTTTACAGAATCAAAAAGGTAAGGATATTGTATGTGCTATACCGTTATAACATCCAGATGACACTGAGGAAAAAATCATTCATTGACATTGTTAATATTCTTTTTTGTGATGAAGCCCGAAGGGCTAGGGGGCCTTTAAAAGTTAATACAAATATTCCATGTTGATGGAGAGATAAAAGTATATATTATCCTTTGAACTTTTAAGTAATCTCTATTCGACTTGCATCTTAATCGTTTTTATTGAATGTATTTTCTTAATAATTACATGAAGTGTGTATTTGTGTTCCGAAAAATAGTTATTGATTTAGCACTCAAAAAAATGCATTGAAATAGGCCTAGTTTTTTTTTTCAAAATAGAAGACAATATTGCCATTGGTCAAATATAAATGGAGACGCTAAATCGTGGGTTGTTTTGAATATTCATATTATTACTACTTGCCCCGATCCCACTTGTTCATATTTTGACCGGTTTTTATACGCCCGTGTACGGGACGTACTATGGTATACCGTTGTCCGTCTGTCCGTCCGTCCGTCGTCAACATGTCGGACATTAACTCAAAAACGCTTTAACCAATTTGCATAAAACTTTGGTGAATTGTTTATATCTATTGACGTGAGCTCCCTTTCGTTTTTTTTTTAAATTTTAGATTTAACGTTGCCGAGTTATGGGGTTTTATTCATTAAAAAAGGGGGATTTTTCCAGTTTTCAGACAATAACTCAAGAATGCTTTCACCAACTTGCAAGACATTTTGGTGAATTGTTTATATCTATTGACATGAGCTCCCTTTCGATTTTTATAAATTTTACATTTTACGTTTCCGAGTTACAGGGTTTTATTCATAAAAAAGGGGGATTTTCCAGTTTTCGGACAATAACTCATAAATGCTTTCAGCAGTTCTCATGAAACTTTGGTGAAATGTTTATAACTATAGATGTAAGCTCCCTTTAGAATTTTATAAATTTTAGATTTTAAATTTTCGAGTTATGGGGTTTTATTCATTAAAAAAGGGGGGATTTTCAAGTTTTCGGACAATAACTCAAAAATGCTTTCAGCAATTCTCATGAAACTTTGGTGAATTGTTTATATCTATTGATTTAAGCTCCCTTTTGATTTTCATAAATTTCTAATATGACATTGAGAAGAAATTGAACTTTATTGTTTGAAAATGTGTTGGCGTATAATGCGCTCATGGCGCAGCTGTTTATTTTTTTACCGATGCTTCATTTATTTTGGAAACATTTTGATATTAGTCCACCATTGTCCCAGGTGCCAACAAACTTATTTCATCCCGCCACATTGACTGCTGTGTGTAATTAGGTGGTTGCTGTTTGTTGCTGTATATAATATTTGTGTTTTTATATTTTTTTATTAGTGTTCTCGTTTGAAATGTTTTTACAAGAACATGTTTGTTACTTCGGGGTTTGCTTTTTTTTTTTTTTAGCTTACTATGCGATCTGGGCTATGCGATATATGGGTTTGCTCATTGTGGTAAAAATCATCCCACAGTCTTCTTATTTTTATATTGTAAAGATGGATGTCTGTGACATATTTTAATTTCACATTTTGTTTAGATACTGGCTACGGTTACATTGAAATGTAACAGTCATTAAAAAGTTATTGTTACATTGAAGCTAAGACTAATTGCCGGAATGCAGGGTTGGGTAAGGAACTGCATGAATAATTACGAATGTAACAATGATATTTATGTTTACGGTTACATTGTGTTATTGTTACGTTAATTAATGCACTCCAATGTAGGCTGAAAACTTTTATTTGAATTTTACAATATTGTATACATTTTTTTTATTTTAATTTAATTGACAGTTTCCACACATCCAGTATGTTGTTTCAATCCGATGCATTTTTGGTGAAACCACTCTAGGCAGCCATCACAAACGAGTGATGCAGCAATATGCACGTCAGTTTTGCAGACTTTATTAAAATCTGCAATTTGATATAAGAAGATGTGGTATAAGTGCCAATGAGAAAAGTCTCCAGTCCATCTAAGTCGCAATTTGTAAAAGTAAACCATTATAGGCCAAAGTACGGTCTTCAACACCGAGCCTTGGCTCAAACCGAACGGGCAAGCTATAAAGGCCCCCAAAATGACTAGTGTAAAACCATTCAAACGGGTAAACCAATGGTCTAATCTATATAAAAAATGAGAAACACTCATGAACCACATCAAAAAACGACAACTACTGAACATCAGATTCCTGACTTAGGACAATAACTTTTTTATTATTGTTACATTTCAATGTAACCGTAGACAGTGCCTTTTTTTCATTTACAAGCGATCATGGTTTCTTTTTTTCACATCCCCAAACGTGTCCGATAATTTTAGAATGTGTCCAGTTAAAAACGCCAGAATATTTCAAAACTCATACCACCAATAATACTCTGTGAAGTAAAAAAAAAATTACGGCAATTCAATATTAATGGTGTGGGATACGATAGAACCCGTATTGTTCGGTTGGATTATAAAAAAAAGTCGAAGCAGCTACCAAAAGAAATCTGGAGGAAAGGTGTAGTAATCCGTATAGACAAATGTCCAAGATATGCTACACAGTGCACAATGACTTCTGCTTGCAGACATAGACACCTGGTTAAAAAAAAATAATTGCACAATAAAAAGTTTTTTTTATTTGAAGCGGTTTTATGATTTTTTTTTATCAATATAATTATTATTGTTTAAAAGTTCAGATGGAGGTACTTCACAATTAAGAAAACTAATACATTTTATATTGTAATTTTTTTCCCGGTGCTTCACTGTTAAAAAAGTGGTCATTCATAAGCATTAGTTTTTTCAACATCGGTTATTCATAATAAGCATAATTGCAGGCTAAATTTGCAACACATAATTAACTATTGACTGTTGATTGCTTAATGTCCAGTGGCAAATATGTCATGCGTATTTAGAAGAAAAAAAACCCCATAAACATTGCATGAAATAAGTTTTGTAAAGTTTAAATCATCGTTTGATATTAAGTGAATTCTATTGTTCTAATATTATCGGGTGATGCCTAAATGTTTTTTCACAAAATGTATGACTATGAGGGTATTGCACGACCGGCTTCCCGCAGAAGTGGTTTCTGTGCTTTAAAAAGACACAATTGGACGTTCATAAACAGAACACATTTTGGCGCCCTTGCAACTTGACATGTTTATCAGATGATTAACGTCACATGGACACGTTTCGGGGAATCGGACACGTTTCTGAGTGCTACATATGTACTTTCAATTATCAATTAAATTGAATTTCCACTTCAATCTATTAAACATTAATGTACTTTTGTATAAAGTAATGAGTATATTTAAATGTCATTTTGTTGTTGTTTCACGAACTTTATCATAAAGAGCACATAAATAGACTGATGGTTAAAGCTACACGTGCATGAAATACTTGCCACTGGCAAACACCAATACTTTGGGGATGATGAATTAAATTATCATATTTTCCTTTTTTTTTATTTAGGAATAAATTTCAACTTTGATTGATTATATATATACATAGTATCAGAAGTCCATTACTGGACTTCTGGTAGTATATAAAGTAATAAGTACATTTTGATGACCATTCCTTTCATAGTTGTGCATTCGTTTTCTTTTACAGAACACAGAAATAAGAAAACATAAGAAAGTTTTAGTAGCCTTCATAAAGTCATTTCATTTTCTTTCCTCAGAATGATTAACAGCATAGGAGACAGGAGCTGAAATGGGAACGTTCGATGTGAAAATTAAAGACCTATATACAGAAGGATGTATTAATATGGCACTCATCAGAAAAAAAACATCATTTGATCATGAACCTTTTAATCCTGAGTTTCGTACAAGTACCAAAACATAAAAGATGGATGCTTATAATGAGCTCATATTAGATCTAAAGTGTCCTCTGGAATTACCACTCTATATGTATATCAAGACACACCATATGCGGGACTGAATTGAGGAAAAGAGCCAGGAAACTGACATTCTACGAAGCATTCCAAAGAAAAGATGGCAAAGGGGGGAGCAATAAAACATGATACAAGCAAAACTAAGTGTTTCTTTGATTGTTTTATTTATGAACCTTAAAGGGTCATAAAATAATCAAGGGGCATGAAAATGATTGAGATTTTTGTCACAAACTTCATTTGTTTATATGACATTAAAGATTATTATATTAAAACAATGGTTATGATGAATAAAAGAAATTCCAGTTATGATTAAAAAAAGTAAATGAGACATTGTTTTGTGTTAATTATAATAAATTGCCTAACTTATTAACATATGAAAGCATTAATGGCAACATGTTTTAAGCAATAGCAAAATACCAAAAATGAACAGTATTGAAGATTCTAATCTTGTTAGATATATGTATAAATTGTCCGCTTTTATACACATTGATATTGTAAAATATCAGTCTCGAACTACAATGTGAATCTCTCTGATGTCGAGTGCGTATTTTTTTTTTATACACAGAAAGACAGTCACAATCAAAATCAAGGAGTAAACAAAGACTCATAAAACCAAAGGGCATTTACAACAACAGTTTAAAAAATACATAAAAAAACAACACGAACTCCACTAAAAACCGGGAGTCAATACAAGTGCTCCTAAAGGGTAAACAATTCCCTTGAGAAAATCCGATAAACTGCTTATCTTGCTTCATTTCTGTTGTTTTTCCCTTCACTTCAATAGTTTTTCGATAGACGAAAGTAAGCTTGATATTTTTCCTGAGTCATTTTCAAGTCGCTAAAAAATTCTGCTCAGCAGGGTGATATAGTCGAAGAGAAAAACGATAAGTTTTAATATGTAACCAGCTAAACAAGAATAATAATAATATTGTCACAGAAATATCAAACCTATATTTGGATACCAATTGTACTCATATGCACATGTGTCAAAATTTCTCTAATGATAGACGCCAACACTGAATCAGAGATGTCTACACAAGATACAAAATATAAAAAAAATAAAATAAAAAAGAGTCATCAACATGTCACTATATGTACCATACTAATTACTTACCTAGTTTATAAGTTTTCAGTTCCCAAATTTTGTTTGAAACAATATGCATTCAAATTAAAAAGATTAACCACACCAAATCGACTGCTACAAACTATACCTAAAGAAACAACTATTTTTGATATGGATAAGGTGCGCACAAAAAAGTAAGTATTTACTAAAACAGTGAATGAAAAAATCAGTACAATAATAGTACTAATAAAATCGGTACACTTACAGTACAAAATAAGTGCTGAAACATGTCTGACAAAATCAGTACTGAAACATTACTGACGAAATCAGTACTAAAACAGTACTGACGAAATCAGTACTGAAACAGTACTGACGAAATCAGTACTGAAACAGTACTGACAAAATCAGTAATGAAACAATACTGATAAAATCAGTACTGAAACAGTACTGACAAAATCAATACTGAAACAGTACTGACGAAATCAGTATGGAAACAGTACTGAAAAAATCAGTACTGAATTTATAGAATTAGTAATTGTACCGTTTTTGTATAATAATAAACAGTACTGAATTAATAGAAAGCATAACATTACAAGTTTTCAGTCTTGCCGGACAGTACTGATATGTACGAGGGTAGAAATGTACCAAAAAAAACGTGGGTAAATTCTTGGTAGTGTATTACATCTACATAAAATTGAGAATGGAAATGGGGAATATGTCAAAGAGACAACAACCCGACCAAAGAGTAGACAACAGCCGAAGGCCACCAATGGATCTTCAACGCAGCGAGAAAATCTCGCACCCGGAGGTGGTCCGCAGCTGGCCCCTAAATAAAATTGTGTACTAGTTCAGTGAAAATGGACGTCATACTAAACTCCAAAACATATAAATGAACTAAAATTAAAAAACATGCACATTTTGAATATTTTTGTGAAAGGAGTCCGCTCGATCTACGTTGTCGTATTCTTTTCATATTCATATAAATGTGGATATACGACAAGGACACAACAACCCAACAACAAAGATACTCGAGTGACATCTAGAGGGCAATATACACTGTCTTAAACAATAAACAGAATAAAAAAGTACAGCCAATTGTTGAAAAGTATTTTCATTTGGATAATGTAAGATTTAAAATCTTA
Source organism: Mytilus coruscus (assembly GCA_017311375.1). Classification (NCBI taxonomy): domain Eukaryota; kingdom Metazoa; phylum Mollusca; class Bivalvia; order Mytilida; family Mytilidae; genus Mytilus; species Mytilus coruscus. The sequence goes on from CM029607.1 coordinate 33,658,285, forward strand.
TATATTTTCAACAACTTTTTGAGTTTTAGGTTAAACCCACCAATAAATAAAGTTGTGATGTCATTGCGGCAAGTCTGTAAAAAGGACGTCGATTAGAGAAGCCAAAAATTGGACGTCGATTTGATAACAAGAAGAAAAACGTCGAGTAGAGGGGCATATAACTGGTTGTCGATTTGGAATCTTATTTTATTATGACGTCAGATTTGGACGTCGATTTGAAGAAAGGACGTCGATTAGAGACCGGACGTCGATCTGAGTCTTACAAATCTATGTTGAAAATTTAGTGAAAAAATCTTAAAAATAAGTAAAAGCTATATTGTAAATGAAAATAGTGTCCATGGTGTACCCTTATAAAAATCATTTTCCGAAAGATTTCCTGAACTTTGATTTATGAAAAGATATTGATTGTAAAACCATGCACCAGGAACAACACATAAAATAGGGGAATAGAACACTTATTTTGTAACTAAATCTAAAAATACACTTGTAAATCATTGGTGTTACTGTCAATGGTGAGACCACTTTAATAAAATAACACCACTAACCAGTTTAGTAACACCACTGAATATATTATGACAATCAGCATTTTTTTGTGTTTCTTTCATGTTTAACAAGCGAAAAGTCATATTATTTATGAAATATAATACTTATTCAACAATGTTTTAACAATGTAATGTATTACATATACAAAGTTTTCACAAACTGGTGTATGCTGGAAACACCAATGACACTATTTAGTAACACTATTGACATTTTTAGTTATTTATGTTATGTTATATAATTTGAGATTTTTTAGCCTAAAAAATTTTTTTTTCTTTTTCTTTTGCTCAGTGTTCAGGTTTTGTTTTGTGTTCAGAACTTAATAAAAGACAAAATTTGAAATGTGTTGTCAATGGTGATACTTCTGTGTCATTGTAGTTACTGAAGGGTCAGTGGTGTTACTATATAAAAATGCAATAATTTTTATTTTTTATTAACAAATGAAAGTGTTTTTAGGCCGTATACGAAGGAATAGGTATTATCTAATCATTCAGTCTTACACATTTTACATAGATTCAGTTTACGTGTATTTTTTAATATTCACAACGGCCATAATTAGGACAGTCAACTTTTTTACAACAATTTATTCTGAAATTTTGTTTAAATAGAATGCATGCCTATAAAAATAATGTCAATAAGTAGTAATTTAAACCTAAACAACAAATTGGAACAGTTGTTTGATATTTAACAATATTTTTTAGTAATTAAATGCATGTTTTATATTGGTAACACCATTGACATGGTTCTATCAGAGGATGACCTAAATTTGTTAAAATTGAAGGAACTCTTCATTTTTCCCATTGCACATTTCTGAATATAGTTGCTACCATATTATAGAATAGGAGGACAAATTAAAATTTTTAAAACAAAGACATCATTTTCCCAAATTTTCCCTCATCGAAATTTGCATGTTTTTTTATAATGACCCAGCTGCGTACGTGAAAATCCAACACAGTCAAAGGCACGACCCACTTCGGCAAGGGTTTTATTGACTGTCAGAAGAAGACCAAAGTTACCATATTTCTATTCTCCAGTATTCCTTAGAGGCCATTATCTAGTTGGTGACAATACAACTGTTATAATGTTTTATACTTTGATAAAGGAAGTGACCAGGGGAAAATATTGACTTATTAAGCTGGTAGAATTATTACTCATTTCCGTATTTAGAGATTTAACTGATACATTGTAGGTTGCATTTCTGTAAATATTGACAATGCAATTTCCCATAGGAACTCCTTTTACGGCTAAAACTATACCACTTTTACTATGAAGTTTTGAAAAAAATCATATCCTAGAATGGAAAATTCATATGCACTACAATTTTTTTCAAAGGTCAAAATATAGGGCTATGCGGCATATTTTCAACGTTTATATGCCCCGAACTTCTAAGAGGTTAAACTAACACTAAATTTCTTAACTATCCCTACCTTGACTGTAGGATTACCACAGATTTCAATATAGACAATATGCATATGTATATTTACTGGTAACATTCCCAAGTTATGTCTCTATGAGATGAAACCTAGAGATCATAACTGGGAACCAGTATGTAAACAAAATTAATTATCTATGAATATTCTATATCTCCCCAAAAGAGGCGTGGTTTGAGAAACAGCTGTATTTACAAAGTGCAACCTATACAAACATTTATTCCAATAGAAAACTCTCTAAAAACACTATTTCTCACATTAATACTTATTTATCAGAATTATAGCCTTAAAGAAATCACTGCATAAACTCTAAGTTTTCTTTAACTGATCATTTGATACCCCCTCCCCTGTTCCATTTTTTTAAAGAATTTGAAAACAAGACTTTAATTTTTGCCAGCTTACCCTATTTGCATATTTTCTGACATGAAATGCCTAGAAAATGTTTAAAACTGTTCTGATAACATATTGAAAGCATTTCAGAATACTGTAAATGTTATGTTTAGCAGTCAATCATTCCAACATTCAAGATTATATAAAGTATCAAATCCTGCCTGTGTCTCCAGTCCATGTTTTACTGTATGCCTATTTGTCAATGAAAGTTCACAATTTCTGCATCAAATGGTCAGTTTAGAATTCTTGTCACAACATTATCATCTCTAACCATATATCTGACATAATTCAGCTAATATATGAGGTAGAAGTGTTAAAACATAGCCATATTTGCAATAGTTGTATGTATGCAGATACCAGTCTGATGTATAAATTCACTTAAAATTTTATAGAAATGACTGCTAACATCTAATTTTTGCAGAACTTCCAAGCACAGTTATTGTTTTCTATATACAGACCTTTAAAATCATAAAATCATAGCATTTACAAGTTAAATTATTTGTTTTATGACCCAGGGGGTAGGCAATTTTCTTTGTTTTTTGCCCCTGGGGCCTCAAATTTCCTAAATTATTCTGCTGTTTCTAGCAATGTGGAATATTTAGTACATATTCAGGATAGAACACACTATTGTAAGTTTTGTTGAGAGATATTTGTATTTCTAGCTTGTATTTTTTATGCCGAAGTGACAAAAAAGCAGATTTAGGCATTACGGCTTACTTGTGGGTTATCGACAGGACAAAAACACCCCACCAGTAATATTCAGGAAGGATCTATGAGTGTCAATGACTGCGAAGAGTAAATATAAGCACTTATAAACAATTTAACTTACAAATATGCATATATTATGAATTTATTTTGCATTCAGGGCTTTAAGTAAACTGTGCATACTGTAAACTGTGAATTTATGCTGAGTCATCATAGTTAAAGCCCAGGATTTTCTCAATCTTCATGAAATGTTTATAAAACTTCACATTTAAGTTAATTGCTTTAAAATCTGTGAGATAAACCAAATTTGGTTAATTTCTGTATGTTCTCTTTTTTCACCCAATATAGGTTGCATTTCTGTAAATATTGACAATGCAATTTCCCATAGGAACTCCTTTTACGGCTAAAACTATACCACTTTTACTATGAAGTTTTGAAAAAAATCATATCCTAGAATGGAAAGTTCATATCCACTACAATTTTTTTCAAAGGTCAAAATATAGGGCTATGCGGCATATTTTCAACGTTTATATGCCCCGAACTTCTAAGAGTTTAAACTAACACTAAATTTCTTAACTATCCCTACCTTGACTGTAGGATTACCACAGATTTCAATATAGACAATATGCATATGTATATTTACTGGTAACATTCCCAAGCTATGTCTCTATGAGATGAAACCTAGAGATCATAACTGGGAACCAGTATGTAAACAAAATTAATTATCTATGAATATTCTATATCTCCCCAAAAGAGGCGTGGTTTGAGAAACAGCTGTATTTACAAAGTGCAACCTGTAATACTGCTGTTTTTGTACAATTTACAAGTTTACAATACCAACATTTTTGCCTGGTTAGTTTTTCCATATAAGTGAGCTTTTAGTATGACATTGAGATCGATAATGTCTTTTATAAAATCCAAAAAGAAATATTCAATACTTTTTAAAGATTTATAATTTTATTTTAATTTTACATGTAAGAAAAAAGTGTAAAACGAGATTTTATATCAAATTACCTTTAAGTTGAACTTGAAGGGCCAATTATAATCATGTATTCTTCTCACCTGCAAAAGCCATGCATAACCTTTTGCTATTGCAGGTTTGTCGTAGTTCACTGTTTCTATTACTTTCCCGTTCGAATTCGACCCTAATGTGCCAATTTCAAACTAAACTGACACTCAAAAGGAAGTGTTCAGAGAAACAGTTTGACTTCTTTAATAGTATGCTGAACGATGGCAGCAATTTGTACCAAGAATTGAGTAAATACATTACTTACTTATATTACTTAGTTAAAGTTTTTACTAATAAAGCTGACTTTTATTAAAAAATCGTGGTCTCAACACATTCGTGTTATGGTTTGTTTAGTTCTTGTCGTGTTTATTTCTAACTGTCTTAGACAGCAAATAATGACATTTCCGGTCAGCTGACAATCAATGAATTATATATGATGTTAAAAATAAGTTCTTTAAGGTTTTGTTTTATCAAGACATAATAGAAAGTTACTTGTAGCACTACAAAAGTCTAAAAGTCTGAAAAGACCAGTTTTTACCTTGATTTGCATGAACTTTTACTCGACATTCTCCAAAAGTATGACTCGTGTCTTAATTTTTCTTGACAAATTCTCATTTATATTAAATTTGTATGAAATTTACTCGACATATTCTCGACATTCTGAATATGGTCTTAAAATTTCTTGACAAATTCTTAACATTTGAATACTGTCTTGATATTTCTCGACATGTTCTCGACATTCTTATTTTTCTCAGTATGGCTTGACACATTCTGAACATTTTGAATTGTGTCTTAAATTTACTTGACAGTTACGAGTTTTACAAATCATGACCAATATTCATGATATAACTTTAATCTTTATTTCTCTTTATATGATATACTTTTGTTCCAAGTTGCACTTCTTACAACAAAATAAAAGTTTGGCATGTAAAATAATTGAAAATTTGGGTATATAAATATTTTTACAAATGCAAATATGGCTATGAAATCTAAAGTATAAAATAATTCAAATGAGGGTGTGTTGATATAAAACAATTTGAATGTGGGTTTTAAATAATTAAATTTTGATTCCTAAATCTTATAAATTAAATGATTAAAACCAATCATACTGTAGACATATTTCATTCTACATTCATAATATTCAATGTTGATATGGTAAATAATTATTATACCAAAATGTGGTTTATATAAATAGCAAATTATGATGATATACAAAGCATTCATTTAACAGAAGAAAACATTGTGTAATGTCATCTGTTGGAATATATATATTAAGTATTACACATGGACAGGATGTTCCCCATTAAAAATTAAGGTATTCCACACCCAGGAGTACACGCAACTGTCAAATAGAAATTATTGCTTTACCTGTAATCAGCCATACAACTTATCAGTTGACCGAACATGCCACTACAATTTCAAAAGTTTGTTGATAGATGTAAATGAAAATCATCATTTTGATGAAAAAAAAAATTCGTAAGGGTTCCGCGGAACCCAGTGTCTCGCCTACTTTTGCTGTTAATCGCAGGCTCAACAAAAATGAGGAAAAAAATCAATAAAAATATTCCTTTAGATACTATCTTTTGATTGTAAGAAGCTTCTGTCAAAGTTTGGTATAAATCCAGGATAGTTTATGAATCTAATAAATGTTTTAAAAACTTTAACTGCAGACTGTATTTAATGTTAACTGGAAGAAAAACTAAGTCCATTTATAAGTAAAATACGGATAAACAGGTACAAAAATTTTAACAAAATTTCCTTCTAGATACTAGCTTTTGATCATAAACAAGCTTCTGTCCAAGTTTGGTACAAATCCAGGATAGTTTCAGAAAGTTATTAAAATTTAAAAAACTCTAACCACAGAGTGAATGTATTGTTTCCTGGCAGAAAAACTAAGTCCATTTATAAGTAAAATACGGAAAAAAAGAAATTTTTTTTTTAACAAATTTACTTCTGGATACTATTTTATGATCATAAACAAGCTTCTGTCCAAGTTTGGTACAAATCCAGGAAAGTTTAAGAAAGTTATTAAAATTTCAAAAACTTTAACCACAGAGTGAATGTAATGTTTCCCGGCAGAAAAACTAAGTCCATTTACAAGTAAAATACGGAAAAACAGGAATTTTATTTTTACAAAATTTATTTCTGGATACTATCTTATGATCATAAACAAGCTTCTGTCCAAGTTTGGTAGAAATCCAGGATAGTTTAAGAAATTTATTAAAATTTCAAAAACTTTAACCACAGAGTGAATATTTGTGGACGCCGCCGACGCCGACGCCGACGCCGCCGCCGACAACGCCGACGGAATGTAGGATCGCTATGTCTCGCTTTTGCGACTAAAGTCGAAGGCTCGACAAAAATTGAATTAAAATGGATTTTTTTTCATAAAATATGAAGTTAATTATTTTAACATAAAAACAAATTGAATAATACCCAAATATTCAAAGAAAATTATAATCTACTCCAGGAATAATAAAACAAATGTATTTATAATGGGTTCCATTAATAATTTCTGTAGAAATCATTGGTCTTATGAAATGGATCTCAAACAGACATGCACAATATAGTTCTAAACATTCGTTTTCTTTTCAGGAAGGAGTTATCACAAATATTTATTTTTGATAAAAAATTATAAAATTCAACACTAAAATTTGAATAAAAAATGTTTTTGGGTTGTTCTAAAAAATGAATAAGGTTTTGATGGGAACAAAGATGGGAACAAATTCTTTGACCTAAACGAAATCTTACTATACCAAATTGATCCTTGATTCTTCAAAGTTTAGTTTAGCCATAATAAAAAGGAGTAAATAACAGCAATAGAATGTCATAAACAGTGCAGAATAAGTCTGTTCACATTAATATATATTTAAGACTGTCAAGAATGTGTCGAGACATATTCAGATATTATTTAGAATGTCAAGAATATGTCGAGACATATTCAGACATTATTAAGAATGTCAAGAATATGTCAAGACAGATCGAGACAAATTTAAGACAGTCAAGAATTGGTCGAGACTAATCCAGACTCTTATCAGATGATACAGGAAGTGTCGAGAAATTTTAAGACAATGTTCATACTGTCAAGACACTTGTCAGGAAAAATCAAGAACCTTCTAAGACAAATTCATACTATGTCAAGAATTTTTAAAAATTATTTAGACAAATTAAGAATGTCGAGTAAAAATTCATGCGAATTCAGACAAAAACTGGTCTTTTCAGACTTTTTGATTTTTGTAGTGTAGACGAGTGTGCCAGTGCTAAGAATGAAATATTTGCCGCTGAACTAAATTGACAATCAATTAGTCAATCTTTAATTTGGCATACTCGAGGGAATCAACCACTAAAACATCTTAAATGATTATAACAAAATAAGTATATATATATAGTGATTATCAACTACTTGACGATGGGGATTGAACTGATAATGTAATGTGTGAGTACACGTTGATTCTCTCTAAATTTGTTTATGTTAAGGTGAATAAATATACGAGCAACACGACAGGTGTCCTATATAGAACAGGATCGCCTTACTTCTGAAGCATCTTAGATCAACCCGGTCTTTGGTGGGGCTCGTTTTTCTTAGTCGTTAGTTTTCTATATTGAGTTGTTTACACTGTTGTTTTGCTTTTGGTCTTTTTCTTTTTTGCAATGGAGTTGTCAGTATATTTCGACGTATGAGTTTGAATGTCCCTCGGGTATTTTCCGCCTCTTTCCTACGAATAATTGCACTAGAATTAATATGGATAAAATGGAATAGCGTAGACTATCCTAGTCAGCTTTGCATTAAAGAATTTAAACAATATTTTAATATATAAAAGTCAACTTTCAGCAACTGAGAATTTAATTTTAATTAAATTGAGAAAGAGCCAAACAAAATTAAGTTTAGGGCGAATAATACCACTTCAAATACATAAAATTGAGAATGGAAATGGGGAATGTGTCAAAGAGACAACAACCCGACCAAAGAGCAGAAAACAGTCGACAGAAAAAGTCTTTAATCATAAATATGAGTTTTGACAGTCAAAGCTTTTTCCCCAATTAATTATTGGACTAAAATCCCAAAGTTTCTTAAACGTTATAAAAGATGTACAAAATGTATATTTGTAAGAGAGAAATTATATTTGATATATAGAAAAACATATTTCATATTAATGTATCAACTAGTTCTTGACGCATTAGACCTTAACGTTTTATTAGTAGTAATAGAAAATTGATAACTTTCTAATAGAGTAAAATTAATGTTATTGTTTTAGAATAAACTATAAGGGTTTGGAGGTCTACGGCAAAGAAAAAAACCCAAATACCTACACAAAACCAATACTCAACCGAAAGGCATATTCCGCTATAAAAGTAAACGAAAGGAATTTAAAGCATTATAGGTATTCTCCTGAGTTTACATTATTATAGGCAGATAGCAAATGCATGTTTTAAAGGTATCAGACATCAATTCAAAATCCCTATCTATTCTACCAAATTTTGCAATTTTCACAGCTTTCTAAATATTTTTCCTTAAGTTTAACTTCATAGAAACCAGGTATATCCTAAATTGTATATGTATCACCTTTCTACATGCAAATTTTTAACCAATTTGTAAATTCTTGTAATAAAGTACTACCGTTCGGAAGCCAAATACTACTACAAATAACCCCTAGTTTTCTTGAAATCGTAAAAAAGTATACCTTGGAGTGCATTTATCCACAATGTTTAATCTACACTCATGGACAGGTACGTTTTGGCTCAAAATGGTCAAAATATATTTTTCTTTCACCAAAGGTTTCATTTCCGCAAATGTGTTGGTTAGCTTAGATAAACATTGACATCAAAAGCACTTTTTTTTGTCATGGAAAGCTACTGCAAACAGCCCGGATCCTCCACCCATTTTCATGTATTTGGTGGTCTGACACTTAAAATTCATGAAAATATGTGGAGGATCCGGGCTGTTTGCAGCATACTTGTAAGCCAGACTGACTACACGTACAAGATCGTGCCAGCCCTACGATCTACAAATAATACATAGATTTTTTCATCGAACCAAAGCTGAAAGATATGGTGTCCATTTAAATTTTAAATCAGTGCAATTTTAACAAACCAACATCTTTCATGAAAATCCATGTATCTCCATAAAACGGGCAAGTCGGGATTCCCCTAAAGTATTTCCGTATATAATTACCATTCATATACCAGATAATACGGAGAAGATTGAGATTGAAAACAAAACCAAATATGCAAGCCATAAAAATGCTTATGTCCCCGTTCAAGGTCAAAGAACTTGTCATTAGTTTTATATTTTCCTATCTGTTATACACATCTGGCAGATTTCCGTTGTTGTTGATTTTAAATATTCGCTATGAATCGACCAATGCAAAAATCTTTATACTCAGGGGAAATTAAACATAACATGTACGTAAATGGGGTATCTGCTGCAAACAAATACTGAATAGTTAACTGCATATATTATGAATATATTTAAAATGATACACACATATTTCTTCTTTCGGAGATGATTAATTGATTGGTGTTTAACGACGTCGATTTCAGCACTATTCGCTATTTCGTGGAGGTCAGTTTTTTTTTCGGTTGAGGAAGAGGGAGTTCCAAGAGAAAACAACCGACCTTCGGATGAAAAACTAACAATCCTATTTAATTAAGATGGAAGAGAGCACACCTGCCACATGCAGTGTTCGAATTTAGTGTTGACAGGTTGGTTAAATACAGCAGTGGAACTGCTTATACCACTAGGACACCGGCGATGAAGCAAATTGAATAATCGTTAGAAAGGACTGATTATAGGATGCACATACATTTCTTAATCAATATTGAATAATTTGATTTGGAATTGCTTGTTCTAAAAACATGTCCTATGAATTTTCGTTAAAATTATATGTTATTGTAACTTAAATTTCTATTTTATTGGTATACAATGCATTTATTATCTAATTATGAATACGTAACATAAAAAACAACCACAACTGAATACATAACAAAATAATAAAATTGCCCAAACAATTAAAATATCCTCGATGTATCTGAAACACTAAGGTTTGAATTCACAACATAGTCTTAAAAAGTTTTGATTAAATATTCTTTATCTCGCATATTCACTTTGAAAATAAGGAGAAGTGGTATGATTGCCAATGAGACAACTTTCTTCCAAAATTCAAATTAAGTAGATGTAAGCAATTATAGGCAACCGTACGGCCTTCAACAATGAGAAAAACCCATACCGTATAGTCGGCAATAAAAGGCCCAAACATAAAAAATATGAAACAATTCAATTGAGAAAACTAACGGCCTAATTTATAACAAAACAATTTACTTAAAACAAATATAACAGACGTGAACCAACGACAACCACTGTACTACAGGCTCCTGACTTGGGACAGGCACATAAAGAATGTTTAATCAATCGAATACTTTTTATTAAAAATCATATAAAAGAGAGACGAAATATACCAAAGGGTCATTCAAACTCATAAGTCGAATATAAACTGACAACGCCATGGCAAAAAGAAAAAGGTTAAAAACAAACAACAGTATACAAAACACATCATAGTGAAGAAGAAAGAGAAATAGACCAAAAGACAGATATAATATATACAATATAAAATTTGATATTGATTGAACATTTCGCTGTTGATATACGCATTACCTACTATAATGATTTTTATACGACTGTTATGAAGATAAAGGGGGAGGGAGCGCTGAACGAATGGAATTGTCACACCTTTCCTCTCAGAACGTTTTACACTAAATATGGGTTTGGGCTTCTTTCGCTTGGGGACTTTTCATATCGTCTTGCATTTCGTTATTCTTGCTTCTTCATGGAGTAAGGTCTAACCTCAAGTGTCTGTCTTGGCGAGTCCATCATCTCGGACACTTGTTCTTTCGAGGACTGGCGCTGTTGAATAAAATACAATCTTGTTTTAATGATTTATCCCAAACAGCAATTTGAACTGAAGTGTGATATGTGATCTAACTTATTTAAATGGAAGTTTTTATTTTAACTTTTTTATGTAAGTGAAAAGATTTATTAGGAATTTTAAGTTAAGTTATATCTAACTATTTTATTAAAAAGAAAAAATATACTATGTGGGAAATTGGTCGCGTATTATGAATCTATGTTGTTTATCTTTGTCTCATTATGTTTCTGAATCTTAATGTTGGGAACTACTAACATTGTTGTTACATTGTTTGGGAACTAGCTAGAACTCGGCATGACAACGGGACCGTAAACGTAATCCAATCTGTTATTAAAATAAGTATTCTGTTTCACAGTCTAATCTTTTTTACAACAGTTACAATGCAAACGACATCTGTTTTAGAATACAGATTCACACTGAATATTCCGTGATATTAATTGAACAATAATATAAACCCAGCAATAGTATTTGCGCCATAAATGAACAGTCATGTCATTGTTATTTCCCTTTAATTTGTTTATAATCCATATTGATTTCATTACAAAAATAGAGTTTGTATTTTCAAACGTTATTTTCATGAAGAAGTTCAATTTCCTTTAATAAGTTTAGGTCTATCTTATTATAACTGTTACAACTGACTATGAAATTAATACTATTTTTTCAACATTTTATTTAATTTATGTCATAAATTATTTGTGTAACTATATGATTTTAATATTAATTTACTGGAACACATTTAACTGATCTCACATTCATCGAACATGTGTCAAACTATAGATGAGCTTAGCGTTTATATAGAAATAAAATGTCGATGTAAGGAAGGTATAGTCAGACCTGTAAATATTTGTACAATGTATAATATAAATTTATATTATACTTTTTAATAATAAATGTAAAAAATTAAATAAATTAAACACTTTAAATTAAATGGGATTTAGTATTACAACTTATTCTTATCCTTTTCAACTTCAGGTTATAATCTTAAAGAACAATATGCATGACAGCTTGAAAAAGGCTTCTAGCTGTTTAACAATTTTGTAGTAAAAATCAAGAATAAAAATATCGTTAACCACACCTAAAGTCGGACCATGTCTTCTTATTTTATAAGGTGGATTACCTATTTCGACTGGGTAAAGATGTTAAAAAACAGATCTCATTGTGCCGGTACATTTACGTAATGCCTAAGTTTTAACCATACCATTTTTTCATTCAGTCAAAGAAAAATATTATTGTGTAGGACTGCTTACGCACCATCTGGTTTCTGTAATTGATTTTATACAATTTATAACTTTTTATGCACTTAGTTTGTAGATTTTGGATATGATAATGTAAAGTTATTAATAAGTTTTTGTCAAAACTAATCCTTAACTTTTATTTCTATAACTATCCCCAATATATGATTGCTTATTCAACTTGCTGGAGACTACTTTTAAACAACACCAACTCCAGCTGACTAGCACCAAAAACATTCTTTACTAACTTTGAGACAGCTGCTCGCTATCCAAACCAATGAGCATTCGCCAATATTACCTTCAGAAGCTGTTCTCCCACTACATTCAATAAATGCTTCGCAGATACTATATTAAAGGATTACGCTAACTATGTATATATTTGGTGTATGGCATGATTGTAAAGTGTTCAGCTGACCTTCACCTCATTTGGATATTCCATTGATGGTGTTGATGAGTTAATGTGATATTTGAAATAAAACCGTCAAATAACAGACTTTCATCATAAATTCAATCATAATAAGTAAAGCAGGCAAGACATTTCAGTGTGTGCAGACTTGTTTATTAATTAAACTTTTTGTGCTGAAATTAATTTTTTTTGTCTTGTTTAATACTATTAATGTGCACGCAATTTCAAGCATTTTCATGTGCATAATTCCATGATTTTATAGTGTATTTGTTCATCAGTGCTAATGTTATGAATTACTCTATACGTTTATAAAAAAGTTTCGTTGCTACATGTGTAATCACTGTTTTGTATGATAGTGCTCTTTGATGAAATAAATATACTTTTTTCTAATTATTACTTTTTTTCAACTATCAATTAGTCAGATCATTCAAAAGTTATGTTGAGCTGGATTCACTGCCACTCCAGTTAAATGTAAATTTCATTCATCCCTATTGCCAAAAATCTCATTTCTCCAACAAAAGCTGTAGTTAGCCTCTTCATTAAGTCAATATCTTGTGCATTATTAGCGTCTCGTGGTACGGATTTTGAATTTTGACTGTACATAAAAGATAGACATTCTCAAGTCCCGTGCCAGGTAGACATTTCAAAAACAAAAAATGTTGCTGATCTTTATAAATAATGTATATATCTAGAACCAACAGTGATAACTAGGTATTTAAAAACGACAACTAACCATTATTTGCATAATTGCTCTGGTGTACAAAACGAAATAACAAATAAGGTTCATAAATTTGGTTAATATGCACTGTGCTGTTTCATTCCTTCTATAATTTCATAACTTTATTAATTTTTGTCTAATTGTCTTTGTTTACATTTGTACTTTCATTTTAGTACTACTTTCACTTTTCATTCCAGGTAAATTTACCTTTACTTTTTATTTTTATAATTACCTGTACTTTCATTTTAATGAGTACTTTCACTTTCACTTTAAAGAGTTAATTTCCTGTTTCCTGTGTATACTCATAGATGTTGTGTACCACAACAAGGTTGACAAATGTTTTGAATCTTTATAGAACTTGGTCATCCTATGCTGGCAGACCAATATGTAAGTTAATTTTGATATATGATGTTTATTTTATACAGATGCATGTGTATTTTTGAAATATATTTAATATAAAAGAAGTTATTGTACAAGACATATCACATGAATATTTGGTTATTTTTCTAAAGTATGGCAACCCGTCAGAGACATTTTGTTTTATGCCAAGACTATATATATTAGTATTTTTATGTATAGGATTATTTGTCTACGTTTTCGAGCATTTAGATAAACAAATACATTGTTTTGTTTCTATAATTCACCTTTATCTGTGTGTTCTTTAAATTGTAATTTTCATCAGCTAGTATAAGGTTTCCATTTTTCTATTGTAGCTTTTACCACACGCACTCACCACATGTATGTAACAACTTGAACTGTATATCATATCAATAATAAACATTGTTGGATAAAATGAATTCAGTGATTTGTACTGCCACATGGAGTGTTTTGGTTCGCTATCTGTTAAGCTACCTAACGGTATATGCACAATTCATTTCATTAATGCAGTAATGGTAGCCTCTTCCTCAATTCAACTGCTCATTTTGTAAACTTTGATATGTAATATGACTCGTGTTGAAGCTAATATATTTTCCCGCAATTTAGCTTCCCCGAAAAGCCGTTTGTGATGCGGCTTCTCGAGGTAAACAATTTACTTTCATAAAAAATTTCTTTGAAAATATAGTTCTTTGCGTACATCTAATAACTCCCTAGTTTTTACACCTTTATTCTTTTGTCCTCTGCTATTCAAATAAGCACAAATGGCTAAGCCCAGTCACCTGTTAAAAAAACATTGAAACAAGTCCATATCATTACACAGATAATATTTGATTACGTACAATAATTGAGTTATTGAGACGCATTCGGGATATTGACTCATATTGAAATTCATAGGTCTGGTTTTTCCAAATATTCTTGTGTGAATAATTCTCTAAACTTTTGTCCATTTCTGAATTAAATAAGGTTGTTTCAGCACTAATATAGCCATTAACCCTAATATCGCTATATCTATTAGTTCTGAATACCATGTAAAAGTATAATTAGTTTTCCAGTATTTCTTCACAGGTCACAATATAGATGAAACATATGATGACAACATTCAATTATAATATGCATACCTGTAAAGCATTAAAAAGGATGTTTTGATGTCTAAAAGTACATTTCAACTGTCGTAGTGAGAAGTTATGTCAAAGTGTAAATGATTTCAAAAACCCTCAAAAATACCTAATAATTGTTATCACTGGAAATCTGATATTTTCAACCCTAAAACCGACTCTTACTTAACTGCCGTGAACATCATTGCTATTCTATAAATAAAATTTAAATGAAGTGAAATTTTATAAACGTATCCTTTCACATTATTCTACTTAGAAATAAAAGTTTTTTTAAATGTATTTTAGTGAAACTTTATTAGTGAGAAATGCACATTTGGTTTTAAAGTAAACATTATGACAGCTCACAAATTATGATGTCATTTAATAACGACTGATTAAATAATGCTTATCACAGTTTTCAGTCTTACATAACGAACAGTTGCCTAAGCGTTAAACTGAAATGTAGAGTCGAACTTATTAGAAGCTAAACATTTCTATACAATATGAAGCCTCTTATACAATAGACAAGGATTTACATATATCAATGAGACAGTAAACAGACAGCAAACAAAAAGAGGTCAAAATAACAGTTTCCATATCAACATATTTTTAACATCTTGACTGTATAAATGCTATTAATATATAATTAAGAGCTTGCATGATAACACAAAATGCTTACCAGTAATTCAGAATTTTTAAAACCTCTAATTTTCCGTCCCAGCTTTAACTTGAATAATCCGTCTGATACTGAAATAAGACAAATAATTGATTCTGGTTGAATTATCATTTCATCTAAATACAAACTGTATAATTGAGAGAAACATTTTCTTGAAATTATTATCCCCCCCCCCCAAAAAAAAGAGAGCTACTCCTCCCTGTTGGCTTCACAAAACCCATTTGAACCTTTTTTTATGAGGAGCAATCAGGAGAAGCTTTATAGCTTAGTAGTTGAAGCACGGTGATTTTGAAATGTTTTACCCGCCCCCTTTTTCACCGAGAAAAGAAACCATCTTGTGATTTATTGCTGTGCATTTAAATACAGCAAATTCATGCTTCTATTCGGATATTGTTGTTTGTTTATTTTGCTGCTAATAAATGGTCATATTACTGATGTACAACACATTTTTCAAATATTCGTACACAGTGTGTTATTTCCCTTGCAATAGCAGTTAATCATGTAGTTTGAATGATAACGACATGCATATGTCTTTGATGTGTCAAGTTGACTTACAGTTGAACAATATTAAAGCTTCCATAACTCTATAGTTTTTAAACCTTGATGTATGGTCCTCTGTTCTTTAAATCAACATAAAGGGTAAGCTCAGTCACTTGTTAAAAATTGAAACATTTCCAATATCACTGCACAGAGATTTTTTGTTCAAATAGAAGAAAATGCTTAAGGTTTCAATCAACTGTTAAATACTATGGGTGCACCATTTTAAAAAGACAGCACGGTATTCAGAATTGAGAGTATGGCTAATCTTGATTGGTGGATGAGTGCAGCTGGTATTTGTTATCACTAGACACTTCGTGCACTCTGCATTATACCAAAGAAAAAATGATATATTTTTCTCAGCCCTGACGAAACTACGAAGTCTTTTCTACGCTGTGATTAGACATGTGTTTTAAGTGCAAAATTGATAGGCAAGGGAGATAAGTACAAATTGTGTTAGGAAATGCAATAAGAACCTGTATTTTTTGGACTAAAATACCGTCCTTATAATTTTTCTTAAATTCTAGCAAGGTTTCGTTCTAAAAATCAACTTTCTAAAGTCTTTATCTCGAAAAGACTATCATTGTCGCCGATGGGGGAATGAATTCTTTTTTTTAAATCTTAATTTCATTGTTCAAAAATCGATTTTGTCAAGATTTGGAAGCCAGACATGGCGATCCTAGTTTCTGTCTTCGGCGTCGTCAACATTTATATTAACTAGGTTATAACTGGTTTTACAGAAATCACTAACTTTGTCAAACCTTTATGCAATTTCATGAAATTTTGACAAAGGCGTATAATATATAAAGGACACTATCCAGAGCAAAATTTGAAAATATTTATGTGAGTTTTTCCGTTTTTCACTGATAGATGTAATACCACCATTGATTTTTCCCTATTAGTGTTTGTTAAATTTGCACTTTTCAAAAAATTGTGCAGAATTTATCTTTGTTTCAAATAAAGAAATACTTGGCCTGAGTAAAGTTTTATCCTTTCCAGTACTAAAGACAAAATTTCACATAAAATTTCATTGCATATAATAAAATAACCATCACTGGAAGTTAACCAATCAAATTTTCACTTCTTTTTTCCCTGTGTACAAGCTTTAGTAACCATGTAACCTCAAGTTTCCAAAATATTCTATAGAAACACCAAATAAAAAAATAATGATGCTTTGAAACACCCAAGATATATGTTTATGACTCAGAAATTTTTTACTGCAATGAAATGAAGGATTAATTTCCTACAACTGTCAAATTCAAGGGAATATTTTTTTTTCGACCCTTTTTCTTATGCAACCGGATGTGACGTACTATGATTTGGTGGTATTACACCTTATAAATGTACATAGTTTTTTTTACTGTTAGCATTTAGATACAGTCTAATATTAAAGATGTTCGGTCATCAATTACTTTGCCAAACCTTCATGGAATTTTACGTTATTTTGACAGATGCTTTTTGTAATCTAAGAAAAAAAAAAAACAGTACGCGGAACCAAATAAATGAAAACAAGTTTTTTCCATTTTGTCGTATTTTCGTGAGGACAGTCTGCCTGGCGTTAAAGTATTTACACATTCTTTTACTTTGTTAAACCTTCCTATAATGTTATGAAACTTTGGCAGAAGTTTTTTTATGACTTAGAGGTCATGTCTAAAACAAAAATTTGAATATATATATATATATTTTTTTCTTGTTGTATTTTACTGAGAGATGGACTTATTGTTTTGCATTTAACATTTACAGACAGTCTGGGATTATAGATTTTTGACATGCACATTTTTTAAACCTTCATGAATTGTTTCTTTAAAAAAATAGTAGTTTCATTTGTGTCTGATTTTTTGTGAGAAAATAGTTATATCATTAATGATAATAACTGTTAAAATATTGTTGACTTTATTAATTTTTCAAGAGAACGGATCACAATAAATGCCAGAATATATTTAAAAGGTTAGGAAGAAGATAATACAGATATATTCTAAGTACTTGCAGCTAGTTACGAATTTACTAATGAGTGATTCAGTGACCAGTTTGTAACTGTAAGTGTTAACATCTTTGCCCTTAGGCCTGCAATGGACAGTTGTCCCCTTTAATCTGACATTCATATATCATTTCCTTATTTTAATATTACAAGATTTAGTTATGGAAAAAACTTACTTTAACCAATTACATAATTTGTTCAATGACTTTGGGATGGACTGGAGTTTTAATGCCTTTTCTGAATGTTATTCCAAACATTACAGCCAACATCGAATTAAACAGTTGATGGAATTGTCAGTTTAGTGCTTTGCCTGCTCTATCTGTTGCTTGTTGTGAAAGTATGAATCAAAATGTCTCCGCAACTGATGTAGATTATTTCGATAACCTTTAATTCTTCCTTGTTAATTACATGAATTCTTTCTAGTGTGTAGTTTAAACGTGTTAACGACGATACCGCCTGCAAACCAACATTACAAAATTAACCAGGGTATTACACACCAATTTATATTCGGAAGAGAATGTTCATACGAAATGACAATACAATGATAACATGAGGGATTTTTATAGTTCTTATTTAATCTTATCTTTAATTTCGGATGGAAACTTGCACTCCATCTTTTAATGATTTGTTTTTCTGTTTTAGGACTTTCTATTTGATAGTTTTAAAATCGTTTGCTGCTGATTGAAATCTACAGAATATACTTTAAAGTACAAAATTGTGCGCAATGAGAAGTTTAGTAAGTATTTTAATAGTCTGATATTTCTGATTGACTGCGTTTAATTAATTGACAACGTTTTAGACATCAATAGCCTATGGTCTTCGTAAGTCTTGTTTTTTTTTTAATTTTAGTTTATTTACATGTTTCGGAGTTTAGTGTGACGTCCGTTTTTCTCTGAACTAGTACAAATATTTGTTTAAGGGGCCAGCTGACGCAGGCCTCCAGGTGCGGGATTTCCTCGCTGTGTTGAAGACCCATTGGTGGCCTTGGGCTGTTTTCTGCTCTTTGGTCGGGTTGTTTTCTCTTTGACACATTCCCCATTTCTATTCTCAATTGTATACATAAATACCTGTCTATTGTTGCATATAGGATATTAAACCATTGCCGTGACGTCAGCCTATTAATTTATTCTAGAATCAACGCATCCTAAATCTGTCGCTGAAATGGACTCACCAAATCATATTCAATTGTTTCCTTTGTGCGTTTAATTTCATTTATATTGAATTGGCTAATTTACTGATTTCTGTTCACTAATTGAACTGATTTAAAAACATACTTTTAACATTTGTAATCTTTATATGCCTTCACTGGGAATTGAACCCCTCCGTGAAGTCTGTTATGTATGATTGACATCAAAACATCGACGAAACCTCTCGACTACCAATTGGTTGCAATGTTGATATCTACTTTATATACACCAATGAACATATGATAAACACCAGTACAATGGACACACAGGCAACTCCGGGCTCATGGTTTCTTTTTCAAGAATCAACGCTTATCAATTGTATCTATAACACTGATGGAGTGAAATTATTGCCAATAAGATAAATATTCCCAGAGACAAAAGGTCGATGATGTAAACAAATATTAATTTCGATTGGTGGCAGTCACCTTAACCATGTTAACGATAACTTCTCATTTCTTTTTATTCACAAATAAATTCGCGTTGCATTAGTCATATGATTGCAATTAACATGCATAATATCAAATCGATATTAAACCACATTATGAACATGATTGTTTGATTAATACCTATATATTTCTTCTCATTCAGAGAATGTGCAACAATCCACAAGTGATTAAGATTTGTACGAGTTTGATAGTGTGTAGCTTACTATTTTGGACAATATATCAAGTATTGTACTATGAAGGTTTTCACCATACCCGACTAAATGAAACGTCAGTTATAACAACATCCACAGAATTACATAGAAATCCAGATCTACTTGGAAGTATTATTCCAGATGATTTAACTTTTGTTGAAAAAAAATGGAAATTGTCTAACCTTTGTAAACCATACAAAACGTTCATAAATGATAGTGATTTCCCTTTGATTAGATATACATCAAATGCTGGGAGCGTGAAAATATTTACACACTCTTTAAGCGACGGAATATCGTCTATAATCAGTAGAGCAGGTGCTTTTGAAGTGAAGACAATAAATAGAATGTTGTATCACCTGCAGCAAGATCCACATATGAATTTAATTGATATAGGAACAAATGTTGGACAGCATTGTATTGCAGCAGCATTGATTGGGAGGGACTCGATCGCCATTGACGCTGCAAAATCAAATATCGAACACGTATGTGCGTCTGCCCATTATCTAAATATTGGTTCGAGAATAACCTTGATTCATAACATTTTGTCAGACTCGAATGGAAAACGAGAGTTCCGATACAGTGCCAGCAAGTCTGATTTCGGCTCAATACATGTTGATTCGGATGGAATATGGGACAAAATGAAAAAGCAATACAAAACATATTTCAGTCTTAAAACGGTGGAAGAAAATTCCACCACGTTAGATGACCTTTTGCTCATTCCACAGATTCATAAGTTTCAAAAAGTATTTATAAAAGTTGATGTTGAGGGTCACGAACACAGGGTACTTCTGGGTGCTAAAGAATTTTTCAAACGACTAGACGTGCAAGGTATAATTATGGAGTGGGCGTGGCATGTAAAGCGGCAGTCATCAGAAATAATAAAAACCTTATTGACTGAATGGAAATTCAAACCATTTAAAATGTTTTCCACAACAGAAAGTGATCTTAGTTCAATACATTCTGACTTGTGGCCACAAGATGTTCTATGGCTTCCAATTTAGCTATCTTAAGGGAACTATGAAAAGGAGGGTATGGTTTGTTTCTAAATAAATAATTTGATGCTTGTGTGGTTCGCAAAATTCTACGAATAAAAAACAACATAAAATGGTCAATCCTTTAAATAGATATTTAAAAATTAAAGCTTACAGAAATTCAAAGATTTCATTTGTAACAAATAAACTCCACATATATGGAAGATAAGTTCTGAAAAAAAGGGAAAGATACAAAAAAGACAAAACCAAATCACCAATCGAACAAATACAGAAATCTCTATGGGCAAAACAAAAAGAAAAAACAAGTTCACAAAATAATACGGAGAAAACTAAATTATGCAGCAGAAATTATGCAAATATCGAGATTTAATCAAAATGTTTCAGAAAGGTCAGTGTGTCCTGCTTTATTAGTTGACACCTTTCCTTTTACTGTATCTAATATAGATTCCGAATGATCGGAAATAACCGCTGATTAGGGATTATAATTCAGTATAAGCTAGGTGTCTTCCTATTGTCCCACTATTTATAATTACAGGTAAGAAAGGAATAGACTTATGTAGGACGATTTTTCCTGGACAATTGGGAACCGTTAGATAGCAATTTAATCGTGTATCGGATAATTAAAGGCAATTGATCAATGCACCTTATAAAATGTCAATAAACATAGAGAAAAGTTGGTATTTACATATGTTGGTCTTTATTCTTTTTTGTGGAAAGACGTTTTGGTATTATATTTTTTTTCTTCTTTGATACTTTCATATCTTGCGTGTAATTTTTGTTTCGCAAGATGTTGATTAGATGATCGGTATTTGATATTGTTTTAGGCTACTTTCAAACTGACCCTGCTTAACCGAATACTTTTCTTTGTAAGGATTATCTTCCCGAACACTGTTGTCCTTGGAAGAATATTTCCTCCTTAACGGTAAAAGAAATCAACAGATTTATTTTATCAAATTTCTCGTTATATCCTCCAAATGTTTTGTCTAATTTTGACTGAAGCGATACGATGACTTCATATGAGAGTTATTTTCCCTTCTGTATTTGACATGTGATATATTAATTTATCGAATGAATAGTAAGTGATATAGACCTAAGGTATTTTTATTTGAGGTCCTTGGTTTGCAAGAACAAATTTGAGGTCAAGGTCAAACTACATAGTTACATACTTTTTCCTATTAACTGTATTGGTTAACTTCAAAATCAGAGATGCTCTAAATTGGAAAAAGATATTCCATTTTTTGGAACATTTATTGACTTCTAACGGTATTACGGAAGATAACACAATTGGCAAAATAAAGTTATATAAAGTTTTTGGGACGCTTTGGAGACATCTCAATTCTCGGCACTTAGTGAAAATTTAAATCTGTGCCGACTTTGTTTATCAAAATATGTACCATGACATATTTTATAGAAATGCTTTACACTGTCATGTTTCGGTGGAAGGTCTGCGACTGATTGTGAACTGGTATGGCGGTTGGTGCTTGCATAGCAGGAGACGCACCCGGTATCGATCCTTTTAGAGTTCATACGATTAATTCAGTTTATTGTGATACCCCTATTTGTCTTTTCCAAAACGATTTACTAGTTGAACATTGATAAACTTCTGTCACCTTAATTAAGATTCCCTTTTTTCACAGAGTTCACCAAGAGGATCGGGAAACCGCAATCCACTGAACAGTTAGTCAATACTGTAAATAAAAATTGATATAATTCAATTTTTTATTCAAATATTTATGTGAAATATATATATAACCACCAGTAGATCATGTAATTGCTGTGATCAATGCAAATTTTCCATTATTACCAGTAGTCGTTCGCCTAGGTGTGAGGAGACTGTATCGATAAGTTTCATAAACATGTCTAATATAACCTCTTATTGCTATCATCATTTCTTTCCAGACAGAAGAAGAAAAAGCGGTTGTTTTCTTTAAGAATCCAATGAGTGGAATAATGTATAAAATATCAGATGGTAATATTCATAATATGTGTGCAATTCGGCATCGTTTGGAGAATGCACATCGCGTACCGTGAACTTTCATCAGACACAACGGCGATGGTTTTAGAATGATGATAATAATGTTTGGATGATTTATGATTCAGTAGAAATCACATTTAAAACTTTGTCGATATTCGAACTGCAAACCCATAAATGAAAAGAAAAGGTTTTTGGTATTGCGGGCTTCATTGTAATTTAAAGATAAGAAACAGCAATAAAACGTTGTTCCTTTGCCTTTCGTGTTTTCATGTCTACGTATAAATTTTGTGTAATGAATTAAAAATCCATTTCATACCGCATTTATTAGGGTGATTTTAACAATCTTTAGTTTTTTAACTTTACTTTCACTGTAGTTTTGTTTCTTTATGTTTTGAACAGAGGAAGTTACTTTGCTAATTATAATTAAGATTTCAAATGTTTCTAAGTCTTCTTCATCAGTATGGATTGTCAGCAAATTAAGCTCGTTTGTATTATCTCAATAATAAAACAAAGCGGCTTACTATCACTCAGATTCTGCAGAATGTGTTACGTTAATTGTTTTTGAAGTATATTTCTTGTGATTTTTTTCTTTTTATCGACAAGGTGATTATCTGCAGACTTCGTTTTCTTCATGCGTGTTACAATAAACATATACTAATTGATATTATCTTTGATCTATTTCCCGCATGTTGAGATATTTCACGTTTCATACTTAACGGAGTGTGATATGAATAAGTAATACAAAAAAAAAAAAAAAATGCGTTGATTTGGTTAGCCTATCCAGCAGGTTGATACGAAGTTGAGACATGTTCATTTGCTATTCGTAAGGTCAATTAGAACTTTCAAAGAAAACAATCACCTTGGCAACGGAGAGATTTGTATTTTATTCAAAAATATCCAAAAAAAAAAAAAAACACGCAGATGTTTTTTATTGAAACATTATTCTGTGTAAAATTTGATCCCACTATGAAGCGAACAAAAAAACGTCTAATGTTAACAGTAGTGTGGGTTCCTTTAATTATATTCTCAATACCGTAAGCGGACTTGTATTTGAACTGAAGCTTGCGAAATCGAATGTATTTCAAAAGGACATGAATATATATCTTTGACTATAAGAGAAATAGGTTTAACAACTTACTAGAATTGGTTTTAGAATACATCTGTTTATTTCCGATGCAAATACCTTATGAGTAAATCAATATTAACTCCAAAAAATGCCATCTTTAATGACTTTACAACAGTATCGTAACAATATCCCGTACAGAGAATAACAAACAAAGAAAAAAAGACTATGAATTACAATAAATGTTCAGAAAGAGTTTCATATGAAAATGATTTTTGTAGGATTTGCTAAATTACACTTTAGAATCAAAATATATCCAAACACAAAAGACGTATATGTTTTCGAGAGAGAACTTTAGGTTGAAGTATAAACTTTTTAGAAAGATGATTCAAAATAATGTGGAACAGGGAAGCAAAGGAAAATTTTGCAGCGACCTTTTTTTATATCAGAAGATGATATGTTTTTTTTTTTTTTAAACAGATTCATTTGTTATTCAAGTCCTCTTCCAATTCTTTAGGCAATGGAAAATTGAAACAATTTAAAAATATTTGAAAATTCGCAGTTGTATTCGTTATTTAAATATTAAATAAAACGATATTTATTTACAGGTGCTAAGTAATGTTTGCCTCAATTGATCATCGTATCAAAACACTTAAATATTTAATTCTGTTATTGCAGTTAACTCCTTTGAACTGGTATAAGGGAGTATGATTAACACCCGTATAAAAAATTACTTTCAAAAGATATGTTATACCAACAAATTGTACCAAATTTAGTCAACAGTAGGTTCACCGACGTTAAAAATTCATCACTAGTTTACTAGTTTCGGCAGTATCCTGAATATCAAATGCACTGGAACATATGAGATGCAAGCACTCGCACTAATATGCATTATAAAGTGACAAGACATCATTAATATATCCGACGGCGAAGTTAAAGAACTTTGTAATAAGTTTTCAATAGTTGTCTTAAGCTTTAAAAGTTTTTGTGATTTCCAGTAGGCGTGTACAATTACTACTTATATAATTAGTACCCATTGGAACACCGAATGTCTGTTGAAATATCAATTAACCAAATAACGGAAAATATCATGGTAAAAATAACCCTATTAAGTACAATACCATGTCAGAATTAGGCGAACAGTGATTAGCCAATGTTAGCAATTGGTGAAATACTATATTTACACATACTTAATTTGATTTTGAAAATTTTCTGATTTTTTCCTCTATATTTTTCAGGTTAAAAAGATAAATTTCTAAATTCTCCTTTAGGCTCATGAAAATGAACTAGTTCAATTACAAGAAATACAATTTAAGAAAGTTATTTTCCCGTATTATAATCATCGACAGCATATATACTGTAAGCTGGAAGTTATCACACCATCTTTTATTCGTGATTTGTCAATTGAATTTAAAATCGCCTTGCTTTGAATTCGCGATTTCATGCTGGTATTTATTCATGTACAGTCTTAGTCCTCTAACTCTAGTTCCAAAGAAATATTCACAGTAGTGTCATTTTCGCGTATACATCTATCCGCGAAAATGACGAGAATAAAACTTCAGCAAAGTTCACTGTTTGCAGTATCTGCATTTTGATTTCAAAGTAACAGCAAATTGAAAATAGATAAAACAAAACCTTTTTCCTATTTTCTTCCATAGCAAGCATTGCCATGGAAATGTGATCAGCATTCATAATTCAAATGGTTGTTTCATCTCGTGTTACGAAAATGTTCCCAGTAGCAGTACCAGTATACAAACTAATAAAGGAGGGGCGGTTCATTAATTAAGTCGTCGAAGAAAAATGTTGGATACAGAAAGAACTTATATTTTTTTCCTATAAATATAATCATACAAATGCTTTTGTTTATTTAACTTTTACATGGCAAATGTAAAATTATCAAAATCAAATTTCAAAGTTGCTAACGTCTACGTCAATTGGTCTCTGGTGGAGAGTTGTTTCATTAGCAATCATACAACATCGTCCTATTTTTATATTCAAATTCTTTTTGTTACTAACTCTATCTTATCAAATTTGATATGAAATGATTCGTTTAAGGTTAAAAGGTTCTCAAGTTATTGCACATGAATGACCTTACAACCACATTTCATTATTTTGATAAATAAAGAGACACATCTGCTGTATTCTTGTTTGAAAACCATGTTAGCAATCTAAATCTATATCTTATTAACTTTATTAACAATTTCACAATATGATAAGGTTGCTTTTCTGATAAATGTAGAGAAATATAGTTTATCAATGTTTTGTTTCTCCTTTGATTTGGAACTTGATTACAAATCTAAAGTTTGAACTCAATTCTTGTACGAACATGCTTGTGAAAAATACTTCAATATTTGTTTTATATTTTAAAGACGAAAGGTCGCTATTATAATATTTGAATCAACGTTTGGTTTATCATTTGGTTGCTTGTTCATGTTTTGAATATGGTAACTTTATACACATTTTTAGACAAAATGCATTATAAAGATAAACATTTTTTTTTTTCTGCTTGTATCTTGTCAATACTTTTCCAAACCAAAATGTTAAGGTTCTTTTTACACTACACTCTAATGTGATTTCTTCATGACATACGTCTTTTGTGTCCATCAGTTTATAATATTTAGAACAACACAAACTGACTTCTTAAAACTTATGTTAAGGTTGTTAGTCATAAAACTCAGATCAATTTTGGGTTCTTAATGTCTTTCTGCTAGAATAATGACTCTTGAACGAAAGAAACGTCGCGAAATGTTTCTTTTCTGTCATGTCCTTTTGAATCGACACCTTACTGGAGTTTTCCCTTTATTAAAGATGTTTACCATTTGCTTTTGCATTTTTGCAACCTATGGAAAATAAAGATACACGTTTACAGCAAAAATGATGAGTAGACAAGATAAAAAAAAAAAAAAAGCCGACTATCCAACATTGTAAATGACTTTGGGCAAGGACTAAGTAGATATAGAGCAACTTAAAAAAATATCAGCGATACAAGATCAACGACAAAAGAAATATCTATAAGTTAATTTCTATAACGAAATTAGGTATGCACAATTCTAGCATATGCTATAATCAATTTGCCAACATTGGTTTATTACTTTAATGTCTATTTCACTGATTAATACAAGAACCCGTACTCAAATGTCTGTGTGCTATCTCCTGACACTTTGATATTACCGTTTGCCATAAAACATCCTCAAGTTGCCCTTTTATTAAGTTTTATGCCTCATTCCTATATTTTAAACACCTTGCATGTCTGTCCTATCTCAGGGAATTCGTTTTGTACTAAACAGAATGACATTATATGTAGTCAGTAACTTGACTGTGATGAAATTAACGTGTGAACAGTTTTCTAATTAAACGCATACTTCCTGATTTCTGACTTGTTAAGTTTTAACTTTGTTGAATGAGCTTAAAATTTTTGTCATAAGTCCAGTCCTGCTGAACAGTTTCGTAATTCTTCTGCAGCTTAGTAGTTTAAACGTATGAGCAGATTCTAATCTAGCAATCACCTCCAATACACCGAACTATGTTTAGCCAGACAACATGTGCATTGTTGATCGTACAAGTCAAAAGTCTTTGCCTGGATAGAGTATTATCATGATTTCTGCTATCTTAAATCTTGTAATAAACTTGGGAGTATCATTTTAAAGTTCAAATGGGATTTTGTTTAAACATGGTGTTCTTTAATTCCTTTTGCACAAGCATTAAACTTTCTCAAATCTTGTAATAAACTTGGGAGTATCATTTTAAAGTTCAAAAGGGATATTGTATAAACATGGTCTTCTTTAATTCCTTTTGCACAAGCATTAAACTTTCTCGTGTTCACCACTCAATGTTATGTTTTTCAGTCCGAGCTGTATATTTGGATTTTATTGAGACATTTAAAACACCAAGACCCTTAACTTCTATCCATGGGATTTTGCTCATGAATTTGAATTAGTTGAAATAGATTCAACTTTCAAAAAGAGTATACCGATGTCCATAGTTTATTTGTCAAGACCTTAACGCCAAATGCATTTAAATTTCGCAGCATTTTGAGAGTTCAAAACAGAAAACTATGACCGAAATATCAGACGTAAGTAGTATTGGTTTATTGTAAATGCCCGCTTCGATTGTCTTTTGGTAGCACGTTCGTCTCGAGTGCAGAATTTCGTGGATTCGGAACCTAAACGGGTCAAACCGAAGACTTAAAAACGATTTTTACTGCATGCTTTCCCACTAAGCACGCGACAGTTATGTGCACGTGAAAGAGCAAAGAATGATCTGATCGGAGTCTGATATTTCAATAAATCGTTGTCACATCCTATCCCAGCACCCTAACTCCGTAGATCACAAGGTGTTTCGAACATCTATTTAGACCAATTAGAATTAACTAATTGACCATGGCCATGTCCATCGTCAGGAGCCCAAGCCATTGCACAGCGACACTTATTATAAAAATACTGTAATTTTTATTAGGGCTCGACACTATTGAGTGCTGTTGAACGAGCCTATGACAGTTTTGACAAATCAAACTTCAAAGTCAATGCTCCGTTGGTCAATGTATTAATACATTTGCTGAGAATCATTTTAGAAAACAATGTATTTGAATTTGATGGAAAAATTTATAAACAAATAATAGGTACGGCAATTGGTGCAGTTCCTTCACCGGAAATCTGTGACATACTTATGTTCGAAATAATGAATCAAGTAATTTCTGCATTTCAGCATAAAGACAAAATATTCTATCATGGCAGATATAGAGACGATGGATTCATAATATATGATGGAACATCAGATGAAATTATAGATTTTTTTCATCTAGCAAATAATTATAACCCTTTATTAAAGTTCACCTATGAAATCTCAAACGATAAAATGTCGTTCTTAGATATTGATGTAATCAAAGGTCAAAGATTTACAACACATGGCATTCTTGACCTTGAAATACATTTTAAAGAAACCAATACTTACCTGTATCTGCACAGACATAGCTGTCACTCACAGCATGTATTCAGAGGATTTATTAAAGGTGAAGCAATACGGCAAATTAGAAACACAAGCAACCATAACAAATTAATAAACAATCTAACTAATTTCAAAATGAAATTATTAGATAGGGGTTATGATAACGGGGATATAGATGATGGTATTACTGATGCTTTATAAATTGACCGTACTGAATTATTACAACAAAACAAATCAAAAGAAAACAAAATATTCCGTTGGTTTTGATAACTAAATATAATCCATATATACGTAAAATAAAGAAACGTATAATGAAACACTGGCATTTATTACAGTTTGACGAAGATTGTGTACAAATATTCAATACAGCACCAATAGTTGCGTATAGCAAACATAAAACGGAATGAATATAATATGCTAGCGAAAAAGCATGTAGTTAATCTATCAAAACGCAGATTATCAAATCAGAATATATCCTGTTGGCGAAGGCTTGAAATTTATACCAACGCCATCAAGCAAAAATGCAAAATGTCTATACTAAAAGAGTACAATGAATTTGCTAGAATTGAAAATCCAGGTCATTGAGTATGTTAAGTCATTATACGACCAAGGCATAATCGACAATATATCATTTAATTTTTATCAAATGGTCAAAAATTAAGAGATGCACGTTTAGGGAGAATTTATATTCTCCCAAAATTTCACCGTCTTGAAACGGAGACTTTCAAACAAATACAACATGATGGATTAAATGAATTAAATATAATTCCACCTGGCAGACCAATTATATCACAGTGTGGTTCTGTAACTGAACTTATACATGTTATAGGTCATTACGTTGACTATTTTCTTATCCCTATAGTTCAAAATCAGTCTACATATATAAAAGATACTACATCGTTCATTAATATCATTGAGAAATTAAAACCTATAGCAAATAGCCTTTTGGTTTCGTATGATATAACACAGATGTTTACTAATCTACCTCAAGAAGCTTTATTGAGTGCTGTTGAACGAGCCTATGACAGTTTTGACAAATCAAACTTCAAAGTCAATGCTCCGCCGGTCAATGTATTAATACATTTGCTGATAATCATTTTAGAAAAAAATGTATTTGAATTTAATGGAAAAATTTATAAACAAATAATAGGTACGGCAATTGGTGCAGTTCCTTCACCGGAAATCTGTGACAAACTTATGTTCGAAATAATGAATCAAGTAATTTCTGCATTTCAACTTAAAGACAAAATATTCTATCATGGCAGATATAGAGACGATGGATTCATAATATATGATGGAACATCAAATGAAATTGTAGATTTTTTTCGTCTAGCAAATAATTATAACCCTTTATTAAAGTTCACCTATGAAATCTCAAACGATAAAATGTCGTTCTTAGATGTTGATGTAATCAAAGGTAAAATATTTACAACACATGGCATTCTTGACCTTGAAATACATTTTAAAGAAACCAATACTTATCTGTATCTGCACAGAAATAGCTGTCACTCACAGCATGTATTCAGAGGATTTTTAAAGGTGAAGCAATACGGCAAATTAAAACACAAGCGACCATAACAAATTAAAAACAATCTAACTAATTTCAAAATGAAATTATTAGATAGGGGTTATGATAACGTGGAAATAGATGATGGTATTACTGATGCTTTATCAATTGACCGTACTGAATTATTACAACAAAACAAATCAAAAGAAAACAAAATATTCCGTTGGTTTTGATAACTAAATATAATCCATATATACGTAAAATATGTATACAACTGGCATATTCAATACAGCACCAATAGTTGCGTATAGCAAACATAAAAGCGTTGGAGATATGCTTAGTAGATCAAAGTTAAAGACTTTGACATAATATTGACATTTGGACCCCTGATGATGGCAGATCTGCCATAAACACTGGATCTATTGAAGATGAATTAAAATATAAATATATCAATATATACATGAATAATTTTTATATTTGATTATATTAAAATAATGCATCTTAAAATGACCATCCCAAGCTTAACTGCTGAAACACTAAAATGGTGTCGGGTCCTATCATGCAATATGGGATGCGTGGTTGCATGGGTGTTTTATTATAACAAAATGTTGTATAAAAAAGTACTTTCTTGTAAAATATGTATGTTGACAGATATAAGCTTATTGTACGCTGATTGTCTAATGTCCATTGGCAAATATTTCACACGTTTTGGGACGACAACACAGTGAAAACATTTTATGGATATATACATTTGGAATCTCAAATTGAATTACCTAAGTTAAAGAAAGAAAATTGCAGTATATTGCTGGTTAAACGAATAAGTCTCGCAACTTTTAAAAGATATAAATAAGAAGATATGTGGTATGAGCGGCAATAAGATAATACTTCATGCAAGTCACAAAGTACAAAATATTATTAATTATAGGTCAAAGTACGGCCTTCAACACGGAGCCTTGTCTCACACCGAACAGCAGATGATCATATACGCGTATGGTCCAAATTCTTATATGGTCCGGAATAAATACAT
Source organism: Mytilus coruscus (assembly GCA_017311375.1). Classification (NCBI taxonomy): domain Eukaryota; kingdom Metazoa; phylum Mollusca; class Bivalvia; order Mytilida; family Mytilidae; genus Mytilus; species Mytilus coruscus. The sequence continues at coordinate 33,689,633 of CM029607.1, forward strand.
TGTGAATTGCCTTCCAAAGGTCCTACATAAGGTAGCTATAAAGGAACCTGCTACAAGTAAATAACGACGCCGTAAAAGACTTCGTGAGCCCATAGCAAAAGTATACGGCTTGTACAGGGTATGATACGCCGTGTTATGGAACTGTACCGGAAGAGGGATGATTACACATCCTATTTACTCAAATATTGACATAAAATTTGGCTAACATACCAAAGATTTTTTGTAAAAAAAAAAAAAAATGATATTAGGTGATTAATTAAAAAAAAAAATAATAAAATCACAGTGAAACTCTAATTCCGTTTCTGATTTGTGTAATTTATACTATTTCTATGAACGCCAAACTTAATTGCATAGAACCTTCATAAATAAACAATCTTAAGTTTATGGTTTGTTTTTGGTATATATTAGCAAAATTGCCACATGCATGTTTCTCTTTTTCGATGAATAATTGATTTTTTAAAATGAAAAACATTTCGATCCATTAATGTATACTTATTGACTTGGTATGAGTGGAATAGTAAGTTTATTGTCCCCGAGGTGCAACTATTGCCCTGAGGCGTAGCCGAGGGCAATCGTTGTATCCGAAGGGACAATAAACTTACTTTTCCACGAATATCCAGTCAATAAGTGTTTTATTATACCGAAATAGACAACAGACAATACATGTCGGGGCTGAATCAACTATCGTAATATAAAAGGCATAAACACAACCATACTTTCTCACGTTGACTTCATATATATTCTAAATTCTTATGCCACGTCCAGCACTTTTGTCAACCCTAGATACAATAGGTAAAACACGACGTCTTAACTCCCGAGGTATTCTAAACATTATCCTATCGCGGAGCTGCATTTGAAATTCCGCGAAATTTAATGACGATTGCGGTCAAATAGTTTCGCCGAGGTCCAATAGTTGGAAACTATTGACCGGTCAAAAAGTTCAACGCTTGCAATTTGAAAAATAGTAAAAATATTGTGTACTTATTTTATATAGAAAATGATAACAGAGGTATAATAAAAATACAATGTTGGTGGTGCTTAACTTTGGCGGACTGTATATTCATAAACACTTATGAACATTGTGTGTAGACAAATTGTCATTTGCACGGTATTTACATTTCAAATAAAACCCATATGAAGCATGTTAAGCAGTTCATGTATATCTTCAAATGTTTTTTCTTTTAAGTCTTTTCCTATTTCAATATAGTATATTATGATGAGTTTATTTATATACTACTATAGACCCGCAGTTAGCATGTGTCACTGGTTTTTTATACATTTTGTTAAATTATCAGGAAGTACATCACTCCCAGCAGGGGCCTGCCGATAACATTATCAACAAACACAGATGTGAATCAAAGGAAATCACATTCCTAATAAATTATCTATATTTACATTTTGAATTATAATATGATTAATATCATATGACTCTTTCTGCACAAGTGTTTACTCCATTGTGTTGTCGAACCGCAAATATGCATATAAAAAACGTATACGGATCCCTTGTTCATACGCAGTCGACGTTTTTTGTCTTCTTCTTGGAATACTTTTTTTTCAAATTGGTTTTTATTTTATCTGAAATGACTGAGACAGATAAATTCTCTAACTAAAATTAAAGTGAATGAAATTAAAATATGAAAATCATTTTAATTTATCAAACCCGTTATCAAAGTATCTGATACAAATGATGCCATTCTCTATGAGTAATCGACAGAAAAAGACATTCCCATAACTCATTTTCCCTATAATGACAGTATTGATTTTCTAAGACTTTTTTCTGATTTATTATGATAAATCATGAGTAGTTCTGTTATTGTAAGTAGCTTGGAATGTCAATTTGATAAAGATAATGTATTTTTGCCTGGTCAGAAGTCATCAATACGTGATATCATTAGTATGATTGCCTTGAAGAGACATCATTCCGTATTCTTTGTTTTCAACTGATATAACTGATTTTAGTAAATACTTTTAAGTTTTATCCTGCATTAACTTAAAAAAAAGTATAAAATCATTTTATGATTTTTTTTTTAATAGAAATATCTGACAAATGTAAGTAGAAATATGCACATGCACATAATAAGCTTTTAAATGTACAAATAGTTTACAATTTAACTGGAATGTAGTGAACAAATTGTCTCCGATCAATTTATGCGGAGCAAAGATTTTCCCAAATAACAATAGGTTATTTACAAAATGTGTTTATATCTCTATGAGTGTACTATAAAAAAGAATGAAATGTATAAATACTTTGTGTAGCAATTTTGACTGCCACCAATAATTCTACAAATTTCATCTGTGATTTTCTGATTATCTTTATACTTACGTAAGCATGAAATATTATGAACAGAATCATTTGTAAATGATAAAAAACAAGAAGCAAGTCTCAGTTATGTTCATTTCTTTAAATTAATTTTGTTTTTAAGTGTTTAATGGACTTATTTTTTAAGTCAGATAGCCAATGTCCACCATGTTTGGATCAGTGATTTGGTATGATGCAAATAATAACTTTGCAACTGCGTAGATTGTCAGTGTTCTAATGTGAGATCCGCCTCAATCGCATAGAATTGTAATGCCGATTTTTACACAGACTATTGACAGGACGTAATAATTATTGTCATAGTTATCAGTTTTTGTGAAGAAATTGATTGTAAATCTCCCGTTGTTAGATTTATAACTGATTTTACAGTGTTTATAGAAACATATTTCTGTGATTTTGCATTATTTGCGGTCTATAATTTGTTTACAGAATTTATAAATTGTATATAAATTCGCAATTGAACTCCACGTGCATTATTGCTATGTCGTAGACTTAATTATAAACTAGTATCAAACAAAATGATTCTTTCTTGTCAATAACATCCAACTTTAAATATTCTTTAGTCAAATCTGATTTATATACTCCTTGTGTGTAATAATACTCGTAATTCCAACCCAGATCAATAAATTCCTAAACATAAATTTCTCGATTTTTTCCGATATGAAATAACTATTAATAATTGAACATCGGTTATTATATATAAAAAAGAAGATGTGGTATGATTGCCAATGAGACAACTCTCCACAAGAGACCAAAATGACAGAAATTAACAGCTATAGGTCACCGTACGGCCTTCAACAATGAGCAAAGCCCATACCGCATAGTCAGCTATAAAAGGCCCCGAAATGACAATGTAAAACTATTCAAACGAGAAAACTTACGGCCTCTTTTATATAAAAAAATGAACGAAAAACAAATATGTAACACATAAACAAACGACAACCACTGAATTACAGGCTCCTGACTTGGGACAAGCACTATTAATCTATTTTCTGTTTAATTTTCATTTTTAAAGTTCAACTTAGGCATTCGGCTTCTATGTATTCTTCCTAAAGTCACTAAGATATTTAGAGACAAATTGTTTCAGTGATTGGTGGATATTTATTACTTAATATCCAGTGGCAAATATCAAGGGTGAGGATTTAATTGTTAAAGACAAGCTGTAAACTAAATAGAAACATGATATTTCTTGATATCACATTAATTTATTATATTATGTAACACTGGTAGGACGCCGAAAACGCCTATTTCAAATATACTGCAAAGATAATAATCTATATATTTAAAAAACATGAGCTAATTAGAAAATGAAGAAACGTAAACAGCATAGGACAATGGGAGTTTGTTATACAACTTTCTATTTTAAATAACTTATTATAATAATGAGTTGTCTTCCTTTCAACTTCATTAAAGACAAACGTTGTTATCTCCCATGTCAGTTTTGACAAGAAGCGTCTAAGAGAGACAACTCCACTTTGATCATATATTTCAATTAAATTATGGAATTTCATAATATTATGTAATTTCCTATTTGCCTCGACTGAATAATGTGACAGGGTAGGGTGACGTGTATTCGAACAGATTGTTATTTTGTGACCTAAGGGTTCAAATTTAGCTCAGTGTGTCTAATACAACCCAGGTTTATATTCCTATCATATTATCATGTTCCCGTCCTCGATATGCGAGCTATATGTCATTGAACTATATAGTTCAATGAATAGGAGAAAATATCAAACGATTAAATGAACTTCATAAATCGACAAATTAGAGAAACACACCATGATCATCATGTACTATGGGAATGATGTTAAAGGGAAGCAGTACTACTATCAGTTATAGTGATCCATTGCACGTAGGATTTCTTACCTGTTAGATATAATGTAAAAATTAGCGTATACAGATTTTAATATTTTTTAACCAAAACCTATCAATCACTAGGTAGTTTCATTTTGAAGTAGGAAACCAGCAGGTACTTTATCGTTTTCAAATAGGTTTATGCCAACAACTTACAAATTTATGTCTTTAAAACATTTTATGAAGGACTGTGCCATTCGATTTTCAGGAAAAAGAAAGATATGCATGCAGATAATTCATCCTGTCTGTCATGGGGTTTGTACATACAGTTTTGATTTCAGGACTAGTGGTAAAATGCAATACTTTACGGTGAATGATCGTATTTTGCTCGAGATGAAAGATATAGTCACAACAATACATCTGCAACTCGTAAAAATGGTCGATATATGTTCAGGGCAAAAGTCTTAGTTGGACAATTTACCAAGGACATTCCTCTTTGCGACGTCCACCGGAATTCCTGGACAAGGCATAAAATGTATGATTCTTGTGTTGACAACCAATCCAATCCCACTTTCAACCTGGGCCATATGTTTTGCAACCAGATACACTTACGCCCACTTTTCAGAGCCAAAACAATACTTTGAATTACTATAGCTAGTAATAGTACACCAATTACGGTTCAGGTTCAATCTTTCTCCCTCATCAATTCTAAAGTCAGCCACTTCAACCCCCAAAGACTGTTTCAAGTTTCCACGATAGAAGTACCATGTCATCTAACAAACTTGCATCGCAAACACCAACTGAAGTCCAAGTTTTATCAACTTCAACGCTACAAATGGCAAGCAGCAAGTCAAATGTGTCATTTACGAAAACAAACTTAAGCCCAAATGATTCTAGCGGCACAAAGCAACAAAAAAAAAGATTTGATTCAAAAGACAAAACTGCAACATCTAAAACAAACGCTGTGGCTAGTTCCAATCGGCGGGCAAACAAAATAAGTTCACATATGTCATCTCAACAGTTGGATGAATATGCAAATATTGGCAAATGTACCAATGTGTCATCTTTTACTCCTTCCCATAGTGTCACAATTGATACACCAGTTTCTTCATTAAATTCGAACTCAATACTTACATGCACCTCAACTTCCACTTCTATCTCAAGCTCAATCGCAAATGATACATTAATTCTGGTAATGTCTTCTAGCTACCAGTAACCCAGCAGGCACACAACATTGATTAAACATTGAATCAATGTTTATTTTCTATGTTGAATCAATGTTGAATTATTATTTGATTTTGCAAATTTGTATCAACGTTGAAATCCTACGTTGAATCAACGTTGATGTTCAACTTTGAATCAATATTGAATAATGGTTGCTTCAACATTGTTTCAACTAATAACTTAATTTGAATTCAGGGTGAATACCATATTCAACACGGAATCAAAATTGGTTAGTGGTTGTGTTCAACTGTGTTTCCACCTAAAAATTTAGTTTCATTCATCCTGTATTTTCTGTTTGTTGCATTCCATAATTTTATACTGTAGCAATATTCAAGCTAGTATCTTCTCAAGGCACTCAACATGCTAAATGTCATAGCAACATTCCGCCGCAGGAAACTTTATCCAATAACTGCTCCATCAGACCAAAGTATAAAAAATAATCTCAGAAAAAAATTGATGAACTTTAAATAAAATCATTGTCTGGTCATATTTGACATGGCGTGGACTTTTGCTCATTGTTGAAGACTGTGGTGACCCAAAGATATATAAATAATGTTCTTTGGTTGATGGTTGTCTTGATAACAATAGGTAACAACAAAAATTCGCAAGGGTTCCGCGGAACCCAGGGTCTCGCCTACTGTTGCTGTTAATCGCAGGCTCAACAAAAATGAGGAAAAAAATTAATAAAAATATTCCTCTCTATACTATCTTTTGATTGTAAGTAGCTTCTGTCCATGATTGGTAAAAATCCAGGATAGTTTATGAATCTAATAAATGTTTTAAAAACTTAAACTGCAGACTGTATGTAATGTTAACAGGAAGAAAAACTAAGTCCATTTATAAGTAAAATACGGAAAAATGGAACAAAATTTTAACAAAATTTCCTTCTAGATACTAGCTTTTAATCATAAACAAGCTTCTGTCCAAGTTTGGTACAAATCCAGTATAGTTTAAGAAAGTTGTTAAAATCTTAAAACTTTAACCACAGAGTGAATGTAATGTTAACTGGCAGAAAAACTAAGTCCATTTATAAGTAAAATACGGAAAAATGGATTTTTTTTACAAAATTTACTTCTGGATACTATCTTATGATCATAAACAAGCTTCTTTCCAAGTTTGGTAGAAATTCAGGATAGTTTAAGAAAGTTATTAAAATTTCAAAACTTTAACCACAGAGTGAATGTAATGTTTCCTGGCAGAAAAACTAAGTCCATTTATAAGTAAAATACGGAAAAATGGAATTTTTTTTACAAAATTTACTTTTGAATCTTATCTTATGATCATAAACAAGCTTCTGTCCAAGTTTGGTAGAAATCCAGGATAGTTTAAGAAAGTTATTAAAATTTCAAAACTTTAACCACAGAGTGAATATTTGTGGACGACGCCGCCGGCGACGACAACAACGACGACGACGACGCCGACGACGGAATGTAGGATCGCTATGTCTCGCTTTTCGACGAAAGTCGAAGGCTCGACAAAAAGTGGATGGGTGCACAAAACTTTGAATAGATGCCATTGACTGTCAATTACTCGTAGAAGATCAGTAATTTTCAAAAATAAAACTGAGTGACAATTTCAACATTCTTGTGATGAGAGCATGGCTTGACCATGATAATGTCAACAACCAATCAAATGAATAACAAATATGTGTGTTTAGGGCTTTCCTACGAACCATAATTTAACCACAAGATTTTTTAACATTTAAGGATATGCATATAAAACACAAATTATCATCCCAGAGAAATATTGAAAAATCAGACAAAAAAAAAAAAAAAAAAAACCAAGCACACCACCCTTAATACACATATTTTTTGCCCAATGTCTATTTTAAATATCTGAGTGATCAAAATATAAAACAAAGTTTGCTGTTCCTACCCCATGTATTCTAATGTGCAACCACTGATTATAGAAAATATTCAATACAATAAAATTAAAATAAATTTATTTATTAATAGTGAAAACTTAAACTTCTTTCTTCTTCCACCCTGTCTTTTGGAGCCCATTTTAGAAAGTTTGTTGTTTTGTCAGACACTTGTTGTTCCGTGATTCCATATGTCTTCATGATGACATCTACAAAATCAAAAGTTATAACATTGTCAAGTTTAATTCTGTTCAACACATTTAACTAATAGTAACTTCATAATGATGATATTTAAAGTATATATAAATCAAAGCATAAGGCCAAAAAAAATAATACACGTGTTTCCGCTTACCCTACCTACCCTAACAATTTTTATGCCATTTTGGAACAAGCACTGTTAAAGTCCAACTGTTTCCTAGTAGTAACCAGCTAAAAATGTTTGTAAAATAAAATGATATTGCCTAGTCAGTACCTACCTAACCATTTTTTTCAGCATGTTAGCAGAAACACATGTATTATTTTTTGGGCTAAGAACTTGTGAAAGCTAAATGAAAGTTAAACTTCCATCAGAGTCTCCAACTACATTTACTTTTATATAGACCAGAAGGTATAATCTGCAAGAAAATCCTAAATTCTACATTTTAATTTGAACAAATTGAAGGTTTATCCACTTATGTCTTTTCTGTATTACTTGTGCTGCTGCATGGATATCTGTCTAATTGACATATACGAGGGTGGTAAAGAGGGTTCTTAATACTCATTCTCTGTAACCACTTAAACTTTTTCGGCACACATAGTCACCGATCTTCCTGAAAATTGGCTGATATGTAGATCCTATTAGACTAGTCAGAAAAATAATGCCAACCGATATATATATATTGGTTGGTTACCATGGTAACAGCAGAGAAAGTTGTGATTTTGAGAAAAATACAATATTTGGTGTAGTGTTGTGAAATTATGCGGCTACATCTATTAAAAAGAAACACAAAAACAATTAATTTCAGTCTTGTTTTAGTCAAAAATAAAAAAAAGTTACGGGTAATCTACCTAGAAACATGTGAAATTAATTTCTAATCAAAGTGCTGGATAGCACCTCCGGGAAGTTTGCAACTGTAGATGTGTATTTTTCAAATAGGTTATAGATGTGTATTATTTTAAATATGTATTCAATCACAGCTTTTATATTTTTAACTAAACCATTTTCTTTTCAGCAATTATCAAAAATCACTTTTTCATAAAAGTTTGTCATATAAAATTTTGATATTTTCTATTGCTACCTTGAACTGTTGTTCTAAAATAATCAAATATACAATAAGCTCTGTTAATTTCTTTATGTGCCAATGCCATATCTAGGGCCTGTGATTTTATAGTATTTTTTTCCTTCGTAGCTGGGCATAACCCTAACCATAACAGTAAAATGACGGCACCGAAATTCAAACTTGATCGTAACATTTGGTTGAGGCACACTAAAGTTAGAGCACGGAATTGAAAAAAATCGTAAGTGTTCCGCGGAACCCGGTGTTTCGCCTACTTTTGCTGTTAATCGCAGGCTCAACACAAATGAGGACAAATTAATAAAATATTCCTCTCTATACTATATTTTGATTGTAAGAAGCTTCTGTCCAAGTTTGGTAAAATCCAGGATAGTTTATGAATCTAATAAATGTTTTAAAAATAACTGCAGACTGTATGTAATGTTAACTGGAAGAAAAGCTCAGTCCATTAAGTAAAATACGGAAAAACAAGAACAAAATTTTAACTAAATTTCCTTCTACATACTAGCTTTTGATCATAAACAAGCTTCTGTCCAAGTTTGATACAAATCCAAGAAGGTTATTAAAATTTTAAAACTTTAGCCACAGAGTGAATGTAATGTTTCCTGGCAGAAAAACCAAGTCCATTTATAAGTAATATACTGAAAAATGTTTTTTTTTTTACAAAATTTACTTCTGGGTACTATTGTATGATCATAAACAAGCTTCTGTCCAAGTTTGGTAGAAATCCAGGATAGTTTAAGAAAGTTATTAAAATTTCAAAAACTTTAACCACAGAGTGAATATTTGTGGATGCCTCCGCCGCCGCCGCTGAAATGTAGGATCGCTATGTCTCGCTTTTTCGACAAAAGTCGAAAGCTCGACAACAATCAGTTTTAAATTTGTAAAGGGCATAACTGTTAAGGGCATAACTCTAGAACAGTAAAACTGACGCCACTAAAACTCAAATGTAATCAGTGTTTTATGATAATGAGCATTGTGTATAAGTTTCATAACATTTGGTTGAGACAAACTAAAATTAGAGATCGTGAACAAAAATTCAAGCAACTTTTCATTTGTTAAGGAGCATAACTCTAGAATTGTAAAATCGACGCCACCAAAATTCAACTTGACCTGTGTTTTGTAGAAATAATCATTGCGTATAAGTTTCATACAATTTGGTTTAGGAAAACTAAAGTTAGAGAACAGATGGGATGTACGGACGTACATACAAGTAAGGGACGTAAATACTTACAGAAGAAAAAGGGTAAAACTTAATACGGTGGAGACATAACAATAGCAGTATGACGACATGAATAAAAAGTTTATATATTGATTGATTGATTATTGGTTGCTTAACGTCCAGTGGCAAATATTTCATGCATATTCAGGACGAGAACAAATTAACAATAAATACAATAGGTAGGTTCTGTAATAGAGGCGTCTGGGATTGAGGTCATAGAAATTTAGACTGCCACGGGAAATGAGGGTATATTGGATAGGGACAGAAATTTAGCCTTGCAACAGGTCACCTACGGACCCCTCAAAGAGTTGTTGCAAGGGTTCTTAACGTGCAAAGAGCGTGGCACTCTCTTTACACGAGGCATCGGATTTAACGTCCCCATTCTGACCGGACGTGGCTGCAAATTTGTACATCCCGCACAGCAAAACGGACGCCCCACTTTGACGAGGGTTTTACCGCCGGTCGGAGGAAGACCAATGGTGACCATACTTCTATCCCCCAGTCACCCTTGGGGTAAAAGTTGATATACACTAGATTTATAGAGGTGCTAATAACCACGGCTGTAACACATTTTATAGTTGATGCTGTGAAATTTAGCATTGAGACAATAACATTTGAGATTTTTGGTTTGTCATAATTATTTGGACTAGCACTAAGAAAAAGAAAGTCATTTTGCTATTACATGGACAGATTTTATTTAATCATGTAAATAATTGCTACAGCACTTGTCTTGATACACTGAGTTATTCTAAGTAGAAGCTGACTTGTCTGCCTTATATATCCTTGTAACGATTTGTGTACAAATGTAATTGTTAATCGTAACGCTGAGGAGGCTGCGATATGTACGAACTGTCGTTCAGTCAATGTTTTTCAGCTGTCAGTTTGACCAACGTGACTGAGCATGCTGGACGAATGAAGGTCCTTAAATCCACATTGGAATGTGAAATAGCTAGTTTTAAATAGCGGAATTTAAAAGTTTTCAAATGTTTTTGGCATCAAAAAATTCTGATCGATGTTTGAACAAAAACATGCACCTTTCTATCATGGCCGGTATTTACCTTTACTCATCGATGGCGTGTGACATAAGCCATATGATTATCGAGTATTTCTGTCACCTGTGTATAATTGTTCAATCAAACTTTTATCACTTGTCAATTATCCGAAGGCTTGGTCAAAACATATTAGTAATGTAAGCCATACGGGATTCTTTCGATACACTCGGACTTTTACTTATTTAATAATAAACATTTGTAAATATCGTACATAGTAAAAAAAAGTGCGGGAAAATGTTTATTCATGAAATATTCATGAATGAATTAAACGCTGTCTCGCGTAGATTTCTTTGATTTTCTCTTCGGCGCATGGCAGATCCGCGAAGTAGTGTTTGTGATAGTTATTTTCAAAATGAAGTTAAATTCATCTGAACTGTCGGTGAACATTCATTCCTTTTTTATTCAAGCTGTAATCTTTTCAAAAGGACTGAAAATTTCAAAAGAATCTTCTTACAATCAGTATTCAAACACTAGTACTACATTATCTTGGAGCAGAACATTTGCGATAGTCTGTCACCGGAAGTTTGAGGCCGACGCCTAAGGAAAGTATTGCTATAGCAAACTTCCCAAAAAATGATCATTGTGCAATATTCCTCACAATACGAATTATCTCCCTTTGGTGGGTTACTCTAATGACTGGACCAAAACGAAAATGCTAATAACTTTTTTATTTCTAAAAGGATTGATGTCAAATTTAAATTGTTATAAATTTAGACCATTCAATACATAAATATAAGAAAAAAATAAAGAAAACTTTTTTTAAATCTTCATAAAACGTGACCTGACCAACGTTGACAATGACAGGACCAAATGAAAATGCTAATAACTGTTTTATTTCTTAAGGATTTATGTTAAATTTGAAATATAATAAAATTTGATCATTTAATATATAAATGTTTACCTAATGCAAACCACATAAAAGGGGGTATATGTGATTATGATTGAAAATGAATATGAAAATATCAGTTATTAAATTACATTAATAAAAGGCTTATATTTAATAAAATCATAAAAATAGGCTTTCTCTTAATCATTTATTATGAAAATTATGTTGAAAATAGCCATTTTCAGCTTAAAATCATAGATATCCAGAAGAGGTAAAACTGGTCATCGGTTGCCATATGGCAACCGATATGCTTAGCAACCAAAATTTTGCCATTTTTTGTTTGTTTCATCAAGACTAGTTAGTGTGAGAAGTTTGAAGAAAATCCATGACCATGCGTGCCACACTCCCTATGTAAGAGTTTAAATAGTTACAGAGAACCAGTATTAACACGGAAACACCTGAAATAAAAATCCCAAAAAAACGCTGCACGGAAAATAAAAATTGGAATAAACGAAGCACAAGAAATAAAATCGTAAATGTAAAGGAAAGAGTACTAGAAGTTATTACTCAGTCGTTCTTGGAGATCCCACAGTCCGCTAGTTGCATCCGATTCCAAAAAAAATAAAATTATTCATATCTTGATAGCAATTAATATCCTGGGAACACACAATTTAAAACAATCTCCAGACTGACTTGGAATTTAGTCCCGGTTTACTTTTTTATCAAATGTGGGACAAGCACGAGAAATGAGAGTACCAACACGAAACACGGAAAATAAATAAGGGGAAACACAAATAAAGCATGTCGAACCAAATACAAGAAAACGAGAAATAAAACGTCAAAACACGTGAAATAAAAAGGCCAAAAACGTTGCACACAAATAACTCTTTACCACCCTCATATACCCTTCATCTTTGATTATCTTGTCAAAACACTACTTCAAATTTGACAGTAAAATATTAAAGGTCCAACTTGGTGAGCCATATAGCTTCTGACCTTTCGGTGAGGCTTTCCATCCCAATTTTGTAAACAAGCCCCCCTTTTTTATGAGATTTCGTGTAACTGAATTGAACAGGTAAATAGCGATAAAATTCTTTTTACTTTTGATTCAATCATGATGAATTCAAATAGACAATGATAAAATTCATGAGACGTTGCACGGTAAATTGGGAATGGTAACATCCCCCTTTTCCTCGTGTAAAATTTCAACTTTTCAGTAGTTTTCATAACAACCTGATATGCTCACATTTATTAAATGCGATACTGTATTTACTGTAATCACAACAATTTATATATACTTACGATAAAAATGTAAAAGCTGTATACAGGAACAATATTGATAAAAACTCTGTAGAATCACCATGTGGTCTCGAAAGCGGATATTCAAACTTTGGAAACAAAAACAACTGCGCATGCGCATATCTGAATTTGTCTTAAAAAAGAAATATTTAAATCACTATTCCAATAGATCTATCGGTTGTTTATATTACAAGTTATCAACCATTGTAACGTTTATGTACTGATGTACACGTCTTTTCTTTAAATCGATAAAAAGAATAGAAAAGAAAAAAAGGAATGAAAACAAGATATTTGACATCAGCAGCCACGGAAAAAGGGGGGCATATTTTCGATCATTTTCGTTAGGGGAAGGGGTTATTCACAAATATTTATGTTTACTGTATGATCCTGTATGGAAGCTGGTTCTATTATTATGTTTTGGGGTGGGTGAAATTTGGGAATTTCTATTATTTGGGGTGCAAATTCATGAATAATTTATGCTGATATACACTGTCACTGCGATTGTTTTATATATAATTCTACAATCACCACGACAATTAGTGATAAATCTACTGAATATTCTATTTTTGTGAATATCGTTGTCAATTTAAAAAGAATTGTGATGTGCTCAATATACTTCCTTTTGACATTTCTGGTATCCATATCTATACTGGGTTTTATATATTGTTTAGCCAACGTTGATTCAATGTTGGTATTTCAACACAATGTTAATTCAACGTTGAAACAATGTACTAATTTCAACGTTGAATTGTCAACGTTGAATCAATGTTGAATATTTGTTGATCAATGTATAACCTAAAATCAACAAAGATTCAACGTTGATTCAACAAAGTGTGCCTGCAGGGAAAGTCTTTGTAGAGAGTCGAAACGAACAGCTGATTAGTTTCAAAATGAATGGGGAATGGTCAGTGAAGAAACTGAAAGGACGAAGGGAAATGGCGAAAGGTTTCAAAATATAGTGCATTCTGACCCAAGTCCATGGAAGACTGAAGTAACTTGTGCACCAATTCCGGCTCATGCACATTTTTTGTCTCCTCGACAATTAGAACGTCAACAAGCATAACCACAGAAAAAAAACTTTTAAGTTTTCAATCTGGAAGAACATTTTCAACTAATAAGATTGCAGCAAAATCCCACATTCAGGTAAAACCTTTAGCCTTCCGAACGGTAGATGTGACAGGGAGCTATGCAAATATATCAATCACAAAAAAACAAACTTTAGCCCAAATGATATAATCAGCACAAGAGCACAAGAAATATTTGATTCAAACAATATCTCTGCAACGTCCACAACAAACGATGTGGTTAGTTCTAATCCTACAAGTAAATCTTCTTCGATTCAAATATGTCATCTTCATTGTATGACACGTTTGCAAAGATTTCGACGTTTACCAATGTGTCAAATACCAAATCTGACCAAAATGTTGCAAATAATACACAAGTTTCTTCATTATATTCAAAATCAAGAGTTACAGCCACCACATCTTCTATTTCTACTTCAAATAAGACGTATTCTTCGGTTGTGTCTCCGAATCAGGTGTTTGGAATATCTTGGATCGAAGAAAAATTGTATCCTGTCTGACAAAAACCATTCACCATGCAATTAATTTGGATAAAACTGCTTCAGCAGTTACTTCAGCAAAATATTCAGATAATCTAATTAATACCAACAATGCAAAGAACATCGCTTCGACAATACCAAATGAAACAAACCGAATTTTAGTACTCTATCCTCGGAATTAAACATTGACAAAAATGCAGATGAACAGACAGCGGACTTGTTTCAAAAGGATTTGAAGATGTCAGGTAGAGAAACGATTATTATGAATGAAAATGACGAAAAGTATTCAAGTCGTTCAGAGAAAGAACAGAAAGAAAAAGAAGATGAATTTCCCTTTCAAATAGTTCTGTGTGATACCTGGAAGGTATTCATTTTCGTAATTCAATATTTACATGCACTAATCAGTAAATACAAATATACAATATGTGCACCAACATAGTTATCAAATGCCATTCAAATGTCTTACCAATATTGCTGCATCTCAAACTGCGCTTTCAAATATTACTTGCTGAAGGAATGTAAATGTATTTGTTGAATATAAAGATATTTGTTTTTTAGTTCATAAAGGCAACAGTAGTATACCGCTGTTCAATAGTCATAAATCGATTAAGCGAAAACAAATAGCCCATACATTGTATTGAAATTCAAATGATTACACAAGATGCCTTGAGCTGATATTTGGTTATGATATTATTGTTTAGTATTTGGCTGTGGAGCGCAGCATTTCTTTTGACAGGTGATCGAGTGTTGCACTTTTCATACCAGACCTGATCTGTTGCTTATGTATACGATAATTGTACTTTTCTATTTGTCAAGTTTAGCATAACATATTTGTTTATCAAAATAATCTCTCGATATACACAGCTTTGTTATAAAATAATGGTTACCGAATTTTGCATTTGGTAGCATATTTAAAGATATAAGGAAAAATTTATAATTCCTACACCATTTGCAGGAAAGAGTTTAAGGTCATCCCATATATGTGAAGAAATGGACATATAATATGCGATTGTTACACTATTTTCTCGTTGCTGCATTTCCAATTGTGCGTAGTCCTTTCAAATGTTAAAAAGAATCAGTAACAAACATAATAGAAAAACAAATGATATCGGGTATCCATCCATTCCACAAATTCAGTACATGCACAGCACAAAAACATATAAAAAGTAAAAGAACAGCACATTAATTGATGTTCTTCATCTCAAAGTCACAGTGAGGCCTTCATCATGGCGCAAAGCTACTCCCCTCACTGCATGTTTAAGACGACCCCTATCACCAGTTTGATGCATTTTGTCATCTTAATTAAGTCTATTCACTTTGGATTTATAGATCATATTTTAAATAACCTGAACATGCATATGGCAACCACAATATTTGTTTTGTATAATTTCTTGATGTAATGCACCATCGTAACAACGTTCATCCTTTTCTTTGAAATCAATGATTACGAATATGAACTGCCGCTTTCATAATACACAAGAAAGGTACTTTTGCATTTTTATTTTTTTACTTCTTCAATGAAAAACGCCGTAAGTTTACTTTATATTGTTGAAAAAAAATGATTAACAATAAAGTATATTTTCGAATGACTTATGCTGTTTTAACACTACATCTTTTTATTTACTTATTGCAATCCTCATTGATTTAAAGGACAATACAAAAGATAAAACTAAAATAGATATAAAACAGAGAGAATATTCAATTAATGACTAAACTAAAGTAGTGATATTCATGGCATTACATTTTAAGAGTTACTCATTCATATTCATTTATACATCAGTTACCGTCCGTGGATACATTTGTAAATGACTATACGATAGGACATGACGTATTCCAAACCAAATCTTTATATCTATAAAAAACTTTTAGTAAAGGTTTTAAGTAATTTATGGTAACGAAATCACTAAATAATTTACCAATAAAACATAGATTGCGTCGTTTGAAGTCCAAAACGTCACTACAGACACGGGCATAGCGAACGAGTTGCGATATATAAACACCGTAGGATCGGGTCAAAGGCACATAACCGTTCAAAAAAAAAAAAAAAAGAAAAATTAACAATAGAGAACGAAAAATCTTTCTTTTTTTTGTCTTTATGTAGTGTTTCCCGTGTAAAAATGAAATATCTAAATCTAATCTTTGATTTATTTAAAGTAAGTACTTTTCGGTGAATGTCGTCAGTATATTTTGAAAACTCTTGATTTTTATCGAATAACTATGAAGATAACATAACTACCGGTCAATTTCTCTATTAAATGAAATTTATTCTTGTCTTTACTGAGTTTGGTCATCAACTATGACTTTATTAAAGGGACACAATTGTTACCCTTAAGACTACATACAACCTGTCGATAAACTATATTGCATAAATGAGAACATTTACAGCTTTAATCATCTCATCACACTTCCAGTTATTATATCTCGTATATTTACCTTTTTTTCATTACAGAAGAAGGCTTCATATGAGTTGCAGCAAATACATTAAAAATTTTGCAATCCGAATTTTCAAACGACCATTTAATCGAATAGAAAAACTGCTGATATTGTGTGGAAGTGTAGTGTAGTTAGCCGAATAGACAAAACTGTCAACCGAATTAAGCCATTTTCAACTGATAATTGCCTTGAATCAATGTAGTCGCCGATAAATGTGGTGTTGTCAGCAACAGCGTCGTCAACAGTTGTTGACATTTATGATAAATAACTTTTGATCGAACAAGTAATGGTTAATCATCCATATTTTGGTAGTCAGCAGCAAATAATGTAGTGGTGGTGTGACGCATATACTACACGGAAGTTCTCCAAAACGAAATTACAAATTCATCTACATTCAGGTCTGTACGCTCCACAGAGAGTCAAATTGTAAACAAGCATATCACTGCCACTACCCAGCTTAAAGCCTCTTCCGAACATTTGAAAGTCCCTACTATGTACTGGTTACCTAAATTGCACAAAAAACCATTTAAATTCCGTTTCATCTCCGCATCTAGTAAGTGTTCTACTACCAATCTATCAGTTCTTCTAACTACCTCCTTACTACTATCAAAGAACTTGTTATTAACTTTTGTAATAAAGCTTATGAAAATAATGGTATTAATTATTTTTGGAGTGTTAAAAATTCTTTAGAGGTTTTAGATAAAATACATGCTTTTGATGGTCCTTTTAATTCTGTTGACAGTTATGATTTTCTACTCTCTACTACACTTCCACACAATCTTATAAAGAAAAAGTTTTCATATTTAATTAAATGGTCTTTTGAAAATCTCATTACAAATTTATTTGCTGTAACTCGTTTAAAGCCTTTTTCTGTAACGAAAAGGAAAGTATGCTAGATACACTTACTGGAAATGTGAAGATATGATTGAAGCTTTAAATTTTCTCCTGGACAACATATATGTACGTTTCGGCGATAAAGTGTATCGACAAGTAGTAGGTATTCCTATGGGCACTAACTGCGCCCCTTTAATAGCAGATTTATTCCTGTATTGCTATGAATCTCAGTTTATGACCAAACTCAGTAAAGACACGTCATTGTTACATTTGGTTGATACATTCAACAATACCTTCCGTTATCTAGATGATATTTTTCGTTAAATAATCCAGAGTTCTCTAAATATACTACCGAAATTTACCCAATAGAACTTACTTTAACTAAATCTAACATAAACAGCAGTAGTTGTCCTTTTCTGGACTTGGACATTTCAATCTCTAAAGGAAAACTCCATACGAAAATTTACGACAAAAGAGACGATTTTCATTCCCTATTGTTAATTTTCCTTTTTAGACGGCGATGTTCCTTTGGCTCCATCATACGGTGTGTATATATCCCAACTCGTTCGTTATGCCCGTGTGTGTAGTGATGTCATAGATTTTAACGAACGTAATCAATGCATCACTAGTAAATTATTAAGTCAGGGATTTCGTTACCATAAATTACGTAAAACTTTTGCTAAGTTCTTTCATAGATACAAAGATTTGATTAGTAAATTTGGCTGTACCTGTAGAAAACTGATTAAAACGGTATTTCACATCCTAAATTTTACGGTAATATTGTACTTAAAGCGCGGAAATCACTATATGATCCGTGTAAACTCATCGAACCTTTAAATAAACTTATTAGTTCAGGTTATCTTACCAATGTTGTAATTAGATCTTTGAATATAGTTTACATTGGCACTAATATCGATTTTGTCATCAGCAAATCAAAACATAACTAAATTTGTATTCTTTTCAAACGGGATGTTTAAAGACACACCCACGTTCATTTTGATCTATAAAGAGGTTAAACTCCTAACTATCCTACTGTCTGTCGATACATTTATTTTTGGCATTGCACTAGTCATGTCTTCTTTGACTGTCCATGACGTTAAAATACTAAATCCCTGGGATGTGTTTTAGTTGATTTTAGTCTCTGATGCATGATTTTTTATTATTAATTGTTTTGGCTTTTAACTAGCAGTCAGTAACTGCGAGTACTCTCAAATCGTACTTTCTTGTTTATTTGGCCTGTTGATACTAATTGTAATGCCTTTTTTTGGTTATTTAATGTTATTCAGGGTTATATCTGGTCTATATACCAGCTTTGATAAGTGTTTGGTACTAATATAAATTTCCACTTCGTACTATGAACATCAATATTATTTATTTTGTTAAAATATTTCCTTTCTCTATTGTAACTGTATACGTATACCTAACAACAAAATTATTTTATTTACCTGTGTTTAAAGTTATTGCAAATGGCTGATATTTTGTTCTAGCATATTGTTTTTCTTAAATTGTTTAACATTTCATACCGATATAACATGTTACTTTTATTATTCTTCCTTAGTTTATTCATTTTGAATTTACATTGTATCATAGGTCAAATTTATTTGTTCAGTGTATGTTCAATGGTGTTACTATGTCCTTTGATTGAGTTAAGCTATTTCAGTTGATATTTTATAGTGTGTCTTTCTATGTTGTGATGTTACACTATTGTTTCAGAAAAAGGGTGAAGGTTTGGTACCATTAAAACGTTTAAACCCGCTGCATTTGTTTGCACCTGTCCTAAGTCAGGAATCTGATGTTCAGTAGTTGTCGTTTGTTGATGTGGTTCATAAGTGTTTCTCGTTTCTCGTTTTTATATAGATTAGACCGTTGGATTTCCCGTTTGAATGGGTTTACACTAGTAATTTTTGGGGCCCTTTATAGCTTACTGTTCGGTGTGAGCCTAGGCTCCGTGTTGAAGACCGTACTTTGACCTATAATGGTTTACATTTATAAATTTTGACTTGGATGGAGAGTTGTCTCATTGGCACTCATACCACATCTTCTTATATCTATTTACATGAGCATTGACATTACTTTACCTGACCCAATCTCCTAAAGCATGACCCATTACATTGAAATTTATGAATAGTGTATAAGTTAGAGTGTTCCCATTCAAATATGCAGATGATATCGAAGTAACACACAGAAGAAACTCATCATAGTATTTTTATGTTGTGTTAATACGCAATACGCAAGGTTGGAGTAGGGTTGATTGCTCATAGGCATTTCAAACCCACCACATACCGATCCCAAGTCAGAAATCTGTAGTCATGTGGTTATCGTCAGTTGACTTAGCTCATATCTAAATATGTGTATCAAGTTCTCAAAAAGAGGTACTGCAGATTTTGAAGTTTTACATGAAATGCAAGAAATTTAAATCACCAAAGGAAATACTTAAAACACAGTTCAAAATCATTTTTTTACATAAACATCTGAATGATATTTATTGTGAAACATTTTAAACTCTTTTGGATTTTCGAATTTAAAGGTAAACAAGTGGCCTCATCATACCCTTTCATTTGCTATGTGTTACGACATCTTAAACTCATTTTAAAGTGGGGAATGGGATGTAAAAAATACTATCTAAGAATATCTATATGTCTGTGCATTATATTTTTTAATACAACTGTTATACTCCAGATATGACAGTAAAAAATTAAAGACATTTAAAAAAAGACCCATATGAAATACTATATACACAAGCAAATCTTTCTCTCTTATTAGCTAGCTATCTGAATGTAACCTGTAACCTGTTTTTATTATTCTCTGTGAAATACTTGCATCATGATCCGACTTGAATTTGTGTTTTTATAGAAATGCATTTGTTTTTTTTTGTTGAGTTGTCTCAATCTTATCGTATGACTGAAAGAGGTATAGTAAATGTTGAAAAGGGTACCCTCGCATAAAAATATTTAGTCGTAAAGGTAAGAAGTTTCGTTGCGTTTATTTTCAAATGCATTTTGTATACACTTTTAGCGTTTTCTCGAATATTTTGACGTCATACAAATTTGTACCAAGAAAAGATTGTGTTTGAACGATACGAAAGCTTTATTAAGATTCGGTATTGTTCTAAGCTATAAAACATAAGCTCTAGAGAGATTTTAACCGAAAAATTTACCTACAAAAATGTCCATTAACATAAAAAAAAAAAAAAAAAAAACACAATCATGCAAGCAAACTTAAAATATAGAAAGTCAATATAAAAGTAAAAATGCACAATACAAACGTAGCAAAGCAAATTACACGTGCTATCACAACCATAAAAGTGCACAGTAATGTAAAATAAGCACAGTGAAATAACAATAAAAGATTATCTACAAGCAGAACAACATTCCGTACAATTCAAGGACTGTATAAGACTATAGAACTGAAGGAACTGTTCTCTATCCGGAAATGGTCTGGTAAACTGATGCACATTGTAGCACCAAATTTGAAACTTTTCTTACCGTAAGAAGTAGTTTTTTTCAAAAATAATGTCTAAAAAATTTATATGAATATATTGTTATATTTGAAAGAATATTTCGATTGTTTCACCTAAAATTAGTCATGTAATAAAACATACAGGTGCTAAGTTATTAATAGTTTCAAAGTTTCAATTGCCCTGGTACTCATTCTAACTTGCAACGAAATCATCTTTGTTTTTCTAGTGAATTCTCATATGACCTAGAAAAGTCCACATGCCCCAAACGGACTGCTCTTTCATACACGTTTCCTTAATGGAATTTTGGCAGTGCAGAAATGCCATGCAAAACGGCAAAAGTTAAAATCTCACATGATGAATGAATGCATAATGATTTATTTACTCAGCCTGTTCAAAAAGATGCATACACGTTTGGGGATATGCAGTACCAATGGTGTCGTACTTCAAGTCATACTTATATGAATGTCAAAACTTAGTTGATAACCTAGTTTAACAGTGGTTTTCCGTGAATGTTCATTGTTTTAGTAACTATACAAGCATTTTTACTAAAAGTGTTTTTATCATCAGCCAAATTTTGAAGTTTATCAAGGTTGATATCCTACTCTCCTTTATTAATTTATTAGATGAAGTTTCCAATGCCGAAATTAAAGTATCACAATAAGGGCTACGGCAGGAGAGGATATTTGTATTTACATAATTGTAAAGTGATCGCTTTTTGATAAAAAAAACCCAAGTATCATTTATTAGAACATGTTGAAAAGGAGGGCCCAAGGATAGATCCTTGAGGTACCCCTTTGCATATTCTGGAGAAACACCATATGCCGAAAATTTGTAAAGCAAAATTGCATTTGGTAGGCAGTCAAATACCTTTGAAAGGTCAATCAAAACAGCAGCAATATAAAGGTGTTTACAGAACACCAAGCTTCTAGCAGTCATAATAGTGTGATTTGACATCAGTTACTACAACAGAAAGCACATATATATAGATTAAACAAAATTTTAAAATTTGAGGAAAAAATAAGCAGGAAACTGACCATGCTGACTGTTCTGTAATTTAATTTGTCTCACTGGCGTTTTTCTTGTGTAGCGATGTAACTCAAGCCTCTTTCAATTTATTTAACTTGGAACATTTATCACAAGGATGTTTTATCGGTCCTGGATTAAGAGCCACATCCCCAGATAATGGTAAAAGTCTCAATTATGATGACTTGTTATGGTATTAAACATCGTGTTGATCTGGTATAGTTGTTTTGCTTTGGTTTGTAATGACGGGTCTTCTGGAAAGGAACTCATCTTGGATGTTAGTTATCTTGTGCAAAATCAGAAAACGACAAAATGAGTAATATCTCGGACTAGAATCCGATATCTTATTTTCTACGATCAAATGTTTCGTCGAAAATGCCAGTAAATGGGACAAAATTAGAAAGTTGTCAGAACAAATACTGCCCCGTCTTTAATCTGCAGATTTAATCCTTTTTGGATTCTTTTGTTTCCGGGTAAGCAATCATTACTGACAATTAATAAATCCAATTTTCCAATACATGATCCAATGTTATTAGAATAATCTCCTTTTGCCTATACTTGCGGGGAAATTCAAACATACGAAATATCGATCAATTTTGGTTATAGTAATGAAATGAAAACTGATATAATGATAGAATCTTTCTTTTCTAAGGACAGATATATCTTTTAACAGGATATATTCAGGTTGTTTTATAGGGTTCTGCTAAATTTTGCGTTGCCTAAAAATCCAATAAAAATTTACGTTTTAATACCATAACATTTCCCTGATTTTTGGTAGAAAAAGATCGAATGTGGTTTTATTATTTATTAGAATCTTTTAATGTTATCTAACCACTGTTTGTTTCATTTAAATGTCTCTACATATTGTGCAATTCTCTCTATCGTTTTAAACTCCATACATTTTGATGAAAAGTTATGTTTTTAACCTATTCTGAAATCAGAGAAACGGAGAAACGTTACCAGGAACGAAAAGCGATCAAAGCATACACTGACTTTAGGAAAATGCAGCTCATCATATCAGATATGAAATCGAAAGTGACATTTTATGCCGTGTTTGAGAGATGTTGAGGTAGTGACAGTTTTTTAGGTGGCTGCAAGTCTCAAGATGTTCCCATTGTGGTAATATTAATATTTGTCAATAAGACAACGTCCTGGGGCGTACAGATGTTTAATTAGATGAAAGGACAAGGTACAATTAGGGTAATTTTTGGCCCCCTCTTCATATGAATTGAATTTTATAATTTCAATAGACTAGGTATAGAAGTTTTAAAAATTTCATTTCATTTTTTTTATTATAATTTTTTGGTTGCCTAGCAAGATATTTGAAACCTGCTATTAATATACTATTATAAACCTTATTAATAAAAAAAAACATGCGTCTTTTCCGTATAAATCAAAATGTATCATTGTATAATACATATATGGAAATCTCAAACAGTTACGTTTGAATTATTTATATTATTTAAAAGAGTATATATTATTAACACCTTAACCACCAGAATGACCCCTGGCAACAATACCTTATACTAAGGAACCACAACCTTTGGTATCTGCTCAAGGTTTATGTATTCAATAATGTTAATCAAAGCTATGTTTCTATTTTTAGGTACTTAAACGGCAATTGTACAACTCTTACATTGTGTTAGCCTGTTGTATGCTTAGTATATACCTAGCAACCGTACGCACTGCATAGCAACGATCGTTTTTCATATAGGATTTTGATATTGTACTTTTCTGATGGTAGTTCGTAATCTATGGTATTGATCTTTTGCAGATTTATCTCTATCCGACTATAGAATGAAGTCACTTGGTGTTCACGTAAAGGAAAAAAGCGCCCCCTCCCAATAAACAAGACTGAAGAAAAAGTTTCTACTAAAAAAAAACGAAACTATAGTGACCTTAATGCGAACCTACTGACCTCATAAGCAATATGTTTCTTCCTGATATCCAAATATTAGCGACAATATATTATCCAGCAGGATTTCTGAGTATTTCCTCTAGATTCCGAGAATCAAAACCCCTGCCCCATTGCAGTTGTGCTAAAAAAAAACCAGACTTCATAACTTGAACTATTGTTTTATTCTATTATCAAACAACAACTAGATGAACTATGAACATTATGAAATAACAGACAGTTTTCTTTGGAAATTATAACATAAAATTAAATCATGTTCTGTAGGATATTCGTGGAACCAATGAGAATGTTTCTAAGGAGTTCAACTTGGCGAATAAAGCTTTTTCTCAATATAGTATGTATAGCATACGTATAAAATACCCCAAAAAAACGGGTAAATACAATCATAAGATATAGTCTGATATTAACAACCACATACACACCACTGGTGAATATATGTGAAAAAATTGCTATATGACAAGAGTGTACCTTAGAGTCTGAATCGCAACTAGCAGGACTTCCATATCAAAAATGTATGTTAATTGGCTAAACCTATTGCATAATATATCAGCCATATAGTAATACCACACACAATGTTTAATTTTCACAATGACCAAAGTTTTGTTTATTCGAGATATAAACCATTACAAGTCAATCAGTTACAAACTATGTTATCCATTGACACATGTTAAACCTTTCATAAATTCGCGTTCGTCTGAAACTGTAAATCAACAATCTATATCGAAAGGTACTTCCTTAAATATTATTTCTTCAAATGGCTTCAACCCTACTGCCTTTGTTAAAAAAAATGAAACATCGAAAATAAACGGGAATAAATTGTGAATGAGACTCGAACCTTGAAGAAAATCCTTTAACATCCCATTGAAAAGACTAAAAAGTATGTGCGTATAGACATTCGGCTAAATTGCTGGCTTTTATTATCCCGAAAATACTTCTGCCATTCTTTCTCGTTGAAATATGTGAAAATAATACCAGAAAAAAAAAAATGTTGGAAAAAAAACTTAACTGTGTGAGATTCGAAAGTAAAACGCTTGATGCAAATGCGGGCGCGTTAAAGCACTTCACTACCTTTCCCGCATTACGTGACAAGTCGGACCATGACAACTCGGACCAATCTAAAGACAACTCGGACTATTCTTGAAAACAACTCGAACCACTTTCAAAGACAACTCGGACCAGTTTGAAAAATAATTCGGACCTCTTCTGAAGGCAACGCAGAAATGTTTAAAAGAGGGTTGTAACGGAGGTACATTCACGACGAATAACGTCACAAATCTTGCTACTGAATAACGTTAACGGTAACAATTCGCCGGTTAGGATCTAATAGGCCCAAATAAGGTAATCGTAGAGAGCAAAGTTGCATCCTCTTCTACTAAAATAGAAACAGCAGAGATGTGTTTATCAGCTATGTTATCTCACATGTCTCATTTAAATATAAAAATATTTAAGAAATAATTCCTTCATGTCATGCTCTATGCTCATTTTAACATGGGTAGGCATTAAATTTGTCGACATTTTACACTGAGCGTTAGCAGGGTGTAAAATAGGGTCAAATTTAATGCCTACCCATGTTAAAATAGCATAGAGCATGACATGAAGGAATTATTTCGATTCTGATAGGACACATACTATAATTTTATAAATAGAAGCGTACGAAAACACCGTAGGAATATTTGGCTGTTCCTGTTTCCTCCTCATGAATTATGTACATTACATTTTTATATTTAATAAGTTTAAAAACTAATAGCAGGAAAATATATGATGTTTTAATAACAATATTTAATAAATTTTTATGTAAGCAGCTAAAATATATATAATTTACTAGGATAAAAAGGAAAATAACGAAAATGTAAACAGTAAGTTTGTGCGCATGTGTCAAACATATATTGTGCTAATTAGAACACGGCTTTGTTTACAAAACGAAATAAGGACGTCATATTAGATTAGAGATTAAACAACCACTTGTTGGTGAGATTTTTAACTTGTAAGGTCGCGCTTAATTCATATAACATTCTGAACTAATGACGCGATTTTTTTACATGAAAGTAAATAATTTAACTTTGCTGTAAAGACTACAGTCGGCAAAGGAGGATGGAAATTTGTTTGATTAGAGCAAGTAAAATAGTTGTCTCTGTAATTGCAAAATAGTCATATTTTTAGATGGTGATGTTCCTATGGTACCATCTTACGGTGTTTATATTTCACAGCTCGTTCGCTATGCCCGTGTCTGTTGTGACGTTTTTCATTTTAACGAACGTAATCTATGTATTACTGGTAAATTATTAAACCAGGGATATCGTTACCATAAATAAATTAAAACCTTTACTAAATTTTTCCATAGATATAAAGATTTGGTTTTGAAGTTTGGTTGTACCTGTAGAAAACTTATTTCAAACGGGATAGCACATCCTCATTTTACGGAAATGTTGTTAACCGTGCCCGGAAATTTAGAAATGATCCTTGTAAACTTATCGCTCCTTTAAATAAACTTATTCTAAAGGTTACCAATTCAATACTGTAATAAGATCATTGAATATTGTTTTTATTGGTATAAATATTGATTTTGTTATCAGTAAATTAAAAGCAAACTAAATATTACTAGTATGTTATATACATATACACATTCATGGATCTACAATCTATCAATACCTGTATCTTGGCATTGCACAAGGTCATGTTTCTTCCTGACTGTTTATGACGTCTTTACACTAAATCCATTGGATGTTGGATGTGTAGGGATTGATAATTTAGTCTTCGATGCATAATTTTTTTATTAGTTGTTAGTGGCTTTGAACTAGCTGTCAGATAACTGCGAGTACTCTTAGATCTGTTCCTAATGTCTTTTTGTTGTTGGGATGTACAAGTACCCTGCCATGTCCACTTATATTTTTGTCCATCTGATGAGTTAATAGATATAAGAAGATGTGATATGAGTGCCAATGAGACAACTCTTCATCCAAGTCAAAATTTATAAAAGTAGACCATTATAGGTCAAAGTACGGTCTTCAACACGGAGCCTTGGCTCACACCGAACAGTAAGCTATAAAGGGTCCCAAAAGTTACTAGTGTAAAACCATTCAAACGGGAAAACCAACGGTCTAATCTATATAAAAAACGAGAAACGAGAAACACTTATGAACCACATCAACAAACGACAACTACTGAACATCAGATTCCTGACTTAGGACAGGTGCAAACAAATGCAGCGGGTAAGCCTTTTTCAACTGATTTTTATAGTTCGTTCTTATGTTGTACTGTTATATCACTGTCCCAGGTTAGGGGGAGGGTTGGGATCCCGCTAACATGTTTAACCCCGCCACATTATGTATGTATGTGCCTGTCCCAAGTCAGGAGCCTGTATTTCAGTGGTTGTCGTTTGTTTATGTGTTACATATTTGTTTTTCGTTCATCTTTTGTACATAAATAAGGCCGTTAGTTTTCTCGTTTGAATTGTTTTACATTGTCATTTCGGGGTCTTTTATAGCTGACTATGCGGTATGGGCTTTGCTCATTGTTGAAGGCCGTACGGTGAACTATAGTTGTTTATTTCTGTGTCATTTTGGTCTCTTGTGGACAGTTGTCTCATTGGCAATCATAACACATCTTCTTTTTTATATTTAATAAATTGTTTGTTAATGTCATCTGTCTAATTGACAAAGTGCAACGGAAAATATTAAGACAGTGTTTTCTTTAAATTCTCACATTAAATGCTGATATATATATATTTTTATATACATGCAGTAAATAATGAGTTGGTGATTTTTTTTAATATCAGCTAATAGTTTATTCCTAATGAAATATGAAAAAGATATCTCGTTATAAATAATGTGTCATGTGTTTTATTACATGTAAGCACCCTTCTGGCGTACAAAATATTAATCCTGGTACCTACGATGATTTTATTTACTCAATTATTTATACATTGAAAGTGGACTATAGTCAAGAATGATATAATATAATTTTGTTATAAAATATAACTACTTTATTTCTAAAGAAATATGGAAATTTTCATCACTTAATGGTTTGACTTAAATTAAATCTAAAATTGGGTTCATAGACATCCGTGTACTTTAAAAATTAAAAAAAAATTTAAACAAAATTCCATGGGGTATATAATTTGAAATGTTCGATTTAATTTCAATATTATACATGTATACGTATAAAACAACTTCAGTCAAATCTAGACAAAACACTGGTCTGAACAGTGTTTCAAACTGGTCCGAGTTGTCTTTAAATTTGTCCGATATGTCTTGGTCCGATTTGTCTTTGGTCCGAGTTGTCCTGATTCCGACAACCTTACTGAAAGGTGTTAAAATGATGTATCTTCAACTACTGCATTTCATCGATTTGTAACTTTTCTCCACTTTTTTTATTTGTTAAAAATAGAAATCAGGGACTGGGACAAACACACTTGTAAAAATTGTGTACTTTACTTTTTTTTGCCCCGAAATTTTACATATTCTGAGTATTTTTTACTTAAAAAGAAAAATAATTTAATTATCAAAACTATTTGTCGCTTTAATTAATTAGGTGACTCAACCGGAGGGACAATTGCAAAATGGCTGTTTATCGTGTCTTCCAAGTGCATATGTTTTCACCATGTTAAGTGTTGATCTAAATCGATAAAAAAATCCACCTTGATAAAAAGATAAAAAGTACAATATGAAGAATGATGGCAAAGTATTAAAACTAAAAAACCTCACCTATGGAAGTGTTCTTTCTTTAATTGAGGGTGTCTTGTAGTCACAGCCGAAAGCGGATATTTTTAGCCCCTTCTCCGATTTCGCTCCGATATTACTAATTCGACGAAAGCTGTTGTTGTTTTGGAGAGATTGTTTTAAGTTTTTGAGTGCCTCCGCCAACGTGAGCCAATAATTTCTTTTCTTAGTCGGCAAACCCCGTTTGTATGCCATCTTAATAATTAATTTTTACAGTGGCTCACGTTGGCGGAGGCCTTTTAAAACGAAGGACTTCAGTCCAAAAATCAACATTTTTCTATCTTTTGACGTATTCAAAGCACTTTAAGCAACCCAAAATCTGGTTTCTGCTTTACTTAAAGATAAAATACGCATGTGCTACTGAAGAACAGATATATGAAAATCTTTTCCGATGCTTAGTTCATTTATTTCATGAAAATGATTTTGTGACAAAATAGGGGGTCAAATACGGCCCTTAGTGTACCTTGTCCTTTGTTACGTTATTCTTATATTTTCACTGTAAAACAAACCATTTCATTATCACCAAGAAATAAATAGTGAACGACTAAAACTTCACCAATCTATTAATTCACTGAATTAAAAAGTGTTTACAAAATCTAACATTAATTATAGCTGAAACAATAGTGTAGTACGGTATCAAATTATGATAATTGGAAAGAACGGATTTAAGTTAAAGAAGCTTTATTTACCAGTGAAACCACGACTTCTTATCGAAAAAATAATGCAAGTTCATACCATAATTGTAGAGTCAAATAATCACAATAGAAAATTAACATATTTGAACAAAGTCGTCTAGGATATTCGTGATGGCTTCGTTTTGTGCCAAAACATTGTTGTTACAATGTATGTCAACTTTTAATTGTTAATTCAGATGAACTACGACATCAGACCTTTTCCACAATACCATTATTGCATTCATTTGACATTAATGCTTACAACTTTAAAAAACAACAACGTATAGTATATGAAATGAAATGAAAAAAAAAAAAAAATATTACTGACTTACATCGTAGTCGTCTTTTTATCGTCAGGATTGGTGACATTTAAAACAGTTAATAACTAAGTTTCAAATGGATTTCATAATATTCAAGTTTCATATTTTTGACCAATTGTGAAAAATATGTGTTTTCAGGAACACTAAACTTGATTTAGAAATCAAGTAATCTCATTCGAAATAATAGAGATTTAAAAAAAAAAAGAAAAAAAATCTTTGTAAATTTCATGCATCCGAAGCGTTTGCTGGATTAATCTTCATCAGAAACGCTGAAAACGGTTTTTGCCAATGCATTGTCGGTTCGTTTTCGAATTGTGAGTTCGACGATCTCTTTGATATCTTCCACCTCTTTTTTGATAATTTGTTTTCAAATAATTTTCAAACCGATATAAAGTCTTATGTGCATAGATATTACAAAAGCATTATTTTGTGAATGAGAAAATGATTTTAATGTGATTTGATTTAAACAGTTCTTGTTTAAAAAATAATTTATTTTTTATTTTATTGTTGTAAATAATACCGAACGCCAAGGTAGATTCGAAAAGTCTTTAAAACCTGACAAAACCAAATTTATGGCTGTATCAACCAACAGAAGGACGGGAAAACAACTGTCCTATTCCTGAATTGGTACAGACATTTTCCAAAACAAAAATGGTCAGTTAAACCTGGTTTTATAGCTAGATAAACTTCCCACTTGTATTATCGTCGTTAATAGTTCCAACACGTGATATTCCAAACAGACATTTTTGGTTAACGTGACAGTAATTTGGATCCAGCAGCCAAAATTGTTTAAACATGGGTCATAAAAACATAACAAAAATGACTTACACAAACCAAATAAACATACAATTAGTTTTAACAAAGACGCCAGACCATTTAATTTATTATTAATTATACAAAGATACCTAAACTCATTTCTTATACACTAAAAAACAATTCAAAATTTGTCTTGACTGAATTCAACATAATTTAAACCTAGATGGAACACATCTCAACTGAAACAATGTAAAGAAAAGAAGAATGTGTCTGAAGACACGAATGCCCCCGCGCAAGCTTGCTTATAATATGTGAAAATACTTTTAGGACGGACGGACGGACAGACAGACGGACGGAAGGACGGACGGTCAAGGGTAACACTTAATGCCCCCTTTGTCTAGAGGTGGGGCATAACAAGCTTAACACTTAATTCCAAACGCCATAAAGCACCACAAAGGGATCTAAATAGTTTTTAAGCGAACGATACACAATGAACGTTTTCTGCGTACTCAGATGAACTACTTGTATGTATTCAATGCATCATTCATGCATAAAAATTAAAGAAAGAAGTATGACACACTTCATTGTTCTATCATATTGTACGATTTATATATATCTCGAAGAATTTGATATTTTTTTTTTAGGTGTACAATATAAAGGTTTTATCAAAATAGATTATCCTTATAAATAAAACTATGAAAAATATCAAATAATATCTTTTCGTTCTTAGACGTAAATTCTTCACTCAGATGAAACACTAGTATGTATTCAATGTACGCTACTTATCTTTTATTAAAATGAAATGATTTTTTCTAATAATACTATTATGCTTGCATTGACTTCGTTGTTAGTTGTAACAGCTTTATGAATCTTAAAGTTGTCCACGATCACGATTCATTTATTATATACAATTTGTATCCATAGACATAACGAAGGTAAGAATAATTTATAAATATCTCTCATTGACATAATTTTCTGAAACATACCTCATATATTAATTTAACTACTTACTTTACAAACTGAAATTTCAAATAAAAAGACGGTAACTAATTAAATAGATTTGTTCAATCATGTATTGACTTATTTATAGATCTCGTCATGATCTTTCGAAATTTATATACAATTATTAGTTAAATTTTATGCAAATAGTCATTGATTTAAAGAGTTGGTAGATCATACTCCAGAGTTGCACTAAGTTTATCTGTATTAAGACATTTCTGCTTTGAATCGATCTGATGAGTTAATCCCTTTTCAACTGATTTTTATAGTTTGTTCTTATGTTGTACTGTTACACCACTGTCCCATGTTAGGGCGAGGGTTGACGCGCCTTCAAACTAGTTTAACCCCGCCGCATTCTGCATGTGCCTGTCCCAAGTCAGGAGCCTGTAATGCAGTGGTTGTCGTTTGTTGCTGTATATCATATTTGTTTTTCGTTCATTATTTTGTACATAAATCAGGCCGTTAGTTTTCTTGTTTGAATTGTTTTACATTTGTCATTTCGGGGCCTTTTATAGCTGACTATGCTGTATGGGTTTTACTAATTGTTAAAGGCCGTACGGTGACCTATAGTTGTTAATTTCTGTGTCTTTTGATCTCTTGTGGGGAGTTGTCTCATTGGCAATCATACCACATCTTCTTATTTTTATATTTAACATTTCTTTTCGGGTCAAGTTCCTTCGACCCTGAAGGTTGCATATCTGTGTATATAGACAGTGCCATTTACAATGTAAGCTCCTTTCATGTTTTAAAGTATCCTACTTTTACTATGAAGTTTCATAAAAAAACAGTATCCTAGCATGAAAAGTTCACATGCACTACTGTTTTTGCAGAAGTCAAAACATAAGTTTGTTCGGCATTTTTTCAGCCTTTATATGCCTCGAACTTTTACAATTGAAGCTTATACTAAAGTGCTGTACAACCCCTACTTTTCTTTGAGTTTTCATGTGAATTTAATTTGACCGCCATCCAACTGTATTTATATTGCTAAAATTCCTAATTTGTGTTTCTATGAGATTAATAATGGAAATCATATCTTGGAACCATTAGGCAAAAAAAAAAAAAAAATATATATATCTATGAATATTAAGTATCTCTCCAAAAGAGACGTGGTTTGTTAATAAGCTATATTCAAGAGTTCAACCTGCAATTACGTCAGAAAATGCTAAAGGAAAATTGCCATATCCAAATATAACCTCACATTCCGAAAATCCAGAAAAAGTAAAAATATCTGCATCAAAACATAAAACTGCGAAAAGAACATTCTAAAACGTGTTATAGGACTAATACTTTCCCACCTAAGGTTACGATCTGCTTCATTACTTTGTTCATAGCAAACGTGAATTCATTATTTGGGTCATTTAAAAAAAATGTCCAATTTTCATTACACTTATTCTATTTTTTTAATATTTAATGGAAAATGCAGTTGTTAGTGTTTAAATTTTTTAAAAGTTTGTCGGAACATCAATAATAAACACGATTTAGATCTATTTTGATAAAATTAGAATATATTTAAGTCCGATTATTGCGTAATTTATGTGCGTACAGTGTCAGGGTGATTTTTTTCTCATTTCTGATTCCCTTGATATCTGCAAAAGGAACTTCTGTTAGAATGTTAATGATTACTCTAACGAAAAATCACAGCTTCTTTATTATTCTATGTATCATTTTTTCTACAAACTCAATTCTATCGGCGTACCTGAAATGCATGTATATCCTGTTACCGATACTAGATCAACCGTTAAATTGTTTCTCCCTATGAATATGGAACTATTCAGTGGTGATTTCAAAAGTACGAAGCATATACAAAATTGAACACAGCACGTTTCTTGCATATCAGTGTAGAGAAGAAAAAATCAAGACATTAAGTGAAACAAAATTAGTTGGTACTCTTTTATAATGTCTATGCTGTTACCAACAAATTCAGTAATTACAACATTATTATACTTGTAAAAAGTGCAATTACGTGTTGAAAACTAAAATCAAAACAGACAGACATTATCACTGCATAAAAAGGGAGTAGTTATTTCACAACAGCATGCATAAATGAAGAAATTTGTCTATCCTGTTATGTCTATCCTGTAACTATGGTTATAGTAACAGGACGACAATAGTTGACTGAAATGTCATTGAAAAGTACATAATTACATATAATTTTACACATAATGAAATGTTTGGTTGTATAAACCTATTTGAAGGTTACAACGTATTAATCTTTGCAATATAGCATATACAAAATGCAATACTGCTATCGGTAACAGGATAGACAAAAGGGTAACAGGACAGATTTTAATACGGTGATATATTGTTAACGTACATTCCTGTTACTAAAAACAAAACTACAAAAGTAAACCAACATGGGAAGGAATTACTTGATGTTGGGTTTATTAGAAAGAGAAAAAAAAAAAATGCTGAAGAATATGAATTGCTATCTTAGACTTACGTTGCTGGTGGTTATTTTTAGAACCTTTGAAAACAACTTTTAGAGGTATTTTTCAGTACAACCTGGAAAATTGACAAATAATCCTATCATTACACAGAATGAAATATCTAGACGTTTTACTCTTAAAAACCAACTCATTGGCCCTGAAAAAAATAAACCGAAGTTTCTTTTGAACATGGTAACAGGAGAGACAAAATATTGCACCACCAAAAAATGTTTCAATATATTCTTGCATGGCATTATCAAGATTACATATTTTAATATGTTGTTCCCTAATTATTGTTTGTTTTGATTTGCTTATGAAGAGGGTGGTTTGAATTAGTGACTTTTTTTCAATTTTTCAATTCGATATTTTTGAAAATGACCAATTTATGTAACTTAATATATTTTTCCTCTATAAAGAAATATCAAGACAACAAACAATGAATATCTCCCTCATTCGCGACAAGAGAAATTGAACTACTCCATTCAGACGTCAATTTGGAATTAGATAAAATTGAATTGTTGGTTTACAACAAAATCTCACATTTTAACTGATTCTGATTGTTTCCTTAACGCTTTTTCATAAAAAAAATTACATCTATATAACGGAATCAGTTATTGTAAACTTATGTTATTATATGTATCAGCTTGTGTATCTTAAATCAAAAATGTATATATTGATTCGTATCACTAAACATGCTAAACATAACAAGGGTAAGAATAAATTGCGTTTAAAAATAATAAGAGTAAATCACTTTTGATATTTACAGTAAAATAACAGTACTAAATTTGTTTAAATTCAATATTTTCAGAAAGGTGTATGGTGGGTTAATGTGAAAATACCATTAACTGCTTCCAGTTATTATTGCATGTCTTTTCGTGAACAACATAGAAGAATTAACAACATGTACTTTAAGAAAACAGACAAATATACGAAAAATGAAAAAGCTTAAAATTTTTACATTTGTTCCATAAAGTGCCTCATAGTTCAAAATATTTGCCTATTAATGTCTGTCTAAAATGTTTTTAAATGTTATTGTATTAAAAATGTAAGTGTAAAATCATTAAAAAGATTCGGAAGTTTTAGTATTCTACAGTTAGTATATGTTAAATACAAATATATATATCAAACATGTTGAACAGCCTATGTTATTGATATAAAGTTTGCGATTGGTGTTTTTAAAGAAAACCTTAAAGTTTGTTATTTACTACATGTACGTGGAGTTATAAGTTTCACTGAATTTTCATTTAAAAGAAGAATGCTTACATGTATTGCAAACACTTTATCGACATTTAGATAATTGAAATGAAAGATTATGGTGTATCAATTTATTACACAAAATCAATAATTTGATAACAATAAAAGCAATAGAACATCGCAATAACTGCTGTTATTCATCTCAAAGTCATTTTGACACGGTCAACATTGATACAAAACGTTTAAAGAAAATAAAGAACAATACACACATATGCACAACTACGGGACACATCACAATTAAATACTTTGACAGGAGATTACTTATAGGCAGATAATTTGAGTAAAATGCAAAAACCAATTCAAAAATAAAAAGGCTGGCATTTGTTTGCACCTGTCCTAAGTCAGGAATCTGATGTTCAGTAGTTGTCGTTTGTTGATGTGGTTCTCGTTTCTCGTTTTTTTATATAGATTAGACCGTTGGTTCTCCCGTTTGAATGGTTTTACACTAGTATTTTTTGGGGGCCCTTTATAGCTTACTGTTCGGTGTGAGCCAAGGCTCCGTGTTGAAGACCGTACTTTGACCTATAATGGTTTACTTTTATAAATTTTGACTTGGATGGAGAGTTGTCTCATTGGCACTCATACCACATCTTCTTATATCTATAAATGGAGAAAATGAAGAATCACACGTAAGGGAAGTTATCTTAATAATACATACGCAATAACTGAAAAAACTAGAAAAACGCATATTTCAAGCACGGGGAAACTTTTGGAACCAACTACATTTTGTATATATGTGACCTGGATATTTGGGGCTTACGTCTAGTAACTAAATGGAACATTCATCCAGCGACTCAATTACTAATTGTTAATTGCATACCATATTATCTTCGGAAGATGTTACCGATATGAAATTATTACATTACGACATAATCCATGTATGAGTTATTCTGATAATTATTATTCAACTTATTTAAAACGATTAACTGAAAGGCTTATTTGCAGAATTTCCATATCTTATTTTCTGCTGTTAAACCTAAATATCTTCCAATTTAATTTAAATATTATGTGAATTTGCACGGAATCTTGCAATGATTTGGGACTTTCTGTTTTAGGACCTCCTTTTGATTGATTTAAATAAGTTGCTACTGAATGAGATCTAGAACCAATACCTTTAAGTATGAAATTTTGCAAATGTATATCAAGATAAGTAAGAATTTTATAGATCTGTGATAGTTTGTGTTTAATGTATTTACAACTTTTCGGACTCGGATCGATTTAGAGCTCAGCACCCGATTGTCCGTTTTTGAATATTAAAGTAAGAAGATGTGATATGGTTTTTGGTACGACAACTATCCGCTAGAGAAGAAACGATGAGGATTTTAACATCTACGGGTCTGAAGACTATGTTGACATTTATGTTTTTGTGTATTTGTGTCATTGGTCTTCAATCTCATGTACGTTGACCCCACATTTTCTTTCATTCATAAATAATTTCTCTTTAAATTTAACATAATACAAGTTGTCCTATATAATACCAAGTTTAAAGGCTCAGAATATATATTTATTTACGTAATCAACAAGGTCGGTTTCTTTATACCCATTTATTTGTTTTCAACTATTTCAGAGAATGTTCAACAAGCTGCGATGGAAGAAAATGGTTTGTACCAGTTTGATAGTTTGTAGTATACTATACTGGACACGAAATAGAATCTTGTTTAGTGAAGATAGGCAGGCACGATTAACTCGTTCGTCAGTGAAAATGACACCAACACAACTACAGCGAACTAATGTTCCAGATGATTTCACCTTTATTGACAATAAATGGAGGTTTTCCAACCTTTGTAAACCATACAAAACGTTCCTCAATCACAGTGATTTCCCTTTGATTAAATATACATCAGATGCTGGGAGTGTGAACATATTTACACACTCTTTAAAAGATGGTATATCTTCAATAATCAGTAGAACAGGTGCATTTGAATTGAAGACTATAAACAGAGTAATATACCAGTTGCAACTAGATCCAAATATGAATTTAATTGATATCGGAACAAATGTTGGACAACATTGTATAGCTGCAGCATTAATTGAACGGAATTCAATTGCTATCGATGCTGCAAAATCAAACATCGAACACGTATGTGCGTCAGCCCATTATCTTAATATTGGGTCGCGAATAACATTGATTCATAACATTTTGTCCGACTCGAATGGAAAACGGGAATTCAGATACAGTGCCAGCGAAGCCGATTTCGGTTCAATACATGTAGATTCTGATGGAATATGGGACAAAATGAATAAGCAGTACAACGGATATTTCAGTAATAAAACAGTCCAACAAAATTCCGCAACGTTAGATGACCTTTTGTACTTACCACAGATTAAACAGTTTCAAAAAGTATTTATAAAAATGGATGTTGAGGGTCATGAACACAGGGTACTTCTGGGTGGAACAGAATTTTTCAAACGAATAGACGTCCATGGTATAATTATGGAGTGGAATTGGCATGTAAAGAGACAGACAGCAGAAATAATAAAAACCTTAATGACTGAATGGAATTTTAAACCATTTAAAATGTTAACAACTACAGAACGCGATCTAAGTAAAATAAATTCTGACATGTGGCCACCAGACGTTTTGTTGCTTCCATCAAAATATTTAGAATATTAAACAAAAATAAGAGAAATACAAATATGTTATATATATATATATATATTACATAAGACAAGTGGCGAATCATGCGAAGATACCAAGATGGCAAAACTAGGCAAAATGTTAAAAAATAACCAGTAGTAATGTTACTTGTTTTCATGAAAATGCAATGCTTATGTTGTATTCTTGGAAAAGATTGAAAACGCTTGCAAATCTTGAAATGTAAGGGGAAAATCATAACTTTTAAAAAACGACAATATAAATTTAATTATCGTATTTAAGTCAAATAGATATGTTGCTTAGCTTCTACCCAATTTTGTAAACAGGTAATTTTGAAAGAAAGCGTTTTCCTCGTAGACATACATGTATATACACATTAAGATTTTGCAATAACTAATACTAGCTAGAGAAAACCTAAACATTTCTTTGAAATTGAAATTGTAATATCATGTATTACTTCATGATTTTACCCTTAGCCATGTTAGCAAATTTCAAAATAATCTTTTCCTATAATTGTCCAGCCAGCTGAATACTGAATTGAAACAACCTTCAAAAGAAACGGTATATATGAAACATAATAATATTTTTTTCGCTAACAAAATCAGGTTGAAAGTAATCGACGACATACCATATCGTCAGTAAAGTTCGTTAATATCATTGTCTGTGGTCTGTATAATGTCTGGCAAATACTACAGTCATGCTAAAATTTATATCATGATAATGGGTGGTAATATTTCAGGGCTCATAAAACTCTAAAAGCATTTTAGCGATTATGTAGCTTTGTTGATGGTTATCTAATCAACATTCTTCATAAACATAATGTACTTGTGAAAATAGTACGAATGGAACTTTGATTGTTTCGAAAAGTCACACCTCCATGTGTGCGTATATAGTATACAGTGTAATGTAATCCGTTAATGGTGTTGTCTTATAAACATGCCTGGCCACAGAATGCCGAAAAGTGTTTGTTTGGGATCGTGAGATGTCAAGACTTTACCGAAACACGTGTTATAACAGTTGTAAAACTCTTCTCGAAAAATGCGATCTTTCACAGGTAATTGACAATGACTCCGACATCTCAACAAGATTCATCTAAGACTATTTGAAAAGTAAACTTGTGGCAGACTTCAAAGACAAGTGGTTTAACTAAATAAATAATATGCCAAAGTCGAGGACATACAAACATAAGTGCCGAGCCGTACGTAAAAATGCATTTAACAAGGACCCAAAGATCTACAATAGCTAGAATTCGCTGTGATACTTTCCCACTAGAAGTCGAACGAGGACTCTATAGAAACATTCCAATCGAACAACGAGTCTGTAAACTGTGCAATTCTGGGTCTATTGAAGATGAGAAACACTTCATCTTTTTCTGTGATCGTTACTCTTGTTTTGAGAAATCAACTATTTGATGCAATATCTCCAGATCATGCTTATCCTCTACGGATAAATGAACTTCCTCCAAATGCGGCCTTAAATGAACTGTTATCTAACAACAACAAATGCATAGCGAACTTTATCTTGGACTGTGACCGTATCCGAAGAGAAATTCTCTATTTTTTTTACTTTAACTGTTGCGTTTTTCTAATAACGTAGCCATTCGTCCAAAACTATTTGTTATCTATTTTTCAAATATATTAATTGCGTTTGAATTTGGCAGTGCATCGTAAGCATATTTGGATGGCTGTAATGTAAAAAGGAAAATCACAAAAATACTGAACTCCGAGGAAAATTCAAAAAGGAAAGTCCCTAATATTGTACTAATATGTATTTATTGTATATATACAGGTTGCACTATAATTCATTCATTCATATAGTTAATTCCTTTTATTAAACTTAATTTAACAACATAATTTTTCAAAAGTAAGGTTATAAAACTAGAAAATCAGAACAGAAATCCATCAGTTTGACCCCATAATTAATTTGACATTCATTTTGAACATTCCATTTCTGACAATGACGTTACCCCTCTAGAAGCTTTAAAATGCTCCTGAAAACATTTTACTTCCTTCCATCGTTTGAAAAATAACAAAAATCATTTTATAATTTCATCCGTCCGAAATATTATTTAGATTTACCTTCATCGAGAAAGTTCAAACCTAAACATTAGAAAGCCAGACACGTAAATTTGTCTGATGGAGTTGGAATCTTAATCTCTTGAAAATGCTTTATTTATCAGGTTTCAACTGGCAGATTGTATTTTTGAATGCTTCGGAAAGATGCTGTTTATTTATGTCTATTTCAACAGCAGAATGAATAAATGTAATCTCATCAGATGTTCATGTCCAATATGAGCATACGACACTTCAAGAATAGTTTTTAAAAAAATAGCATCATCTACATTGAAGGGCCGATAGAATGATTGTCTATTTAAAAAAGAGAAAAATATATAAGGGGTAATCGCAATGCATAAGTAAAATAATCAGACATCTATATGGCAAAGAATACAAACGACGAAACGACAAACATGAATAACAAACAATCATACAGAAAACAAAAGATTGAAGAAAAGGAAGGCATATCATAAACGGAAATGTTCCTTGTGATATAACGGGAAAAATGTGAAAATTTTACATTTTAAAGCAAGTGAAAGCAAGTTATTGTAATATCCATACACAGTCAAGTGAGTAAATTTTGATAATAGTTACAATTGTTTTACAAATATTATGCACTGTAATCTTTTTACTTTAACATGTTTAAAATTTAACATGTAACATAAATTGAAAAATAGAGAAATCAACTCGTGAAACACACACAAAAAACCCGTATCATGTAAAATTGCATAAACAATGAATTAGATAATGTATCTTGCACATATTCATTCTTATAAAAGTTCTGCAAAAGCGGGTCCTGCCAAAATTTAAATTCCGTATTATCGATTTCTAAAGAATTCAATCCATCTATCTTAAATATGAAATGTTAAGTCTAAATTTAAGCCTTTTCCTTTTAGGTAGCAAGATGGAAATAAAAAAAAAAAAAAAAAACAAACGATGACAAAAATCTTTGTCCTAAATTTTACATTGAATATAAGCAACTTTGTCAATACCTCTGTTGGTGAGCTATTCTTTCAAAGAGAATTGGTAGTACAATACCCTAGTGATTTCATAGGAATCTTAAGTTGCAGAATCGATACGCTATTTGACAATAAGATTCATTTCCCTTATTGAAAAACCTTTCTCACTTGATCAAAGATCATTTTCCTGCTGCAAAGGTTAGATCTCTAAGCCGGAGGACCTTCTCCTTCTTCTCACCTTTGATTGTTTCAGCTTTTTGATATTTAAGGTTAATATCGAATAGAGTGGGAGGTATGACGTCACTGTATATACATAATTCACAATGAGTGTATCGAATTTGGTACAGTCAAATATTTCGTATAGGTAAAACACAAAGAAATCTAAATCAATCACGTGTTAAAAGATCTATGTCGTCAAGTAAGGAGTTCTAGTGGAGTATTTTTGTGATGACTGTTGAGATTGAATAACTCTTATTTTATAGTTCACAGTTAAGCTATGGCAGGCTTACCACTTATGGTTGTTGTCCTGCTGTATGCTTGGCAACATAAAATTTAAGAACTTCTTGTCCATTCGTTTGATGTGTTTGTGCTTTTGATTTTGCCATTTGATTAGAGACTTTCCGTTTTGAATTTTCCTCGGAGTTCAGTATTGTTGTGATTTAACTTTCTTCTTAAAGGTCTGTATTTTTGAAGAGCGACATATTGCGAGAATATATAAGCAAAGGAGATAGGATATGATTGCAAATAAAACAACTATCTACCAAAGTTCAAATAAACGGATATAAGCAATTAAATATCACCATACTTTCTTCAACAATGAGAAAAACCCTTACCATATAATCACCTTTAAAAGGCCTTGACCTGAAAAATTTGAAACTATTCAAACGGGAATTTATAACAATATAATTTATAACAAAATGATTCACAAAAAATAAATACATGTATGACGACATGAACCAACGGCAACCACTGAACTACAGACTCCGGATTTTGGACAGACACATAAAGAATGTGGCAGGGCTTAACACGAGTGTGAGCGGTCACCCCCTAACCTGTCATAGTGGTGTAATCGTACGATATTAGAACAAACTATACAAACCAGATGAAACGACTTGACTCAATAGATCGGCACGAAGCTCAAAACCAACTAAAATAAAAACAAAAGTCACAAAGTGCTGATCCCAAGAATGCTCGCAGTTACTGAAAGCTATTTAGAAGCCATTAAAATCTAATAAATAAATTCTGTTCCACCAGACAAAAGTGACAATCAGTACACATCCAACGGATTAAGTATAAACCGGGGAAAACAATCCGAGATAAACATGACCTTTTGTAATGCCAAAATATAAGTATGTTATTCATTGGTTCATTTGTTCATTAGTTGCTCAGTGTTTAGTTTTGTTATTTATGTTTGTCTTTTGGTTGTTTTTCAGTTTATTGCCCTTGAGTCTTCAGTCTGACATATTTGTTTGAAAATATCGCTTTGGCTCATTCCGCCTCTCTGTTTATTCATTCTTAAAAAAGAAATTCAATCTTACATTTATAATATAAGTTTACTAATGTAATTGCTCGAAAGATTTCATTTGTTTATTTATTTTATTCTTAAACACCGGTTAAATTATACCCTGGAACCAATTATCTGGGATAATACCAATCTCTAAAATAATGTAGAACATTTTACAGTACAGTGAGATAAACTTAGGGCGGACAATTTTAATTTTAATTTTAACTCCTTTAAAAGGATTTAGAACTCAAAAGAAAAAGGAAATGATTCGCTTATGAATAAAACCACAATCTGAAATTTTAGAGTAAGAAGTTAAACGTCTGGCTTGCTGACCATTACAAAAGCAATTTTTCTTATAAAATGTGTAATTCAACATACAAAAGATTGAAAATGATAGTAGCATGAGGCAGTAGAGAGGCCGACAAAACATGATAGAACATATTTTTTTTACATTTACAGAGGTACACTACCTGGATATTTGCATTTGTGTTCAATATTAGTGTTAGGGAATCAAAATAAACATTTTATCGTAGAAAATTATCCTTGTCAAGATTTATGATTATGAATAATTCGATTGCTTATACTCAAAATGAAAATACGGTCACGTTAAATTTTGATTTATAGAACGTTTTAAACCAATCACAAATAACAACATTTTGGTGTACGCTTTGAACAAATATAACAAATAATGCATTATGTTCTGAAACGGCGAATTGCATCATTGTTCAACAATGTACGGATATTTTGTGTCGACATTTAAGAAACATATAGCACTTATTTGGTAATGCCTGTACCAAGTCAGGAATATGACAGTTTTTTCCATTCGTTTGATGTGTTTGAGCTTTTGATTTTGCCATTTGATAAGGGACTTTCCGTTTTGAATTTTCCTTGGAGTTCGGTATTTTTGTAATTTTACTTTTTTGAGACACACACAAACTACTACATTCTGTTAATGTCTCATAGTATACAAATTGAGACAAATTGATACTTGCACCAATTTACGTATCAATTTGTGTATTGACTCCAAATCTTTCAACAATGAGGCATCTTTGTACCTCAATAGTCACACTCCAAAAAAAAAAATTTCATTAAAAACAGTTGTTTACAAAACCGTACATGTAATACCAACATGTATTTTTAAGAATATAGATAATTTTGTAGACGACATTCGGAAATGTAGGAAATGTTCGCTGTGTAAGATACGTGCAGTTTTAAAATATGATACCAGTAGATCAATTGAATAGAGTGTAATTACATAGAAAGAAGAATACACATTAATTACATGTATCCCAAATATAACCTGCATAAGAAAGATCATCATCAAAAAAGAAAAGAAACCACTAGTCCAATATACAATAAGGAAGTAAAGATCCGACTGGTTTATTTTGATTTTCGTTAAGTTATTTAGATTAGATCTTTTTACTAATAGAAATTGTACATACTAGTCACAGTAATTGTTAAAAACATCCTGTTTTGACGGCAAATCAAAGTTATAATTTAGAGTTTTATTGCTAACTTTTATATATAAATACTATCTGACACTTTTCGTTAAACAGTACGCCCATTTC
This sequence comes from Mytilus coruscus, assembly GCA_017311375.1. Lineage (NCBI taxonomy): Eukaryota > Metazoa > Mollusca > Bivalvia > Mytilida > Mytilidae > Mytilus > Mytilus coruscus. The sequence continues at coordinate 33,733,556 of CM029607.1, forward strand.
TGCACTGAATTTATATCATAATAAGACCTTGAGTACAATTTGCATTTTGTTGGTAAGTTTTTCAGTTCGCATTATCTTTTTGTTTTGAAGTATATATATATCTTTAAATAAAATAAGTCTCGTTTCCTTGAATCTGTTTCAAACGAGAACCATTTTCAAACAGTTTCTCTTACTTTTACAAGAAAACCACATTATTTCATGTTTCATATATGTTTGTAAAGTTTATACATTGATCATATCGATATCGTATGCATATATTACATATCTTTGTATTTATCATTTAAAAACGATTATGTTCACAAATTGTTGGCTGAAGAGATAAATAAACTCATATTACAATCAGGCTTAAAATTGTGTACGCCAGACATGCGTTTCGTCTACTAAAGACTCGTCAGTAACGCTCGAATAAAAATAAGTTAAAAAGGCCAAATAAAGTACGAAGATGAACAGCATTGAGGAACCAAAATTCTGAAAGCTTTTACAGAAGACAAATATAAAAATACACATAACTTGATTGTTTATGATAATTATCTCCCGTAAAGGAGGGAACAGTGACGATTATATGTGGTCTACCTTTTTGTACTCTTTAATTTGTGTTAGGTTCTCCATTGCACTCGAGTATGCAATAATGTTCTATTATTTAGTAATACCATCTAGAAATTTTTCTTTATTTATTGTCGTATAATAGAATATTTATTATTATGATTATTATTATTTTTAATATTATTTTTATTATTATTATTATTATTATTATTATTATTATTATTAATTATTATTATTATTATTATTATTATTATTATTAAATTGATTTTTATGTACTAGTAATACATACTGAATTTGTTTCATTTTATAGAACAAAGTGGACTTTTGTTTATGATAAAAAGAAAAGAACAACAGAAAAGTTCTTTAGAACTGTTGCTTGTTTTATCATTATAAATGAAAACAAGAAAATTAATTTCGAAAAAAATAAATTTAATTTTTGAATATTGCAATCGCTAAATATTGTACATATATGGACGTAAAAAGGAATGGAAAACTAACAAAAGGTGTAGGTCAAATTATATTTAACTTGTTATTATGCCAGACCTAGGACTCATTGATATGATTTTTTTAAGACACAATGACTGTTGATATATAACGTTAACGAATTTTTTAAAAAAAATATATATATATATTAATAAACAAAAAAAAAGTAGCATTTGATGTTGGAACGATCGTCATTTTAATAATTCGTGATAAAGTTTTATCATTATTAAAAAAGTAAACAATTTTGGAAAAGCTGATGTATCGCTGTGTGAGTTTTTAAAAGTAAGGGAATTTGAGATATATAAATATGAAATTTATCTGAAGCCGACAAAATCTGGTAAAGAGTTTTCTCATTGGAAATCATACCACATCTTTTTCTTTTTCTTTTATAGAAATACTCCCTTTTAAAACAATTTATCCTTTTTTGCCTCAGAAAAGTATATCAGTTATTGATGTGAAGCTTTTGAAAATACCATTAAATATGATTAACGACCATTTAATTAACCATGTTTACACTTTAAAGTCAACCCAAATTAAGGTTTTGTTACTAACAATGGGAAAGGATGAATTTGTAATGTCACTCGAAAGTATTAATATATTCTAAATTAGTCAGGAAATACTTGCTTATGTTTTATGAAAACACAAGACTATTTGCTACGTCGCGGTCTTTAGATGATAATTACACATGAACATGTATTGTCTTAACTATAATTAAACAATAAACACCATGCATATCTGTTTAAGCAAAAAAATAGAAATGAAATTCAAGGTTTTTTTTTCACTCAAAAGTAAAATCAAAACTATCATTACACCAAGTCCATATACAGTCAGTTTAAAAGATGTTGTACCATTAACAACTTTATAGTTCTTAGTTTCTGCATACAAATTCCTTGACCCACTTGAAGACAAGGAAAATAAATGTCAACATGGTCAAGGTTGAATTGGATATTCACAACGAGGAGTGTTGCAATGCTAACTGCTGTACCCCAATTTTTGACATGTTTACCTATTATGTTTATTTGTTTTGTTCACACATTGTTGTCAATATAATGGAATTTTACGCGACTGTCATACAGGTGAGAGGTTTTGCTAGCTATAGAACCAGATTTAATCCACCATTTTCTACATAACGATATGCATGTACCAAGTCAGGAATACGACAGTTGTTTTCCATTCGTTTGATGTGTATGAGCTTTTGATTTTGCCATTTGATAAAGGACTGTCCGTTTTGAATTTAACTTGGAGTTCGATATTTTTGTTATTTTACTTTTTTCTTTATTTCTTGAAAAGTGAGTTCAGAAGTGGCAATAAGTTGCATATGTATTTATTTACTGTAATTACACCCATATTGGAAGAACAAAACATATACATGTGTAAGTAAAAGAACATACCACCACATCAATTTAACAAATAATAATCAAACAGAAACAAATCCTATCTTCGCAATGTAATGCTTATGAATATTTATAAAGTCACAGACTGCTGGCAGATGGTTAAATTTAGTGTTTAGACTGTCTTCTATTTGTATAATAGGTCTTTTAGTCTAAGAAACGTGATGTTTTATCAGGTTTTTATTGCCTTTGAACTGGCTTTCAGTAACTCGCAGGTCTGTGCTTTTGTGTCTTTTGTGTTTTTGTTAGGGTTTTATGTGCTTTGTATCGATGTAAAAGTTAAGCCATTTTCAACTTATTTTCATAGTTTGTTCTAACATGTCTGATAGCGGACAGTTACAGCACCTTCCCATGCTGGGGGAGGATTTGGCGGCACCAAACATGTTTGATCCCGCCACATTCTGTATGGATCTGTCCCAAATCAAGAGCCTGTAGTTAAGTGGTTGTCGTTTGTTGCTGTATATCAGACTTGCTTTTCGTTTATTATTTTGTACATATCTCGTTTTATATATAATTGTCATTTCAGGGCCTTTTATAGCTTACCATGCGGTATGGTTATAGATGTTTAATTGGTCTCTGGTGGGGATTTGTCTAATTGGGAATCATACCACATGTTTTTGTTTCTATATTAATCAAACAGATGCAGATTCTATCATCACACTGCAATGCTTATGAATATTTTTCAAAATTTATAAAATCACAGATAATGCTGGCAGGAGTAAAAACTAAGTTTTGAGAATTTCTTTTATTTGTACATGTTGTATATTAGGGCTAACTGTTTTGGGATTTTTCTATTCATCGTATCAATTAGGTTTTTTTTAGGATGACAATAAAGGAAGAAATGATCATCATCTTCACCTAATTTACACACTTCATTTTCATCATCGAAATATATGTTTGGCATCCCGTTCCTATGTTAAACTGACGAGAAAGTACATGAAATTGTCATTAAATGTGTATTTTGACCGTGTCAACGCACCATTCGTAATCAGTGCTATTCCCTAAGTTGGTGTGTGCTACCTTGAGATGTCTCTTTTTTTCCAATTACGGATATTAATGACGTCACAGTCAAATCGTGTCTTCAAGGGTTGGTCAATATTATAATTTTCTAAAAGTCTATGTAAATTGTGAATAAAAATGAAATAAGTAATGGTATCATAGTGTGTTATATTTTGGCTGAATTAACAGAGCGAATTAAGCTCAATTTTTTTCCCTCTTCTTGTTTTCGTATTTGAAGTGGGAATCTGTACAAACAACTTTTGACAGGTTGTAAATTAATTTTATTAAAACGGATGCCAGAATCCCGAAGAGAGACAAAATATGAAAATACTTTTCATTTGTTTTAGGTTTTTGAAATCTTACAAAGAAGAACAATATTAAGTATGGCAAGTGAGTATCAATTAAATATGCTATTTGACATTTAATTGCTAAGATCTGACGGATGCTTTATTCCGATATTCGTGTTTTCTTATTTCTAAAATAATTAAGCGACTTTAAAGGTTTTTTCAAAATCATTATATATTAAAAAAAGATATTTCAAAATCATTATATATTCTAATATTTCTTAGTAATATAAACATAAGATAAAAAAATATTATGTTTACTGATTTTTAAATATTCAAATGATGACATTATATTTTACATATTTTTGAACAACAATATTTTTGTTTGAATTTAGATGAGGGAACCAGAAAATGTGACACCTCATTGTTGAAATAAAACATGATAAATTAATCTATTTTTTTTCCACTGTCTCCAGCTTGTTGAATGTTATAGATATTGTAAACACTGTGAAAATACACACGGGTCCACTGTCATTATAAACAACTTACTTTTTTTTACAAAACTCATTACATGCTGACTTCATGTAACACACAAGTATAAGACAGTGCTTGGTGGCATCCGTTGGCAAATACATCAAATGATGTTTCTCTTACGGTTGTGGCCTGTCATCTATTTTTTACACGAAGAGATGTTTCTTATATCACAGTACAAGGAGTGTGATACGAAAAAGTGATAGAAAAATGCGTTAATTTGATTTGCTTATCCAGCATCATTTTCCTTGGCTATGCGTTCGGTCATTGATGACTTTCAAAGGTTATAACGATGTACTGACATTTCGTCCATGTCAACGGACACATTTTTTATGACTTTCATAAATAAAAATAACTGAAAATCTTCTTTTTGTTGTTAAATTCTATTACAGTCTGAAGCAAACAAAACGTTTTAAAATGTCTCATGTTAAGGTTTAACCCGGAACAGGACACATTAGGACATATGTGGACAAGTCAGTCATTAGTAGTGCACAATAGTACTCGCAGGAATACCGACTGTCTCCTGTTAAATCAATCCAACAAACTAAAAATATGTTGTCGATCAAACAGTCCAGCATTTCGATGATATCATCTTCGTTGTATTTGTTTTAGACTGAGTGTAGTTCGTCACAAAGAAAGTTTTTTTATAAATTAAAAGAATAGTTTTCTGTTTCCCATTTTGTAGAAAAGAAACTTTTAATCAGACGATGTAGTCGATCTTTCAATTGAGCATAAGAAATAGAAATGTAAAGGGTAGAAAAATAACAGATTTTGATATTTCTGTACAATTGTAAAGTTTGTGATTGATAATTATAAGGTAGAGCTTTATAATTTTAAGAATCCACTTCTGATTGACACCGCAGGTTGAATATACCCAATCACAATATTTCTGCAGACCATCCCCGATTTTATATCGTTCATTACAAGAACGTTTGGAAAGATAAGAGTTCTAGTATAAAAAGTGCAGATTTCATCGTCCTTCTTATATAAAATACAAAAGCACAGAAGGACGAAATCGTAATTTGTTTAAAACATGTACAATTTCCTCTTTCATGAACGAAATAGGGATATATTCTGGACTCCCAGATTATTGTGAATTCCAAGTTCTTTAGTGAGACATTCCAAACAATGAATTTTGCATATAAAACAATTTCTTTTTACCAGTTGACGCCAAAACAAAAACATATATGTCTTAAGGACAGGATAAAACATTCACAGCATTGGGCTTCTTGAAAGGGACGATGTAAAAGAGCATTGGTTAGGTTTGAATTTTACATCCCTTAGGGTAAAGGTCTCTAATAACCTCTTGTGGTTGAAAATCTTGGAATAATATTTTGCTGTATGTATATAAAATTACAGGTGTAGTTTTAATTCTAAAGTAAGCAGGTATTATATTCTGCACAGATTTTTTGTTTAAAATATTGCTTATATGGCAACTGAACCCTTATTAGTGAATTCTCCATTAAAGAACATACGTTTATCATCAAAGTAATTGTTCTCGTGTGTGAAAAGTCTATGGTTAACAATGCCCACGTTTCGCTCCCGAGGTTAGCCTTTAGTCAGCACATTGTTGATATGTTTTCTACCCCACGGTATAGATTGCCTTAGTCGTTATTAACACAACTTTTCGTAATTTTTAAAATTCAAGCTCTACAACTTCGTATTTGACTTGGCCTTCCAAATGTTTTAATTCGAGCGGCACTTCTGATTGACGTTTCACCAGCCCAGTTGTCAGCACTCTTGTGTTGACATGAAATATCATTGATATGTTCTTTTGTGTACATTTACTGTAAATAAAACGTTGAATAGTTTGAAACACTAAGCTTAGTCTTTCAACTGCCCACCGCCATCCCTATATAAATTGCCTTAGTTGTATTTGTCTACAACTTTGTCTTTTATTTTGCATTCAATTGGTTTCAATTCAAACGCATCTGATGAGGCTTCTGAAGACGAAACACGACTTTGTTGTCCAAATGTATACGCCTAGTACCTTTGATGACTTTTAAAACAGCAAAATCATTTTAATTTCAAGGTTAACAAGTTTAAGTTAATTGCAGGCCTAAAATAAAACAAAAAGCAATAACGTGTTCAAACTGCATGTTTACAATCATACATATACTTTTGACATCATTATCCGTTTAATGTATCATATATAAATATATATATTTATATGTTTTCCATCATCTTTAGGTGAAAATTGGGATAGGATAAAGAAAGAATCAAGTAAAAATATAAGCATGCAGATAAAAGGGCGTTTATAAAAGTTGGCAAGAGCAAATATTTTTGTCGAGGATAAGGCTGGTCACGGTACCTCATTTTGCAAGCTATTTGTGGAAAAAGGAAGTTCTTTGGACTTTGATGGATCTGTATCCAAACAGATTTTTACAGATGAAGTTCTTAAAAGTGAGTCACGCTTAGAAGATGCATTTTCTAAACCGGACCTTAAAGATTTTGATATCATTTCAAAGCATGAATCAGGAGCAGATACCGTTATAAAAAAGAAAGACCTCAATGGATAATACAATAACTATATTTATCACAAGAGAGATGCTCTTAATGATTTAACATATCTTTAAGCTTTGTAAATATGCTACTCATGTGATCAATGCCGGGAGGTGCTTCTTGCTTAAACACCAACAACAAACCTTACTCCCTGTTTTTATTACTACAATATAGATAAAACCATATAGTGTTTAAGTAAATATGTTTATCTTTAAATAAAGTGTAATGACAAATCAATAGTTTTGACATAATTGTCTAAAGTGCATTAAAAGCGGCACATGCTTCAAAATCGTAAACGGTTTTCATACGATATAATGGGTTACCAAAGCACGTTGCAAATGTTCAAAACCAAAAATACAACAAAACATGTCTTATTAGCAGATTTTATTTTGGATTGCAAGCTTTTTTTAATTTTGCGATTGAGACCATGTTCTGTGTTTAAGGATTCAATATTTATTTAATATACTTTTTACGGTATCGAAAGTATAAGTTGAATGAAAGAAACGAAGGTTTTAGTTTGTTTCAAACGTTTGCAAGAACGGAATACTGAAAAATTAGAAATTAGAATGATTTAATTTGTAAAAATAACCCCATATATTTCGCTGAGACATTATTGACTGGCAAGACAATAATTCGACCTCATTTAGATCATATGCTTGTGACTTGAGATTTCACGTTACATGGAGATGATTACACATTAGCTGCGCATGTTCAGTCGTTTTTTCCGATATTCAAATCTCAAAATCTATTATAAATATTCACGGTACCAATTGTACTCACAAGATGCGAATTTCCACAATAAATGTGTCTTCAGTGAATATTTGAAAATCCAATTCCTAACAAAACGTAGAAGAATTAGTAAAATCGAAAAGGACTTAAAGTATAGCCAAATCCGGATAAGAAATCAGAGCTTTGCATTAAAGTATCAAAAAATTCAAAATACATATCAAGGTGAATAAAATAACAAAAACGGAGTGAATCGCATCATCCCCAAACACAACGAGACCGGATACGTCGAAAGGATACGCGTCTGCAGCATTGCTTGAATGTCAAATGTGAAATAAATGGATTCAACAGACCGACCAATTGCGTTGACTGATTCATATACAAGTTACAGATTAATTTGAAGGTGTACTGTATTTATCAATTTAAGATATGAAATATCGTTATATAATTACACTATATGCTGTGTTTATCAATCGATCATTTATCATGCTATAGATCAACAAACCTGATATATTTTTTCCTTGAAGGTTAAACATTGCCAATTTTACATTTGAAACGCTAATACCTAAATGTAAGGTTCAAACTGATTGACGCAAAGGTGATCGCATCTGCTTATGGCGGTGTTTAATTATTCTTTAACCAACAGATTCAAATTCATTTGTAAATGACAATAATCTTCATGAATGTATGAGTTTCTCTACAATTATGTTTTGCATATAACAATTCAAGGGGCCCCGGTGGCCGAGTGGTTTAGGTTGTCCAACTACTGTATCATTAGCCTGTCAAAACTGAGGTCGTGAGTTAGAACCCTGAACGTGGCAGGTGTGATCGACTTCAACTTTGATTGACTGGGAATGTCAGCTTTCCTTCCGAAGGTCGATGGTTCTCTCCGGACACTTTGGCTTCCTCCACATATAAAAACTGACCGTCATGAAATAGCGATTAGTGCTGAAAGTGACGTTAAAGACAAAGTAATCAATCAATCAATCAATCATAGCAAATCCGGTTCACAGTCACGTCAGCATGTTTAATTATTCAAACGGAAATTAAAACTTATAAAGAAAGTACTCGTAAGATAAAACAATGACTGTGTCTTCCAAAAGAAAGATGTTGTATACAGTTCATTTTAACTTAATATTGTTTTTAAATTTCTACAAGGTGATTGCTTCAGTCTTTTTACCGAATGGTTTAAATACGCATTACAACAACTGACAATGTTTACAAGTATTTCGAAAGCATTAACAGAAAATTGCTAACAATCACCTAAAATGAATATTTGTCCAGTTTCGTGTGAAGGCTTGTAGGAATAATTCACAATTAAATAAACAATTTCAATGTGTATGCAATTTCATGTGTAAGGATTTCCAGTACAACATAACAACAAGCCGGTTCTAAAATGTCTGTCGTTTATTGAGTAATGGCTATGACATATATCTACATCAATTAGGAGACAATTTAAGTTTATCTTTTTGAAAATGATCTTAGATTACTTGTTATTGCCAATTATCGGTCCGTCAGGAATTTTTCATGTAAATAAAACGTTCTGTTTTCTGACAGAAATGGATAACTTCTTAAATGAACATCTAACCCACACTTAATGGGTTACTGCTATTCCTTTTAGTGAAAACGAATTATAACCGAAATATTAGCACTGTATGCCCTAAATCGTTTAAGACAGGTATAAAATCAACATAATGGTGGTAAGCAGCGCTAAAAAGTGCTTTATATCAAATTTATTTAAAAAATATTTTGGTTTTTGGGAAAAATTTCGTACTTTATATCAGTCCCATTCAATTCTACACATAAAATAATTCAAGTTATGTCTGTCGTTTACTATATATGCGGTAGAGTGAATTTATTTGTAAAAATCGGTCGATTTTATCTATTATGTGGTATTGTTCGTTAACCAATTAAGCATATTTAGTAGAAGCACAGACGCCCAAAATACACTATCAATGCTACAAAAATACCTGTTATACTAGGAGTCAATTATAATCATACGTTTTATCGAATTCTCTACTTTACTTAGGTTTATTTCCTATATGCAAACTATCTGGCTTGATACGGCGACTCCTACTTTCCATACATGTACATTGCTTCACGTGCTCATTCAGATTGACGTACTCCATTACTGTCTAGTTTTGAGTTGACTGGAACACCTTTTGAAAATATAAACATAAGAAGATGTGTTTCGATCTAAAATAAGACAGCTACATGCAACAAAATGACGTGGGTGTATGAAACTATAAATCGCCGTAATTCATTTACAAATAATCAAAACACATACCATTTAGTAAGATATAAAAGGCCCCGAAATGACAAAATTAAAATCTATTCAAACAAAAACAAAAAACGGCCTGATGTATGCTAAAACAATAAACGAAAAACAGAAAAGAGTCATTGATAATCACTGAAAAACATGTAGTCTAACAATATGGTGCTTTATCACGCTCATCGTTATTACATTCTAATATGAGTAAGTTGACTAGTTGGTGATGTTGATATTCATATAATATTTCGTACTGTGTAATACTCCAGAAAAGAAAACACTATATTGTTACAACATACTAAAATGTCATCCTCCATATTTAGATATAAGAAGATGCCAATGAAACAACTCTTCATCCAAGTCAACATTTACAAAAGTAAACCATTATAGGTCAAAGTACGGTCTTCAAAGCTCATTTGTTTATTCTCGAAAGAAGATTAAGGGCTGCCTACAAAATACTTTACAATATTACTGGGTGTTGTATGATTGACCCAACTGTGGCAATTTCTATGGACATCTAGAAAATTAAGATATTTAAATGACAGTATTATGCTATATGTGTATGTGAAACTACCCTGAGTGGTGACAAGAAACCTTAAGGTGGTAACAAGTTCTTTTTAAATGTCTTGGACTGACATTACCGTGCAGTTTGGCAACAATTGTAAAAGAAGGTTAACTTTATAATAACTCACACCCGAATCATCAACTCAAATTAACGATAAATTGCTTTCACAGGGTGTTCTATGTACATGGTCAACTACATATCATAAAAAGCAATCCTAATAAGTGTGAAGGCGTTTTGGTGACGGAGTCTTCTTAAAGTAGAATCGTTTAGAAGGTTTTTTAAGACTTCAATAGTTTAAAATGACCTTAGTCTCATTCTAATGAAGAAATGATGAAATCTAAATACAGGTTGATACATTCAACAATACCTTCCGTTATCTAGATGATATTTTTCGTTAAATAATCCAGAGTTCTCTAAATATACTACCGAAATTTACCCAATAGAACTTACTTTAACTAAATCTAATATAAACAGCAGTAGTTGTCCTTTTCTGGACTTGGACATTTTAATCTCTAAAGGAAAACTCCATACGAAAATTTACGACAAAAGAGACGATTTTTCATTCCCTATTGTTAATTTTCCTTTTTAGACGGCGATGTTCCTTTGGCTCCATCATACGGTGTGTATATATCCCAACTCGTTCGTTATGCCCGTGTGTGTAGTGATGTCATAGATGTTAACGAACGTAATCAATGCATCACTGGTAAATTATTAAGTCAAGGATTTCGTTACCATAAATTACGTAAAACGTTTGCTAAGTTCATAGATACAAAGATTTGATTAGTAAATTTGGCTGTACCTGTCGAAAACTGATTAAAAACGGTATTTTACATCCTAAATTTTACGGTAATATTGTACTTAAAGCGCGGAAATCACTATGTGATCCGTGTAAACTCATCGAACCTTTAAATAAACTTATTAGTTCAGGTTATCTTACCAATGTTGTAATTAGATCTTTGAATATAGTTTACATTGGCACTAATATCGATTTTGTCATCAGCAAATTAAAACATAACTAAATTTGTATTCTTTTCAAACGGGATGTTTAAAGACATACCCACGTTCATTTTGATCTATAAAGAGGTTAAACTCCTAACTATCCTACTGTCTGTCGATACATTTATTTTTGGCATTGCACAAGTCGTGTCTTCTTTGACTGTCCTCGACGTTAAAATACTAAATCCCTGGGATGTGTTTTAGTTGATTTTAGTCTCTGATGCATGATTTTTTTATTATTAATTGTTTTGGCTTTTAACTAGCTGTCAGTAACTGCGAGTACTCTCAAATCGTACTTTCTTGTTTATTTGACCTGTTGATACTAATTGTAATGCTTTTTTGTTATTTAATGTTATTCAGGGTTATATCTGGTCTATATACCAGCTTTGATAAATGTTTGGTACTAATATAAATTTCCACTTCGTACTATGAACATCAAAATTATTGATTTTGTAAAATATTTCCTTTCTCTATTGTAACTGTACACGTATACCTAACAACAAAATTATTTTCATTTACCTGTGTTTAAAGTTATTGCAAATGGCTGATATTTTTGTTCGAGCATATTGTTTTTCTTAAATTGTTTAACATTTCATACCGATATAACATGTTACTTTTATTATTCTTCCCTTAGTTTATTTATTTTGTATTTACATTGTATCATAGGTCAAAGTTATTTGTTCAGTGTATGTTCAATGTTGTTAATATGTCTTTTGATTGAGTTAAGCTATTTCAGTTGATATTTTATAGTGTGTCTTTCTATGTTGTGATGTTACACTATTGTTTCAGAAAAAGGATGAAGGTTTGGTACCATTAAAACGTTTCAACCCGCTGCATTTGTTTGCACCTGTCCTAAGTCAGGAATCTGATGTTCATTAGTTGTCGTTTGTTGATGTGGTTCATAAGTGTTTCTCGTTTCTCGTTTTTATATAGATTAGACCGTTCGTTTTCCCGTTTGAATGGTTTTACACTAGTAATTTTGGGGTCCTTTATATCTTACTGTTCGGTGTGAGCCAAGGCTCCCTGTTGAAGACCGTACTTTGACCTATAATGGTTTACTTTTATAAATTTTGACTTGGATGGAGAGTTGTCTCATTGGCACTCATACCACATCTTCTTATATCTATATAGTATGCTTAAGTATAAATAATTACAAACAAACCAAGTATAACGTAGAAACGATCTTATATGCTGAGGAATATTTTGTTCGTGTTACCAGTAGGTTTGTAGTCTACTGAAGGTGATGTTTTGAAGTCAATCAGAAATTAACACCAAGGTGTATGAAACTGGTTTGAATGATGATTTGTTACCGTCCAATGACAAATATTCTATGTATATTCAAATACCATGTTTATGTGATATACATATGCCCTGCATGAACATAGCAAGACATTTGTATATTGCATTAACATTTTATCCTGAATATGCATGTTATATTTGTCACTTGACGGAAAGAAGTCGGTTATTAATTAATAATTTACTACAGATAAACTCCTACCATTGTATAGGCTACAGATGGAATTTTAACTATGTTTTGAGTTATCAAGGCTTGATATCGTGGCCTATCATAGCTTGCTTTGTGGTATGAGTTTTGTTGATTTTAAAAGTCGAACGATGACCTATATTTGATTAGTTCTCCGTAATTAGGTCTCTATTGGACAGTTGTTTCATTGGCAATTAGACCACGTGTTCTTAGTTTTTATACACTGTATTTTACTCATCACAAAGACAGTTATTTTCTTTAAAAAAAGCATTAAATGCAAATTCGTATTGAACATTCTTTTTTTATTTGTTTGTTCATCATGGTATTAAAATATTGAAACGTCTGTAGACGACAATATCGTATATATCGGAAATTAGTCAACCTTAGTGGATGTCTTATATTAGAAGTCATGTTACACTCATTCCGATAGTGGCACATTAGAGTGTAAAAATGACTAAATTATATCCCCTCTATCTTTAATATTGCATTTCATGTGTTATTCTATAGATATGACATTATAATACATAATCATTATAACCTGTTTCCTAATTATAAATGCCCATCTCTCTTTTCTTCAAATTGGGGGCATTTATACAAAAAATGTAAGACAGACATTCTGAAACTTAATCAGTAATAGCGGCAGTTCGGCTATGTAATTATTACCTTATACAATTTAATTGACTTTGGTTATGAATGTCCTTCAAATGCTAAATTGTACAACCATAACTTCAGCAAAAGTAGATCACATTATTTAAGTCTCTATACTCTTTGTAATCGACTTGTATCCTCTTGTGTCTTCTAGATAATTTTGTTAATAAATAACAGTTTTTGAAGTGTTAACTTTTTGTCTGGTTTAAAAGATGAGTTAGGAGCTTTCGTCGCAAATATTCATAAAAAAATCAGTCAGTATATCATTAATCAAATTAATTTATTCATATTTGATCTCATTTTGAATGATTCTAAATCGGGAGATGTTGCAAAACCTTTCCAGACTAAATCTGTCAAATTGCACTATTCAACATGAAAATACATACAAAACAATAATTAAAAACTACAATTAATTTAAGTACATAATATTTGAAAGTTATGATTTGAAATATATAATCATCATTAAGATACATCTGTATGCAAAATTAGATTAAATCATGTAAAAAGTAAAATTAATAACAGAATCACTGATAAGATAAAACATAGTTAATGTGCAATTGGTATAAGTAAAAGTGGTCTTTGTAAGTTTTTAATCCGCTTCTCCATTGCATTACACTCCATGTGGATCTTTCATCTTTATCTGTTCGCCTTTGTGGGACTCTTGTTTTGGAAGAAGATTGAAATCTTCAAGCTTAGGACCTTCGTGTAAAATGCGTAATATATACGACTCATCTGTAATGACCTTTTGGTGGAAAATTCTTATCGGTACTGCTCCTATAAAATCTAATGTATTTCCCTTTTCAATGAAGACCTTGGAAAAGACCCATCATGCCCAGCTTTGTCTCTAGACAGCCAATATTTAGATTCACCTATTCTCCTGAATTGCCTTCCATCATTATGCTATTTGGTCATTTTTATGTCTTTCTAAATTTATTCCACACGTAATCGTCGTCATCACCTCCTACAAATGTAGAAATATGAAGTTGAGTTTTAAAGAATGAGAATGATTGGGATATTTATAAAACCGATCTTAATCATATCCACACCCACATATTTCTGATAATTCTAGAAGATAGAATCTAGACATTTGTTCTTTCGCATCTTATTCATAAACCACTTACTGAAAGTTTTGTCATCTACTACAATGATTTTCGTTGCTAGTCAATTGAACGTTTGGCAAATAGCTAAAATACCTTTGAAACCTATACAGTTACAATCTTTCGGCAGCTATATTAAATTGACCTAAATTCTTTTCAAAGTTTATTGGACAATTTTCCCATGCTCATGAATCAACGCAAAATCATCATAAACCGTCAAATTTTGAAGCTAATCTGAAACAAATGTATCTTGCCACTATGCATGCATTACATGTACTCTCCTTAACTCTGAAACGAAAAAGTCAACCCCGGTAACAAATCAATTCGACGACAGCTCGGACTGCATATGGAAACAATTTGGATAATCTATGAAGACAACTTGGGCCGTCATACATTGCTTTTCTATTAGTTGAACAGGTACCATTTGTGATTTGAGTCAACTCAGTCCATACAGCATTTTACAAGAACTAACCCATACGGTAGCGTAAATAATCTATAAAAGGATTCGGTTTGGTAAAAGTTTAAATAATTGAAACAAAAACCCAGCAGCCTTATTAGTGCTGAAAATTCAACAACAAAACTGTAAGTAGCTGTATTAATAGCTATAGGCAGATAACAATAAACTACAACCAATTAATTAAGTGCTAGAACACATAAAATGTCATACATAATGTAAAAGAATTTAACTTGTCAGTTGTTGCTTAAAAGGCCATACTTTGTGGTGATTAAATTGTAGAGGATACACTTTCGTTCAGATGAATGGAATCCATTATATGGCAAGGAATACTCAGAAGATAACAGATGCTGTCTCTGCTACCAATCCAAATACAACTAAATAACTAAATCTATTATCCATCTTATTTACTACCATTGCCTCCTCCATTTCCTCCTCCGCCTCCCTTATTTCCACCACCATTACTACCATCTCCATCTTGCCTAGCACCGGCACCTCTGTTTGACGCTGAGTATCCTTTAGCGGCGTTGTTGTTAGAAATGGCGACCTTGGAAAACTGTGATTCCATGGAAGAAGTCGCTTCACCTTAAAAATTAGCAATAACTTTTATTTACATTAGATTCGGAATAGAAGAGAAACAAAAATAATTAAAAACATTAACATTATAATGATCTCCAAATAACAAAAATGATAGATAACTAACTAGAATAAAATATAATACATTTGAGGTGCATCGTATGGTATTGACAAATTTGTCCGTTTGTACATGTACACAACAAACATATTCGAGTACAAAAGAATGTATAATTATGCTAATTAGAGAGCAATCTGCATACATTAAACAATATTTCTTCCAGGTTGGGGTCTTGCTTTTCTGACAACGTGGCAAATTCTCTCCTTTAGTAATAATGCTGTAAAATGATAACAATATATATTTTATAGTCATGACCGACTGGATTCAGTTTAACTGTTTCGTTCATTCTGTAATTTTCTTCATTTACTTATAAAAAACGAGATTCATGCAAAACTTTTATAAATATAAATTCTAACATTGGTACCATCGAATAATCAGCTTTATGAAATTGATATAGTTAAATAATCAAGTCTGTCGGTCCTTAAGTCGTCATTTGATCTCAAAACCTTACCATCACTATCATAAATCACAACGAGGGTTGGTCAAGGGCCGACAGACTTGCTCGGGAATGTTTTTTTATAAGAAGGTTAAGGACAGTTTCCACAGGGGGCATTAATGAAAAACTTAGAATGAATCCTAACACTACTTGTTTCCTGTAACTCAGGCTTCAGTACAGGACTCTTACAGTTTTAAGGAATTTATTCCTCATCCCAAACATCAATATTGAAAAATTTAACAGCGTATTGATTCGTGATAATTTGTATAACGATTAAGATTTTTATTTCAGTTTGTCTATCACATGTCAAGATAAGAATCATTTGACATCTTACTGATGAAGGACATTAGTTATCCGAAATATTTAATCATTGTTCATGATTTTACATTTTTGGTGATGTTGTACCCTTTAGACTTGCGTATTGTACATATATATATATATTCATAATTACTCTAAATATCTGCACAACAATGTTACATCTGCAAATTTGCGGAAGCAATTTTTGTTCTACCCTCGCCAGGATTCGAACTCATGCTATTGGGATATCGAGACAACACAGCCTGCACTGTGTTCACCACTCGGCCACCTAGACTGAACTAATAATTCAGCTTTCGGTGGCCTAGTGTTACCTTTCCTCGTCAGTAGAATCGAGAGTTGTAACACAGTACATGATATATTAGGCATGATGGTGGAATTTATTGCAGATTAGCTAAATTATCTGTCATAAAGGATCGTAAGATACAGTCACAGAAATAATTATTTTAATAAGTACGTCTAAACAAGTGACAACTCTACGACAGATCCATTCATTGGACCGCCAGTGAAGGTGATATATATTGATGATTGTCACCTTCCATTGATTCTAGGAATCAAAATGCTTGGGAACTAATTCTTATGAATGATTAGGCAATACATAAGTGACAGAATAATACTGGTTTGTATTTTTTTGTATTTTTACAATCACCAACACAGCAATAAATGTCAAAATTGTTAGACTTACCATGATAACGTTTACCAGTAGATGTATCAGATTGGTAAAAATCTGAAACAAAACAGTTTTCAAATTCAGCAAAGTTTCCCTTTGAACAAGCATTGGGTTTAACCCTTTTTCTGTCTTAAAGCGCATCTTTGCCTCGGGTATATTCTTGTTGATAATATTGCATCTGCTTATTCCAAGATGAGCAATAGTAAATGTGTTGCATGAATTAACAGCCGTATTGTAGAAAGGTTCTGCGTTTGGTACTTAATGTTTTGTATAATAAATGTCGCCGACATGTTGGTTTGACTAATAGTATCATGGCCTTTGTGGCTTGCTGTTCTGATACCCAAAATCTATAGCTTGCATTAGCGTTGGTAATGGATTGTTAAGCGCATTGGCATAAAACTGTTTGGAACCAATTTCACTCCAAACTTCACCGCATTCTGGATAAGCTTTGACTGCATATATCAATACCTCTATTGATGTTTGTCCATTGCCTTCCATGGAAGCCCTCATTTACTCTGCAAGATACTTCTGTGGACCACGACTAAATGTTTCTGCTTTTCGAAAGTCGTCTAGAGCGTCTGCCAGTTGATTAATGATACTATATGCTCAACCTCTCCACATTAAAGCTTCAAAGTCATACGGATAACTTTGCAGATGACGAGTGAAATGAGGAATCGATCCTGCTTTGTTGCAGCTGGGGAATGTTGATAATCCAACATTTAGACCTGACATGATTTTAACATTTGTGAAATAAATAATATGTTATACTACAGTCAGAAGAGTAAGCGTACGAAAGATCAGCTAGTTTCGATTTTATATTTATATATCCTTGTAATAACAATGAAACAAATACTAGTATTACACCACGTGTTATTACAGATCACTTACCCAGCCTTCTTCCATGTATCATATTACCCTTAGCTCATTGTGATTCCAGTCATGCAGTTAATACTTCATATTTGATTTTTCAAAGTACAACTGGACTGGAAAACAATTACAAAGACGATATGTAATTTGAACATTACATTTTGGCCTCATAACAGTTATATTATTTATAAGTAGTCAAAATACATTATGTCTTAAGCAACTAAATATGATGGTCAATGTTTACTTAGGCCTACCTTCAAACAAAGAGACAGGGTGTCCAATTAAAGTATAGTTAAATTATTAATAGAATAACTTATTCAAATATCTGAATAATGAAACTATTCAACGACTGTCCTACCGACACAATTGACGTGGAAGTTGCGTATCGAATTATTGAATTATTAATGTTTTTATCACGAATATTTTTGATATAAATTTTGAACTCTTCATTGTGTTTTTAATCGCATTGAAAAGACATATATTGTCAAAATCTGGAGCAGTAAAAGTGGTATCGTTAATGTTATATTTATGCATGCATAATAGTTCTTCTTATATTATTTATTGTTGATAATATAACAGATTTGTTCCTTTCAGCGACCATTTAGAATAGTTGACCGTTTACGTTTAATTTAAGTTTCATTAACTTCGAATTAATATGCCTTCCTCGTCCATTTACCCTCCCACAAATATATATTGCAGATATTTGTGTAATTCAAATTCAATAGTTCATGCATCACGCAGCCATTGTTTATTATTTTTGATTTAAATGCAATTAAACTCTTTAAATAGATACTTAAACTGAATTTGGATTACAGTGTACATAACGGCGTCGTTCGTGTTATAAATTCATGACCTATTTTGTTATTCTATATTTTATGAAGTTGTATTAGAGAACAATCTGTCGATCCAAAATCTTGTAGATTTTCGTTAAAAGTACTACAAAGGATTATCCTTAATGTAGAAATGTTGAGATGTAAAAGTAAAATTTTCGAGGTTAAATCAGGCAAAAGTAGAAATTTCAAAAGCTTAAATTGTAGGTTTAAAGTAAACATTTCGAGATTAACAAATTGTAAATGGTGAGTTTTAAAAGATTAAAATCGAGTTTTAGAATGACGAAATATCGAAATTTTTGTTTAAAGTCAAAAGTTTTAGCATTCATCATTTCGAGTTGTAATTCCGAGATTGGAAAAGCCGAAATTTTGAATATATAGTGGAATTTTCAAGATTTAAAACGGCTAAATTTCGAGTCTAACATAATCAAAATTCATATTTAAAAAAAAATTCTGAAGTTGATAATGTTGCATCGACTTATTCTTACAGCCCTTAGACGTGCGATCGGGAATGGTGTGAATAAATGGTATACGACATTTAAAACTATGCAAAATATTTATAAGAACTGATTTTAATTTTATACATTAATTTACAATATTGCGATTAAAATTCGTTTTTAAAATAAATAAATAATTTTGTAGTCGCACGCTTTCTTTGAAATAAAATAGCATTATGGTGTAAGGTGTATGGTGCAAAGGTATAACGTGTATGGTGTAATGGCACAGGGTGTATGGTGTAATGGTGTATGGTGAATGGTGTTATGGTGTATGGTGTTAGTGGAAGTTTACACCATCCAAGGACTGTACTACAGCCACTTTAAGCGTTTGCATCTTGACCAATTATACTGCGTGTTATACCTAAACACATCAAAGCATCCTAGTCATTCGGATAACTCTGGAGATGCCGAATGAACGGAGGAATCGACTCTGCCTCATTGAAATTGGCCAATAGTGATACTCCAACACTTAAGATTTGCTGACAGGTCATTAACACTTGTGACATAGATACTATGTCAAATTACAGTCAGAAGAGAAACCAACGAAAATACAACTAGTCTCTATTTGATTTTTATAGATCTTTGTAATTATAATGTTCTAATTTAACCCCACGTGCAATACAGACTATTAACTTAGCCTTGTTCCGTGTCTAGTATTACGTTTGTCTCTTTGTGATTGCAGTCATGCAGAGAATAATACATAGTTGAAATTTAAATTACAGTTTGAAAGGAAAACAGTTAAATGACTATATGATATATCGAAACTTTTGACCTGGCCATGGTTACATCGTTTGAGAGTAGTCAAAGTAAGTTTTCCTTTTCACATACTTATGGTAAATACAGTACGCAACGTTTACCTAAATTTAAACAAATGAAACGTTGAACGAATGCCTAAATGTCAAATCTCAATTATGGTTGTAGCAGCATCTAAGAATTTAAATAATGAAAATATTCAACAACTGACTGACAGATCTTCATTTACCATGTTTACGAATGCGTGTAGCGAACAATTGAATTATCACTGTATTTTTGATATCACGAGTTGAATATTTTCGATATTTTAACTCGATGATTTTATTCACATTAGCTTAAAATGTATATAAATTAGTTAATATAATAACTTTATCTTTCGCAATGCGTTTTTAATCTATATGCATGCGTTTGTAGATCTTTTGATGCAACGTCCGTGACCATATCATCTTTTCCTAAAGATTTCAGATGAGTGGAAGTACCTGATATATTTCACATGCCTAATTATCAGTATTTTTAATCGGAAATCGCAGACGCAGATTTATGTTCTTCATCGATAAGTTCGTCGATCATAAAACTATTCTGCTTACTTTTCATGCAGTTATAAACAAAATTCTCCTCATTTGTTATTGATAGTATGATAATTATTCCTTTCGCCAATCATTTAAAAACTGGTCCGTTAAGTTTAATATACATTTCGTCATATTCCTAATCTACTGTCTTGCACAAATATATATTGCAAGTATTTTTAAATTAAAATTTAAATGCTTATGCATACTCAGCCATTCATCATTATGTTTGATTTTAAAGCAATTAAATTTTTAAATAGCAAGTTTTATTTGTACAATGACTCCTCATACTTGAACTTAATTTAGTATAAAATGAACATAAAGGCGTTGTTCGAGTTGTACAGGATTTATTATATTCAATCTATTTTTAATGACATTACATTGGGGAAGAATCAGTTGATGAACAAGGTTGTCCAGATACGTAAAATGTCATAGAAAATCTTATCTTTGTTACTATTTTCGATATTATTTTTGTTTTCGTATATGAGAACCGAGTGCGACAAAAATGAAACAATAACTCAAAATTAGAAAATATTTCAAAGACTTAAGTGTCTATAATGATTAATAAAATAACTAAATGGCGAAAATAACACGACTTTATATCGACATAGCACACGTGCTACACGCTTTAAAAGATAGAAATTGTGATTTATACATCGCGGCAGATAGCTAATACACATTATGACGGGAACAAATAAACAATTAATACAATAGTTTTGTCTTGCATAATGGGTAGACTGATATTTACAGTGCTACTAGGAAAAGGTAAAATGTAAATAAGGGTCAGCAATTCAACCTTGTTGCAGGCAACTTACGAACCCTTCACGTTTTTGTAACGCGCACTTGCTATAGGGAAGCATTGATTTTACGTCAAATTCAGTCAATTGTCAATAACTTTAATATAGATTAACAAATAGAACAACATGATATCCATTATCAACTAAAAAATACAGCTGAACAGTTTGCAATTTTTTTAATTTAATGAACATGTTATGTTCGATTCGTAATAGCCCTATCGTTAAGAGGATAATGCATATTGCAACCTTATCAGCATGGTGAAAATGATTATCTGGTCTGGTTATTCTAAAATGATGCCTTGAAAAATAGCTTGTTGATGGTTTAGTTAAGAATTCAATAACTCTGAAATATGGTGAAAACGTATTTATACAACCATTCATAATAATGTGGCAAAGTTTGAATATAGATAAATCACTCATGTAGGCATCCACTATACGGATGAAATTCATTTTAATGGGTGTAAACGTCAAGACTACATTCCTGAATTTAAATTTGAGAAAATTTCGAGAACAACAGAAGTGAGAATTATCAAAAGTAAATCTTAAAGTTTAAGATGTTAAAACAGATGATCGCGTTTATGATTTGGTGTAAATCACTGTTTCGTAGTCAAGTTAATCTGCAATATGTGACAAATTGCATATCTTTCAAACAGATTACATTCATATAACTCTTGCGATTCAGAACTGAATTTACCTAATTAAAACAAACTTTTTCTCTCTCGATAATTTGGTAAACCCTGACAGAAATCACTGAAGACATACTCGAGTTACAATTAATGACATTACGTTCATCTTTGTTCAACTCTCTTGCAGATTTTATTTTTGCCAAATTTAGCATAAAATATAAATAGAAAAAGTTGGATCAAACACAAGTCAAACGAGGAATACAGTCATACTTTGGATTGTTGGTGGAATACAATTACTCGAATACTCCTCTATGTATGTTGACGTTTGTTTTGTCTCAGTTCAGTGTGTCTGTTGTTCCGGTGTTTTTCCTCTTATAATTGATGTGTTTCCCTCGGTTTTAATTTATAACCCGGATTTGTTTTCGCTTAATCGATTTATGACTATTGAACAGCGGTACACTACTGTTGCCTTTTTTTATACTATTTCGGTGTATACCATAATCAAAAATAAATTGAACTGCCACTTAACCTAGAAATAGTTTTATTTGGGATCTTAGGAAATAATTTAAAACAAAAACATAAGAAACCTCATTATATTGTTAACTAAATATTATATTTACAGAACAAACAGGCAAAGAGGACAAGCAAATATTGTATAATTACAGAATTATTTTTAAAAGACCATTTGTTAATGAAAAAACTAATATTTTAATAACTTTTTATAGCATTGTAAAGCGAGTACCTCTGCTTAAACCCTGGCTCTAACTGAAAGAATAATTGAATCAAGTAAATATTTAACTTATACAAATATCCCCATCTCAGATGTTTCCTTTTTTCATTAATATCTAATTATAAGTTTGTCAAATGATTCAAAGACACAAATATATATTTTGGCCGATTTCAGTATATGTTTTATTAATAGACCACTTTCGAGTTATGTCCTTCACCGGAATAGTTCTTCAAATATGCACTCCTTTATGACGTCATTTATCAGATAGGGGATCGCCTGTATTCCTGCACTATTAAAGTTCATCAAGCGTCTTCGTGATCGTCATTATGCAGGACAAACTAGAAATAATGTTTGCTTCGTAGGTTTTAATCACAATTCCCTAATGACAGCATTGCTGATTATCAATTACTAGATATAGGAGGATGTGGTATAAAATTTAATTTGCCGAATAATTCGTGCAATATACCATCATATTTTTTCACCCGCTTTCTCAACATGGGAAGGAAGTGACGATGCCCTAAATGCACGAATGATGTTCACTAAAACCGAAGTTTTTACGGAAATGCAACGAACTCGAAAGTATTTTATTGAATGATCAGTGTCAGAAAGCTCTGAATATGGACAAGGGCACGGAGAAACTTATTTAAAGTAGAAGTTATAAAGTACAAAAGTAACGGTAACACACAAGTAAAGAGAGACGATATATACCAAAAGGGCATTCAAATTAATAGGTTGAAAATAAACTGACAACGCCATGACAAATAAAGAAAAGACTAAATGGCAAATAAAGAAAAGACCAAAAGACAGACAACAGTACACAAAATACAACATTCAAAAACTAAAGACTGACCAACACGCACCCCACCACAACCGAGCGTGATCTCAGGTGCTTCGGACGGCAAGCAGAACTTGCTCCACATGTGGCACTCGTCGTGTGCTTATGTAAGTACACACCCGGTGATAAGTCTAATTAGGTAGGTCACATTTGGGTAAAAGAGGACGGGTTTATGATTACGACAATCGGAACAGTACCAGTACATCCCACACAGATCAACGAACGCCCACATGTAGCAAGTGTAAATTGAAAGAGCTTTATGACCAAAAGTACCTAAAAAAAAAACAACAAAATACAACGTTGCCTGAGGCAGCTCGAGTTGAAACCTAAGTTTTTTAATTATTTTTAAATTTATAAACGGACAATTTAGAAAGGTTACCAGAAGAACTAACTACATATAGTTTATGTTTCTAATTTGTTTTCTCGATATTTCCTTTGTTCATATTTTCAGCATCCGGTCTCGCTTTTAGGAGTTCTTGGGATTTCCTAAGTTTTTTTTACCATGATTTCTTTCTTCCTAATGAACTATGAATATAAAACAAGTAAAATATATGTAGGTGCCATTCGTAAAAGAATTATCTGAGACTCTTAATAATATTTATATCAATCTTTCAGCATATAAAATATTACAAAGAGCAATTGATGGTAAAGAATACTGTTTTCCTTGTTAAAATAGTATGGCAGGTTTTGGCCACAAAATTAAAAATATTGTTGTTTTCAAATAAATATCTTATTCTTTGGCATCAGACAACCTAAAACGATGATAAACATTTATTGTTAATTTATAACATGTTTATATCTATATTAATGTTTATATTGGGGTAAATGACCGTCAGTAGTCTTCGGTGTTCACCTCGATGAATACTAATGTAAAATGCGCACAAGATGCTGATTCATTATAACGAGTTCATGCATTGTTCAATTTTGTTTTGTACCGTTTGTAACTTGAAATATGATTCAGTATGTTATAATTCAAATGTGAGACGCTAATACCCCTTTAAAAGTATATATGTTCTCAATTTATTACCATTGCTACATGATTAAAATTCAAGTAAATTATCACTTATATTACAATATTTTCAAACATCTCAATAACTCGATAGCACTAATTTACAACTACCTTTTCATCACTGACAATTTAAAACCTAATAATTAATTCTATTGTTTTCATAACAAATTCGCCATAGGAACCAGGCTTAACATTTTGTACGCTAGACGCACGTTTCGTCTACAAAAGACTTGTTAATGACGATCGAATCACAAAATTTAAAAAGGTAAAAAGTACATCTGGACAAGTGTCTTAAAATATTTGTCGATCGTTTAACACATGATGGTTTCCAACCCATATCACCAGAAACAGCATCATTAGGTACATTTTTATAAAGCCAATGTAAAATCTCACGACACGGTTCTATACTACTGTGATGCATGAAAATCTCTAATTCCCCAAATTGACTAGAAATAATTTATGACAAACCAAACCATAGTATCAAATAAATTTGTATAGATATTGTGTTAGAAATCACCACGTGCTTTATATTTAGCAAAAGTAGGCTAATGCTTTACTTACCGACCTGGCTACAGCTTTCGGCATTAATTTGTAATCTACAAACTAGCATTTGCATCATTCCCAACCATATCATACTTACATTAAAAGTTTCAATAATATAATTTTTATTATTATGTGTAGTGGAATTTAACAAATTAATAAAACTTTCCTTACATTTTGTAATACATAGTTGATAATTTTGTAACAAATTCATCGACTTGCAACCCCTCATTTGGAATTTTGAATGTCCTTCCATTGCCAATACTAATATTGACTATCATACACCAAAATTGTCATGTATCATTTTGTTTAGGGTCACAAGTACCTTTTAAAAACTATTCCAATATTGTCGTTTACTTTGTCAGACTAATTTATCAAATTTTTACGCTTATTGCCATGAAATTAGCGGGAATAAGCTTTACTATTTTTGGTTGTACAATGAAAATACTAGTAATAGTTTGCAGGTAGATATACACTATTCCTTTTACACTTACAAATGTAGTTCGTTGTACTAGATTCAACAAGCTTAACTAATTGTTCGATTATTTGTCTTTGTTAAAAAGGAAGCTATTTTGAAAATAAAATGGGTTTTGAAAGGAAAATATCTGTCATTTCCAATGTTTTCCTGTTTCAGTTGTACTGAATAATGCAGGCTGTGTAAAATACACTGATGTGAGGTAATCCAACTTCCAATCAGAAGCGAAACAGTGACGCGCTCTGAACCCTATATGGGTAAACTTTTTCTAACTTTGAGCTATCTAGCTTTATTTCTATTTTGAAATGCCACACAATAAGCGTTAGAGACAGCAAATAACAGTTCTCAAAGGATGCAAGTATTAAACACAGATCTAAAATTGTGAGTTTATTCAATCTGTAGATCACAAGATATATGAGAAGATAGGATAGTGAAAAAATCAAGGTTCATCATGTTGGAAGAGCTAATGAGAATTGAATTAAATCCTTTTAGTAAGAAAGTAATAAATTTGTAATGAATATAGATAATACATTTATAAATTGTTTAGAAACTAAGGCTGCACCTTCCTAGGCCAAAGCACACCCTTGATGGATTTGACTATTCGTTTTTGTTTTATTTCTTTTGGTTTTCTATTGAGCGCTTTCCTGATGAAGGAAATCTCGAAATGCGCTTCGGTCGCACAAAGTTCATTATGGCTCTGGGTCTATATCGCTGCTTGTGGACTGTTAGTCACTAATCAATCCTTCCGTAATGACAAATTTGTTTTATTAAAGTCTTATTAAATTCTCAGATGATCGATATATAAATTGTCTAGAAACTAAGGTTCCAAAACTCAGACTTGACCTTAGTAAGATATTGTTTTTCTTAGTCGTTAACTACTGACGTGTTTAAGTATTTATCAGCTCTGGTTTTCAAATTCTGAGTTTTATCGCTCCTAATGAAGGTATTTCTGGATCCAGAACGCATGGAATTTAGTCAGTAACTGCTAATACTATTAGATTGGTACTTTTGTCTTATGTTAATATGTTGTTTTTGCTTCGTATTAATTTTTCGCATTAAGGTAAGTCATTTTAAACTGTATTATAAATTTGAGTGACCGCACACACGTGTGTAACCCCGCAATATTCTTCATGTGTATGTCAGAAGTCTTTAAGTTTGTTTAAAGTAGGTGATGCGGTATAAGTTGTGTGCATTATTTAAGGACCTACGGTGACATACATGATCAGAAAACGGGTTATCAGTAATAAACGGGGATCTAAAAATTCCACACAATACATCACACATCAACACTTGATTTATCGGAAAAACAATCATACAGAGACAAAAACGAACAACATATTGTCAAGAGAGCCGGAAATGTACAAGTACAAAATTAAGTAAGGTCAATCCAGTTAAAGGTGCCACCTTGAACTAGACCATATTTAGACCATATGTCATAAAACAAAACACACAATAAACTTCTGCACAGTGTAGCTACCAACAGGATATCTTCGTGTTTACCGCTTACGCATAATATTTATACCACTGATTAATGATTCAAATTAATTTTATGTCACTTTATTGTTATTTACCCGTTACGTCTAACTATATGTTTATTGAGAAAACATTATGAACCTACATTTTGTAAGACGTAGAGTTTATAGCTAGATGTTTTGGTCATACATCGTCCTTCCCTGTGTCTTGGTTTAAATGCAGAAAGTTGATAATTTTCCTGCATTATTTCAATTCAACTTTTCTCTATTTCCCGATAGTCAAAATATTCATATTATCTTCTTTTAAGGGTAACTATGTATTTCGAAGACGGATAAAAATTCACTTTTAAAAATATGCAAAATCCGAAGGCTATAATGTTGTTGTTATAGAGCAAGTTAATCCCTGGAAAAAATATGACAAGCAAACAAGAAAACTAGCGAAAGTTCGCCTTTTCAATTTTGTACTTTCCTATTCATTAAGTATTAAACTCATTTTAGTATTCTTAAAACAATATACATTTAAAAATGTCATAATTGAAAAATAAACATTGATATGTAAGAAAAATCAAATAAGGGTTTTGTTATAGGACAAGTAGATATATATAATGATTAACATTAAGAAATAAAGACTTCACTTTTCCCTACTATAAGATTCTAGTGACCTACAACGTTTAAGTATTAGTATTCATTTTTTAGTCTGTAAATATATATGTTATAATTTAAAAGGCGGAAATATCTAGAACATAATTTGGAAAAGAACAAAGAGAATGTTTTTGTCATATGATAGTATGATATATTTCTCTGGTACGTTAATAAAGATGAAATTGATTAAACTAAGTCGAAAAAACCGATGTGTCTTTTACTTAGAGTTTAATCTTCCAAAAACTTGACATCAATTTTCAATTGACAGAAATATTGAAAAAAATCACCTAATAGACATCTTAAAATTTTAATGAATTCTTTTTAATTCACATTCAGATATTTGTATAAATCCAAATTTTGCTCTTAATCCCAATAGTACTGTGAATTGGTGTGCGTAGAGAATTCTTGTATTATTTCCTCTAATAATTAATTTGTATTTCTACCCAACTGTAGCAGGTTGCATCCAGCCACTAAGTAGTAGCAGTTATAATTGTCTTGAACAAGTAATTGAATTTCAACTAATTCTAAGAATTTCTCAATAACAATAACTTGTTAATTATATCATAAATCTAGTATGTAGTCCTTTTATAATGTCACAAAATAATCGTATATACAGTGTAATGTTCCAAACGTGAAGTGCATCTAATTATTTCAACATTGATTGCAAACAATGTTTGATTATCTAAACACAATAAGATACTCAGGGTAAGCTTGAGCATCGTGAAATATGACAAACATTCCTGGTGCTGACGGATTGTCAACAACGCTATCGTATAAAATGTGTGATACTGACGCGCCATATTTTTGTGGAGGAACTCTCATGCCCCGTTGTCCTTTAACATACTCGCCGACGAGAACTTTGCATAAATACACCCTCTTATTGTTATTATGGTCAGGCGTCGAATATTGTGACTTCGTAGAATAAGATGAATTTACTGCAAAGTATACTCCATTGCCATAGGAAGCAGCTGAAAAGAAATTTTATTTGAATAAATACAAGATTTTAAAAGATGATTCAATAAATGTAATTATATGTATGGTAAAGATGTCAGAGCTTATTAAATGATCCGACATGTATGGAAAGATTCTTTTCTTTTGAACATTTCCTCATGACGAGCAGTAAAAGTAATTTTCTACAACACGAATTATATCGAATATATATATCGTGAACTTTGATATATGATCTTCCAATCAAGAAATATTTTCCTGAAAGCTGTTACGATATCAATATTAAGCTCTTGAATATCGTATCACATGGGAGATATATATTACATATGCAGGCGCTGCTGAAATCTTATATATATTCCAGTTGTTTGTTGAATCATCATCTATTCATCTATTCAAGCACAGTTCACAAACTTTAATGAAAAATGTACGTTAAATTTTCCTTTTCATTAACAATTATATTAACTCTTTGGGACAAAATTGCATACTTTTTCTTTTAAAAGCTGCGTAACAATATTTTGATTTATTGATACAGTTGTTCTTTGCAACAGGTCGTAATTTTTAGTTTGCGTAACCCGAAGTTCATTTCGCTTTATGCAAGCTACTTTATGTTAAAGTTGTGGTCCGGCTTTTTGTGTTTTGGGCTGTTGTTGCGTTGATAATTACCCGTTATCTCCCTTTTATCAGTATTTTGCATCATCAATTGTGGTGTTAATACGCACTTATAAATTACTTTACCATTTTTTCCGCAATAACCTATGTTGAAACCATAGGTATTTATACCATCGACTGCCTCCAGTGTAGTGCCATGCCATAATTTACGTTCATTGTTGTGTATAAAGGGTTGATAGAGTCCATTAATTTCTTTCTGGCTATGTATTGCTGGTGCAAAGTTTTGTTCTGTATTCTTTCAACCTTTCAAATTATTAGCATGACATCAATAATTTTTTAAGAATCAAAAGACGTTATTCACGTTATTTTCAGATTATAACAAAGAATTTTCTGGTTATGATTTATCATTTATCCACCACTATCTAAATCATTATTTCTTTCGATGTTAAATCTACCTTGGAAGAAAATGAACGAACAAAATTGCAGAGTTGAAATTATTGGAAAGTTACACCGACGATAAAGGCAGCTTCAATAGTTTCGATATGAATATTCAACGCACAGAGGAAACATTTGCAGACGAACAAGAAGAAAACAAACTCGAAAGTAAAGTCGATTTATAAATTATATATATTCAGTTTCTTAAATAACGTGGGTTAGAACACTATATGAAAAGCATAATATTGAAATATTAAATAGTAAATTCAAATATACTTTCATACCTTGATAATGTCATAATGTCTTGCAGATCAGACCGTGTATATTTACGCCAAACATTTTTCATTTTAAGCTGAAAAATAGGTTTTGCAAAATACGCTACAAATTTTAAAGTTAATTGGTTTGATAAATGTAACAAAATCTGTTGAAGTCACTTCTGAAAAATCATTTTCGTTATGAGATTTGAAATTTGTAATTTTCATGAGATTACATTATTTGATTTCACGAGGATAATATAAAAAGTAATAATAAGTTTGTCTTAAAAGATTTCATCTTATCAACAGTTTGAATAAATTAAAACATTCGAATTTGATTGTTTTAGAAAAAACAAATTTCAATCTCCTTCTAAAGAACAAAATATTGAAATTGCTAACTTTAAGCATTTTTAATTTGCCTTCAAAATTCAAAATGAAAATGCTCCAACGTGGAGCATTTTGCAATTTGCCTTTAAAATTAAAAATGAAAAATGCTCCAACGTGGAGCATTTTCAATTATTAAAATATTGAAAATGAAAATGTCCCGTATTGGTTGAATTTTCGTCTTTAGAAAATTTTCTCAAAATGAAAATGTTTTTGTGTGGAGCATTTTTCAATTTTTGTAATCGTTTGACAAAATGAAAAATGCTCCAAAGAGGAGCATTTTCATTTTCAAATTTATCAAAGATATTGAAAATAGATAATCAAATTATTTTTCATTCATTGTTAACACTTTAGAAGTTTTGTTTTATGCTTTAAATATAATACACATGTGTGTGTGTGAACCCGTATATACACATTTATTACCTTACCCCGAAAAGATAGAACAACAACGCATCAGCAAAATTATTTGATGTGGCGCAGGATTATTATGCAATTGTTATTTCCTTGTTTAAAACCATGAATTTTATATTTCCCTATTTTGTTATTTACATTCAGGTTAACTAAATATTCTCTATATATTTGTTAAATCAAATAGATATTGGTATGTTGAATTCATTGATAAATATATTTATTTTACTCTCAAGTTTAGTATTTGCATCGTTGCAAAACATTTGTAAACTTCTTTTAAAAGTTAATGAACATTGAATATAAGATCTGAGCAATTTGCCTGTATGTTGATCAAAGCATAAGTATGTCTGCTCTATAAACGCATATATGTTGTGGCTATCCAAAGAGCAATAACAATGTGCCTTAAGCCCTCAACGACAAAGTAGTGTACCCGAAGCCGAGAGAGTTGACCTGAATGTAAAGTAAATAAAAAATATTGAAACAGGAAATTTTATTAACAGGAAATTTCGTAATATCATGCACTGGCTACGGGTTTGGTAATACCCTCGGTGACAACCTAGAAAAGGTGTAAAGATAAAACAACACATAGGAAAGCTGTTCTTTTCCCAGTCTCCCTATATAAGGTTGATGTCATATTCCATCTAAATATGGCTTATTTTGGAAATCATTGAATGCTCCATTTCTTAACTAGATAAAATGATATAATTTTCACTGTTTTTGGTTTTATTTACCTAGCTATTTAGATACCAATAGTGCTTTAACATTTGGCATCCATCGTCTCTGTTTACAACTAGAACAAGCTGTGGTCCACATCTCCGAATCTCAATCAAAATTACTCATGCTACATTTTGGTCCCGCGAGTTGGATGTTGAATTTTACAGCAATTTTTCTGTTTTAACTGAAATACATCATTTTGGGAAAACTAATCAGAAATGAAGCAGGCATTTGAGTCAGTGCTTGATGGAATTAGATACGACTGTCTTTAGGAGACAAGTTTTGAAGATTTAGGTGTATAATTGTTCCAGTGGTCTTTTATTTTTATAGTATGGTTTATTTGGTAAATGTATAGTCATAATAGGTTTGATGTTGTCAACACTGATATTGCTGATTACTTTGTTCATTTTGAGACAGATTTTCTATTATTTGGAATGAATGTGAGGTGGCATTTCAGTTAAAAATGAACTTCAAATGTGAAGCTAGTTTACGTTTCTCTAGATATAAGAAGATGTGGTATGAGTGCCAATGAGACAGCTCGCCTTCTAAGTCACAATTTTTAAAATAAAAACCATTATAGGTCAAAGTACGGTCTTCAACACAGAGTCTTGGTTCACACCGAACAGTAAGCTATAAAGTGTCCCCAAAATGACTAGTGTAAAACTATTCAAACGGAAAAACAAAGGTCTAATCTATATACAGAACGAGAAACACTTATGAACCACATCAACAAACGACAACAAAGAACATTAGAAGATAACAAAACCTTTAAACAGACTTATTAAGAAGGGATATAGTTACGATACTGTTGTCAGGTCATTAAAGATTGCATATTTTGGCTTTAATATTGATTCACTTAAAGGGTCTTTACATCGGAATTAAACACATTTATTTAAAACCAGTTGTTGGCATGACACGGGTTATGTTCTTCTCTTAAATATTTTATGATTGTATAATACTGAACCCTTACCGGAGTTGCCTGATATTCCTATGATGAAGACATAATCTTTCAATCAGTTTAATTGAGGTCTGGAGCTGGCATGTCAGTAACTGCTAGTAGTCTGTTGTTATTTATGTATCATTGCCATTTTGTTTATTTTCTTTAGTTACCTCTTCTGACATCGGACTCGGACTTCTCTTGAACTGAATTTTACTGTGCGTATTGTTATGCGTTTACTTTTCTACATTGGCTAGAGGTATAGGGGGAGGGTTGAGATCTCAAAAAACATGTTTAACCCCACCGCATGTTTGCGCCTGTCCCAAGTCAGGAGCCTCTGGCCTTTATTAGTCTTGTATTATTTTTAATTTTAGTTTTTTTGTGTTTAATTTGTTTAGTATGACGTCTATTATCACTGAACTAGTATATATATATTTGTTTAGGGGCAAGCTGAAGGACGCCTCCGGGTGCGGGAGTTTCTCGCTGCATTGAAGACCTATTGGTGACCTATTGGTGACCTTCTGCTGTTGTCTGTTCTATGGTTGGGTTGTTGTCTCTTTGACACATTCCCCATTTCCATTGTCAATTTTAGAAAAGGGTATTGTCTGTTTAAAAAAATAGAAGGTACAAAATTATTATGTCTGAACAACACTAAAATCTTATTCCGACATTACAGATGGAATTTTATTTCATTAACGTGAATGAGGTCGAAGTGACTCGGTGTGCGCCTTTTCCTAAATTTCTCTTTTTCTCCAGATCCCACCTTTGTTGTCCCCTTGATTTCATTACCCCAATTTTTATAATCCTATATCCAACATCCCCTTTTTGTAACCTCAACATCACCCCCTCTCTATATCCCACTTCGAGGGCTACTTGCAAGATTCATTTTGATCAAGATGAATTTTATGCCCAATATTATCAGCCTGATATGGAATAGGATTAAAGTTTCGTGATCCCTGTTAAAAAACAAAACAGTTGTGACTTTCTGTTTACATAACGAATATAAAATGGGAGCGGACGAGCTACAAAAATATAATAGTATCAACAAAGAGGCAATATCGATAAATATTTTAATCAAATTATTTAAAATTTCTCAAATTACGACAAGAGTGCTCATGCTGAAATGTCTCGCCTTCTTTACTTATCATTGATATTTTGTTGAGGGTCGGATGGGTCCTGATCCCGAAATCCCGGGCTTAAAACATGAAATCCGAGGTCCCGAATTAAAAATAAATAGCTGCGCCATGAGCGCATGATACGCCCTTCGTCTTGTGTGCAATAATAATAAATAGTTTCTGAGATACAACGTGACATATGAAAACCCACCTTTTTAACAAAAACTCAATAATAACTCTAAACCAAAATTTTGAATCATCACCAAAAGTATACAGATCTTAAGATAAATATAACTTAGAGTGTGTAAAGTCTTAAGCAATAATCATAAATTGTTTTGGAGATACAGCGTGACATGTGAAAGCCCCCTTTTTTTACAAAAAACTCAATATTTCTAAAACAAAATTTTGAATCAAAACCAAAAAGTATACAGATATTAAGATTAATATAACTAATAAGTGTGTAAAGTTTTAAGCAAGTATCATAAATCGTTTTTGAGATACGGCGCGACATGTGAAAAAAAAAAAAAAAAACACACCCTGTTTTAGTTACAAAGTCCTGTAACTCAAAAAGTTTTAATCTTATTTTCACCAAAAAGTATACAGATCGTTTGACCATCATAAGGAACAACTGTATTAAGTTTCATGAAATTTGGATGAGTCGTTCTCAAGTTACGGTGCGACATGTTTACGCCGGACAGACGGACGGACAGACGAACGGACAGACGGACGCCGGACATTTGTATACCATAATACGTCCCGTCAAAATTTTGACGGGCGTATAAAAGATAAATCCCGACATCCCGGAATTTGAAAAAGAAATCCCGGATCCCGAAAGGGTCAATCCGAAATCGAGCTTAAAACACCCGATCCCGACGTCCCGAAAAGGTCCTGCCCACCTTCTATGTTGATAGTCCTAAATATAAAGCTTTACTACAACTATCACATAAACTTAACATGGTCCAAGAAAATGACGTCAAGGTCATATAAACAAAACAAGAAATACATGTACACCTTACAATAAATCACTAAGTATAGTTGACCTATTGCTAATAGTTTCTAAGAAACAGACTTAACCGAGAAAACTAAACACTGACTAATGAACCATAAAATTAAGGTCAAGGATCTGAACCGTGGCAGGCAGAAGTGTACAGCTAACAATTCTTCCATACAGCAAATATAGTTAACCTATTGCTTATAGTTTAAGAAAATCAGACCAAAACTAAAAAACTGAACACTGAGCAATGAACAGTGAAAATGAGGTCAAGGACAAATAAAACCTGCCAGACTGACATGCACATCATTAAATATTTCCATACACCAAATAAAGATGACATATTGCATATAGTGTTAGAAAAAAAGACCAAATATCAAAAACTTAACTTTGACCACGGAACCATGAAATTTGGTCAAAGTCTGATGACACATCTATACCATTTCCTCTATTGTTCAATAAAATATCGTCATTTGATCTCGATGGATCAGCCAACGCGTTGTGACACAGTTTAGATTGGCTGATCCGACATGTCTACTGGATCAGTATTCGTATCAGAGGCTCCTCTGATTCTACCTCTATTCCTACCATCATGCCCACTAGTTCTGGTATATTTTGGTGGTATGCCTGTGTTGTTTTCGAGAATTCTACGTATTAATGACAATTAGAAGGTTTTAAATGGAACAGTATTTATATGGAACATAATGTTGACGTTATTGACGGGAGCGTAGTTAGATCACGGTATGAAAGTGGAAAGGTCGTAGACTGATCGATGTAAGAGCGTTCTATAATCGCAGAAGAAGCGTGTTAAGATCGTGTTGCAATCGGTTAAATCGTGCATGTATTTTCGTTATGAAAACGTGATTAGCGTAAGAAGAAAAATTCCACAACTGTACAACATCAAGTCAGAAATTATATAAAAAACAAAAGGGTACTTAGTTTAATAGATATAAACTAGTCACCATAGTTTCATCCTAAAATGCTGAAAGCATTTTGATTTATTATCCGAAAAACTGAAAAAGCCTCATTTTTTATGAATAAGACTGCATAACTCCAAAAATGTAAATGTTTCATAAAAGTTGGTTAAAGTGTTTTTGAGTTATTGTCCAAAAACTGGAAAAATTCCTCTTTTTCAATATAAAAATTCATAACTGAAAACGTAAAATCTGAAATTTATAAAATTGAAAGGTAGCTTAAGTCAACAGATATAAACAATTCACCAAAGTTTCATAAAATTTTGTGAAAGTGTTTATGAGTGATTGTCCGAAAACTGGAAAATCCCCCTTTTTTAAGCATAAAAATTCATGACACGGAAACGTAAAATCTGAAACTTATAAAAATCGAAAGGGAGCATACGTCAATAGATATAAACAATTCACCAAAGTTTCATTAAAGTTGATGGAAGCATTTTTGAATTATTGTCCTAAAACTGGAAAATCCCCCCTTTTTTAAGGATAAAATTTCATAACATGGAAACGAAAAATTTGAAATTTATAAAAATCGAAAGGGAGCTTACGTCAATAGATATAAACAATTCAACAAAGTTTCATAAAAGTTGGTGGAAGCGTTTTTATTAATTGTCCGAAGTGTGGTCGACGGACGGACGGACGGACAACGGTATACCATAATATTTCCGTCTTAGACGGGCGTATAAAACCAAGAAACAAGTTATAAAAAAGGCTAAACACATAGTACAGATACAAGCGTGCTCGAAGTTTGTGATAGTTAGTTCAAAGCGAATAACAACCTATAAACCATCATGTGTCTGTGCCTACAAAATCAGTCAGTACAATTGCAATGGATTTTGACAAAAAATTATTGTAATTTTATTATCGACACCTGTAACGATTATAAATCAATTATGTATCAAATATATCGACAGTTAATTTTTTGTCAATTTTTTCTGTAAGTTAGTATTCTCAGCAGAATCTCTATTAAAACTATGGCTTTATAATTCTCTTCATACCTTTTATCTATTACATCGCAACACGACGATTTGATATATACTGATATGATTAGAAAAGATGTCGCTTACACGGCAGCGAAATAACAACCCAGCTAAACACATAACCAAAAGTCTCTTGCGAAGCACTTATATTGTATTCAACAGAAGACAGGTGTCTCTATACATATATTATGTCAACTTCCGAATCGTTTGAAAAGTATGATATACCTTAAGCAACTATCAAGTTATTTTTGAAAGTCACACTGGAAGTACATTCGCTTGCACAAACTACTTATAAATAAGTTAAGTACTATAATAGAATAAAAAAGAAGAAGCTGATGTGATTATCTTGCTATGTAGCCTTAGTTCGTTTTGCATATATATTTTTTATTTACGTTTATTTATATGTTTCGGAATTTAATGTGACGTCCATTTTCGATGAACTAGTACACATTTGTGTAAAGGGTCCAACTGAAGCACGACTTCGGATTTTCTCGCTGTATTGAAGACCCACTAGTAGCCTTGGGCTGTTTTGCTTTTGGTCGGGTTGTTGTCTCTTAGTCCAATTCTCGTTCCTATTCTGGCAACAGAAAGGAAAGTTTGAGTTTTATTTATAATTCAGGGAAAGTAATTAGTATGAAACAGTTGATTTTAACCTACAGTGGTTAAAGTTCCATAACTCTTAAATATTGTCACATAAAAGGAGAGTAATGACTGCTATGCTACCAAGTATATGAACTTTCTGCCATTTACATTAAGTTAAACCTTGCACAATTATATTTCCGTAAGCGTATTACAAAATGATATGAAACAATATTCCAAAACATCGTTCCCTACAGAGAAATAATAATTATAAAAAGACCATTATATCACGGCCTACACTCGGCTAACCGAGAGATTGGTCGGTTAATCTATATTGAGTATGCGGCTATATTGGCAGTTGGTCTGTTAATCGGGTCGGTTATACGTCTGTTAAGAGTAAAACGCACAATTTAAATGTTCAACTCTGTTAAATATACAGATTTTCGGCATATTATAAGAACCAAATAAAAAAAGAAAAGTGTCTGACAAAATGATATCTATCATAGAACATTTTCCACCTGTAAAAACATTTCATAGTCTGCGCAAACTTCAGTAAAACTAAAGGCGTCGCGCAAGTATGTGGTATTTATGCTTATACGCATAGCAATTGTTTTAAGAAAAGGCGAAACAAACAATTTTAGATATCATTTAAAGGACACAAAATAGTACTTTTGTTCTAAAAATAAATTGACATTAGTAAATATTTCATAATTGTAATATAACGTGAGTAATACCACGTTTTAGTGACTATTAGGGAATAAAGCCTGTTAATGGGTTGGACAATTAAAATTGTGTCAGTTAAGAGTTATTTAGCCACGACAATAGTTTTGCTACCTTTATAATTTCCCATTAAAAAGTTAAGAATGAGATGTACTTGAGTAAAAAAAATGACAATACGGTACAACAGTATCCTTGTAGTAAGATCATTTTATTTTTGACTTTCTTTGCATTTTATTGAAAGGTGTGTAACTGCAATATAGCGTGATATGGATTGGCCGCTGGAATATGCATGAATTTATTATTAACGTTTTCAATCAGCCTTGATTTTGTGTCTGTTCAAAGAAGCACGTTCAAAATCCGACTGAAAGTGTCTGTTTTATACAACACCGGGTACATATAACGTGTTGTCGTTCTCATATTGACATGATATTTGCCACTGGACGTTAAACCCTAATTCGTCAGCATCATCCAATTGGTTCTTTTGTTCTATTACTTAATCATATATTGTTTACAAATGATTCTAAAGAAGTAAATGGAAAGGAGCGAATGCAGCTACATTTGATTATCTTAAGTTTTAATTCATTTTATTCCGTTTAGTTCCTTTCTACATAAGTGCAGAGGAGAACTGCAGTTGTGCGCTAGTAAAATTCTAGCATTTGTCACCAATTTGAGTACATCGCAATCCGTTACTGTTTCAACCACCCCTCCCCTGAAAATTTGTTTTGTTTGCACTTTACAATATTTACTGAGCTATCAGATTCAGCGGTTGACAGGAGGCCAATGTTTATCGGACTCCAGTCTCAAATAACACAAAGTGATATACAGTAAAAATTGCAAAGCATCTATATAGATATCAATGTCTATACTATTAATTTAAAAATAAGGAGATGTGGAATAAATGCCAAAATTGTTTTAACAATCATCTTGGATGGGTCTTAATAGTAAAAGGAGTGTTTCATGTCTGTATTCTTAAACAATTGTTATTTTTCTCTCTTTGTTAGTAATGCATCACTCTCTACTGTCCTTATCTTTTTCTATATTCTGCGTCTCCATCCAGATTCTCGTGTATATATACCATGAGGGTCCGGATTGGGGATGTTGTTTATATCTGTATTCTTTAAATTGTTATGTCACTTTTCTCTACATTTTATTTATTTTCTCATTATTCTTTCTCTATTCTTTATATTTTAGCATCCCAATATATTTTACTTACTGATGTTTAGTTACATTACGACGTTTATCTCTGATATACAAAAGCAGATGTGGGATGATTGCCAATGAGACAACTCTTCACGAGAGACCAAAATGACACAGAAATTAACAACTATAGGTCACCGTACGGCCTTCAACAATGAGCAAAGCCCATACCGCATAGTCAGCTATAAAAGGCCCCGAAATGACAATGTAAAACAATTCAAACGAGAAAACTAACGGACTTATTTATATATAAAACTAGAGGCTCTCAAGAGCCTGTGTCGCTCACCTGACTCTACTTTGGTTTTAGAAATCATGTAAAAATAGATAAAATCCTAATAGATACCCAAATAATGATTGAGGCCGAATTTGGTTTAATATTGGTCCAGTTATTTAATAAAATATCCTGGTGGCCATCTTGAACAGTAAATCGGCAACAAAGTAGCAACACTTGGTCAGCACCTCATAAGGAACATTCATGCCATGTTTAGTTTCATTCCATTCAGTGGTACTCTTAAAAGAAGACATTTGAAGACCGTACTTTGACCTATAATGGTTTACTTTTATAAATTTTGACTTGGATGGAGAGTTGTCTCATTGGCACTTATACCACATCTTCTTATATCTATTTGTATGTATTTCCCATAGGGTCCTATGTTAAACTGAGTCCCCCGCTGGCAGCCATCTTGCATGATGGATCGGCTGCAAAGTAACATCTCTGGTCAGCACCTCATAAGGAACATTCATGCCATGTTTGGTTCCATTCCATGCAGTGGTTTTCTAAAAGAAGACATTTGTATGTATTTCCCATAGGGTCCTATGTTAAAATAAGTCCCCCGCTGGCAGCCATCTTGGATTATGGACCGACTGCAAAGTAACAACACTTGGTCAGCACCTCATAAGGAACATTCATGCCATGTTTGGTTTCATTCCATTCCGTGGTTCTCTAAAAGAAGACATTTGTATGTATTTCCCATAAGGTCCTATGTTAAACTAAGTCCCCCGCTAGCGGCCATCTTGGATGATGGATCGGCTGCAAAGAAACAACACTTGGTAACACCTCATAAGGAACATTCATGCCAAGTTTGGTTCCATCCCATTCAGTGGTTCTCTAAAAGAAGACATTTGTATGTATTTCACATAGGGTCCTATGTTAAACTAAGTCACCCGTTGGCGGCCATCTTGGATGACTGATTGATGCAAAGTAACAACACTTGGTCAGCACCTTATAAGGAACATTCATGCCATGTTTGGTTTCAATCCATTCAGTGGTTCTCTAAAAGAAGACATTTGTATGTATTTCCCATAGGGTCCTATGTTAAACTAAGTCACCCACTGGCGGCCATCTTGGATGATGGATCGGCTGCAAAGTAACAACACTTGGTCAGCACCTCATAAGGAACATTAATGCCATGTTTGGTTTCATTCCATTCACTGGTTCTCTAAAATAAGACATTTGTATGTATTTCCCATAGGGTCCTATGTTAAGTCCCCTGCTGTCGGCCATCTTGGATGATGGACCGACTGCAAAGTAACAACACTTGGTCAGCACCTCATAAGGAACATTCATGCCATGTTTGGTTTCATTCCATTCAGTGGTTCTCTAGAAGAAGTTCAAAATGTAAAAAGTTAACGACGACGACGGACGACGACGGACGACGGACGCCAAGTGATGAGAAAAGCTCACTTGGCCCTTCGGGCCAGGTGAGCTAAAAATGAACGAAAACAAATATGTAACACATAAACAAACGACAACCACTGATTTACAGGCTTCTGACTTGGGACAGGCACATACATACATAATGTGGCGGGGTTAAACATGTTAGCGGGATCCCAACCTCCCTATCCTGGGACAGTGGTATAACAGTACAACATAAGAACGAACTATTAAAATGATGTATATACTGGTTACCAATGTAGATGACAAATTGGTGTCATTCATAACAACGAAACAGAATTCACATGATATATGCGACCATTCTTGAATGAAATTAATATTACTTTAATATTACACTTTTTGAAACCATTTTATCAATTTCCAATTTCAATTGTCTGAATTTATGTTTCATTGTTCATGTTTCCGTATATTTTAGCCACTCGTCTTGAGCCTACCCATTTGATCCGATAACTCCCCATAAAGCAATCAAATTATATTTTCATTGCCATTCATAACTCTTAACAGACCAAATAACAGACCGGGTTTTATACATCCGACCCATTAACAGACCAGGTTTTTAATAAAATTAATTAATATCACAAAATACAGATTTTCGTGTAGATTTTACACACAATGATATTAATATAGTTAACAAACATAATGCCTGTCTTTTTCGATGTTCAAAATATTGCATGCAAGTAAATTCAGCCAAGTTGTCATTTTGTGTACATTTTGTGTGTGTAAAAGTGTATAAATTTATTGATGAGTAACCCACCTTTTCATTTTATTGATTGTTTATCGAAGCTAGAAAAAATAATTACACCACTGGATTCAGTACATTGAAATGTTTTGTCAGACATGAATAATTTTATAATAAAAATATATTTAAAAGTTATACAATGAAACATACTGAACTTGCAAGTATTTTCTCGATAACACCTGATTAACAGACTTTAGCAAACCCAATTCACAGACCAACTGCCGATATACCCGCATACTCAATATAGATTAACCGACCAATCTCTCGGTTAGCCGAGTGACGGCCGTGTATATACGTTTGTTACAAATAATTAAGAGCTGGATTGATTGATTGTTGGTTGCTAAACAAATACTAGGTAGTGGAAGCGAAATAAACTAATTATAACTTTTAGTTTGTTATCATCATTATTATAGGAAAACCAAAAATCGAAACTATAAAAGAAACGGGAAAAAACACGGTCAAGATTTTAATAAAACGATGAAAAATAAGTTATGACTGACAGCAAATTGAATAAGAACCACAACTGTAATACATTCATACAAATTAATAGCTTGGGATACTAGTAGACAGGTACAGAAAAGAAAGTTACTGTTTTAGAATGTTTGTAGGGTTCAAGTCCCTGTCATGCCATTTGGGAGTAGTAAAGAACGATACCAAGATAATGATATATAAGAAGAAAGCGACATGACTCACTAGAAGACGACTTTTACACACACACACACACACACACGAAACTTGTACAATGACAAAAGATTTATCTATTTTAAAATATCAACTTTTATTTACCTTTCTTTTGACTAGCAAACAAAAATTAAGGCTATTCAAAAGAAATGTTTTATGTCCCGAATAAAACGCAAAATCCATGACCGATCATGGTAACAGTCACGAAAGCAGAAGGAAAGTAGGATGAAAACTTCAATCAAATAGTTTGGGGTGGGAGAGGGGAGGGGTGTAAAATTGCTGCGAGTTTTGTTTATCCAAAATCGATTTTACATATATCTATATTTTACAATCATTTTTCCCAAATTAAGTTAAGAAAAACGGGGGTGTCAGTGAAAAACTATGTGAATTAAGTTTTTATCCTACATTGAACTTTTGATGTCGTCCCTTACTTCTTGGCTTTGTGAAAGCGTCGGCGATGTGCATAATACGCTGTCATCATTGCAGAAGTTGAAACACTATGTATTTCCGTTGGTGACCTACATGTAGATGAATGTCCTAATAAAACTATAAAGGTAGCATTC
Organism: Mytilus coruscus; assembly: GCA_017311375.1. Lineage (NCBI taxonomy): Eukaryota > Metazoa > Mollusca > Bivalvia > Mytilida > Mytilidae > Mytilus > Mytilus coruscus. The sequence continues at coordinate 33,776,178 of CM029607.1, forward strand.
ATATTTCAATTTAAAAGGAATCATTGAGGAAGTAAAATAAAACAAATCAATAAATCTGAAATCAGGGGCTTCAGTAGAGGATAGATTATGTAAATTATGCAGCACTGAAGTTGAAGATGAAATGCATTTTCTTCTTCAGTGTCCAGTTTTAGAAAATAAAAGATCTGAATATATAAATAACTTTAAAGCCCCAAATAAATCATTATTAATATGGTTAATGTCATCTGAGGATAATGTTATAATTTAAAAGTAAGTTTATTATTGTGTACTTTATTCAAAGAGAGAAATTTAATTCTAGATACAGTTTAGTCACCGGTAGTTTGTCCATCTACTAGTATATTATATTGTAAAACAATATATATCATGTATATTATTCCTGTAGAAATTATTCTGGTTTAAAAGACTTGATTTTGTTTAATTTTTAAATAATCAATGTAATCAATATGTAATCACTTGTATGAAATTGAACTTAATTGTACTGCTCAAATTATTGGGCGTCATAATTAGCAATAAAAAAACTTTGTATTGTATTGTATTGTATTGTATTGTATTGGTTTACATGTTACATCTTAAAAATATTGTGTGATTTGGAGAGTGTTATGAACGCCGGGGTTTCATCACTTAACCATAAGAGAAGAAGGAACAAGAGGTTTGAATCATCACAAACTTAAGTCAAACCCAGCATATAATTGTGAAATGAATTATTTCCTATACCTGCTCATATGTGGATCCAGGGGGCGTCTTTGTGGGGAAAATTTGGTTGATTATATAGGGAATCACTGAAGCATGACTGGAGCGGCCCCTTAGGTCAGTCAGTGCCCCCTTATGAAAAGTTCTAGATCCGATGCTTTACCAACTCTAGCCTCAGACACGTTGATTCCTTTGCTTGATAAATGGCCTGTCATCATTTTCAGATCGTATGTGGGTCCAACCTGAAAATAACACACACTATGCGCACATCATATTTTAAATGTAACTACTAGTATATGTTCCATGTACATGATGTATATGGTTCGGAATACGTTTGTGTCGATCTGTTTTTTTTTTTTTTTACTTTTTTTATTTCAAAAGAAGATTGTCACTGACTGAGACCCATTTTTGTGTCGACATGTCGTCCTATAATACTCGTTTTGCTTTCCCATATTAAAGATGTAAAATCATATTGAATAAAAGGTAATAGAATGTACATAAAACAGAGCTTCATGGGAACTGTTTTGTGTTTGTTGAAATACTATTCACATAATGATATATTCTTTGCTACATTTTTTTGTCGGTAAAACAAAAATAAAAGTTATTCATCCTTCGAAATATACATTTACCACACATACATGCATGCAAGTTACTTTCATATTTTCTTTTATAAGATGATGCTTATTTGATATTCTGCGACAGAGAATTGTGAATATTATAAGCTTGGGAAAAACAAGTTTGCATTAAACAGATTCAAAATAAGGAAATGCTGTACAATGCAGAAAATACAAATTTTATAACAAATACTAGCGCAGTGATCAGAATAATATAACATCTACACCCATCCCTCCCCACTCCACTCCACCCGCGAACCCTCCTCCTTGAACATATACAGCAACTGACATGGACAATATCTTATATTCTAATATTTTCCTTCTTTTCTAACATGTTTTACACATTCAGCCACGATATGGTTTAATGCTCATTCGTCTACTCCGCATCGCCTAGTAATTCCATTTTCAGAACAAAACGGCTTATTGTTCGCGCTGATACATGCTTGATTCCTAAAGAAGTCAAGTGTTGAGAAATGTCTTGGTGTGTTCTTCCGTCAAGTATCATTTGTTGAATCAAACATCGCTGGTCTAAAAGTTCTTCCATTCTTACAACATGTACATGTATGTATACAAGTGACTTCTTCACTTCGAGAGAACTAAATTAAAGATTTCAACCCCGACAATTCAAAGAAAGAAAAGACAAAGATAAACAAAAGTCAGATAGATAGACAGATAGATAGAAACAATGAATGACAGATTGATAAATCGAAAGATAGATATAAACATGTAGCTACAAAGACAGCTAGATATATAGATAAAAAGAAAGAATGATTTTTGTGGTCATTATCGTACTTGTCAGTGTACCATTCTTGTTCGGAATTTGATGATACCACACATAGTTCACACACACACACACACCTTAAAAGATCTTCAAGATATTGCGCTTAAAACAAGAAAAAGAAAACGGAAATAGTAAAACATTTAATAAAAGTGTCAACAATTTAAACATTTAAAACGCCTATATTGAAACAAATTACATTTCGTTCTCATAATTAGACATTTAAATAATGAAAATTTTTCAATTTGAATATTGCACAGCAAAATGAAAAATGAAAATTGGAGCATTTTCATTTTTCAATATCAAACGTCAAATTGAAAAATACTCCACGTTGGAGCATTTTTCATTTTCAATATTTGAAGTCAAATTGAAAATGCTCCACACTAGAGCATTTTTCATTTTCAATATTGTAAGTTGAATTGAAAAATGCTCCACGTTAGAGCATTTTCATTTTTCAATATTGTAAGTGAAATTGAAAATGCTAAAGGTCAGCATTTTCAATACTTGCTTTTAAGAATGAGATTGAAATATGTTTTATTTTCTAAAACAAGCAAATACAAATGTTTTAATATATTTAAACTTTTGACAAAATAAAATCATTTTAACACAAACTTATTGATATTTGTTTCAATATCTTCGTGAAATCAAAATATAATTTCATGAAAATAACAATTTTCAAATCTCATAGAAAATGGTTTTCGAAAGTGACTTCAATAGATTTTTGTTACATTTTTCAAACCAACTACCTTTAAAAGTTGCAGAGCAATTTGCAAAATCTATTTTTCATCTTAAAATGAAAAATGGTTGGCGTGAATGTACACGGACGCAGATCTTTGCTTGAATTGGTCTACAACATCTTTATATTCCTGATCATGTAGTTGTAACACAACTGTTGTTATCATTTCATTTGCATCCATGGCTGTCCAGTTTGACGGAACATTCTCAGAACTATTTATAGAAACAAAATTTTAAAACCTTTCAGTTATTCCTTGAAAAATATTCTAGAAGCGCACACGAGGTGAATTAGCCAAATTGCAATTAAATCTCTTTTCTCTTGCAATGGGATTATTGATTAACTTTTGTATACATATAAGCTCGACAAGGGGTTTATTGAATTTTGAATTATTTGCCTCTTTATTCATCATAGGCTTGATAAAATACCATTGTAGTACAACCCGAAACTGGCTCAACTGTGTGTGTGTGTGTGTGTGTGTGTGTGTGTGGTCAGCAAATTTACAAACAAATCTAATATTACATCATGATTCGAAATGAAAGTATGAAGATTCTTTCTCTTTAGATTGTATGCAGGTTTTATACCTTCGGCACCTTTTGAAAGAATCATGCCATAAATATCATCCCTTTAGTCATTTAAGCTACTGTCTTTGAATGACCTCAATATTAATTGAAAAATTATCAAATTATGTTACTGAATTTATAATTTCATAGATGAATCAAGTATAATTATTTCTGCTGGGATTTAAGGAGTACGTAGTTACTTTTATATCAGTATTTGTCTTGTTCAGACTCAACTTGAGTTTGATTTACATTTGACGCCTTCACAAGAGTTAGAGGATGCTTGAACAGGAAGAAACAATAGGTGGAATTAAAGCCGTGTTCAAAATGGCACAAAACACCCAGGATTTATTTCATGATCATAACTATTTTCAAGGTCATGGATATTTTAAACTGTCTTCTGTGGCATAGGTCGCTGTTTCTGCACCAAATGTATTAAGATATAAATTACTATACCTCATTTCTATATAGAATGAAAATTACACTTCAAATTGTTGCATCCGGTCCGATGTTATGAACTTACCTTCATTAGGAACTATCAAGACCAAACATTTGAAAGCCAAGATGGTATAAGTACTTAAACGTAAACGAATCTTGTATACAGAAATGCAGAAGAAAAAGAACGCCCTGGCAAAAGACAACAATGTTAAAAACAATTAAGAAGATGGGACTGTGGTTACGATAATTTAGAATATCCATCTGTAAAATACATGTTTCATAACTCGCATTTGCGTCCGTAAAGAGAGGCGAAAGATACCAAAGGGACATTCAAAGGGTACATTTTTCGAAGTAATGACTTGAACTTAAACACCTTATGGTTTATATGTATCCCCTTATATCAAATGTAAATGGAAATATGTTCATCCTCGATGTCTTTTTGACCATAACTTTTAGAGACAATTGCAGCTCAACTCATGATTCTTCCTTAAAGCAGAGAAACACATATAACAAGCAATTATTTATTGCTGCTGTATTCATCACTTTTATAATACACAGTAAAGTTCAAAACTGCCAAATGCAAGGAAATAATTCAATATAAATCTTAAAGATTATGAGGAAAAGAGTATGGAAAAGCTATATGAGGTAAATTTAAGTCCAGAGTTGCAATGTCTGTAAAAGAATTCTTTATGGCCAAAGCAGCATTTGAAATATTACGGAAAGGAAAAGATATGAGAATGCAGACTTTTCGGCCTTATAAAAATCAAAAGGGTTATATAACCACCAAATAACACATTAGATGTGAATAAGTCATTAGACTGTTAGACATTAGTATTGATATTTTTGAATGTTGTGCTCGGGATTCAAACTTGTTGCATTTAGTGGAAACCTGCAAAACTGCAGAAATTGATTCGTTTTGAGATCTTATCATTAGTATTTAGTTATGGTGCAATTCTTTACCAAAACAATTTTGGCTAAAGACCCTTTTTAACAAAGATGTTCATATATGTAAAATATAATTTTGGATACGACTTTGGTCATAACTATTTTGTTCAAAAATAATCATATCTTTAATGATAATTATAGGTCAAATTAGCCAATTTTGATAGGTTAATGACATCAGAGGGACATTTACAGAAACGTATATGCATTAACGTATCTAGAGTAAATCAATAACTAATGATCATTTATAAATGTAATTAACATTTTACTTTAAATAATTTCAGGGCCAAATAATCGCTCCTCCTTTCACCATAATATCTTAGACATGTCACTTTTTTTAAAGAACTAGAGTACAAGTAATGCTGGATCATTAAAACAAATTACGCAGCTATTACCAGGTTTTTACTGTTGTATCTATGTTTTCCTTGCTTTGATCAGGTAATTGCAATGTTTTTAGCGACAGAGTGATAGTATGTGTTTTGTATTATACAAACCTGAAAACAAATCAGGCATCGATTGATACATTTTGACTTTGCCAGTCTTGTCCCTAATATTTTCGCTTACTGGGAATTTCGAAGTTTCCTTGTTAGTTTTAATGTATGAAACTCATTCATATCTGCATATCCCGAAAGTTCACGTGCTCTATCTTTCATATTAATGTATTCATCAGCATAACTACTGGGAATAGTTTGCAAAAAGCCGAATGTATCGCCTCCACTTCTGCCTGATCCGTATGAACAAAATGTATTTCTTTAATACTTGATCGCATGCCAGCTTCTTTGCTATATTTCATAACGCTTTCTGGGTATGTCTTAACTATATCTGTATTCCAAACTGTATTAAATCCTACAATTAAAAAAAAAAAAAAAACAACAAAAACAAAAAACTAAAACTAAACTCGTGCACAGCCTGAAATTTCTGTGAAAGTTCAAAAGCCGTCAAATTTAACTTTAAATGTCTTCTGATGCTCTGAAATCAAAACAACGTGAATAATAGATAATTAAGGAGAACAAATTCAAGCCAACGTAAGAATTATTTTTACATAATGATATGACACAATCAATTCATAAAATTATACTAAAACAAATGAAATGATATAAAACAAATTCTGTATATTAAACAAGGTATGGTAATTCAAAGTACATTTACTTTATTGTATCTGACTAATAATATAATACATGCATCTTTTATTTATACAGTCCTTTTGTTTACATATCCTGTGAAAGCAATACGCATTTGAAAGTTCCATGTCGAAACTTTAGAACAGTTTAGTGAAATTTTCTTAACGAATTTTTATTCTTTAAACTAAGCGGATTTTTAAAAATATTTTGTAAACAGATCTACTGGGTTTAAAGATTATTAAATTTGACATTATAAACTGAATATTGGTTTTGCACATCACTGTAAAGGCCGAACGACGACGTATAGTTGCTAACATCTACGCCATTTGGTTTCATTAACAATCGTACTACATTTCCTTACGTTATATAACCTTATTTTGGTTATTTTCAGGACAAAATGTCATTCGTATTGATCTTACCGATTACATTAGAGGTTTTAATTGGTGAAGACAAGTGGTTACCCTTTTTTGTATTAACTCACCTAATGTGATAATGGGCGGAAGAGCTATTGAAGTCATATTATCCATGTTGGCTTGTGACAAACAAATCCTTATTGCTGCCGAAATATTTTCTGTAATTGCATCAATTGTCAAATATTCATTCCATGCAGGTGCCTTTACGTGAAGTATTTTCTTGTAGTGGGTCAAATTTCCAGCTGTGGTAATGCATACACACTTTTCACGTAATACTCCATGCTTTTCAATGTATTGTGAGCATTCTTTTTCATTTCTTTTCCAGCTCCCAAGACAATATTCGTTAAACCAACGATTTCCTTCATTTTACTACTGGACGGATTTACTATGCAATCTACATTACTTAGATAACATATATCTGCCTTATAGACAAATATTTTAATTCCTTCATTTGTAATTTTGTTATCGAGTCTTCTTTTGGTCTGTGGAGAATTGGTGACCTCACTTGAATCAACTGAGAAGTTTTTATCATTTTTCGCTGATACATACTGTGCCAGCCGTCGGGAAATTGTGTGATGAATAAGTCATGTTTTGTCTTCTATCCAACGAGTCAGGACGTACATCTTCCATTGCATTCATTAGATGCTGTAGATATTGTATATCACCTTGAAAAAAAAAAAAACAATGCTCATACGCTAGTAAAAAGTGTGATAAAATGACAAATAATGTTAAGGTGACGTCAAATGATGTGCAGTAGACACGAAAAGTAACACGTGTTTACTTTTAGGTTTACTTCTTCTTTAAGATGAACACTGTTGTCTATTTTGTTAAAACTGAAAGGACCTATACACTTTGTACTAAACGCGCGTTAACGCAGCTTGCTTTTGGGTCTTCGATGAATTGATTTAAATCTTCACATTATGAACAACATTAAAATGGTCAGAATTCCTTTTTGTTCACAGATGAAGCGATTATGTGCATGTATAGGTAGACATGTCGTTGATAAGTACTATGTCGGAAACGTAACAAAATTGATTTTGATTGAAACAAAAACATGGGCTTTTATTTGATTGAATTGTTTTAATGTTTAAAAGACTGCTGTGTAAGTTCAGCAATATCTATGTTATAGTCCGAGGTAAGCTGGCTGAAGACAAATAAAAATTTAAAATGATATTACGTAAGAATAGTTAAAATGTAGCAAAGTATGTTTGTTATAATACCTTGTATATGTTTGTGTAAAATGTCTTTTCAACCTATTTCATCCCGCCATTTACAGTTTTTGCACAAATTTAAGCCTTTTAGGCACACAGGGATTAAAATTTTGTTTGCATTAATCAAGGTTACTTGAAATTCTTCTGTCATTCAAAGTTGCAAAATGTGTGCAGCGGCGTAAATTTCATGACATTTTACAAGAGCTGTCTTTGTGCCAGCGATCAGAATTACACAATATCTTAGCAAAAGGAACAGACAGTTGTTATCTGAGAGTGTCAATAGTCCTTCTTTTAAAAAAAAAAACCGTATACTACTACTTAAGTGTACAATTGCTAGTTTTTGTCGGCATCTAAAGGTGCCTATATTTCCTTTATGGAATATCATGTACCTGCATTACAATTCAATTATTTTGGTACCTTTAGTATGAATGGCTTGTAAGCTATATGATTCTTCGTTTCCTTATATTTTCTATCAAAATTATATACTGGCATTATAATTCAGAACTTTTGGTATCTAATGATGGATTGTTTTGAATAAAATATGAACAATAATAGTGCACATTTGCTTGATATTTGACGGCATCTTTTAAAAGTGTCAATATTTCCTTTGTTCTTTGAATAACATGTTCTGTGATGATAATTTAGTAATTTTGGTTCCACTGGGAGATTTTATTTCATATGAAATTGTGTGCAATATAAAATAATAAAGATATTTTGAATGATTGTAAATGGGACAGCTGTCCTCCAAAAATACCTAAACACCAAGGTTATATGTGAACTTGTTTTGATATTAGTTACGTAAAGCCCTATTTTGGAATACAATTTTGCAGTTTTATTTGTGGATTTGTTTTAAATACAGCATACGTTTGTTAAGCGATAACTTATTTTGAGCTATGAAAATAAAAGAAAATAATTTTAATCATATGACAACTAAATGGTAAAACATGTTAAATTAACGAAGATCTTAAAATTCAGTTTGATTACATCTGATTTAATTTCAATGCTTATTGAATATTTTGTGATTATTTAGAGATTATTTTGTTCATACAAATTCACAATTGTTGTGGTCTACATGGATGAACAGGTTAAAGAAATAAACTCAACATACGTTTACTCGATATATATATATATATATATATATATTTATATAAATAAGGAGATGTGGTATGATTGCCAATGAGACAACTTCCACCAAATTTCAAATGAAGGGATGTAAACAATGCCTACAACTTGTAGATCGATCAATAACAAGAAATGATTTTAACAGGATGCTGTTACGAAGTCTCCAAAACAAAGTTCCCATAATTAAAATCATTCTCAAGGTCGCCGGACATTATGCAAAGTCCAGTACAAATTGGTTTGGTCCAGTAAAGTAATATGCATAAGTGTCCCTTGGGAACTGACCCTATATATCGTTCAAATCTTCGTGACATGACGAACATGAATATACAGTATATGGTTTAGGGTGGTGATCTTGATCATATAAAGATATTTAAACATATTCAAATGATAGGGTGGGGATGACCTCTTTGGTCTTACACTGTATACCATTCAAATCATCTTGGCATGACAAACCAGAATATATATGGCTTGGGGATGGGGATCTCCATCACTTACAAGATATTAGAACTTTCTCAAATGGCAGGGGTGGGGTGATCCCTTGGGAATGACTCTATATATCATTAAAATCTTCTTGACATGACGAATAGGAATATATATATATATTGTTTAGAGGTGGGGATCAACAAGATGTTAGATCATTGGGGTGGGATGACCCTTGGTACTCACCCTATTTTTATTCAAATCATCCTGACATGACAAACATCAATATATATGGTTTAGGGTAGGGATTTCGACCATTTACAAGATATTTTAACATATTCAAATGACAGGGGATGGGGACGACCCTTTGTGTCTTACTCTGTATATCATTCAAATCATCTTGGCATGACAAACCAGAATATATATGGCTTAGGGTGGGCTCCCAATCATTTACAAGATATATGAACTTTGGGGTGGGGAGAACCCATGGGGACTGACCCTATATATCATTCGAATCTTTGTGACATGATAAACAGGAATATATATGATTTAGGGTGGGGATCTCGACCATTTACGAGATATCAGAACTTTTCAAATGGCAGTAGATGGGGTGACCCTGGGGACTAACCATTTATTTCATTTGATGTGCTTTATCATGTAGAACATTTTCAATTATAAAGATTGTGTCTATAACTAACTGTTTTCAAATTATAATCATTGAAAATGAAAATAATAAAATCCCATAGGGTTCTATATTAAACCTCTTCTTTCTTTTGGCCCTCAAAGTACCCTTTTTAGACCCCAATGCGAAAACAAATCCCTTATTGCACCACTTGACATGTTAGTTTAACATATTGTGGAACCTCAGGAAAATCTGACTAGCAATTTTGGAGAACGGGTGCGGACAAGTTCATTTAAAAAGCGGCAGAAGAAGAAGAAAAGAAGAAGAAGAAGAACTGATCAGAAACAATAAGACTCTAATCTTTGTTTAGGAGACTTAATAAAGAAATATTTCAAGCCCCATGAAATATATCTATTCTAATAGGACAAAGACGACAGTTCTATAAGATAAAAGGGCTAGGTGAGGCAAATATTTGCCGTTTCTTGTAGTTAGTATAAAATAAGGAGATGTGGTATGATTGCCAATGATACAACTCTCCATCAAAGTTCAAAAGAAGTTGATGTAAGCAATAATAAGCAGTCTTACGGCCTTCAACAATGAGAAAAATCCTTACCGTATGGTTGGCTATAAAAGTCCCCGACATGAAAAATATGAAACAATTACAATTGGGAAAAATAACGACCTAATTTATGAATATTATATGTTCTACCTGTTAAATACAGTATGGGAATAACACATCAATTTCCCATGTCAAAGGGAGATATATAGATTTGTTTAGTCATCTATGAATTTTCTAAGGTAAAAGGAAAATCAAATAAAGTAAAATAAAATAAAGTAAGATATTTCAGATAAGATAAGTCACGTCAGTCAATTTTACTAAATCATATTTTTGGGAAAGAAAACGTTAGTTCTAAATTCAGTATTGTTTTGATAGGAAGTAACTTTTATGCCACAATAAACTCAAAACAGCTAAAATCATCAATAAGCATTTAAAAAATTTCGAAATAAAGTTTTTTTTTTTTTTTTTTTCAGAGAGGTTAATTCATTTTGAATCTATTTAAATTATACAGTATGCCTATACTTTACGTTAGGTATTATCAAAAGTATTTGATAACCGAAAGAAATAGATGAACTCGAATTACCACATACAGACTGCATTTCAATCTCCTAAAATCTACCAAATGATTGTTTTTGAATTTTAAATTTTATGTTATACCTTTAGGATATTTGCTGCCATGTTTAAATCTTGCTTTCAGCTGGGCTACTCTGTCAGTTCGAATTCCTAAACAAAACATATTTTCTCCATTAATGCCACAATAACCTCTACAACTTCTTTTGCAATTGTGTTTTGCATGATTAAAAACAATTTCAAAAATTTCAAGTACTAATTAATAAATCAGACAAATAATGTTAAATCACAAAAAATGTGAGAAAAATAAGGTGGAACTTTCTGATCTCAACTGCTGTATTCTGAGTATGTAACAAATCAATATTTTTGGAACCTTGAAGTTGAACATCAAAAAGTATTACAATTATATCAATAACACATCAGATGTTCATAAGACAGTCGTCTTTCAGATTTTTGTTCTTTATATTTGTGAATGACTTGCATCTTTTATTTGGGGCTTCAAACTCATCGCATTTAATGCAACTAGTTCGCTGTATATGCAATTACTCTGTAATACAATATTCCTTATCTTTGTTTTCAGTTATAGATGGAACAGGAAATTGCTTTCATATTTCAATTATTTGTAAACGATTAATCTGATGGAGTCAGTATGCATGACCAAGTATACAAGAATAAAACTTCAGAAAATTTGGAAAAAATACTCAATATTATATTTTACCTGGTCCGTTTTTCCATTCCTATTAAATGCTTCTTCTATCTGTTTAAAAGTGTCTTGTATCAACTCATCGGTTGGTCCAATAACTTGCACAGTGCATGTTGCAAAATCAGGGCAAGCCACAAAAGAATCATAAAACATTTTACCCGCTGAAGCTGAAAGTAAACCATACATATCACCTGAGGTTCTTACGTGTTCACTTTTATTTATTAAAAACTAAAAATAATACAAGTTAAAACAAGTAGAATAAGGCAAATAATGTTATTGATATAGAAATTTTATGACTGCTCAATACAATAAGCTACACACAGATATTTTGAAGATTAAAACTCGGTATATTCTTTTATTACTATATAATATCATTGAAATTGTTACCGTTTTGCTGTCATTCTTATAAGTTCGTAGTTAAAAACATTTTTAGGAGGTTGACATTTCGGCTCCAAAAATAAAATAATGTTATGATATGAAACCTGACAAAAGTAACGTCTGTGTTAAGTTAATTGAAACAAAATATTTAAGCTCCATGTGATTTGTAAAAGATCAAATATAGCAAATCGGCAAAAATGATATAAAGAAATATATATCAATGCACAATTTTGTTTGCAATTAATTATTGCAAGCTACAGAAAATTGAAGGGACATTGTTAAGGTTTGTTAATAAGTGTTGCTAAATGCATTTTATTTTAAAGAATAGAAATTATGATCTTAAATCAGAAGGCCATTCAAGTTTTCTTTCACCATCCTGTTGTTCAATTATATGTCGATTCAAAATGCAGTTTTATAAATAACTTATACTTATAAATTCAAATGTAGTTAATTTCGATCTTATATATAAATGCAAAAGAGAATACAGGTTTAACCTGGTTTACAGCTAGCAAAACCTCCAACTTGTATGACAGCTGACTTCAGTTCCGTTATAAACAATATTGTGACCAACCTAAACATACATTATTGGTTAACTAACAACAATCGGATCCAGCAACCAAAATGTAAACATACAGCATGGATAAATAACATACTGAATTACAGAATTAAAGAAAACCAACCAAACAAAATCGTCAAGAACTGCATATAAATAAATCAAAACGACAACAACATCTTTCTGCAATTGATAGTAAAATATAATATAGTATAGCAAAATATATTTGACATACACACGCTCTTCTGATCAAGTACAAACATAAAAATTAAATACGATGGTACACAACCTTATAGATAATCAAAAGAAAAACTTCAAAGTAAATAAAACGATGCATTATATTAGCACATATTACCTAAGACCCTCCTGTATTATTTGTTAAGTTAACAGTGGGTATCAATAAATTAGGTTTTGTTACCTTCCGATGAATTTTTGAGGAAAAGGACGACACGTGTTTTACAAAACCCTGGCTCATGAAATTTTGTTCAGACAGCAATGAAGTTTTGCAGCTGCAAGCCCTGAAAATCGTTGAATTGAGAAATATGTACTATATACACAGGCGAAGTTGGTATATTGCTGCTAGGCTGAGGACAATTTATAATTTCAAAATTAAAATCGAATCGTTTGTCATAGAATTTGGTACTAGAATGACCGCTGGAGTCAAATTTGAGGTTAATGTCTAAAACGAGTCAGCTGACGCTTTGTTTGTGTGTTGTTTTTTTATGTATAGTTCCTGAGGATATATTAATGAAACTCAATCAAAAATTTTGATTGTTAGTTGAGAGAATATTATCGATATATCTGTATGCAAAATTAAATGATCTAGCGTCTTGTTTTTACATTGTAAGTGTCGGAAAGAACCCCAACTTATGTGAAAATAAGGACATGTCGACAGTCGAGAGCAGAGATGGTTTGATAGCACTAGTAAATGAAGTTTAGTTTAAACGGTATTTTTATCTAACCAACACCTGAACAGTCTAAACCAAAAAATGTTAAGTCTTGTTAACAGGGTAAGAGTTTTCCAGATGTTTTATTAATGTAAATGCAGTAGGGTTCAAACATATAGCTTGTAGTCAATCCAGTCCTTTTCAGTAGCGTGTAAGACATTTCAGTATGTTGTTGTTTTGTACAGGTTAAACAACATCTCATAAAACGTCTGAACATAAACTGATCATATCTTAATTAACTACAAGCGAACTGTCTTAGCAGTACTGAATTTAACAGTGGATAGGCCTGGAAATTGACTAAAGACTGACCAGAACTTTATAATTTATTATTTGATCTTTTAAGAGCTGTTCATATCAAAATGACCGTTTTATATCAAAATGACCGTTTTATATCAAAATATTTTTTTAGTGAAGACGGCAGTGTCTTATTTACTAAATATAAAATAGGGTAAATCTTTTCTTTTGTTTTCTTTATTTCTCTAAATCCTTTAAGGAATTTTGGGAAATACAGTATAAAACAATCTGCAATTAATTAACTATATATATCATATTATCTCACCTGTTTTCTTTCTGTTATGTTCTTATGCTTCAAATACCTATCACACAGAATATGAAATAAAATGATGAAAACTGCCTAACATATACAAAATGATCAAGTGCAATCTATTTTATTCTCATTGCTTATTAATACATTTCTATAAAGATGTTGAAACAATGCAAGATAGGGACTGCTTGTTGCAAGTATGATCAGAAATGATAATCATTCGACACAAACAAGTTCCGAAAGAAAATGTATTTCGTAACCGCTTACAAAAATAAGTCTCAGGCGAAGCTTATGTTGTATGCTTACATTGCAAAACTGTTATAGAAATCGTCATTTTCTTTTAATCAATCCTCGAATTCATCACGTAAAATGAAACCTAAACTATAGAATATTGTAAGAAAAAAATTGTATTAAGGATGGCTACGAAAATATGATCGCTAACTGTATCAGACATGTTTTGTAATTTTTATTCCATAATATGGTCTGGGCTATATGGTGCTCCTCTCGGCAGATCTAAAGTATTCCCAGTTGATGAAAAGAAAAGCACCTACCAGATGTATTAAACCACGATTGAATGTTCTGGTTGACCTGATAAAGTAATGCTTGAATCTGCATTATGACCTTTACCTTTACAAACTATATACACGAAATGTCCAGTGGAAGGCTACGAACCACCACAAAATAACTGCAAATTTTCTCCGATAAACTGGAAATCGATGTTTAGTGGCATTGTATACTTCCGGAGAGAAACGATTTCAAGTATAAGGAACCTTAGGGATAAACAGAAATTCGAAATGCTAGATTAATGTTTAATAGTTGTGCTAAAATTTTTCAGTCATAGTGACAAGTGAAGCAAGACTGCATTATGAAAATATTAAAAACTATTTAATAACTCATTGATATTGAAATGTGAAATACTTGTATGCTGCCTTACATCATATACTTGTGAACTGCATTCATAGTATGATTTGTTTGTAGAATAAAACCATCGCTTAAGGCTTTTAATATACACGAGGCTTTGATGTAAATATTCAGACTCGTATATAGAGGCATGCCTGTATGCACGATGGTGTCACTAGTGCATTATGATCTGCTTATTAGTTCAGATCACCTGAGATCACCCTCACTTTTGGTAGAGTTTATGTTGCTTAATTTTTAACAATGAAGTGTCAGTTTCTCTCGAATTATGAGTTTTAAATGTAGTTTTATCGTCCACCTTTTTCATATTGCTTGGGTTTGTTATGTTCTGCAAAATACCGAAAGTCTTGTGGTTATCGGGAAATGAAGAATGGTAACCAAATATACAACAGTACCAACAATTCTCATCTTGCAACAATCTTCGTAGACCCAAGGAAGACTCTATAATTTGTATACAGGAACTGCGATAAAATATGGTAGCAATGAAAAAACAGAGGGATAAATATTAAATCTAGTTCTTTCTACAGCTCGGTGAGAGCAATTTATTTTCAATTTTCGTCATTATATATCATCTACTATTCATAATGTCTCTATTAACGACATTTTGTCATTTATACATAAGCAATGGGGTTATTTATTATATCCGCACGAAGTTATATTCACTACCCTTTCAACACTTCATTTTCCGAACAATTTACCCCGGTTACAAATCCAATTCAAACAAATACAAATTAACAGCTATTATCTCGGATATTGGCCGTCACAAACTTTTCATGCGTTTGAAAAATTGACCTGAGAAACGATCCTTTCTAAATTTTTTTTCTAACAAAAGACCCGGTGCCATCAATTTAGTCAGTACCCTTAAACGAAATCAGTTCAATCGAAAATATGTCCCTACTGAACCAACCAGTTAGTTCTTGTCACCTCTTATACAAGATGGACGTTATACATTTGTTTTGTTTACTGCTGTTTGGCTTATAAGTTTGAATATCTTTTGTTTTATGCCACTCGTATTTACCATGTTTACCTATACCACATATTTTGTGACTTTAATTGTGTTGCAGTATCTCAATATTGACGACTTCTAGTCTAAACCTCCTGATAGCACATATCCCTTTTATACATTTTGTGGTTTGTTGCGTTATAACAAATGCCCAGTAAAATGCATCCAACACTTCTCTGTGAAATGTGTTAACCAGAGGGCCGAAATACCTTGAACCTAAACCTCCATTGGAAAAGACTTTACATACTTATAGATTCAGCCGAATATTATGCCAGCAATGAACTAAACTGGAAAAACAAATCGGAGATATTCTTTCCGAATGGGCTATACAAATAAGAATTAAAAAGCTAGATGGTTCTGTTAACATTTACACCACAACTCTCTTTAAACACCCACGTGTAGCTAAACACCTATTCTACCTCAAAAATAAATTTGTAATTGTCCCGGCAGATAAAGCCCTAACAACATCGTTTTGTTTGTAAATCGTGTAATATAAACTGCTTGGTAAAAGCATAAGGCATTGACAATTCACTATAAAAGAGGAAATCATGAACAAGCAATAGTATGTTCGATGTTCCCATGAAATTTAACCAAAGATTAAGAAATAAATCTCATTTAAAGTACTGATTATCAAAATTACATACATGTACATATCCTTACAAATAATTTTATATGACAGGGTCTGTTGAGTGCTCAATGAAACTCTTCAAAATTACCAATATACATTTTATCAGCAATAAAAATCGGACTTCAGAGTTACGTGAGATTATCTGTGCTAGGGCAGTGTTAATCAGATCGTAATGCTATCAAAAGATTTGTAAATCCTTTCCCATTTTAATAGTCTAAAACATTTGATTTATATACCCTGTTCATTAGTACTCTTCATTCTACACTTAAGTCAAACTTTGTTTATAAAACATTGGCCAACGACTTGTTCCTTTATGCGAGACAGAGTCTCAAGTAGTACACAAATAAGCTAGAATTATGCTTTAATGTCATTGTCCGCTACATAGGTGAAGTCCTTTCACCAAATTATGCAGTTCGGCGACTATATTGAACGCATAAATGTCATGAAACTTCAAATAAAGGATATCACAGATACAGTTAACTCTGCCTTGTTTGAACTTAGAATTTAAAACATTTTATCCCATCCCTTTTGACATCCTTCTACTACGTACACAGTATTTCGTCACAAAAGAAAAAGAATGTATTCACCTTTCCACATCTTTATAATTTGTATGATAAATTTGGAAAATACATATTAATGGGAGAGTCTACTAAACACCAAAGCAAAAATGATGACGCTTCTTCATATCTTAATTATGACAAGGCTTGTTTTGAAGTAGAAAACATGTAGTGAAAATGACCATTTTCAAAGCAAAGTTATAATCAAAAGTTATAATTTACTATATTACATACATGTAATACGCTTGTATCAGCTGGAAATATGACAAAGTTTACTTCAGTCAGAGATCCTACGTTGTTGGCAGATGCAAATGCTTCCACTGCCAGAAACATTGTAGAGGCTGCTGTATTTGATGGATAATTGAGCTTTCCTGTTCCGAGAGCAGGGAATGCGATGCTTCTCATGTTCAAATCTACTGCTGTGTTAAGGCAATTCTTGATGAAAGATTCATATTGCTGAAGTTTAAAATTCAACGAATAACTTTAAGAATAAGAGTTGTTTATCATTACATGTGTTGTTTGTCGAGAATCATTTAGAGCTGGTATGATATAGCTTATGTTGTATGGACAGAAAATGATTATCTTTAACTTCTGTCATTTGGTCTCTGGTGGAGAGTTGACTCATTGGCAATCATACCACATCTTCATATTTTTATTTGCAAGTATTCAATCGATAAATGAAATCATCCTAAATAAAGGCATTAGGTTTTTGATCGATGTTCCAGTCTCATAAATCGATTAGGAAAAGACGAATCAAGGTATCAAACAATGATATGCATGCACTACCTTCAGAATCTGCATTTAGTCAAAACGCCCCAATCGACATAAAGGCACAATCGGTAGAATTATGGATCATACGACTAAACTGGTATCTAAAGATCTACGACCGCTCAAACATGACGCTTGCGAGTCGAGATACTGACACAGCCTATCAGTAAAATTCGTGATTGGGACCGTATAATGTATGTAGTGCATGTAGATTTCAGTCATTCTTCGTCGAAACTCTGTTGGAGCATTGTTTTTGTTTAAGGAGCACGCCCTGTAAGCGAAGTCAGCATTGAGTTAAAATGAACAAAGTAAACGTACTGACTGTGATATGTCAATGTATACGATGGACCAGCGGGTATTTTCTACTGGGTAATGGGAAGTTGACAAATGGAAAGTTGAAATCATCACGTTTGTCATGGATTCGAGTTTAAAATCGTCCAACTGTGTCAATATCGACGAACAGATCAACTTATATGAAGCAGACATTCTACTTATGGGATATATGAGATGTAAGCGATCATTAAAATCTGGGTTATTTAGTTGCAGGAAATATCAATATATCTGTGAATTTTTCAAGATACATTTTCGTTTTGTCTCTGAGAAGGGTCTAAATGAATTCTATTTCATATGAGTACAAAACAAATCGGCCAGTAGTAGTGCACAATTTATTGCCACTGGAATACCATCTGTCTGGTGAAATATAAATCCACCAAACTAAACATTCCAGCATTTTGATAATATCATCATCAGTGTATTTGTTGTTGAAATCAGTGTTGTTCTTTTCAAAGTCATATTTTCATAGCCCAAAACAAGGAATTTTGTAGCTACGTTTCCAATTTTGTAGAAAAATCTCTGTTTTATGAGACGATGTAGTCGATCTTTAAATTCAAAATCAACATAGGAAATACAACATGTAGTAGTGTTAAGCGTAGAAAAACAACGGTTTTGATATAACTGCAAAATTGTCAGATTGAAGATATTGGAATAGATCCTTGGAATGTTTTTGAATCCATATCTGATTTATGAAGGCCATCTTTTACTGTAGAAAGAGTGGCGGTTAGAACTTTAAAAGATGTTACTTGAACATTTTGACGACACGGCTATATATCGCTTTATATTAGGATTTTGTGCAGTTTAGGTATCCAGTATTTCAAATGGGAGATTTCCATTTTCTTTTTATGTTAATACCAAAGGAGAGACCGACGAATTTGTGATTTTTAAATCTCCTCTTTCATGAATAATGTAGAGGTATATATAGGATTCCCAGTTTTGCCGCGAATTCCAAGTTCTTTGGTTAGACATTCCGAATATTGATTTTGTATATTCAACATTATTGTTTGCCTGCTGGAACAACAAAAATGTGTTGTCAACAGAGGATAAAACATCCACATCATCGGTCTTACTAAAAGGGTCAAAGATCCGTGTGCTCATTGTACATCGTAGATTTTGAATGCACCTCTAGATACGTGACCAAACAGCTCGCGCTTTTCCTATTTGCTGACATAGTCCCCACTGCATCAAACAGTAACCTGAAGTTCTTCTTGCAGTTGATGGACAGAGGAACGATATTTATATCCTTTGGCTTACAACTATCTAAGTTATTAATTATTTACTATGCAAAAGGTCTCCAGTTATAGCATGACCAACAGATCTATATTCGTATAGGGACGATGTACAAAAGCAATCGGAAGGTTTTGATTATACATTCCTGAGGGTAAACCTGTAATTGTCGACAATTTTTAATATAATAAGTAGATGAAAGGTGTAGTTTTATCTTTGAAATAATTGGATAATGATTTCTGCACAGATTTTTATGGAAAAAATACCAATATTGATGGCATCCAAGCCCTTATTGGCGAATTCTATGTAAAATAAACTACATTTTCATCATAACCTAAAACATTGATTTCACTAGCTAGGTCATTGAACTATAAAACTAATATTTGCAGATTTACAAAAGCTTAATGTTAAAAGATATGCTTGTAGTACCTGAATACTGTTCTCTTTTTATATCTTGGAAGAACCCCATGAAAACCTTTTTCGCTGATAAATTGTATCCTCCTGTTACAACTACCTCAGTGGACTGTATCTGTCTGTCTTTTATGGTTATGTCGCAATCATGCTGTAGTTCAACACCAGCAGCTTTTAGTAATGCCTTAGAAACCATTCCTCTTGATAAATCAAATCCACGATTAGTGGCATTCACAAGGACGTCACACTATTTGTAAAATATAATGAAACAGACTTTAAATCTTTAAATAATAATTAAAAATAATTAATTACTTAGATTAAAAGTAATTATTCGAAAGGGGATACAATTATATGTTTTCATGATGACTGCAATTTGTTGAGAAAAATGTGTTTACCCTATTCGATTATCTGATATTCCAAGCTAAAGTTAGGTTCGTGTTTTTGATTGCACATTATTTTATGATGTTGTTTTTCAGCTACCTTCATTTTTAGTTCTTTTTACCAAAAAATGTCCATCCATTTCGAGTTCTAAGTTTTTGATTGAATACATTGTACATTTAGTTTTTTTTTGCAACCATTACCATTTTAAACTCATGAAATACACAAAAGTATAAAAAAAAAAAAAAAAAAAAAAAAACGTACTCAAGGAAAATTCAAAATGGAAAGTCCTTTATCAAATGGCAAAATCAAAAGCTCAAACACGTTAAAAGAAAATCACAAAATACTGAACTCCGAGGAAATTTCAGTAGTCAACATTGTGTTATCATCTTAACCACTATAAAACAAACAAATGTAACAAAGAAGCACAAAAGGCATACATCAAAATTAACATCCTCATTTTGCTTTTTATTATACGATTTTATTTATAAAAATAAAATTGAGAATGGAAATGGGAATGTGTCAAAGAGACAACAACCCGACCACAGAACAGACAACAACAGAAGGTCACCAATAGGTCTTCAATGCAGCGAGAAATTCCCGCACCCGGAGGCGTCCTTAAGCTGGCCCCTAAACAAATATATATACTAGTTCAGTGATAATGGACGTCATACTAAACTCCAAATTATACACAAGAAACTAAAAGTAAAAATAATACAAGACTAACAAAGGCCAGAGGCTCCTGACTTGGGACAGGCGCAAAATGCGGCGGGTTAAACATGTTTATGAGATCTCAACCTCCCCTATACCTCTAGTCAATGTAGAAAAGTAAACGCATAACAATACGCACATTAAAAGTCAGTTAAAGAGAAGTCCGAGTCCGATGTCAGAAGATGTACCAAAAGAAAATAAACAAAATGACAATAATACATAAATAACAACAGACTACTAGCAGTTAACTGACATGCCAGCTCCAGACCTCAATTAAACTGATTGAAAGATTATGTCTTCATCATATGAATATCAGGCACAATCCCTCCCGTTAGGGTTTAGTATCATACCATCATAAAATATATGAGAAGAGCATAACCCGTGTCATGCCAACAACTGGTTTTAAATAAATGTGTTTAGTTCCGATGCAAAGACCCTATAAGTGAATCAATATTAAAGCCAAAATATGCAATCTTTAATGACCTGACAACAGTATCGTAACTATATCCTTCTTAATAAGTCTATTTAAAGGTTTTGTTAGCTTCTGAGGTGAATACTGACATTTTGTGCTTTATAAAGAATATTACCATAAAAGATTGGATGTGAAATACCTGAACGTATAAGAAGTCTGCATGTTGAGCTATATTTACGAATGATGTCCTTGTACCGATGATAAAATTTAGTAAATGTTTTGACTAGTTTGTGATATCGAAAACTCTGGTGTAATTATTTTCAGTAATACATAAATTTCTTTCGTTAAAATCTGAAACGTTGTTACATACACGAGCGAATCGTACAAGTTGAGATAAATAAACACCGTAAGATGGTGACAAGGAACGTCACCATCTAAAATGGATAATTAACGATAGGAAATGAAAATCATCTCTTTTATCATAAATTTTTGTATTAAGCTTTCCGTTAATGATATAGATATCAAGATCGAGGAAAGGGCAGTGGTCATTGTTAGTATTAGCTATGTAAAATCCACCCATAAAGGATGGAAGGTTTTAAGTACTGGCGTAGAATCGCGCGTTTGACGTCACACAGGAGATATAAAATAATTTTGTCGTTCAAAGTATGACGGGATACATAAGTACAGAGTCACGTCAAATGGATATCACAAAACAGACTTAACAGTAAAAGTAATATTAATGTTAAGTTCGTGATTAAACGAATGGAAAACAACTGTCATATTCCTGATTTGGTACAGGCATTTCCTTATGTAGAAAATGGTGGATTAAACTTGGTTTTATAGCTAGCTAAACCAATAAATAAAACAATTATTTTGGATCTTAACTAGAAAACTTTAGACCCTTAAACATGTTAAATGTCAAAATCGTTCACTCAGCTTGTAAAGATGTACACGACTTGAAAATTTTATCATGGAGGTACAAACATTGTTGAAAACAGAAATTAAACCGTTTCTTTTCTTCATGTAATTAACTTCCATCCTGTTTTCATTTTTATCAACAGTGGGTCCATATTTATGCTAGTTAGAGTAATACATAGTGCACTATGGGTTTGTATATTTATCCTGGTAATGGTTTGTAGTAAATCGTTGTTTGCTTGATTTTTTTTTTTTGCAGTTTGCATTATCCATGATTAATATTTTATTGTTAAAAATTCATTCAATAATTTCAATTTTCTTTTGGTATATTTAATTTGAAAAAAAAAAAAAAAAAAATGAAATAGATAAAATCTGTTTTCAGATTGTTGTTATTATAAACATTTTCAAACTTTCATTATGCACTTAATAAATCCTCTCTCTATATGGTAATTATGAAATAATGCAATATCGCCATTCAATTTGAGGAAAGAGAATGGTTTGTGGTGTATACTGATATTGGGATTAGTTTAGTGTATAGAGGAAAAGCATAACAGGGATATTTGAAATATCAAGGACGGTAGTCTAAAGCATCCTTTAATAATGTTTCATCAATTATAATTCCTCATGCTGATTATTGTGTTGTAAGTTCGTTTATTAGTTATTACAGATTTAAACAGTAAGCACAATTATTATGGAAAAGACGTATGAAATCAATGTCAGTACGTACGACGCAGACGTTCGTGATAAACCTCCATAAACTTTGTACGAAGGCAAACGTTTGGAAAGCATTATATATGTATAAATTGTGACGTCATAAAACCAGACGGGTCTACACAGGAAAGCTGTCAAGGTCAATTTTACACTAGGCAGGAGAACCTTAGTTTTGGTTCAAGTACATATTTTAAACAGGGAACGAAAACAAAATTTATAAACTAAATCAGACAAGCACTTACTTCTAATATCTTCTTGTTGGATGAACTGCCAAATTTCTATTTTCCTTACGGAATCAGATATATCAAATGACAGTTGCAATTGTGAGAGGCAATTAGATGTGTAACCAAACTCAACGATTGATATCATGTTCCACATTATATGAATGTTTAGCTATATTCTTTTGCAGTTTTGTCAAATCATTCTTCTTTCCGTCCCATCGTTAAGTTTGTTTTAATGTCGTTTGACATTTTGTCATGGACATGTGGAGAGGATATATATATATTTTTTTTCGTTTGGGCTTGTATTATATTTGCCTTCGGGTTTATATGATCCGTTCATCCTATTTCGACTCTTCAAAATTCAAGAGTCTATCCTAAATTGAGGTAAATTATATGGCCTTCCAAGTACCGTTTCGATTCCTAACATCACTGAAGAGACATTAATTGTCGAAATCCGGATATGGTGTACTAATTTTGCATCTTTTGTTTGCGGTATACCATCTTTTCCGCAAGTTTATTGTTTTCTGTTTGGTATTAAATTAATAGTTAAGATCCATTTTGTTACATCTGGTGATCCGTTTATTTGGCAATCGCCAATGGCAGTCAGCAGGGTTTAAGAACATCCGCTGTTCGACCTGTTAGTCAAATGCGTTTTGTTAAAATATATTTTTCACTGTTTTGGTCTTTTGGAAAATGTTGTTTGTGCTGTATTTAGACCCTCTACCAAGAAATTTGTTTTGCATGCACACGTATAAAATTGCGGTTTTATCCAACGCAATCATAGGTTTGAACGTTGTTTTCAATTTAGACGTGTTATATAAATATATAATATATATATATATGTATATTTCAAATATGATCTATTTGTCCAACAAAACTCATAATCTTACACATAGTATATATATATATATATATATATATATATTGCAATTCCTCTTACTGACAAACCTGATGAGAGGAAGCTGATACAAGGGATATGGATGCTTTTCTTCAATGAATGCATGAAAAGTGTCGTTTATCGCATTTGATAATTCGATGATAACTGAAACTAGAATCTCGTATGTGCTAAGAGTTAAGACCTTCAATAATCGATAACACTTCAATCACGTTTTGTTCTTTCACCAATCGAACGAGCAGCGAATAACAGTAAAACATTGAAGTACACTGAAAAGTCCATCGTGGCACTTTAACTTTGACTTGTAAGGGAACCTGACATGAAAGAATACTTCAAGCAATATTTGAATAAAACCATGCATCTACCATATTTCGATTTAAATTACGAAAGAGACGAAACATCGATGAATTCCAACAAACGATAATTCCATGTTATTTTTAGCAATAAAGCCTATGTGAAACAAAAATAAGATATAACTTATGAATAGAGAGTTCGTATTCATCATTCACGAAAGTACATGGAATAAGCTTCCATGGCAAAATCATATGAGTAGGACAGACGACACCAGAACAAAAGGATGATGGAGAAAACTAAAGATTGCGCAACACAATAACCACAATAACAAGAAATAACGTGCAGTATTCAAGATGGTTAACTTGCTCCTTCGCCATTTGTGGTAAAAGTCGTGATACTCGTAATAAAATGTGAAGTCAATTTCAGTTATTAGTCATTATAGCGTAGCGAATATGTAGATGTCGCAGCTTTCAACTACTTTACCCAAACTGTAAACAAATCTTGATGTATCTATAGGCTTCCTCAAATGCATGCCAAGGATAAGGTTCCATTTCAGGCCCTTATCTTCATCAACAATATAACACGGACAGATTACTCCAACAGTTATTCATTTCCCATAAAAACTTACTTTCATTACAGCCAATTCGCCTTTCACTACATTAATCTGCAATTTTGCTTCGAAATTCCTGAAATAAAATGAAATGGCTGAGTAGGGTTTGTGTTGTTCAGTCTTAAGAATTCTATGTTGTGTTTTGAATACTGTTGTTTGTCTATTGGGTTTAATGAGTTGTCAGTTTATTTTCGACTTTGAAGTTTGAATGTCCCTTTGGTATTTTTCGCCTCGCTTTCAATTTAGTAAATAGTTTTATCATATTACTTTAAAATATTTCATGGGTGACTAAAGTGTTTTCTTATGTTATCTATACCCTGAAATCGTATTAAAATAATATTTCAGGATTGTTATTTTTCACTCAGTATTTATTAGTGATGTTGGCATGTTTCAAATATCTAGTGTGATGAGTCTCGCTTAAAAGTCAGGCTTAATGCATTAAAACCAAATACAATGCGAAAATGCAATGGACTATGTTTGCATTAGCATATCCGATTCGCTGACTTGATTCACGGAAATCTACGCCATTCAGAATAACATTTCAAAGAAGTAAATAAAATATAAACAGCTGGAGGTAAAGGGAGCAATAAAACCAGGTTTAACCCATCAATATTTTGCGCAAAAACCTGTATTATGTCACAAATTAAAGGTGGTTTCTAGTCGTTCTGTTGTTTGATGTAGTCGATAGTTAAGTCTTGTCAGTGTTTATTGACTTGCTCATTTGCCTTTAGGTTGGGTATTTTGTAATTACATTTTGTTCAAATAAAGGCAATATGGCTGCGCACAGCATGCTGCGTTTAAAATTGTTAAGAAGCAAACACCAACGCAGTATATTTTCACTGAAATTGGCACGTTTATATCATGGGCTGATATAACATTAAAAAGTCATAACAGTTTGAAATAATAAACCTGTAATAAACACAATAGGCTGTATTTTTCTCACGATAATAATTACAGATCTATTCAAGAACAGTTCAGAACAGTTGTATAAAAGTATATTCTGACACTTCTAGAGAGTTTAATCGATTCTTAACTTCTTACACCAAAATGTTGTGATAAAATAAAGCACAACATATATCTTACGGACAGTTTCGCCATTAGATTGATCTTCGTTCACTTTACCTGACACTAATAGTACAAGACTCTACCATATACATATTTCTTTTATTTAAAAGAGTTTTTGATGGAAAAAAAGACTGAAATGTTCTTCAATAGAGTTGTTTGTCCTTAACTATCAAAATAGAACATGATAATGTTGCAATATCTGTATTATTTGCTATAAATCTTAATACAGTATACCTTTCTCCAACTGACACCATTGGTTTATAATGTCGAAACTAAGTTCAAATATGTCGTCCGATGGCGCAAAGACCTGAAAATAAGTTGGTCTACTAAAATTGAAAGATAACAAAATTGTTCCTAGAAAATGAATGACAGGCCATCTCACTTTTTCAACTTCAGACAAATCGATAGACATAGGAGGAAGTCCTTGAAGTTTTGCTGGTTTGACATAATCCTTCATTTCTGTCATCAGTTTTGCAGGTAATCTTTTCTTTCGTTATCTTCCAGATAGGCAGGCATATAGTAGCATGGCCAGGTTGAATTAAATTTACCTTACATTTGATGGTGGATGTATCATCACCTTAACAAATAAAAGAAGTAGATAAAGATACACAAGGCAAACTGTTAATATATATGTATAATTCATATTCAATCACTTATGGTATTTTGTTGAATTGCAATGAATGAGATAAACTGAGTTAAAATATCATTAACATGAAATATTTTGTTTTAGCAACATATAATCTTCGTTACAGTAGAGAACAAGAGTCGCCCAGTAACCCGAATCGCATACCTGGAATCGTAGCATACACTTGACAAACAGGTGTCAGTAGAAATTATGCTTGGGTTAGAAATCTTCTCAAATGTCTGATTTTGTCATTGTTCACTTCATCTCTACATTACAAATCATTGAAATACGTGTTTGAAAGGTGCAAAACCTTTAAGGATTAATCAGACAATTTCGACCCATTTTCCTCTGTTGGTAGATATTGATGCAATGCATTGAATTATTTTATATTTTATGCTATGGTCATTTTGTATTCTTGTCTTTTATTTTTGCTTATGTGATTTGTCTGTAGATTGTCTATATGCCATTGTGTTTTCTTTGTTGAAATAGTTATTCGTTTTATAGTGATTAAGATCATAACACAATTGACTGCTGTACCCCAATTTTTGACAATTTTACCTATTATGTCTGTTTGTTTTGCTCACACATTGTTGTCAATATAATGGAATTATATGCGACTGTCATACAAGTGAGATGTTTAGCTAGCTATAAAACCAGGTTCAATCCACCATTTTCTTCATAAGGAAATGCCTGTACCAAGTCAGGAATATGACAGTTGTTTTCCATTCGTTTGATTTGTTAGAGCTTTTGATTTTCCCATTTGAAAAAGGACTTTCCGTTTTGAATTTTACTTAGAGTTTGGTAATTTTGCTTTTTACTTCTTACTTAACACGTATAGCTCAAAGCTTTCGATATAAATTTGTTTTTGTGGTGTTTAATGCCACTTTAGAGCTCTTGGTTATATCATGGCGGCCAGTTTTTATTGGAAACCTGAGTGTCCGGATAGAATCACCGCCCTTCAGCCGGAAAACTGACAATCCAGGTAAATTTAAGATCGGAGTCGAACACATATCGCCATAAACGGGACTTGAAGTCACAACCTTCGATTTGACAGGCTTGTAATCATTATAGATGGACCACTCGTCCACCGATGCCCCTTTGAAATATGCACAGGAGAGAAACGCTTTGCAGGGACAACACTCCTCAGTGAAGTCATCGGATATTGCAACAAAAGGTAACTTTTGTAGATTGTGATGTGCCATATATTAGTAACCATTATTTGTACCACTTTGAATAGTTTAGATAAAATACTTAGACTGGTGCAAATCATTATCACCCTTCAAGCAAACTATAGACAATTGCCACCCTATAAAAATTTAGTAGATTTGGACGTTCATCAATTTGTACTTGTAAATCCTTATTTCATAGTTTTGAGATATAGTCTTATATGTGCACATGTTATATTACAGCAACAACAGCAATGTTTTATTTTCAAAACAAAACTCTGCAAGGACACCAGACTAATTATTTGTTACGCAAAACTGGCGTTTCGGCTACATAAGACTTATGATTCCGATCGAATGAAAGCAGCCAAATCAAACATGCAGTTAACAAAGCATTGACAACGAAATAGTTCCCTAGAAATGATGCAAATATTGATAACGTCATATATGCCTGCGAGTAGGAAAACCATAGTTTTCGAGTAATTCATTTATGCACAAAATGTTTTCGGATCTTTTACAGTGTTATTGATATCTCATGTAAGCACATATGTGCTAAATTATAGTTTGGTAATACCCGAAGAGACGAAACTGTGGCATTGACTTCGTGATTGTAAAAACACAACAAAGATCAGACAGAAAAATATCAGATAAACTTTACAAGCCACATATCGGAAGATTCATACAAATCTTTTAACAGTTGCAGTGGGAATATTAACGAAAAGCTAATACACGACGACAAGTACATAAACTCATAAAGAGTCGTCTGATTTAGTTTCAATTTTCAGGTAAGATAGATCACGATTGGCTTATCATTTATGCAATTCATAATTTTCAGTAAATAGATACTGATATGCTGCGGGTTGTTGTCTGTTTGACACATTCCCCATTTCCATTCTCAATTTTATGATTCTTTTTAATTTGACTGTATCTTTTGCTTGAGGCTAGTATAGCTTTCGTGATAACTGCCAACAAATAAATAAAACCGTAAAATTCTCAAAATATTCATATGTAATCAATTAAGCATGGCTAAGATAGACTAGACCCATTGATAACCTTCGGCTTTTTCTGCTCTTTGGTCGGGTTGTTTCTTTGACACATTCCCAATTTCCATTCTCAATTTTATCCAATATCAGATGATGTATATGACAGGGCCAAATGAATCGTCCGATTTGTCTATGGTTTCAAAGGTAGATAGATTTGTTTTGATGATTATAATTTTCAGGATAGATGGATTTTATTTTATAATTTATTTCAAATAGTTAGGTTTGATATCATATTGAAATACAAAAGTACACTAAGTACTAAAATAGCTGTACCACAACAAATAGTTTCCCGAAATTAACATCGTTGTTTGGGACATAATGTTGCAAAATAAACATTGTATAAGCCTTGGTTTACATCTAATCATAATGCCATTTTGCAGTATTGCTTGAAACTGAAGCAGTGTGAAAACTTAGAGCAAGATATGTAAGATACGATTAAAAATATAAATACTGATACCTGACTGACATATATCTGAACATCGCCATGATGTGTTCAATACATTTATGGAACTTTTGATTTTTATATTCAAGGGACCAAAATAGTGACCAAACCAAATCTCCTGCTTTGCTTATAATAAACATTTCAGGGACAATCGCTCAAAATTAAGTTATTTAATTTAGAAAATTCCATGGAAGATAAATTTTGAACTCCTGATAATTTTTACGCTTAGCTATCAGTTTTACTCTGACTGCCAAGACGACGACGCCAATTGATTAGGGACTTTCCGTTTTGAATTTTCCTCGGAGTTCAGTATTTTTGTGATTTTACTTTTTACAATAGATCAAATAGACATTAGATTGAGGTTAATTGAAAACAAAATGTAATGTTCTCTTATATTAACTAACCAGCGGTATGTCCAACATTCAGAATCAACGTATTCTGTCCTAACCAATATTTTTTTGCAAACTGCACTTGTAAAGCTTCACAGTGAAACCATCATCTACTGTTATACTGCGACATCTTATGTGTTCTCTAAGGTCAACTGGTATCGTTTGTAGTTTGGTTGATATTTCTTTGTCTGATAAAAGAGAACACAACACCTGTGACTATCTGCGATGTTCGTCACCCTTAATTGCAAATCTGCTATTTTATCCTCAATAATGTATGTCTTGTCTTGACCAGGCATGTGTCGTAATTTCAACAGTTCTTGATAAGCAGCTTCCACCATTGAATCGTCTCCTTTAACAGTCCATTCACAAAATGGCTCGTCTTGTTCATATATATTTACTGAATATTGATTTTCAATGGAGGACTTGTGGTTATTCAGTAGCTTTTAATAGTTTTCAGTTTTTGTTTTGGAATTAAAAGTCTCTTCGATGTATACATATGTTCTATGTGAGTTGAATTGAACCAATAATCATCCGTTCGTGATACAATTACCGTTGCACAGTCGTTGCTCAGCTTTATCGAGAGTTTTCCTTTTCGTTGTCCTCTAATTTGGCTAACTTCTGTTTAGCATCATCTCTGCTAAAATAACGAGATGGCACACTAATGATATCTTCTTTCAATGCATCTTCAAATACGCCAATTGCTTGTTCAAGCTTCGATCCGTTTGCTGCATAAAATTTAAGAGTATTCTGGTTGTGTTGAAACCATACACATGTTTTTCCCTGTAGGCCAAGGCCTAGTAATGGAATATTTAATTTTGAGTCAAGAAAAGCATGAACAGTATTCCTCTCAATTAACTGATACAAAAATGACTAACTGTATGATGTTTGTAGCACACAGAAAGGCAACCAGATGTAATTACACTTCTTATCTCATTTTCAACGGTCAATTTTGTACTGGAATCAGGAACTAATATCTGCAATCCAAACTGATGTTGCACAATGGCAGTATTGGCCCTTTTAAACATTTCAATTCTAATAAGTCATAAATCCACACAATTGCTTGGTCTTCTTCTGACAATTCGACGTAAAATGTGCTTCTTTCTTTTCTGTTGAACTTTTGAGTTCATCAGATTTCACAATAGTACTTATGTTTACACTACAAATATGTATTTTATCTTCAATAAATTTAACAACGGCACCAATAATCATTGTTGGTCCTACAATCCATAATGAATTTTCGACTTCTTTGTTGATATAAATTCCACTTTATACTTCGAAAATTTACTAGAAATTGTTTTAACTCTTCCACTTTAATTGAGATGTTGGCTAATTGTTTTATTTGTAAATTATTTTCTTGTATGAATTCAATGAAGGTTTGTCTAATACATTTATGCATTTGCGCCTTATCAAATTTTGATTTGAATTTTGTTGTGCTACTAATAGCAATTGGATCTGAAGATGCGAATTCACTGACAACTCCTATCTTTTCATAGACAGATCCTTTTCCGTGGAATCTCCATAAATCATCCAAACGTGTTTCCAAAGACATTTCGATTGCGCGTCATCACAGAGATCAAGGACACGTACGGCAATTTTTTTTCTGATGCCATGTTAGCTGAAAAATTCACTAGTTTGAAGAAATGAAAACCAATGTATCTAAGATAACGTCTCCTACCTCAGATGAATGTTGAGCTGCCGCTGCATATTCATATAGACTTCATATTCTTCAATATTTATGTTGCATTTTCTATATGTATTTCAATGTCTCGATGAAGTAAAACGAGTTATCAATTTATAACACGACAGAAATGGCCTTTGATTTAAAAAGTTTGAAGATATTAATAAACAAAAAAAGTCGATGTTAATACATGTAGTATGAATTGACTTTATCAATTCATAGATATAATACACGATATATCGATTTAATAATATCCATATTTAATCAATTTTTTAGAAATCTTACACGATTTAACCACTTCGTCGATAATTTCAAGTCATCACATAAAATTTATAGTGTTGTAATATTGCTTATGAGACAACTATCCACCAGAGACAATTTCCAGAACACAATGTCAAAATCAAGTCGCTTTATACGCGTCAATATTCCGTATTCAAATAAACTCACAATAGATACCAAGCCTAAAATTCTTCAAGCCAGACGCGCGCATCGTCCACACAGGACTCACCAGTGACACTAAAATAAAAAAAAAAAAAACTAAAAATAAAACTATGATGATGTATTAGTTAATCGAAGTATGCATGGTGGTAAATTTCATGAAAAGAAGACAAAACAAGTTGAGATCTGGATGACAATTGCGGATCAGTAAAAATATAACACTCATATCAATCTGGTATGCACACCTTACATTGTATTAGCTTACCCAGCAAACTTTAGCTTTGGTTTAATCTACATGTAAATTTACATAATTTGAACACAAACAATTTTGCTAATTTTTTCTGCAATTTTAATGGATACGACTCATGAAAGTTTCACAGTCGTTATCTTGAATTTAGGTTTTGACCAGTTTTTATTTTATGATAATGCTACGGTGTATGAAGGTTTCCTTCAAACGTAACAAAACGTACGTGTAAATCTAGAAATTATCAAAAAGCAGCCAATGACATTGTTTTGGGACATTATATAAGAACAGTAATCTTGATAATTATATTTTCATATGTTTTGTTATGTAATACAATAGTTAAAGATTGTCATTCAATAAAACTAATGATATAGTCTTAAAAAAGCAAAGATGATCCTTTAAATTACAAAACCAGTACCCATATGGTGTATCTTGTATACCAGCAAATATGATACTATAGATAATAACATATATGTATGTGTAATAAACGACCATTTGTATTTATGACCGTTAATAAAATTAGATTAAAAACTCACAACATAATTAATGTCATTTTTATGATATCATATATAGTACCAGGTATATGGATCCACTCACTAAGGTACAAATATTTGACAGGATAGAAGATCTTATACGTATCAGTGATATTGGCTCTGATGTAAACTGTAACCAATGACAGTGAAACAAGTATGTCAAGGCGACTTCATTTATTTTGTATATTAACTTACTCACCAAGCAAATGTTAAACTTCATGCAAGCTTACATGATCCAACAAGCTCTAGATATAAGCAAACTTTGAAACTCCATCTATTTTTAGGCAAAATGTCCTCGATGGCAAACCGCAGAACAGAAATTTGATAACTCATATGACTTTATTTCAACCCATAACAAATCTAATATTAGATACTCAAATTATTTACTTTAAAGTGTCTAAAATTAGAAAATCAATATATATCGTAACAAAGTCTTGATATCAGGCCAAAGGCAAAACCATTTATAAACAAAACAAAGGTTTATTCTCATGCATTTTATATAACTTTAGGACTATTTATCGAAGTGATTTTTCGTTAAAAATGGTATCGTAGTAAATATTTTACCCAATTCGTTGTTGCTTGTCGAATTTGATATAATTTGTCAGTCACTTCATATTCTGACAAAATCATTCAAAATTTGATAAAGAAAATGACGTAGATGTGTATAGTCAATGGAATTTCTAATTAAAATAAAATGTTCGAATTTTGTTAATTCTTAAACCAAGCTTAATACAATTATATTTGCAAGCATCTAATTGTGACATAAACGACACCCATTTCTCTATCTATATTTATTTGAAGTTCGGGTGAGTGTTCTTTTGTTTTGTTATCATGTTTCGGTTGAGAAATCCCCATCAATGATAGATGAATAACTCATGATTCGTAATCAAAGTAATTAAACATGTTTAATCGGCAAAACAAAATACTTTACCATATTTACAGACAAAATTTTAAAACACTTACCTTGACTACATACATAGAAATAAAAACGAAAGTATAAATAACTACAAGCATGCGTATCAAAATGTAACACGCGAGGGCCTAAATGGGGAATTTTACAGTACATGTAATACAATCATACTTTTAAGTGTATATAGTTTTAAGTGTTTCCTATGTCTGCTTAGGATGGATATTTCTCGGTGTTTTGTTCATTGCATTCATGATGTTGATCAATATGTGACATTGTAATACAACATCATTTTATTTTATTCAATATTTATCGTACATGAAATATTCTATTTAGGTATTGATTTATTAGATATAAGTTTTCACCTCATTGTTAATCATTATTATTTTTAAACAAAATTTACAACAATATTCCTTGATTTCATATTTGAACTCCACTCTATCTAATGCCAGATATATTTTAATAACATTTCCATAAATAAGAATATCAGATGAAATTTTAGTAACGTTTAAATTTTTTGAAATTGCTTGTGTTTATAGTAAGTAATTAGTTTATTATACTTGTGTTTACTTGTGATCATATAAAATAAATATAACATAATTACAGAGTTTG
Source organism: Mytilus coruscus (assembly GCA_017311375.1). NCBI lineage: Eukaryota > Metazoa > Mollusca > Bivalvia > Mytilida > Mytilidae > Mytilus > Mytilus coruscus. The sequence continues at coordinate 33,810,227 of CM029607.1, forward strand.
TATGATGATAAATAATCTATAGATAAAAAGGCGAACCTTACCAAAAGGAATAGATATTTATAATTTTTAGTTGAAGTTACGGAAAATGGAGTTTTTTTTTACATACAGTGTGTTTGTGTATTCTTAGGAAAATGTTTCGAATTGGAAAGTTTACGCAATGGGAAACATGCAATTCTCAGTTTTTCAAGGTCTTGGTCAAAAGTCAAGAAAACAGGTGAGAGAAAAAAAAAAGGAGATGCCCTTGAAAATGCAACTTTGAAGGTGTCTCCTGTATGCAGACATTCATTGTTCTTCAATCTATCGATACTTATATTTTAGCATTGCACTAGGTCATGTTCTTCTCTGACTGTTTTGACATCTTTTCACTTAATCCATTGGATTTTGGATGTTTAATGTTTATGTTTTGTCTTAGACAAATGATATTTCTTTAATTGTTATTGGCTTTAAACTAGCTGTCAGTATCTGCGACAACTCTAAGATATGTGCTTTGTGTCTTTTCTTACGGTTTTCATGTGTTTTGTATCGATCTGTTTAGTTAAGAAGTTTTCGACTGATTTTTATAGTTTGTTTGTAGTTTATGTCGTACTGTTACACCATTGTATCAGGTTAGGGAGAGTTGGCGTCAGAACACATGTTTGACCCCGTCACATTCTGTATAAGCATGACGAAAGTCAGCTGCCTAGAATTCTGTGGTTGTCGCTTGTTGCTGTATATCATATTTGTTTTGCGTTCATTGTTTTGTCCATAAATCAGGTCGTTAGTTTTCTTGTTTGAACTGTTTTACATTTCGGGGCCTTTAATAACCTACTATGCAGTATAGGTGTTGCTAATTGCTGATGGCCGTACGATGACCCATTATGAGATTTGGTCTTTGGTGAATAGTTGTCTCATCTTCTTATTTTTATAGAACGCTTGAACAACTTGGTCTCGTGTCTGTGTTTGTATTCTGATTTTGATATTTTAGTGAATTTCAGTTATTTTGCATGTTTTATATAGCGGTTATACTACGGTTACGCTTTAGATTTTCAAACTAAAAGAAAAAGAAACGTATATTTTTCTTCCCTCGCGTGTATGATCTTATTGAAATAAATGTCGTCAAAATGAAGTAAATTTTGCCGCTAGTAGCATATAGCAAAGTACTTAAAATTCGGCATTGATATATTTATTTTAACTTATCGAAAAGACGTTGTATTGTGTGCATTGACTGCTAGGAGGCATTGGTTCCAGCAATGTCTGCTAAGATAGCGACTTACCACTGAAATAATAGTTGTCTTTATGATTTTTAAGTCTTTACGGCTGAATCGTTTGATTTTTAGAAAATGTGGAAATCTTTAATAAGATTTGAATTCAAAGGTACCAAAATGACTTATCTAAAATACTGAAAAATAAATTTTCCGAATATTCATGGAAATGCGTGGCTGAACTGATAGGGATATAGTAATTATTGTACAGGTTATTATCGCACAAACGTATCAACTCTCAAAAGCAGAAAAATCTTCATTTTTTTACAAATGCATTTTGTTTGAACTTTAATAAATTTTAAATTCTCCCAACTTTAGAGTCCTTTTAACTTTTGTGTCTGCAAATTTCACCCTTAATTACTCACAATAGACCAATCCTATTCTTCTAATACGGGTACTTATGTTATTGGAACTATCTCATTTTATCCATTCTAGCGGAGAAGATATCACAAGACAACGATCGATTTAAAATAATATAATGAAATTAATGACTGATATAATGATATTATTATCTTTCTTTTTCCAAGAACAAAGTTATCTTTTAAACTGATGTCTTAACTAAACAGATTGTTTTTGCAGAGCTCAGTTGTTTAATGCTTTACATATTAGTAATTTAACGAAATATACTTCTGAAAACCACATATTTGCTCTATTTTTGTAAAGTGATTATAAACCGGCTAGAGTTCCGTTTGCAATTTTAAAAGATTAACTTTGATTTTATTTTACAAATGATTGTTTTTCTACATATAATATAATTATCTCTATCATATAAAGCTCCACCAACCCTTCGGTGAAAAGTTATTATGTTTTTCTCGTTTTCTTCTGCAAAGTTTGGACTTTCTACCTAATTCGAAATCAGGTAAATTGCTTTGCAATACAGTCTTAGGTCAAAAGTGTTTCCCTATCATAAATTCCCATATTATATCTTATAAAACACATTTTAATAAATATTGTAATGAAGATTTTCTTTATCAAATTGAATGTATTTTTTTTTTTTTTTTTTCATTAAATACAAAAATGTCTGCAGTTATTTGTATTATCTATGAAATATATTTATGATTTCTAGTTTTAAGGAAATCATTGTTTAAGGATAAATATGAATTTCTACATGTAAGAAAACATTACGCTAAGGTTTTATATTTGTATACAAAATATAATTTCTCAGTAATGACATGCCATGAAAATGCCATAATAACTATAAGAAACTGTAGACATTTATGAGTTTAATATTGAAGTTTTCATCAAAATCGGACCTCAAAAAGTTTTTGACAATGTTTGTAAAAAATGTATTTATGTGAAATAATAGAGAAATAGAGGAATTTTTATTAGAGAAATACTTTTGACCTAAGAATGTAAACATGTGTTTAACTTGTTGCATACGTTTTGTTTTTGTCAGTCCCCAAGTCAGTAGCCTGTTATTCATTAATTGTCAATTTTGTTGTATATCATCTTTGTTTTCGATTTTGTTTTGTACAAAAACCAGGCCATTAGTTTTCTCGTTTGAATTGTTTTACATTTGTCATGTCGGGGCCTTTCATAACTTTCTATGCGATACAGGATTTGCTCATTGTTGAAAGTTATCTTATTGGTAGTCATACCACATGTACGTATTTTCTAATTGTCAAAATGTTCTTCTTCCTGGGTCTGTGTGAGAGTAAACAGATTTAATTTGACTGCTGACATTGTCCTTGTGTCAGCTGACGACAGATGACGTGTTATGTGTACTTATTTTAAGAACCGGAAGGTTTAAGGTTATTATTTTAAAATTTTCCATTTTCTAATAAACTATCTAATCTAATAAATTTCTCCTTGCGGACGACATTTAATGAATCGTAACAAAAGAACTTAAACGAAGACAATTATCTAAAAAGTAGGGCAATAGAATGATCAAAAGATGTTAACATAAATGAAGGGTTTTCCCAATAAGGAAGTGTTCCTTACAATATAAAAGGTAGTGTACATTGACATTTATTAAACGTTAAAGCTACAATCATCATACAGAGACAAGTGAGTATTTTGAAAATAGTGCAACAAATTACACTATACTCTGTATATATACTATATATTTCAATATAATATAAAATCAATCAAAGTAATTAAAAGGTATTAAATACTTTTTCACGAAAGCATAAATGTTAAACCTTTTGGAGCACCTGAATTCAAACAATTTTTGTTTGTTTCTGAATAGTTAGTTTTCAGGTCGTGATTTTAGGATTGTTGTTTATATTTTGTTACAATTTATTTTTCTTTAATTTAAAAAAAAAAAATTGATAGATATCAGGAGAAAAGGTGATCTATACTGCATGAACAATAATATCGAGTGAGGGGTTATACATGAAATTATGCGTATATGGCATTTGGGTTATTTTTATTGTTGCTAGCGTCATAAATTGGAATCATATGTTTGTAGTATTTGTAAGATGAAGACAGATCTCTTACGAAAACCAAAGATTTGTTTTTCTGTTATTTAGACAGTTTAAAGCGTTTTATAATATATAGACGTTTAGACGTTTTTGAAACGCTTTATGATTAAAGGTAGAGGTATAAGTAAACTGAATAATACTGCAAAGCTATCGAATATTACATTTTGATAAAATATAAAGAACAGCAAGGTCGTACCAACGTTATTTAAAGTAATTTATTTAAATACGTACCACGAAATATATCACTTTCTTTCGATAAAGTTTTGTGTTTATACCTCCTAATCATAAAAATTAAACTTAATTGTTTGCGACCAATTGAGAGGTTTTTCCTTTCATATTGTAAAATATATATTTTAATAGACACAGAATGCATTGAAATGCATAAACCCTTAAGAAAGGGTCAAACACACAAGTTCATTCTCTATGACATGACCTTGAGCTTTGACCCTGTGACCTTGTGACCCTTATCAGAGTCAGAGGTTACCTACGTCATTAAAATTTGATTTAAGAGTTACAGATACTTATGGCTTTTCGATAGCCATGAATAGGGTTTTGCTCCTTACGGAAAAGTCAAATCTCGTCTGTTAAAATGTTACAAAGTTGAGCCTTACTGACCTTAACATTTTCCACTATTCAAGACAACTGTAACTATATCCGGGTCTAAGATTATTCCATAACAAGGTATAAAGTCAAAGGTCAACGTCAAAATAAAATTTGACCTTAAGGTTTTTTCGGGTCACATCAAATGATGAGCAGGGTAAAGACTTGAATAAAGTCCCTCTTCGTTTTTTCTACCTATTACGGTTACAATTCATAGGTTGAATAGGTGGAGATCCTAGATGCCTACGACTTATGGTGAGTAATAGTTGCCAACCGACATTGGTTACTTTTTCAAAGGGTATAATCCCAGGAGTATTCAATCTTTTCAATCAAATGAACAAAGTACCAGGGTATGGTCCTGAACAAATTCCACTCTTTGGTTTTGTTAACCTATATTAAGGTTACAGTGTTTGATAACAATGTTTTTCAGTTTTGGCAGATAACTCTGGACCTCACACAAATTTACGATTCACAGGATGAGTTCCATAAAGGTATTTGTGACATTGATTCAAATTGTGAACCCGAAAGCGACATCTCTTACGGTTACGAAGGAAATTTTGTCAAAGTTTGGCGGAAAAGAAGTAAGATTAATCAGATCCTGCTACCCATATTGCGCAATTTTAAGGAGTCTATCGCACATATATATTTTAGTTCTAATTAAAACAGGTTAAATCAGATATTTGGCATCACATAATATTGCTTTTGTCACACAAGGAACAATTTATACATTTCGCTTTTCGACTTATTTCCAATGATTTTATTCAATGACATAATTATTGTTTAAATCAAGGAATTGACTTCTAGCTGCTTAACGGAGTAACTTATATAAATTGATTTATAACTGACGTTTATTGTGAACATTAATATGTTGTTGTAAATGTATTTAAAAGTTCCGTTAGAATAAGATAAATTTTTCCAAGTAATATAGAATCCAATATAAATATGCAATTAGGACATAATATAAATATCGCATTGGGGAAATTGCCCTGTAATGTTACAAATTTAGGATAATTGATTATTTCTTCAATATGGTACATGATTAAACCATAGGGTCTTTTGCATAGTGTTCAATTACATATGACCTTGAAAAATGTCAACCGGAAGTGACCTTGAGTTTTTCAAGGAAAAGTACATAGAAACCATATATTATTTTAATAGGTATATATAAAACTATCATTAGAGACAGGAAATGACCTTATATTAATCGGAAGTAGCAATTTATCTTCCTTATTTTATGCACAAATATAAAGAAACCATATAACTTTGAATCTGTGAATAAAGCTATCATATAAAATTGGAAGTAATATTTTCTAAACCGGAAGTAGCAAATTATCTCCTTATGTCAGACAAAAGTATATAGAAGGTAGACTCTACGTATCACGGGCCTAGGGTAGTATGAATATTCATGAGTTTTATGAAGCAACGCGGGAAACGAGATCACGTCTTTGGCGCGATTATCTAATTCCCACAGAACTTTCTGCAAGCAATGTTCAGAAGTTTTTAAATATTTCCCAAGATGTAAGGTATATATATATATATATATATATACACGCAATCAAATTTTATGCATGCATATGGAGTCCTACCCATTTTGCTCACCTTTTGTTACATTTGAAAACATAGGGTAATCATTAAAATTTGGCTATATGGGTACAAAAGTTCTGTTAAATAAAAAAAAACTCAGTATTAGGCCACTTTATTTCATTTTATGATACCAATCCCATACAGAATAGCTATATTAAACCAGAGACACATGTATATATGTCTCTGATTAAACCAACCCTAACTCTAAACCTTACCCTAACTTCTACCTATGATACCATCAATAACGTAAGATCGAAAAAAGGGGAAAAAGGGAGGGGTTGTTTCATCATACCGATTTTGGTACAGACATCTTGCTGGGGTTTAAACAAAACACCCCATTCATATACATTTGTTGTACATGTACTTTTGTTTGCCAGAATTCCAACCAATTCATATATATTTCAGTAGAAAATCATAACCCATTGATCCATTGATATATTTTTCCAAGCTATCAGAAGTACATTCTATGACATCTTTAGATGTAATCAAACCATTGGGCTCATTCATATTAATTCACAAAAGCATCAGTACACAGTTTTATAGACATCTAAGATTACTAAACATTTTAGAAATATTTTCAGTGGTTAAACTGATTTTACAATTTTTCTGTGGTGATCCCAGCTGGACACATATAATTTCTGCTAGTTGATTTGACAATCTCTTATATGGTTTCCAATTATTAATAATAGTGATTTCACTCAACAGAATATATATCATACTACTTCCATAAAATTTAAACCAACAACCAAATATAAAAATTAATCAGGCTTTGCATTTTGTTTATTTTGAAGGAATGCATTACAAATGTGACTTCAAAATTTCTCAGAGTGAAACATCATTTAAGGTTCAAACAGTGTCCTTGAAAAACTTTGACATGATGACCTGAAGATCTGATAAGAGTTGTGAAAATTGAACAGAGAATGACCAACAAGCCCTTTTGTTAGTTACCATGTACAGTATCCATTTATGTATCCCTTTAAGTTAATTCTGTCCTTTTAAATTTGTGACTAAAGGAATTATCTTGATTCATAATTTATATATATACTCTTAAAAGGTGAATTTACAAATGATATATTTTGTTCCAAGCAAGATGATCACTTTTGTTTAGAAGTAAAACTTAGTACTAGGAGTAAAGAAATTTTCCGGAAAGGTATTTCAGACAATCTTTAATTTCAACCCAAGGTCATATATACAAATTTGACTTGTCCACTTAATCATGTTAATATGAATAAACAGCTGCTCCATGAGTGCATGATACGCCCGTAGTTTTTAAAAATAAATAACTCCTCAATGTCATATCAGAAATTTATAAAAAACTAAAGGGAGTTTGTTTTAATAGATATAAACCAGTCACCAAAGTTTCATAAAACTGCTCAAAACACTTTTGAGTTATTGTCAGAAGACTGGAAAATCACCCTTTTTATGAATAAAATCCCATAACTCGGAAACGTTAAATGTAAAATTTATAAAAATCGAAAGGAGCTTACGTCAATAGATATAAACAATTCACCAAAGTTTCATAAAAAACTGCTTTAAGAGTTTTTGAGTTACTATCCAAAACTGGATATCACCATTTTTTTATTAAAAACCCATAACTGGAAAACGCAAAATCTAAAATTGATAAAAATCGAAAGGGAGCTCACATCAATAGATATAAACATTTCACTTAAGTGAATGTAAACGTGCGTATAAAAACTAAAAATCTGAGTGTAAATTTTTACACTTTTGTTTCAGCAATGGCTGTACCTTTCCATTTACTCGTTATGTGTTGTGTATTAAATTGACTTTAACACTTTTGAGTGACTGGATAAGTTGATTATATTCAGCAATAGAAAAGGGAACAAGATATGATTGATAATGGGTTTTAGGCAGCTCAAGTTGAAGGTACACAAATTCTAGTTGTCATATTAGAATTATCAGTATTAGTAGTGGTCAGTTATCAGGTGTCATCAGTCATGAAATTCATATCAATAGCCTAGGGTAGTGGTCAGTTATCAGGAGTCATCAGACAGTTAGGTCATATCAATAACCTAGGGTAGTGGTCAGTTATCATGAGATATTAGACAACAGAGTTATATCAATAGCCTAGGGTAGTGGTCATCTACCAGGAGTCATCAGACAAAAAGTCATATATATATATTTCTCTAATTCTTCGTGAATTTATCCCTTTATGCACCCATTGTATAAAAATTTGATCATAGTGTGGTTCGTTTGATCTCAGTTCATCATTGGTTAAAATCCGATTATGACGTCGAATTTTCTTACTTTCCTCTGAATTTCCTATTGCGACCATGCCTGATGACGTCACGTAGAAAGAACACATCTGTTTGCAGATCATTCGAAAAGAAGGAATAAGTTTGCCTGCATATTGTTTGAAAATCATTAGAGAACAGATTCCACCACCAAATCTCGTGTAATACGATATTTATCCACTCTCGACAGTTAAATTTTAAATATTTAAAACGCTCGGGCAAGCCTCGCGTTTTAAATTTGAAAATTTAACTGTCTCGAGTGGATAAATATCGTATCACACTCGATGCAGTGGTAGAATCTATATATATCAATAGCCTAGGGTAGTTGTCAGTTAACATGAATAATCAGACAACAAAGTCATATCAATAGCCTAGGGTAGTGGTCAGTTATCAGGAGCCATCAGTTAACAAAGCCATATCAATATCCTAGGGTAGTTGTCAGTTATCATGCATCATCAGACAACAAAGTCATATCAATAGCCTAGGGTAGTGGTCAGATATCAGGAGTCATCAGTCAACAAAGCCATACCAATAGCCTAGAGTAGTGGTCAGTTATCAGGAGTAATCAGTCATCAAAGCCATATCAATAGCCTAGGGTAGTGGTCAATTATCAGGAGTCATTAGACAACAAAGTTATATCAATAGCCTAGGGTAGTGGTCATCTATCAGGAGTCATTAGACAACAAAGTCATATCAAAAGCCTAGGGTAGTTGTCAGTTATCATGAGTCATTAGACAACAAAGTCATATCAATAGCCTAGGGTAGTGGTCAGTTATCATGAGTCATCAGTCTCCAAAGTCATATAAATTGCCTAGGGTAGTGGTTAGTTATAAGGAGTCACCAGACAGTAAAGTCTTATCAATAGCCCAGGGTGGTGGTCATTTATCAGTCAACAAAGTCATATCAATAGCACAGGTTTAGTGGTCAATTATCATAAATCATCAGTCAACAAAGTCATATCAATAGCCTAGGGTAATGGTCAGTTGTCATGAATCATCACTCAACAAAGTCATATCAATAGCCTAGGGTAGTGGTCAATTATCATAATCATCAGTCAACAAAGCCATATCAATAGCCTAGGTAGTGGTCAGTTATAATGAATCATCACTCAACAAAGCCATACCAATAGCCTAGGGTAGTGATATGACTTTGTTGTTTGATGACCCTGATCACCAATCATTACCCTAGGCTATTGATATGACTTTGTTGAGTGATGACTCTGATAGCTGACCACTATCATAGACTATTGGTTTGTCTGTGTTGACTGATGACTCATGATAACTGACCACCACCCTAAGCTATTGATGTGACTTTGTTGACTGATAACTGACCACTACCCTAGGCTGTTGATATGACTTTGTTGACTGATGATTTATGATAATTGACACCTACCCTAGGCTATTGATATGACTTTGTTGTCTGAAGACTCCTGATAACTGACCACTACCCTACGCTATTTAAATGACTTTGTTGTCTGAAGACTCCTGATAACCAATCACTACCGTAGGCTATTGATATGACTTTGTTGACTGATGACTCCTGGTAACTGACCACTACATATGGCTATTGATATGACTTTGTTGTCTAATGACTCCTGATAACTGACCACTACCCTAGGCTATTGGTATGGCTTTGTTGAGTGATGATTCATGATAACTGACCACTATCCTAGGTTATTGATATGGGTTTATTGACTGATGGTTCATGATAATTGACCACTACCCTAGGATATTGATATGGCTTTGTTGAGAGATGATTCACGATAACCGACCATTACCCTAGCTATAGGCTATTGGTATGACTTTGTTGTCTGATGTAAAAAAAGTAGAAAGTTTACACTCAGATGTTTTAGTTTTATACGCACGTTTACATTCACTTTAGTGAAATGTTTATATCTATTGACGTGAGCTCCTTTCGATTTTTATAAATTTTAGATTTTGCGTTTCCAAGTTATGGTTTTGTTTCTTAAAAATGGTGATATATATCCAGTTTTCGGATAATAACTAAAATCTCTTTGAGCAGTTTTCATGAAACTTTGGTGAATTGTTTATATCTATTGACGTAAGCTCCTTTCGATTTTATAAATTTTAGATTATACGTTTCGAGTTATAGGATTTTATTCATAAAAACGGGTGATTTTCCAGTCTCCTGACAATAACTCAAAAGTGCTTTGAGCAGTTTTCATGAAACTTTGGTGATTGGTTTATATCTATTGAAACAAACTCCCTTTAGTTTTCTAAACAAAAGTGATGATCTTGCTTTGAATAAAATATATCATTTGTAAATTCACTTTTAAGAGTATATATATAAATTATTAATCAAGATAATTCCTTTAGTCAAAAATTTAAAAGGACAGAATTAACTTAAAGGGATACATAAATGGATACTGTACATGGTAACTAACAAAAGGACTTGTTGGTCATTTCTGTTCAATTTCCACAACTCTTAGCAGATCTTAAGGTCATTATGTCAAGGTTTTCAAGGAGACTGTTTGGACCTTAAATGATTTTTACTCTGACAAATTTTGAAGTCACATTTGTAATGCAATCCTTCAAAATAAACAGAATTCAAGGCCTGATTAATTTTTATATTTGGATGTTGGTTTAAATTTTATGGAATTAGTATGATATATATTCTGTTGAGTGAAATCACACTTAATAATAATTGGAAACCATATAAGAGATTGTCAAATCAACTAGCAGAAATTATATGTGTCCAGCTGGGATCACCACAGAAAATTGTAAAACCAGTTTAACCACTGAAAATATTTCTAAATTGTTTAGTAATCTTAGATGTCTATAAAACTGTGTACTGATGTTTTGTGAATTAATATGAATGAGCCCAAGTGGTTTGATTACATCTAATAATGCCATAGATTGTACTTCTGATAGCTTGGAAAATATATATCAATGGATCAATGGGTTATGATTTTCTACTGAAATATATATGAATGGGTAGGAATTCTGGCAAACAAAAATACATGTACAACAAATGTAGATGAATGGGTGTTTTGTTTAAACCCCAGCAAGATGTCTGTACCAAAATCTGTATGTTGAACCCCCTTTTATTTGATCTTAGGTTATTGATGGGATTATAGGTAGCAGTTAGAGTAAGGTTTAGAGTTAGGGTTAGTTTTATCAGAGACATATATACATGTGTCTCTGGTTTAATATAGCTATACTGTATGGGATTGATAAGATTATTAAAGTCTGAAATAAAGTGGCCTAATACTGAGTTTTTTTATTTAACAGAAATTTTGTACCCATATAGCCAAATTTTAATGATTACCCTATGTTTTCGAATGTAACAAAAGTTGAGCAAAATGGGTAGGTCTCCGTATGCATGCATAAAATTTGATTGCGTGTAACCCCCCACCCCGATTTTTTTAAAACGTCTTTGTGTATACCGTCTTTGTTTATTTGCACTGATTCATTATTCAAGATATTTGTGTTCTAAGTTAGGTATCGCCTCTGTTCCAGTTGTTGTATATATATATATATATATATATATATATATATATATATATATATATATATATATATACCTTACATCTTGGGAAATATTTAAAACTTCTGAACATTTTTGTTTTCCGCTTGCAGAAAGTTATATGGGAATTAGACAATTGCGCCAAAGACGTGATCTCGTTTCCGCGTTGCTTCATAAAACTTATGAATATGCATACTACCCTAGGCCCGTGATACGTAGAGTCTGCCTATATAGAAGCCATATATTTTTGAATGGGTATGAAGAACCCTATGATTGGGCACCAATAGTAACTTTTAGTAAACCCAAAGTAACTTCTGATAAATTTGCATTTAGTGTGGAAAGACCTTCAATTGTTCTCTGAACAATTGGTTTTAATTTGTTATATGTTTGCGTATGCTGAAAGTATTTACCTTATAGTCTTAGCTAATTAGAACTTATTTCTTTTAACAGTTTGACTCCCTTTTATACCACACAAAATTGCGTGTTAAGAAATAGGTCGCTAACTTTCAATGTTGATCATGCGTATTACTGTCAGCGGTTTCATCTGTCTTGACAACGGTTTAGCAATATAAAAAGGTAAATAGTCGTTACTAACGAAATGTAGAAAACAACAAGAGTAAAAACAAAATATGTGATTTGAATACCACAAGTTGGCGGAATTTTCCGGGAACAACATTTCTGACCAAACAAAGCTATCAAAGTATTACTAAGCGTTCATAACTAAATATTAAAACTTGTAGTAGTAAGATCAAAGGAAGATAAAACAATTAAGTTTTGTTCACGTGTTTTGTAATTCTTTATTATATTGAATATTTGGTATATAGTCGTAACATGAAAAGTTACAAATTAATCTCCGTACCTTGTAATTCAAGAATTCATTTGAAACATTTGCTGTTTATTCCTATCAATAAAATTTACATGTACATTTGGAGGTTCAATGTTTTGAAGGAATAGTAGTCCTTGTGCATACAAATTGCTTAGCATCAAGTCTACCATAGAATCATGCAAACAGTTCACCAGGGAGTCATAAGGTTTGATTAAAACATACTGTGTTAAAAAGTATCGTGAAAGTAGTCCAAAGAGAATATGTTTCATATGGTTTCCATCCCTGTAAGTTGGGAGATGCTATAATATACCTGGAACCAGTTTCTCTATGTTGAAGTTTCACCGTGAAAATGACAACTATCTGCACCCTACAATTAATGAATGAAGAACATAATAAGATAAAGTTTGAGTAGTTATTGAATAAACATGTGTTGAAATTTTAATAACAAATCAGTAAACAAATTTACAAGAAACTATTTATGGATAATTCCAAGGAGAAAACCCACTAACAAAATTATTTCAGAAAATCCAAAACAATTTTATAAAACTATCTAGCCTTTGGTCCATTAATAAATAAACATACCTGTATTTTTGGTGAAAGAGTTAGTTATGCACTTTTAATTAGTTGTAGTTATTACTTTTAAGAATTCTCCTCAAAACATGCCTTAAATTACCATTTCTCTCAATGAATCAATGCATTTAAAGGAGGTGAAAGGTACAAGAAGAAAAATTCCAAATCATAAGTAGAAAACAAACTGACAATGCCATGAAAAAAAAAAAAAAAAAACCAACAAAAGACAAACAACAGTCAAATATCAATTTGAAGATAATTTTGGCAATGAAAGTGTCACTTTTAAAAAAAAACATTACAATATTAAAGTTTAGTCAATGTAACATAGCAATTACAATATCTGATAACATAAATATTGGTTTTCTATCATGTCTTTAAAGCAAACAGAGATAATCTAGTAAAATGAAGTTTCAAAATCTTTAAAAGTATATATATATATTTTTCAAATAAAGCATATTGCACTTAATACATTATAAGCATTTCTATATTTCCAATTTTTAAATAAAATAAAATAGAAAACAAAACATACGAAAGTGCGATAAGAGAATTTTTAGACACAAAATTTGGTTTCTCTCTAGGATTCTGTATTAACCTGTTAAACGTTTTGACGTGTGTTCTTTTTAAAGAGCATCAACAATCTAACTAGGTAAGATTGATGTCTGTAGATAGATACTGTATAACTTTAATCCAAATCAGAAAACTCGGAGGAACAGACGAATGAACAACATGTATATATTCCAACAGATATGAAGTAAGTGTCTAGGAGACAACATTTAATCTTAAAAGTGAACTTGCCTAAAATATTACCCTAAAGGTCGCCACACGATCTTTAAGAAATTGAGAAACCCAACTGTTAGCTTAATATTCCAGACTTCGATATGACCGTAGTCGCATTTATAAAGTTGTATTTACATTTTTGTAGAATGTTCAGATACATTATAATTTAAATTTTCCTTTAATTTGCTTTTTTAATCTTTCATTTTGGTCGGTCACCATGAACGCAATAATATTAAGTTCTGACCTCACAGTATATCTAATATGCCTGCAGAATGTCAAAATTCTTCCAAATTTTCTATGAATTAAAACTAAGTATAACTGCTTTAATGGACTAAAATTAATGTCGTCTTTTTATCTGTAGAAGTTACTCTAGAAAAAAAAAAAACAAACGAACACTTGTACTGAAAAGTTATTGTCATTGCAAATAAGAGAATATACAGTTATATGGTTTGGGTGTGAGAATCTCAACTGTTTTCAATATATCACATTTGACGATACGAGGTCTCGGACATGACATATAATTGCAAAATCTAAAAGGTTAAACATATGTCTAATTTTCAGAATCAAATTATGAATCTGGGAACTTTAATCCAACATCTGAAGTTTTGTTTAAAATATACACATTCCGCCGTTTAAATGGCCATACAAGGACAATAAAAAAAATTAAAAAAACTCAGTAAAACAACTCCAAATCTTTTTTTTCAATTGTAATGCTTACAAATTGATAGTGACATTGTGTCATTTACAGTTATGTAATATTTACATTCCATGAATGCATTCCTTCAGATGCCTAAAATGTGATTATTATTGGTATCATTTTGTGTCCAAATAAAGCCCAAAATATGCTTTCGCTTTTGTAATACACTTTAATGGTTATTCTATAAACGGATGCACATTTGCAAGCAGTACTTTGATGGCAAACTCATAAAATATTGAATAACTTTACAAATTTCCCTTTTAGGTTATTTAACTCCTACAAAGAAGAACACTTTAAAAGGATGTCAAGTAAGTGTCAATAAATATGCTATTTGACAATATATCATGTATATTGGTGAGATCTACCGCATTCTGAAATCCTATATATATATATATATATATATATATATATATATATATATATATATATATATATATTTACTTATAAGTCGAAAAAAACTGGCAACGCAATGGCAAAAAAAAAAAGAAAAAAAGACCTTAAGACAAACAACAGTTCACCAAACACATCATAGAAAACTAACGATTGAGCAACATAAAACCCTGAAAAAAAATGTTCAATACATTTTATATATTAAAACATATCTGTATACTGTTAGGTCGGACATGTATTCATGAAATTAGCATTGTGATCATTGCGTGTGAAGCAAATGATGCTTATAAAAACTCTATCAAAATTTAAATGCGCGTTGTTTGTATTTTGAAAACGGATCACATCACAATTTTCGCATTAATAACACATTGAAAGATTTCTGAATTCAAAGTAATATATAAACTAAACTTAAAAAAGTAACGCACATATTTTGCACATTTTCAAAAGATTTTATTAGATTGTTAATGTTTTTAAATCGATAGTTGTGTTTGAACTTGAAGGAATTGGGTACTTTCACACTCTATGATTATTTTGACGAAATAGATGGTAAATGTATTCTATCAATCCCTACTGTCTGCAGTTTGACAAATATAATGACCTTTTAAACGGTACACTCTCTACATAGGAGTTACCATTGTGATGGTCATAAATTATGATAATTTATTATAATTTATTTTGTGACATTTAGATGTGGTTAAAGGGTCTCAATCAATACTCTGTATACCAGCATGTCGGTTCGGTGTGCACCAAACTTCTACCATGTACTATTTGGTGTTTGTTTACCTCTTATTGAATTTAATATTTTGTCAGAACGTTTACAAAGAATATTGTTATAACGACTGTCAAGACCTTTACATATTTCAACTACAATGTATTTGCTGTCAAAATTTATGTTCATTTCTCAAAAGAATGGTACTCTAAGAAACTGTAATATATATCGACAAAGATTTTCACTAAATTGTTAGTTGCGATCTGTCGTAATAGGAATTTGTTCTTAAAAACAGTGCGGTTACATTTATTGGGAGTGTTTTCCCCTGAATATTAAAAATAAAATGTATGGTAATATAACTTATTAAGAATGCATAGTAGAGGCCTAAAGTCTTTGACACGAGCTCTTTGCTTGATGACCTTGAAGTTGAGGTTAAGACAATAGGTAATTTATGACGTTCTAGATTTTGACCTTTGCTTTAACTTCATATTTATACATGATAAAGCCATGGAACTTTTGTATTAGGTTGCAAAGAAAACCAAAGACTGAGCAACATGAACCCCACCAAAACCTGGGGTGATCTCAGGTGCTCGGAAGGGTCAACAGATGCTGCTCCATTTGTGGCACCCGTCGTGTTGCTCATGTTAGTGCAAACCCAGTGATAAGTCTAATTCAGTAGGTCACATTCGGGAAAAGGGACAGGATTGTAGTTACAACAATTGGAACATATCCGATGTCATCTGTGAAACGGATATTCCATAACAGTCAACCAACTGGTGATGGCGTCCGTAAAATTTACGAAGGACGATTTCAACTTCACCACTTGGAACTCTTGGTTTAATAGCTTCCTTGTGAGCAGCAACCCTCTCCAAGGAATGTGTGACCTTTGCTTTTTGATCAGATGGCTTCCAAATTAATATGTATTTTCAAAAATATATTATCGAACTTATTGTTGAATATAATTGTATAGTTGTCAAAATATAATATCAAATCGGCTTGAATTTTACCTTAAAAATGTAGGAATTTGTGCTTTTTCATCAAGTTATTGATCATTCCTTGAATATTAAGCTCACATGAAGTGCTCCTTAATTGCAGTGTACTTATAAGCTTTGATACCTATTTACCAAAATCAAAACAACCAAAAAAAAAAAAAAAAAAACAATATGGGTCTTGTACTTTTCAAGATACATTTTCAATCTAAGAAGATTCACATATTGTTCAAATGATATTAGTTGGAAACGACAATATTGCCCAATTTAGATCTTTTAATTGTTGATATAGTATTATAATGATTTTACTTAGTAATCAGAAGGAAAATGTTATTCTTCGCAAAGAGACAATATCGAACAGAGTTTGGTGCAGAACTTGGTTGGTGTTCAATACACAGTTCGAGTGAGATCAAATATTTATTGCTACCATTTTAAAATAGAAATGTTACAACTTAGCCTATTGATTACTTCAAGTCTAAACATATGAATTATACTTAACACTAGATTAGAAAATTTGTTTTAGTTTATTCAAATATTTCCATGTCAAAACATGACACAACAAGAATATCCGTAGATGAAAATGTTTTTTTTAGCAATAACAAACATCACATTTATTTTCGGTACTTTCACACGTTCAAATTTCAAATTAAAATATGCAAATATCTTGTCGTTTATTGATAGTTATCTCATTGGTAATCAAACCATATTTCCTTCTTGTTATATAAATGATATGCGTGCATTAGAGAACAGAGAAAAGTCAAAATAAAACATATAACTTTCTTGTATTGAGAACCTAAAAAGGTAAACTCATCATACTCATTTGTAGATAATCATGGAGGCTGCGTACATTTTGTGTATAATGAGTTTACCTTTTAGGTTCTCAATACAAGAAAGTTTTATGTTTTATTTTGACTTTTCATTCTGTTCTCCAATGCACGAATATCATTTATATCACAAGACGGAAATATGGTTTGATTACCAATGAGATAACTATCAATAAACGACAAGATATTTGCATATTTTTAATTTGAAATTGAACGTGAAAGTACCAAAATAAATGTGATGTTTGTAATTGCTAAAAACATTTTCATCTAAGGATATTCTTGTTGTGTCATTTTTTGACATGGAAATATTTGAATAAACTAAAACAAATTTTCTAATCTAGTGTAAAGTATAATTCATATATTTAGACTTGAAGTAATCAATAGGCTAAGTTGTAACATTTCCTTTTTAAAATGTTAACAATAAATATTTGATCTCACTCGAACTGTGTTTTGAACACCAACCAAGTTCTGCACCAAACTCTGTTCGATATTGTCTCTTTTGCGAAAACAACATTTTCCTTCTGATTACTAAGTATTTGCCAACATTGTCTTTTCCAACTAATATCATTTGAACAATATGTGAATCTTCTTAGATGGAAAATGTCCCTTGAAAAGGACAAGACCCATATTGGGTTTTTTTTTTTTTTTTGTAAATAGGTATCAAAGCTTATAAGTACACTGCAATGAAGGAACACTTCGTGTGAGCTTAATATTCAAGGAATGATCAATAACTTGATGAAAAGCACAAATTCCTACATTTTTGAGGTAGAAATTCAAGCCGCAAATACAATAATAACATTTATTATTATATTTTGACAACTATACAATTATATTCAACAAAAAGTCGATAATATATTTCTAATGAAAATACATATTAATTTGGAAGTCATCTGATCAAAAGCAAAGGTCACACATTCCTTGGTAGAGGATCGCTGCTCACAAGGAAGCTATTAAACCAAGAGTTCCAAGTTGTGAAGTTGAAATCGTCCTTCGTAAATTTTACGGACGCCATCACCAGTTGGTTGACCGTTATGGAATATCCGTTTCACAGATGACATCGGATATGTTCCAATTGTCGTAATTACAATCCCGTCCGCTTTTCCCATAATGTGACCTACTGAACTAGACTTATCACCGGGTTTGCACTAACATGAGTAACACGACGGATGCCACATGTGGAACAGCATCTGATGACCCTTCTGGAGCACCTGAGATCACCCCTAGGTTTTGGTGGGGTTTATGTTGCTCAGTCTTTCGTTTTCGTTGCAACCTAATACAAAAGTTCCATGGCTTTATCATGTATAAATATGAAGTTAAAGCAAAAGTCAAAATCTAGAACGTCATAAATTACCTATTGCCTTAACATCAATTTCAAGGTAATCAAGTAAAGAGCACATTTCAAAAGACTTTAGTCTCTACTATGCATTCTTAATAAGTTATATTACCATACATCTTATTTTTAACATTCCAGGGGGAAACTCCCAATAAATGTTACCGCACTGCTTTTAAGAAAAATCCTATTACGACAAATCGCAACTAACAATATAGTGAAAATCTTTAGTCGATATATAGTACAGTTTCTTTAAAAGTACCATGCACAAGCAAAAGCAAAAGCAAAAAATCAAACATGACCTTGACCTTTGTCCTTGACCTCATTTATTTTAGTGGACCCAGGACCTTCAATTAAAATACCCTAGGTCTCTATCACATATGGTTTATGAGTTACTATTACATTTCACCTATTTCTAACAGTGACGTTACCCCACCAGAAGCTTTTAAATGTCATAGCAGGTCACATATGCTGCTGACAACCTTTTTCTTCCTTCCTTCGGTTGAAAAATAAAAAAAAACATTTTATAAATTTCGTCCGTGTTAAATCTTTTGTAGATTAACCTTCATCAGGAAAGTTCAAACCTTAACATTAGAAAGACAGAAACGTAAACTTTGCCTGATGGAGATGTAACTTTAGTCTCCGACAATCGCTTTATTTATCAGAATTCAACTGGCTGATTGTATTTGTGTTCCTGAGGAAAAGATGTTGTTTATTTATGCCTATTTCAACAGAAGGAAACATAAATGTAATCACATCAGATGTTAATGTCTGATAAGAGCAATTTAAAACGATTTAGAACTCAAAAGAAAAGGAAATGATTCGCTTATGAATAAAACCACATTCTGATATTTAAGAGTAAAAGTTTAACTTCTGGCTTGTTGACCATTACAAAAGTAATTTTTCTTATAAAATGTGTAATTCAACATACAAAAGATTGAAAATGTTAGCAGCATGAGGCAGTAGAGGCCGACAAAACATGATAGAACATATTTTTTACATTTACAAAGGTACACTACCTGGATATATTCATCTGTGTTCAACATTAGTGTAAGGGAATCAAAATAAACATTTTATCGTTAGAAAATTATCCTTGTCAAGATTTAAGATTATGAATAATTCGATTGTTTATACTCAAAATGAAAATACGGTCACGTTAAATTTTGATATATAGAACGTTTTAAACCAATCACAAGTCACAACATTTTGATGTACGCTTTTAACAAATATAACAAATAATGCATTATGTTCTGATACGGTGAATTGCATCATTGGTTCAACAATGTACGGATATTTTGTGTCGACAATTAAGAAACATATAGCACTTATTTGGTAATGCCTGTACTAAGTCAGGTATATGCCAGTTGTTTTCCATTCGTTTGGTGTGTTTGAACTTTTGATTTTGCCATTTGATAAGGGACTTTCCGTTTTGAATTTTCCTTGAGTTCGGTATTTTGTTATTTTACTTTTTGAGACACACACAAACTACTTTATTCTGTTATTGTCTCCTAGTATACAAATTGAGACGAACTGATACTTGCACCAATTTACGTATCAATTTTGTATTGACTCCAAATCTTTCAACAATGAGGCCTTTTGTACCTCGATAGTCTCACTCCAAAAAAAGACAAAAAATATTACATTAAAAACAGTTGTCTACAAAACCATACATGTAACATTAACATGTATTTTTAAGAATGTAGATAATTTGGTACGACATTCGAAATGTAGGAAATGTTCGCTGTGTAAGATACCAGGTTTAAAATATGATACCAGTAGACCAATTGAATAGATGTAACTCATAGAAAGAAGAATACAGAATTACACGTATCCCAAATATAACCTGGACAAGCAAGATCATCATCAAAAAGAAAAGAATCTAATATTCCAATATACAATAGGGAACTAGAGATCCGGCTGGTTTAATAGGATTTTCGTTAAGTTATTTAGATTAGATCTTTTAATAATATAAACTGTACATACAGTCACAGTAATTGTTAACAACATCCTGTTTTGACAGCAAATCAAAGCTATAATTTAGAGTGTTATTGCTAACTTTTATATATAAATACTATCTGACACTTTTCGTTAAACAGTACACCCATTTCTGCACTGAATTTATATCATAATAAGACCTTGAGTACAATTTGCATTTTGTTGGTAAGTTTTTCAGTTCGCAATATCTCTTATATATATATCTTTAAATAAAATAAGTCTAGTTTCCTTGAATCTGTTTCAAACGAGAACCATTTTCAAACAGTTTCTCTTACTTTTACAAGAAAACCACATTATTTCATGTTTCATATATGTTCGTAAAGTTTATACATTGATCATATCGATATCGTATCTATATATTACATATCTTTGTATTTATCATTTAAAACAATTATGTTCACAAATAGTTGGCTGAAGAGATAAATAAACTCACATTAGAAATCAGGCTTAAAATTGTGTACGCCAGACACGCGTTTCGTCTACTAAAGACTCATCAGTGACGCTCGTATAAAAAAAGTTAAAAGGCCAAATAAAGTACGAAGATGAATAGCATTGAGGAACCAAAATTCTGAAAGCTTTTACAGAAGACAAATATAAAAATACACATAACTTGATTGTTTATGATAATTATCTCCCGTAAAGGAGGGAACAGTGACGATTATATGTGGTCTACCTTTTTTGTACTCTTTAATTTGTGTTAGGTTGTCCATTGCTTAGCTGTGCACTCGAGTATGCAATAATGTTGTATTATTTAGTAATACCATCTAGAAATTTTTTTTCTTTATTTATTGTCGTATAATAGAATATTTATTATTATTATTATTACTATTTTCAATATTATTATTATTATTATAAATATTATTATTATTATTATTATTATTATTATTATTATTTTTAAATTGATTTTATGTACTAGTAATACATACTGAATTCGTTTCATTTTATAGAACAAAGTGGATTTTTGTTAATGATAAAAAAAAGAACAACAGAAAAGTTCTTTAGAACTGTTGTTTGTTTTATCATTATAAATTAAAATAAGAAAAATAATTCTGAAAAAATAAATTTAATTTTGAATATTGCAATCGCTATAATATTGTACATATATGGACGTAAAAACAGAATGGAAAACTGACAAAAGGTGTAGGTCAAATTATATTTAACTTGTTATTATGCCAGACCTAGAAGTCATTGATATGATTTTTAAGACACAATGACTGTTGATATATAACGTTAACGAATTTTTGAAAAAAAACCAATACATTAATAAACAAAAAGTAGCATTTGATGTTAAAACGATCGTCATTTTAATAGTTCGTGATAAAGTTTTATCATTATTAAAAATAAACAATTTTCGAAAAGCTGATGTATCGTTGTATGAGTTTTGAAAAGTAAGGAATTTGAGATATGTAAATATGAAATTTATCTGAAGCCAACAAAATCTAATAAAGAGTTGTTTCATTGGAAATCAATCATACCACATCTTTTCTTTTATAAAATACTCCTTTTAAAACAATTTATCCTTTTTGCCTCAGAAAAGTATATAAGTTATTGATGTGAAACTGTTGAAGTTACCATTAAATATGATTAACGACCATTTTCTTAACCATGTTTACACTTTAAAGTAAACCCAAATTAAGGTTTTGTTAATAACAATGGGAAAGGATTGATTTGTAATGTCACTCGAAAGTATTAATATGTTCTAAATTAGTCAGGAAATACTTGCTTATGTTTTATGAATACCGAAGACTATTTGCTACGTCGCGGTCTTTAGATGATCATTACACATGAACATGTATTGTCTAAACTATAATTAAACAATCAACACCATGCATATCTGTATAAAGCTAAAATAGAAATGAAATTCAAGGGTTTTTCACTCAAAGTTAAATCAAAACTATCATTACACCAAGTCCATATACAGTCAGTTTAAAAGATGTTGTACCATTAACAACTTTATAGTTCTTGGTTTCTGCATACAAATTCCTTGACCCACTTGAAGACAAGGAAAATAAGTGTCAACATGGTCAAGGTTAAATTGGATATTCACCACGAGGAGTGTTGCAATGCTAACTGATGTACCCCAATTTTGACATGTTTACCTTATATGTATAATTGCTTTGTTCACACATTGTTGTCAATATAATGGAATTTTACGCGACTGTCATACAAGTGAGAGGTTTTGATAGCTATAGAACCAGGTTCAATTCACCATTTTCTACATAACGAAATGCATGTACCAAGTCAGGAATACGACAGTTGTTTTCCATTCGTTTGATGTGTTTGAGCTTTTGATTTTGCCATTTGATAAGGGACTTTCCGTTTTGAATTTTCCTTGAGTTCGATATTTTGTTATTTAAGTAAAGAACATACCACCACATCAATTTAACAAATAATAATCAAACAGATACAAATCCTGTCTTCGCAATGTAATGCTAATGAATATTTATAAAGTCACAGACTGCTGGCAGATGTTTAAATTTAGTGTTTAGAATGTCTTCTATTTGTAGAATAGATCTTTTAGTCTTAGAAACGTGAGGTTTTATTAGTTTTATTGGCTTTGAACTGGCTTTTAGTAACTCTCAGATCTGTGATTTTGTGTCTTTTGTGTTTTTGCTAGGGTTTTATGTGCTTTGTATCGATGTAAAAGTTAAACTCTTTTCAACTTATTTTCATAGTTTGTTGTGACATGTCTGATAGCGTACAGTTACAGCACTTTCCCATGCTAGGGAGGATTTGGCGGCAAGAAACATGTTTGATCCCGCCATATTCTGTATGGATCTGTCCCAAATCAAGAGCCTGTCGTTTAGCGGTTGTTGTTTGTTGCTGTATATCGGACTTGCTTTCGTTTATTATTTTGTACATATCTCGTTTTATATATTGTCATTTCAGAGCCTTTTATAGCTTACCATGCGGTATGGTTATAGATGTTTAATTGGTCTCTGGTGGGATTTGTTTAATTGGAATCATACCCCATCTTTTGTTTCTATATTAATCAAACAGATGCGGATTCTATCATCACACTGCAATTTCAAAATTTATAAAATCACAGATAATCCTGGCAGGAGTAAAACTTAGTCTTGAGAATTTCTTTTATTTGTACATCTTGTATACTAGGGCTAACTGTTTTTGGAATTTTTCTATTCATCGTAACAATTAATTTTCTTAGGATGACAATAAAGGAAGAAATGTTTCTTGTATAACAGTACAAGGAGTGTGATACAAAAAGTGCGTTAATTTGATTTGCTTATCCAGCATCATTTTCCTTGGCTATGCGTTCGGTCATTGATGACTTTCAAAGGTTATAACGATGTACTGACATTTCGTCCATGTCAACGGACACATTTTTTATGACTTTCATAAATAAACAATAATTGAAAATCTTCTTTTTTGTTGTTGTTAAATTCTATTACAGTCTGAAGCAAACAAAACGTTTTAAAATGTCTGATGTTAAGGTTTGACCCCGGAACAGGACACATTAGGACATATGAGGACAAGTCAGTCATTAGTAGTGCACATTAGTACTCACAGGAATACCGACTGTCTACTGTAATATCAATCCAACAAACTAAAAAATATGTTGTCGATCAAACAGTCCAGCATTTTGATGATATCATCTTCGTTGTATTTGTTTTTGGACTCAGTGTAGTTCTTCACAAAGAAAGTTTTTTTTATAAATTAAAAGAATAGTTTTTTCTACGTTTCCCATTTTTGTAGAAAAGAAACTGTTTAATGAGACGATGTAGTCGATCTTTCAATTGAGCATAAGAAATAGAAATGTAGAGCGTAGAAAAAATCACAGATTGTGATATTTCTGTAAAATTGTAAAGTTTGTGATTGATAATTATAAGGTAGAGCTTTAGAATTTTTAAGAATCCACTTCTGATTGACACCGCAGGTTGAATATACCCAATCACAATATTTCTGCAGACCATCCCCCCGGCTTTATATCGTTCATTACAAGAACGTTTGGAAAGATAAGAGTTCTAGTATAAAAAGTGCAGATTTCATCGTCCTTCTTATATAAAATACAAAAGCACAGAAGGACGAAATCGTAATTTGTTTACAATTTCTCTTTCATGAACGAAATAGGGATATATTCTGGACTCCCAGATTATTGTGAATTCCAAGTTCTTTAGTGAGACATTCCAAACAATGAATTTTGCATATAAAACAATTTCTTTTTACCAGTTGACGCCAAAACAAAAACATATATGTCTTAAGGACAGGATAAAACATTCACAGCATTGGGCTTCTTGAAAGGGACGATGTAAAAGAGCATTGGTTAGGTTTGAATTTTACATCCCTTAGGGTAAAGGTCTCTTATAACCTCTTGTGGTTGAAAATCTTGGGATAATAGGTTTGCTGTATGAATATAAAATGACAGGTATAGTTTTAATTTTAAAGTAAGCAAGTATTGTATTCTGCACAGATTTTTTTGTTCAAAGTATTGCTTATATGGCAACTGAACCCTTATTAGTAAATTCTACATGAAAAAACTTACGTTTATCGTTCTCCATGAAAGTAATTGTTCTCGTGTGTGAAAAGTCTATGGTTAGCAATGTCCACGTTTCGTTCCCGAGGTTAGCCTAGTAGTCAGCACTCTGTGGTGTCACTGACATCAAATGTTGATATATTTAAAACACTCACGGTTTTACTACCCCAAGGTATAGATTGCCTTAGTCGTTATTGACACAACTTTTCGTAATTTTCGGAATTCAAGCTCTACAACTTCGTATTTGATTTGGCCTTCCAAATGTTTTAATTCGAGCGGCACTGCTGATTGACGTTTCACCAGCCCAGTTGTGTTGACATGAAATATCATTGATATGGTCTTTTCTGTACATTTACTGTAATTAAAAGGTTGAATTATTTGAAACACTAAGCTTAGTCTTTCTACCCCTCCCCATCCCTATATAAATTGTCTTTGTGTTGTATTTGTCTACAACTTCGTCTTTTATTTTGCATTCAATTGGTTTCAATTCGAACGCATTTGATGCGACTTTATTGTCCAAAATTATAAGCCCAGTATCTTTGATGAATTTTAAAACAGCAAAATCATTTTCAATTTCAAGTATAACAATTTTAAGTTAATTGCAGGCCTAAAATTAAAAAAAATAGTAATACCGTGTTCAAACTGCATGTTTACATTTACCTTTATACTTTTGATATCATTTTCCGTTTAATGTATCATATATAAATATATATATATATGTTTTTCCATCATCTTTAGGTGAAAATTGGGACAGGATAAAAAAGAATCAAGTAAAAAATATAAGCATGCAGATAAAAGGGCGTTTATAAAAGTTGGCAAGAGCAAATATTTTTTGTCGAGGGATAAGGCTGGTCACGGTACCTCATTTTGCAAGCTATTTGTGGAAAAAGGAAGTTCTTTGGACTTTGATGGATCTGTATCCAAACAGATTTTTACAGATGAAGTTCTTAAAAGTGAGTCACGCTTAGAAGATGCATTTTCTAAACCAGACCTTAAAGATTTTGATATCATTTCGAAGCATGAATCAAGAGAAGACACTGTTATAAAAAAGAAAGACCTCACTGGATAATACAATAACTATATTTATCACAAGAGAGATGCTCTTAATGATTTAACATATCTTTAAGCTTTGTAAATATGCTACACATGTGATCAATGCCGGAGGCGCTTCTTACTTAAACACGAACAACAAACCTTGCTCGCTGTATTTTTACTACAATATAGATAAAACTATGTAATGTTTAAGTAAATATGGTTATCTTTAAATAAAGTGTAATGACAAATCAATAGTTTTGAAATATTTAATTGTCTAAAGTGCATTGAAAGCGGCACATGCTTCAAAATCGTAAACGGTTTTCATACGATATAATGGGTTACCAAAGCACGTTGCAAATGTTCAAAACCAAAAATACAACAAAACATGTCTTATTAGCAGATTTTATTTTGGATTGCAAGCTTTTTTTAATTTTGCGATTGAGACCATGTTCTGTGTTTAAGGATTCAATATTTATTTAATATACTTTTTACGGTATCGAAAGTATAAGTTGAATGAAAGAAACGAAGGTTTTAGTTTGTTTCAAACGTTTGCAAGAACGGAATACTGAAAAATTAGAAATTAGAATGATTTAATTTGTAAAAATAACCCCATATATTTCGCTGAGACATTATTGACTGGCAAGACAATAATTCGACCTCATTTAGATCATATGCTTGTGACTTGAGATTTCACGTTACATGGAGATGATTACACATTAGCTGCGCATTTTCAGTCGTTTTTCCGATATTCAAATCTCAAAATCTATTATTAATATTCACGGTACCAATTGTACTCACCAGATGCGAATTTCCGCAATAAATGTGTCTTCAGTGAATATTTGAAAATCCAATTCTAACAAAACGTAGAAGAACTAGTAAAATCGAAAAGGACTTAAAGTATAGCCAAATCCGGATAAGAAATCAGAGCTTTGCATTAAAGTATCAAAAATTCAAAATATATATCAAGGTGAATAAAATAACAAAACGGAGTGAATCGCATCATCCCCAAAACAACGAGACCGGATACGTCGAAAGGATACGCGTCTGCAGCATTGCTTGAATGTCAAATGTGAAATAAATGGATTCAACAGACCGACCAATTGCGTTGACTGATTCATATACAAGTTACAGATTAATTTGAAGGTGTACTGTATTTATCAATTTAAGATATGAAATATCGTTATATAATTACACTATATGCTGTGTTTATCAATCGATCATTTATCATGCTACAGATCAACAAACCTGATATATTTTTTTCCTTGAAGGTTTAACATTGCCAATCTTAAATTTGAAACGCTAATACCTACATGTAAGGTTCAAACTGATTGACGCAAAGGTGGTCGCATCTGCTTATGGCGGTGTTTAATTATTCTTTAACCCACAGATTCAAATTCATTTGCAAATGACAATAATCTTAATGAATGTATGAGTTTCTCTACAATTATGTTTTGTATATAACAATTCAAGGGGCCCCGGTGGCCGAGTGGTCTAGGTTGTCCGACTACTGTATCACTAGCCTGTCAAAACTGAGGTCGTGAGTTAGAACCCTGAACGTGGCAGGTGTGATCGACTTCAATCTTGATTGACTGGGAATGTCAGTTTTCCTTCCGAAGGTCGATGGTTCTCTCCAGACACTTTGGCTTCCTCCACATATAAAAACTGACCGTGACGAAATAGCCATTAGTGCTGAAAGTGACGTTAAAGACAAAGTAATCAATCAATCAATCAATCATAGCAAATCCGGTTCACAGTCACGTCAGCATGTTTAATTATTCAAACGGAAATTAAAACTTATAAAGAAAGTACTCGTAAGATAAAACAATGACTGTGTCTTCCAAAAGAAAGATGTTGTATACAGTTCATTTTAACTTAATATTGTTTTTAAATTTCTACAAGGTGATTGCTTCAGTCTTTTTACCGAATGGTTTAAATACGCATTACAACAACTGACAATGTTTACAAGTATTTCGAAAGCATTAACAGAAAATTGCTAACAATCACCTAAAATGAATATTTGTCCAGTTTCGTGTGAAGGCTTGTAGGAATAATTCACAATTAAATAAACAATTTCAATGTGTATGCAATTTCATGTGTAAGGATTTCCAGTACAACATAACAACAAGCCGGTTCTACAATGACTATCGTTTATTGAGTAATGGCCATGACATATATATACATCAATTAGGAGACTATTTAAGTTTATCTTCTTGAAAATGTTCTTAGATTACTTGTTATTGCCAATTATCGATCCGTCAGGAATTTTTCATGTAAATAAGACGTTCTGTTTCCTGAAAGAAACGGATAACTTCTTAAATGAACATCTAACCAACACTTAATGGATAACTGCTGTTCCTTTCAGTGAAAACGATCTATAACCAGAATATTAGCATTGTATGCCCTAAACCGTTTGAGACAGGTATAAAATCAACATAATGGTGGTAAGCAGCGCTAAAAAGTGCTTTATATCAAATTTATTTAAAAAATATTTTGGTTTTTGGGAAAAATTTCGTACTTTATATCAGTCCCATTCAATTCTACACATAAAATAATTCAAGTTATGTCTGTCGTTTACTATATATGCGGTAGAGTGAATTTATTTGTAAAAATCGGTCGATTTTATCTATTATGTGGTATTGTTCGTTAACCAATTAAGCATATTTAGTAGAAGCACATACGCCCAAAATACACTATCAATGCTACAAAAATACCTGTTATACTAGGAGTCAATTATAATCATACGTTTTATCGAATTCTCTACTTTACTTAGGTTTATTTCCTATATGCAAACTATCTGGCTTGATACGGCGACTCCTACTTTCCATACATGTACATTGCTTCACGTGCTCATTCAGATTGACGTATTCCATTACTGTCTAGTTTTGAGTTGACTGGAACACCTTTTTGAAGATATAAACATAAAAAGATGTGTTTCGGTCGAAAATAAGACAGCTACATGCAACAAAATGACGTGGGTGTATGAAACTATAAATCGCCGTAATTCATTTACAAATAATCAAAACACATACCATTTAGTAAGATATAAAAGGCCCCGAAATGACAAAATTAAAATCTATTCAAACAAAAACAAAAAACGGCCTGATGTATGCTAAAACAATAAACGAAAAACAACTATGACAGAAAAGAGTCATTGATAATCACTGAAAAACATGTAGTCTAACAATATGGTGCTTTATCACGCTCATCGTTATTACATTCTAATATGAGTAAGTTGACTAGTTGGTGATGTTGATATTCATATAATATTTCGTACTGTGTAATACTCCAGAAAAGAAAACACTATATTGTTACAAAATACTAAAATGTCATCCTCCATATTTAGATATAAGAAGATGCCAATGAGACAACTCTTCATCCAAGTCAACATTTATAAAAGTAAACCATTATAGGTCAAAGTACGGTCTTCAAAGTTCATTTGTTTATTCTCGAAAGAAGATTAAGGGCTGCCTACAAAATACTTTACAATATTACTGGATGTTGTATGATTGACCCAACTGTGGCAATTTCTATGGACATCTAGAAAATTAAGATCATTTAATGACAGTATTATGCTATATGTGTATGTGAAACTACCCTGAGTGGTGACAAGAAACCTTAAGGTGGTAACAAGTTCTTTTTAAATGTCTTGGACTGACATTACCGTGCAGTTTGGCAACAATTGTAAAAGAAGGTTAACTTTATAATAACTCGCACCCGAATCATCAACTCAAATTAACGATAAATTGCTTTCACAGGGTGTTCTATGTACATGGTCAACTACATATCATAAAAAGCAATCCTAATAAGTGTGAAGGCGTTTTGGTGACGGAGTCTTCTTAAAGTAGAATCGTTTAGAAGGTTTTTTAAGACTTCAATAGTTTAAAAATGACCTTAGTCTCATTCTAATGAAGAAATGATGAAATCTAAATACAGGTATAGTATGCTTAAGTATAAATAATTACAAACAAACCAAGTATAACGTAGAAACGATCTCATATGCTGAAGAATATTTTGTTCGTGTTACCAGTAGGTTTGTAGTCTACTGAGGGTAATGTTTTGAAGTCAATCTGTAATTAACACCAAGGTGTATAAAACCGGTTTGAATGATGATTTGTTACCGTCCAATGACAAATATTCTATGTATATTCAAATACCATGTTTATGTGATATACATATGCCCTGCATGAACATAGCAAGACATTTGTATATTGCATTAACATTTTATCCTGAATATGCATGTTATATTTGTCACTTGACGGAAAGAAGTCGGTTATTAATTAATAATTTACTACAGATAAACTCCTACCATTGTATAGGCTACAGATGGAATTTTAACTATGTTTTGAGTTATCAAGGCTTGATATCGTGGCCTATCATAGCTTGCTTTGTGGTATGAGTTTTGTTGATTGTTAAAAGTCGTACGATGACCTATATTTGATTAGTTCTCCGTAATTAGGTCTCTATTGGACAGTTGTTTCATTGGCAATTAGACCACGTGTTCTTAGTTTTTATACACTGTATTTTACTCATCACAAAGACAGTTATTTTCTTTAAAAAAAGCATTAAATGCAAATTCGTATTGAACATTCTTTTTTTATTTGTTTGTTCATCATGGTATTAAAATATTGAAACGTCTGTAAACGACAATATCGTATATATCGGAAATTAGTTAACCTTAGTGGAAGTCATGTTACAATCATTCCGATAGTGGCACATTAGAGTGTAAAAATGACTAAATTATATCCCTCTATCTTTAATATTGCATTTCATGTGTTATTCTATAGATATGACATTATAATACATAATCATTATAACCTGTTTCCTAATTATAAATGCCCATCTCTCTTTTCTTCAAATTGGGGGCATTTATACAAAAAATGTAAGACAGACATTCTGAAACTTAATCAGTAATAGCGGCAGTTCGGCTATGTAATTATTACCTTATACAATTTAATTGACTTTGGTTATGAATGTCCTTCAAATGCTAAATTGTACAACCATAACTTCAGCAAAGGTAGATCACATTATTTAAGTCTCTATACTCTTTGTAATCGACTTGTATCCTCTTGTGTCTTCTAGATAATTTTGTTAATAAATAACAGTTTTGAAGTGTTAACTTTTGTCTGGTTTAAAAGATGAGTTAGGAGCTTTCGTCGCAAATATTCATAAAAAATCAGTCAGTATATCATTAATCAAATTAATTTATTCATATTTGACCTCATTTTGAATGATTCTAAATCGGAGATGTTGCAAAACCTTTCCAGACTAAATCTGTCAAATTGCACTATTCAACATGAAAATACATACAAAACAATAATTAAAAACTACAATTAATTTAAGTACATAATATTTGAAAGTTATGATTTGAAATATATAATCATCATTAAGATACATCAGTATGCAAAATTAAATTAAATCATGTAAACAAGTAAAATTGATAACAGAATCACTGATAAGATAAAACATAGTTAATGTGCAATTGGTATAAGTAAAAGTGGTCTTTGTAAGTTTTTAATCCGCTTCTCCATTGCATTACACTCCATGTGGATCTTTCATCTTTATCTGTTCGCCTTTGTGGGACTCTTGTTTTGGAAGAAGATTGAAATCTTCAAGCTTAGGACCTTCGTGTAAAATGCGTAATATATACGACTCATCTGTAATGACCTTTTGGTGGAAAATTCTTATCGGTACTGCTCCTATAAAATCTAATGTATTTCCCTTTTCAATGAAGACCTTGGAAAAAGACCCACCATGCCCAGCTTTGTCTCTAGACAGCCAATACTTAGATTCACCTATTCTCCTGAATTGCCTTCCATCATCATGCTTTTTGGTCTTTTTTGATGTCTTTCTAAATTTATTCCACATGTAATCGTCGTCATCACCTCCTACAAATGTAAAGATATGAAGTTGAGTTTTAAAGAACGAGGATGATAAGGATATTTATAAAACCGATCATAATCATATCCACACCCACATATTTCTGATAATTTTAGAAGATAGAATCTAGACATTTGTTCTTTCGCATCTTATTCATAAACCACTGACTGAAAGTTTTGTCATCTACTACAATGCTATTTCGTTGTTAGTCAATTGAACGTCTTGCAAATAGCTAAAATACCTTTGAAACCTATACAGTTACAATCTTTCGGCAGCTATATTAAATTGACCTAAATTCTTTTCAAAGTGTATTGGACTATTTTCCAATGCGCATGAATCAACGCAAAAATCATCATAAACCGTCAAATTTTGAAGCTAATCTTGAAACAAATGTATATTGCCACTATGCATGCCCTAGATGTACTCTCCCTTAACTTTGAAACGAAAAAAAGTCAACCCCGGTAAGAAATCAATTCGACGACAGCTCGGACTGCATATGAAAACAACTTGTACAATCTATGAAGACAACTTGGACCGTCATACATTGCTTTTCTAATATTTGAACTGGTATCATTTGTGGTTTGAGTCAACTCAGTCCATACAGCATTTTACAAGAACTAACCCATACGGTAGCGTATAATAATCTATAAAAGGCTTCGGTTTGGTAAAAGTTTAAATAATTCAAACAAAAAACCCAGCAGCCTTATTAATGCTGAAAATTCAACAACAAAAACTGTAAGTAGCTGTATTAATCACTATAGACAGATAACAATAAACTAAAACCAAGTAGTTAAGGGCTAGAACACATAAACTGTCATACATAATGTAAAAGACTTTAACATGTCAGTGGTTGCTTAAAAGGCCATACTTTGTGCCGATTAAATTGTAGAGGATACACTTTTGTTCAGATGAATGGAATCCATTATATGGCAAGGAATACTCAGTCGATAACAGACGCTGTCTCTGATACCAATTCAAGTACAACTAAGTAACTAAATGTATCCGTTTTATTTACCATCATTGCCTCCTCCATTTCCTCCTCCGCCACCTCTATTTCCACCACCATTACTACCAACTCCACCTTGCCTAGCACTGACAACCCTGTCGAACGCTGAGTATCCACTAGCGGCATTTTTTTCAGAAATGGTGACCTTGGAAAACTGTGATTCTACGGAAGAAGTCGCTTCACCTTAAAAATTAGCAATAACTTTTATTTACATTAGATTCGGAATAGATGAGAAAACGAAAAGAATCAAAAACATTCATATAATAATGATCTCAAAATAACAAAACAATGATATAACTAGAATAAAAATATAATACAATTAAGGTGCATCGTATGGTATTGACAAATTTGTCCGTTTGTACACCACAAACATATTCCGAGTACAAAAGAATGTATAATTATGCTGATTAGAGAGCAATCTGCATACACTATATATCTTCAAGGTTGGGGGTCGTGCTTTTTTTGACAACCTGGCAAATTCTCTCCTTTAGTTATAATGCTGTACAATGATGACAATAGATATTCTATAGTCATGACCGACTGTGATTCAGTTTAACTGGTTCGTTCATTCTGTAATTTTCTTCATTTAATTATTTAAAAAAAACGAGATTCATGCAAAACTTTTATAAATATAGATTCTAACATTGGTACCATCGAATAATCAGATTTATGAAATGAGATAGTTAAATAACCAAGTCTTTCGGTCATTAAGTCGTCATTTGAGATCACCTTGGCACGCCCAAACTGATCTCAAAAACCTTACCATCACTATCATAAATCACAACGAGGGAAGGTCAAGGGCAGACAGACTTGCTCGGGAATGTTTTTTTATAAGAAGGTTAAGGACAGTTTCCACAGGGGGCATTAATGAAAAACTTAGAATGAATCCTAACACTACTTGTTTCCTGTAACACAGGCTTCAGTACAGGACTTTTACAGTTTTAAGGAATTTATTCCTCATCACAAACATCACGATTGAAAAAATTACCAGCGTATTGATTCCTGATAATTTGTATAAGATTAAGATTTTATTTCAGTTTTACTATCACATGTCAAGATAAGAATCATTTGACATCTTACTGATGAAGGATATTAGTTATCCGAAATATTTAAACCTTTGTTCATGATTTTACTTTTTTTAGTGACGTTGTACCCTTTTAGACTTGCGTATTGTACATATATATATATTCATAATTACTCTAAATATCTGCATAACAATGTTACATCTGCAAATTTGTGGAAGCAAATTATTGTTCTTCCTCGCCAATATTCGAACTCATGCTATTTGGATATCTAGACAACACCGCCTACACTGCATCCAGTTCTCTAGACCATTCGGCCACCTAGACTGAACTAATAATTCAGCTTTCGGTGGCCTAGTGTTACCTTTCCTCGTCAGTAGAATCTAGAGTTGTAAAACAGTACATGATATATTAGGCATGATGATGGAATTGATTGCAGATTAGCTAAATTATCTGTCCTAAAGGATCGTAGGGTACAGTCACAGAAATAATTATTAAGTACGTCTAAACAAGTGACAACTCTACGACAGATCCATCCATTGGATCACCAGTGAAGGTGATATATATTGAGGATTGTCACTTCCCAATGATTCTAGAAATCAAAATGCTTGGGAACTAATTCTTATGAATGATTAGGCAATACATAAGTGACAGAATAATACTGGTTTGTATTTTTTTGTATTTTTACAATCACCAACACAGCAATAAATGTCAAAATTGATAGACCTACCATGATAACGTTTACCAGTAGATGTATCAGATTTGTAAAATCTTAAACAACACATTTATCAAATTCAGCAAAGTTTCCCATTGAACAAGTATTGGGTTTAATTCTTTTGCTCTCTGAAAGCGCATCTTTGCCTCCAGTATATTCTTGTTGATAATATTGCATCTGCTTATTCCGAGATGAGCAATGGTAAACGTGTTGCATGAAGTAACAGCCGTATTGTAGTAAGGTTCTGCGTTTGGTACTTGATGTTTTGTATAATAAATGTCGCCGACATGTTGGTTTGACCAATAGTACCATGGCCTTTGTGTCTCACTGTTCTGATTCCCCAAATCTATAGCTTTTATGAGCGTTGGTAATGCATCGTCGTGTGCCTTGGCAGAAAACTGTAGGGAACCAATTTCACTCCAAGCTTCACCGCATTTTGGATATGCTTTCACTGCATTTAATAATGCCTCTGTTGATTTTTGTCCATTTCCTTCCACGGAGGACCTCAGCGACGCTGCTAGGTACCTTTGTGGACCAACACCATGTATTTCCGCTCGTCTGAAGTCGACTAATGCTTCATCCTTTGGACCAATGATACTATATGCTCTTCCACGCCACGTCAAAGCTTCAAAATTATTTGGATGGCTTTGCAGGTGCCGCGTTAAACGAGGAATTGAACCTCCTTTGTTGCAGCTGGTGAATGTTGATAATCCAGCACTAAAACCCGACATGGTATTAAATATGAAGAGAAAGTGAAAATGTATACCTTTCTTATATTCATATTTAGACCCTTGTAATGATCACTATGTTTAATGAATATAATAGATGTATGACTTTTATGGAAAGCCAAAGGTGACCTATTTAGCGCTCTAACATAACGTGATTAAGTTTTATCATTACATGATGATATTTTGTCACAACATGATATGGTTTTGAGGATACTAAATATTGTTTTGGGAATGTGACAAAGAGACAACAACCTGACCATAGAGCAGAAAACAGCCGAAGGCTATT
Organism: Mytilus coruscus; assembly: GCA_017311375.1. NCBI lineage: Eukaryota > Metazoa > Mollusca > Bivalvia > Mytilida > Mytilidae > Mytilus > Mytilus coruscus. The sequence continues at coordinate 33,846,081 of CM029607.1, forward strand.
TTGTTTGATTGATTGATTGATTGATTGATTTGTGTTTTACGCCACTTTCAACACTATTGTGCTATTTCGTGATAGTCAGTTTTAATTGGTTCAGGACGTTAGAGTGTCAGGAGAGAATCATCGACCTTCGGCAGGAAGGCTGAAATCTTAGTCAATTAAGATTGGATTCGAATGCACCTGTCACGTGCGGGATTCGAACTTTCAACATTAGTGTTCACAGGCTATTGATACGGTAGTTTGACAACTTAAAACACTCGGCTGATCGAATTTGTTATGTGCAAAGCATAAGTTTAGAGAAACTCATACATTCATTAAGTTATTTACATTGCAAATGAATTTTAATCTGTCAGTTAATCCTCTCCGAATGGCAACTTTGAATGTGATTTGATTTAAATATATCAGTTGATGACTAAAAACTTGAAGTCGATTGAGTTTTGAAATATATTGCTGCTTCCATTTGAGCTTTGAAAAAATAGTGGGCAGACCAAGGAGCGGGAATATGTCCGCAAGATGGTGCTTTTATGTACTTTTTCTCATGTTTTAACTACCGTTTTTGCAAAACAAAATGTCAAAGTCCTGGATCTACTATTGGAAATATAAACACGAACTTAAATCAAATAAATCGCATTCTCACTCGACGTTCAACCCAATCTCGGACTCAAATCGTACTCGAAACCGTATTACCAATTGACAGATCATCATAACAAAATATAAAAACCTTACGATGCAATGGAACATCTAACCTTAACACACACGTTATGAAATGCTAAACCACGTTTTCGACTTGTGTGTTTGAATGTCCTTTTGGTATCTTTCGTCTCTCTTGCCTGATGTTACAACCATATTAAAATATATTGGAGTCATATAAAGTAATAATAAAACAACATTAAGTCATTACACAACCATATCATCTTGTATCAATATTATATAAAGGAACGACTACACCATATTGAATAATATCAAAACATTATTAAATAAGCTAAAACCAAATTAACTAATATTGAAACATCATTTAGTTATGGTAACACCATAGCATATAATGACAAAAGAAAACAATTGGAAAACATGTAATGTAATTTATCTTACCTCCTATACATTTCTGGGAATATGATTGGTTAAAGCAACCGGTGGAGACCGTGTATATTCCATATTGGGTTAGTAGGCGGGGATTATTTCAATACACGGTTAGTAGTGGTGTGACGTCCCTTTATAAAAACAACACGGCGTTGAGGAAAAATCTTAAAGGTTTCAGCAGACAAAGAAATTGATGATGAACGATTAAAAATAAATTCATAAAACACATTTTAAGCTATTAAGTTGTTATTGTCGGCATTTGATTTTGAATAGACCAATGGAAGTAGGTTCTTAATACTAACGGTATCGAAGACTTGGTCACTTTAATCGGCCACTAGTATAAATACCACATGTTAAGATAGTCGATAAGATAAATAGTTTGCTAGTTACCTTATACGATATATATGGGGTAAGTAAATTCCTTATGGGGATTAGAGCTTCGCTCTCATCCCATATGGAATTTACTGACCCCATATATATCGTATTAGGTCACTAGCACACTATGAAACTAATAGTATGAGCGTCACACAGCTGTGGCGTTTCATTACATTTCCCTAACTAACTTTATCAACGTAAATGTATCGTCACAATTTACAAAAGTCATACACAAACTCATCAAGTAATTGCACAACCTTATATAGTAATTACATGACCATATCAAGTCATCTCACAACATCAGCTATATCATGAAATATCAAAATTTCATTAAGAAGTCACGATACCATATTGACTACTATCAAAACAGCTTTAAGTAATATTAAAACCACATCACGTATGTCAAAGTGCAACATAAGACAGTTTTGGCTTTCCATAACCCTTCCCAAACTGTTTTATCTAAGTAAATGTAGCTTGATATTTAAAAAAAAATGAAACATAACATATCTTGTGGTATGACATTTAAAAATAATTTGATTTATATAACGTTATCTAACTAAAAGGATAGAGTCGGATTGATTATAAATTTTAACTACTTTCGTTTGCATTAACTTCGAATTTAAGATTCTTTATTTAAATTTAACACTATTTTGGAAATTAAATACAGACGATGCATAAAATTTTAAAGATAGCTGGATTATTGAATACAGAATACAAAATATTGTTTGTTTAAGGTGGATGGCAAATCTTCTTTTTTTCGTGTTTTGAGACTCGACCGGCCACAACAGATTCAGCTGATGTTTGTTTGTTTCTTTTACATTGTTTTAAGTCATATATGATCATATATATTTACATGATTTATTATATCTGGTCTTTTCAGTTTAAAATGCTTAGGGCATCTGGTAGGAAGAGGGTAGCGCCTTAGGGATGAAGCGACAATGTGGCTCCAGCGGCTAAGAGTACTGTTCTGCGTCGACAATTGTTAGAGACGCGGGTGCTAGAAGCAGATCTACAGAGATTCCAGTAGCAACCACTTCACTCAGTTCAGATGTTATGTCTATGGGTCCGGTCACCAAACCGCTACTTCTATTGAACCCATTACTCAATCAGGTAATATTCAAGTTTATCAAACCCCATCTCCGTGCTGTTAGGCCAGTGATGACCTGGCAAGAATTATCACTGTAAACTTGCGACAAAAAATAATTGCAGGATAATATATTTACCTGGCCTTACTATCAGTTAATTCGCAAGCCTCTTGGGATAAACAGAAAGTATTTATTTCACAGGGAGAACTTTTAATACAACAAAGACAGCAACAACACAAAATTGACACCATAGATAACTGGAAAGATGCATTTTTAGTCTATATTAGTATATATTGTACTGCACACCCGCATGTTTTTCAAGAATTACTCAAGTACATGCATAGTATACGGCTAGGCGCTAAGCGGTGCGCACTAGGGTGGAAATCGTACAATGAACAATTTCGCCTCAGAATGTCGCAGGATCCAGCTGGTTCTTGGGCTGTTGTTGACCCTGAACTATGGCTACTCTACATGTATCCTCCGTCTGCTATTATGAATGCCCCAATAAGCACGGGGTGCTTTAAATGTTACGCATTCAATTACCACGGTAAATGCGTGAATCAATCATGTGCTTATACTCAATCTTGTTTGAGATGTTTTGATCAACACCCACTTCTTCAGTGCTCAAGACAAACCGTTTTTCTAATAGGGCAGGCAAGATTTCAGCAACCTAGACCTCAGTTTAGACCGAGATTTCGGGCACGTGGTAGCAACTCGGTGCAGTATCCCAACAATCAGAATACGAAATCGTATACTGGTCAATATATGAATTGATTCTTTAACAGAATGCAATACAGTTGTGACAAAAGTTTCTGTTTGTATCTTTAAGAGATATTATGTTATATTTTTATGACATTGTTCATATTGTTAATTTTGTATAGAATTTAGATTGATATAAACACAATTGAATTAAAAAAGTATCTTGGGGATTATACAAATAGTGTAGATGCCCAACTTCTGCTTGAGGGGTTTATTTTTGGCTTTAGGTTACAATATGAAGGTCCACGTATTTCAACAACAAAGTCCGAAACATTAGCAATGTTGCAGGACGAGGTCAAACGGTGGAATTTTGGGTCTATTTTCAAAACAAACCTATATAGACACTGCGAATTTCTCCAATTGGGCTTGTTCAAAAACCAGATAATGGTTGGCGTCTCATATCTCATTTGTCTTATCCTGATGGTGCCATTATTAATGATTTTATACCCGAAGATTATTGTAGTGTGAAATACTCTTCATTTGACAATGTTTTGAACATGATTTCGGCTCTCGGTAAGCGTGCGAAAATCGGAAAAATCGATATTCGCCAAGCATTCAAACTTTTAATCATAAACCCTGCAGATTTTTATCTTATGGGTATCAAGTTTCAGGATAAGTTTTACATTAATAAAAGCTTACCCTAGGGATTAAGTAGCTCATGTCAGTTTTTTGAACGATTTTCAACCCTTTTACATTGGGTTGTTCAGTCAAAGTCTGGCCTTGACACACTGGATCATTATTTAGATGATTTTATATTTGCTGGACCCGAGTCAAATAATAATGGAGACTTTTATGAAAGTTTGTAAGGATTTATGTGTGCCATTGGCAGACAATATAACAATTGGACCTACGACGACCTTGACATTTCTTGGTCTTGGACATTGATACTTTCCTTATGTTGGTGAAAATTCCGGAAAACAAGGTTATTAAGTTAAAGTCTGGTATATATGGTTGGTCGAAAAAGATAAAATTGGAGGAACTAGAGTCAATTATAGGGCTATTGACATTTTACAAACGTACAATTCCATCATCAAGGGCTTTTACAAGATGATATAATTTCAAACCTTAAGCACGGAAAATCGCATTATTATGTAAAATTAATCAAGAGTTGAGATTGGATGCTTTAGGTTGGTTAGAGTTTTATGAAAATTTTAATGGCAAATGCTACTTTCCAGAAGTCTCTGGTTGTCCGGTGATACGCTTGAGCTGTTTACTGATAGTTCTGAAAATGTTTCTCTTGGTTATGGGACTTATTTTGCGGGGCATTAGTTTGAGTTTTGATGGCCTGTCGAGTGGCGGGATAAGGATTTCATGTCCGATATATCCTTTTAGAGCTCGTGCCTATATTATTGGCCAAATTAATTTGGTCCCCTCAATTTATCAACAAGAAAATTTTATTAAGAATAGATAACCAAGCACTAGTTTTGATAATTAACAAGCGAACATCAAAATCGAAGTACTTTGACGTTAATTCGTCATTTAGTATTTTATTAATGAGAAAAATATTCAGGTACTAGTGTTGCATATTCCAGGCGCAAGTAATGCAATTGCAGATTCTTTGTCTCTTTTCAGGTGATCCGTTTCCGTACATTGGCCCCGGAAGCAGATCAAACTCCATCAGACTGTGGAGTTTCATATAGTCATTTCGAATCTGTTGAAGACTTTCTAATAAACAATTCGGTGGCTCCTAGTACAGCAAAATTGTATACCAGGGCTTTAAATTTGTTTAACAGTTTCAAGAAAGATATCGGTCTTGTAAAAGTATGGCCTGTGCCTTTGCATGACATTATTACTTTTATTGCATATATGTATAAATTCGGATTCGCTCATTCAACAACTAATTCGTACACATCAGGCTTTAGTTTCTACAATAAGCTAAATGATTATGAAGACTAATACTCAAAAGTTTATCGTAAGGAAAATGCTCGATGGTGTTAAGCTTTCAATGTCGCCTCAGATGGACACTTGGCTACCTATTTCAAGGGAGTTATTACGTCGTATTTTGTCAATATTATCCTGTATAAAAATATTTAGAAATTCATTTGATTTCATCTAAGACCGATCAGTTTTATAGAGGGTAACTATACACATTCCGGAGCAACCAGACAAATGTATTTGTCCAGTGGTTTTATTGACTTGCTATTTGATAGACCTGTAGTAGGTGGACTGCTATTTTGTCATTTTGACGGTAAGCCGTTACTAAATACCAATTTTCTGCAATACTCAAAAAGTCACTACATGCTTTAGGTATTGAACATTCTCGTTGGTTGTCTCACTCATTCAGAATAGGTATGGCGACAGCTTGTGCCATTGAAGGATTATCTGATGAAAAGATTAAAAGTTTAGGTCGTTGGAAATCGGGTGCATATTTGCGTTACATACAAATTCCTGTTTAATTGGTTATATATATATTGCTGTTAGTTTCAGATTCTCCTATAAGTGTTTGGATTGTTGGGTCGTCAATTATTAAGAATGCATTTGTGGAAGCAAGGCAACGCCCGGGAGGATCCAATTTGGCTTTGAATAGGTTGGGAGTGAAAATTTGGTGGCAGGGTTCCGGTGGATTAACTCTCTCTAAGATGAAGAGTCGCATTAGAATAATGCTGAGATTTGAAGATCCTCCCAGCTTTATTATAGTGCACATTGGGTTAAATAATATAGGTAATATCAAAATATGTTATTTACATTACCAGCTTGTCAAATTTATCTGATAGTTATCTAATAAATTGCCTGAAACGACTTTAACTCAAGTATTGCCAAGATTGCAGTGGCGGTATGCAATCAATGGGAATTGCATGGACAAGTGCCTGCGTCGGTTAAACAGCTCCATTGCTGTCCACATGACAAAGCATGGAGGCTGTAACATTAGATATCCTGACAAAAAGCTACACATGAGTTTCTAGCATAAGACGGGGTGCATTTAACAAAGATAGAAAATGAAATTTTTATGAACATAATCCAAGGAGCCATAGAGACAATTATTTCTAGTAAGACGCGTGGCATTACTTTTCCAGACGACTATTCTACACTTTGAATTTGTATAGTTGACTCGTCAGTAATAACTGCTCATGTTATGATCTTGGTGAATACTTTTAAATGAAACATCAGCGTTATTGAGGCTGTTTTATAAATAATGCAAATAATTGCTTGTTATTTAACAATTTACACTTTGTTCATTTATCAGAATTTTTCAATCAAATTTTGCTTGAAATGGCACAGCTACGCGCAGCTCCCCCCAATATTATTGGCGGCTGATGGTTCTGCGAACACTTTAACTGAAGCCTAAAATTGTCGCAGCACCGTCAATTGGGCAGATTTTGCTGCGATAGATAACATATTTGCAGTTTACAGACTTATTTAAACCGTATTATAGCATTAGGCTCTGATTTCCAGGATTAATAGCCTATCTTGAACCTTCCCTTTTCAGATATGGTCTGCCAACTCGAACATATTCGGCGATCATCATACAACTTTTTCAAAGAAACATATGCATTTCTATCAGTGAATTTTAGTTCATATCACATATTGCATTTCATATAATAGTAAATATATCATATCTGTTAATAAACGCTGTGGCCATTTCCTGCCAACTTTAATCTTGTTATTTTTAGTGAGCATCTAAGATAATAGGATTTAAAAGCTAAATTTTAAATCAGTTATCGTTTGTGCTCATGTCACCGTGTCTGTTATACTACTATGTTAGTTAATAATATTTGGTTTTCAGTTTGATTATCGATCTTCGCAAGTGATTGATTTTCCCATAATTCTCCTTTTTTACGTCGACATTTGGGAAAAGCAGACGCATTTTTAGCCATAGAAAATATCTACATCAAACACGCCCACTCTCCCTTAATTCTCTTTAGAATGCAATTTCTACGGACGATACTGCTGTTTGGTTTTGTTTGTTTACTAAGTATTTGAGATTTGCATTGTCTACATAGATTAAATCATCATTCCATGTTGAAAGCTGTACAAAAGTTCAAATGTCAAGACTGTCATTCAAGGAAAAATAGCTGAAACCTGGACAAGGAGTGGACATATACAAAATTGAATGAATAACTTGGGAGTGATTTAATAAGGGATTTTATAACATACAAATATGTATAATTTGTTGCATTTTTATCGTTAGTAGCACCAACTTCTGATATCCAGGGTTAGTCGCTTGATTTATAGCAGATTTCGCTGCGCTTAGATAACATATTTGCAGTTTACAGACTTATTTAAATCGTATGATAGCATTAGCCTCTGATTTCCGGGGTTAATAGCCTATCTTGATCTTTCCCTTTTCAGGTATGGTCTGCCACCTCGAACATATTCGGCGATCATCATATAACATTCTAAAAGACACATATACATTTTATCAGTGAATTTTAGTTCATATCATAGATTGCATTTCATATAATAGTACATATATCATATTTGCTAATAAATGCTGTGGCCATTTCCTTCCAACTCTAATCTTGTTATTTTCTAATGAGCATCTAAGATAAATGAATTACGCATCTTGACCCATATCTCCATTGCATATTCACATAACTATGGTATGATCCTGCCACAAATTAATGCGCAAGAATGGTTAATAAGAAAGAACGAGCGAAATGTTGAGATCCCCCCCCCCCCCAGTTTTCGGTGGGGTTTGTGCTGCTCAGTTTGTTGTGTTTTATAGACTTTCTTATCTTGTGGTCATTTTTAGTTTTTCGCCATGGCATTGTTTTTAATTTATTGTATTGACTACACCTTTATTATGTTCCGCCTCTCTTGCATAATTTCTTTTTGCACACTCCTGTTATCTCAGATGGTGCCATTAAAACAAAATACATATATGGATTGGCGATATCTGGCCACAGCTTTTATTCATAATATAGGTTCATATAATATATAGATAGATAGATAGATAGATAGATAGATAGATAGATAGATAGATAGATAGATAGATAGATAGATAGATAGATAGATAGATAGATAGATAGATAGATGTATATGTAGATAGATGAATGGTTGGTTACCTGAATATAATATGGCAACCTTGCAGATAGATTCTAGATATATGAAAATGTAAAGATGCACCGTGGGATACACGGGTGCTTTAAATTTAGAATGCACCGTGGGATACACAGGTGTAAATATCCAAAAACCTAAAATGTCATAGTTAAAATTAAGATTATATGCAGCGAATTCTGCCATTTACAGGGAATCTATTTATGATGCTTAAAGTTCAAATAAAAGTCACTAGTCTAAACGGCAAACAAGTTAACATCATCACAGTCATCTCTGGATTACCACTGCCACGGACAGAAACCTGAAAATTAAATACAAAAGAGCAGTATCTCATACAAAAACGGAGTGGGAGGGCGGGTTTTCAATTTTACCACTAACGAAATTTAAACAGCTTGCTTGCTTAGAAATTCTGAAAAGGACTAAATTACGTCACAGAATTAAACGTCACTCATGTTGGGTAAAGCTAAAACATGAAACATTATCCGAACGAGGCCCCAGTGATAACTGAATTTAAGTCTATTAATTTAAATTCCATTATCTCAGATGGTGCCATTAAAACAAAATACAAATATGGATTGGCGATATCTGGCCACAGCTTTCATTCATAATATATATATAATTCGTCTAAACAACAGCCCAACAATGTTAGATCTGTAAATTTGCGTTAGCAAATTATTTTGTTCTTCCTGGCCGGGATTCGAACTCATGCTACTGAGATATCGTGCCATCAAATCGCCTTGCACTATGCCCGACGCGCAAGACCACTCGACCACCTAGGCTCTATAATAATAAAGCTTTCGGTGGCCGGGTGTTACCTTTCCTCGTTTTTATCTAGCGTCGTAACACAGTACATGATATATAAAGCATGAAGATGGAATTGTTACAGATCAGCTGAATTATCTATTGTAAAGGATCCTACAAATTAATGTAAGATGCAGTCACAGAAATAATTATATTATAAGTACGTCTGAACCAGTGACGACTCTACAACAGATTTTATCCATCGGATCACCAGCAGTGATGGTGATACAAGGCTGAAAATACATTCTGTATATATAATTCGTCTAAACAACAGCCCAACAATGTTAGATCTGTAAATTTGCGTTAGCAAATTTTTTGTTCTTCCCTGGCCGGGATTCGAACTCATGCTACTGAGATATCGTGGCACCAAATCGCCTTGCACTATGCCCGACGCGCTAGACCACTCGACCACCTAGGCTCTATAATAATAAAGCTTTCGGTGGCCGGGTGTTTTATATATATATATATATATAAGTCTAAAATTTGCACAACGATACTAAAATAAGATGGTATTATACGAAGATGTTGTTATTAAATCGTGTTGACAAATATTTCGGCTTAACAAATAGCCTTCGTCGGTGTCAATAATTTTAACGATACTGATTGTAGGTTAAAATAGATCAGTAATACAGGTAAGTTTTGGTCTATTGATTTTAATCCATAATCTTGAACATCATAATATAAACAAAACTCAATACTCTAATATACGTGACTGTGTATATTTACATTCCAAAATGAGTGAAAAACAAAACTTAGTATTTCTTATTGATGCCGTTTGGATGATTTACATTTAGTTCCTTTATCCAAAAGCTTTCCCGAACCTGTCGCTGGGCATCACTCCAGTGAATGTTCTGTTCAATCACTAGGATTTTCATGCGATTAAAGTCATCAAGTTTGTGACCTGATTGTCTGAAATGCTGAGAAACTGGGAGAAGTGGCTTCTTAGAGATATCACTCCTATGGCCATTGAGGCGTTTGTGGAAAGGCTACTTTGACTCACCAACATATTGGAGCCACAAACCGAACATTCAGTATGTAAATAACGTTCATACTTTTGCAAGTAACATTGCAAAATATCTTATAGTTATTTTCAGTTGCCTTACTGTGAAACGTTGATGAATGCTGCATCTGTGTGAGGAAAACGCTGCAAATGCCTCCTACAGATGCAGCATTCATCAACGTTTCACAGTAAGGCAACCGAAAATAACTATAAGATATTTTGCAATGTTACTTGCAAAAGTATGAACGTTATTTACATACTGGAATGTTCGGTTTGTGGCCTCCAATATGTTGGTGAGTCAAGCAGCCTTTCCACAAACGCCTCAATGGCCATAGGAGTGATATCTCTAAAGCCACTTCTCCCAGTTTCTCAGCATTTCAGACTAATCAGTATCGTTAAAACTATAGACACCGACGAAGGCTATTTGTTAAGCCGAAATATTTGTCAACACGATTTAATAACAACATCTTCGTATAATACCATCTTATATTATTATCGTTGTGCAAATTTTAGACTTATATAATTTTTCTTATCTGCACAGTATCGTCTACTCTAGACGATCCGGTACATAGTAAATTTGCTGGTTGGTCATTTTATAGACTTCTATATATATTCTGTTTGGTACTAAATTAATATAAAGATCTATTTCGTTAGATCTGGTGATCAATTTATTTGGCAATCGCCAATGGCAGTCAGCAGGGTTTAAGAACATCAGTTGTTCGACCTGTTAGTCAAATGCGTTTTGTTAAAATAGACTTTTCACTTTTTTGGTCTTTTGGAAATTGTTGTTTGTGCTGTATTTAGACCCTCTACCAAGAAATTTGTTTTACATGTACACGTATAAAATTGCGGTTTTATCCAACGAAATCATAGGTATTGAACGTTGTTTTCAATTTAGACTTTTATATATTTTTCGTTTGGGCTTGTATTATATTTTCCTTCGGGTTTATATGATCCGTTCATCCTATTTCGACTCTTTAAAATTCAAGAGTCTATCCTAAATTGAGGTAAATTATTTGGCCTTCCAAATACAGTTTCGATCCCTAACATCACTGAAGAGACATTAATTGTCGAAATCCGGATATGGTGTACAAATTTTGCACCTCATGTTTGTGGTATACCATCTTTTCCACAAGTTTATTGTTTTCTGTTTGGTACTAAATTAATATTAAGATCTATTTCGTTAGATCTGGTGATCAATTTATTTGGCAATTGCCAATGGCAGTCAGCAGGGTTTAAGAACATCAGTTGTTCGACCTGTTAGTCAAATGCGTTTTGTGAAAATAGACTTTTCACTTTTTTGGTCTTTTGGAAATTGTTGTTTGTGCTGTATTTAGACCCTCTACCAAGAAATTTGTTTTACATGCACACGTATAAAATTGCGGTTTTATCCAACACAATCATAGGTTTGAACGTTGTTTTCAATTTAGACTTTTATATATATATATATATATATATATATATAGCGGCAATAGGTTAAATTAGGCATTAAGCTTAAATCCTAGGCAATAAGCTAACGCCTAGGCAATAAGTCTATTGCCTAAATAGTGTTAGGCATTAATCTTAAATCCTAGGATTTAAGCTTAAATCCTGAAAAATGCGTCCAGGCATTAATCTTAATGCCTAAAATGTAAATGCGAGTAAATAAAAAAACATTTGTTCAAAATTAAAACACATTTGGTACATAATAACATACGAAAGCCTATTAGGGTCACACAAAAAAAATTATCTTGTAATTACGAGATAAATATCTCGTAATTACGAGAAAACTATCGCGTAATTACGAGATAATCATTTTTATCTCGTAATTACGACATAATCATCGCGTAATTATGAGAAAACTATCGCGTAATTACGGATAAGAAGTTTTATCTCGTAATTACGAGAAATCTATCGCGTAATTACGAGATAATCATTTTATACAAACATTAACGGTATATTGGAATTATATCAAAATATTGCAAAAATACATACAAAGAACTTGCGATGTCATATTTAGGTAGTCAATGACAAAATCAAGGAACCCCTCCTCCTCGTTGGTAATGATAATAAATCCTCTACCATTCTGACACTTTTTATTTGCAAATGGGTCGTTTAGCACTTATTCGACCAACTGGATTTTACTAGTATATTGAATTGGTGCCTTAAAATATGTTAACAAGAGTACAGCCCTTGCTTTTGGGTACAAAAGTTGATAATCTTATCGACTTTTTGTAAACGATATATACAGAGCGAAATTGGGTAAATGTCCCTATAACAAGCTAATCCAAAAGTGTAATATAAGATAAAGATAAAGGAGTTTTCATCACCCGTTCTCTTTGCGTTGTAGCATTTATACATTTAAAAAGCAAAAGCTTCTTTTGTTACTGCAAAGGCTCCCACAACATGTTAATAAATTTCTAAAATATTGTTATATTTCTTCTTATTTCTTACGAAGTTCGTATTTTGTTGACTATTTTCGCGATAAAGATAAATGAAATTTACCAAAAACAAAAACAACATTCGGTTGAGGGGAGGGGAGGGGGGCATATTATAATTATAACTAACAAGAAAGAAAGTAAATTAGTTATTATATCTCTTCTTCTTGTACACATAAGAGTTCGAATCCTTGCCCCCGCCTAAATGCTTGTAAGACTCGCAACCTTTCTAAAAGCACTTGGTCATGAGGGGATCTACTTTCAACTTTTTCTTCTCTTTTTCCTGGTTCTCTTCGATAGGACTTAGTTTAAACAGGAACCAATGGAAGTTGTATTTTACTTCCTCCGAAATTCTTGTGCTAATTTAAAACAAACTTTCTATTTGGCAATAGTAATAGTTTTATCCAGACACCGGTGACAGCTCATTTGAGCCTCTGGTATACTATGTGTTTATGTCTATGAGCACATATTAAAATCTTGTAGATTTGGACACGCAAACACATGATGTAGTCAATCGGCTATAGTATATAGGCTTTTTAGAGGTGTTTTATGGATATGACTTAATTCCTCGCTTCCTTTTTACACATTTAATTTATAAAATCATCTATTATGTTTTAATAAGTGGCCAATAACATAAATTATCTAACTTCAAAATTAAGAAAAAAATAGATTAAATTTCATTCAAATCGATTAATGAATACATCTTTTACTTTCTATAACAACCTTCTTACGGCTATATATATATATATATATATAATTTTATCTCGTAATTACGAGATAGTTTTCTCGTAATTACGCGATAGTCATCTCGTAATTACGCGATAATTATCTCATAATTACGAGATATAAAACTCTGATCTCCTAATTACGCGATATTTTCTCGTAATTACGCGATACTTATCTCGTAATTACGCGATAATTATCTAGTAATTACGAGATAAAAACTTCTTATCTCGTAATTACGCGATGATTATCTCGTAGTTACGAGATAAAAATCTTATCTCGTAATTACGTGATAGTTTTCTCGTAATTACGCGATAATTATCTCGTAATTACGCGATAGTTTTCTCGTAATTACGCGATAATTATCTCGTAATTACGCGATAGTTTTCTCGTAATTACGCGATAATTATCTCGTAATTACGCGATAGTTTTCTGTGTGGCCCTAATAGGCTTTCGTAATAACATGATAAGAACTGAAGTTTAAAATGTCAACTCCTTGAAATAAAGTCACCAGTTCTGACCACTTTATTTTTAAACTCGGGTATAACCAAAGCTGTAAATTCACGACCGTTGTGATAATGCAGTTTATGGGGCGCACTATTAAAAAATTAAAAACATTAAAAAATGAAACCCTTAATTAAAACAAACGTCACCTCTATTTAAGCACATTTTGACGTACAAAATCTAATGTTAAAAACTTTTGTTAGTTGATTTTGGTACACTATAAGACATTTATAGTTTCCGTTTTGGTTTAATTGGAAATCCATTAAATCAACCTGTCCTCTATTGATGAACTCTTTGGATAAAATGGCTTTCCATTCTACTCCCTTTCCTAAATACCTTTTCTGCATGTTACAATTTTCCCAAAGTGAAAGACATTGTTCGATGGAATATTTGCATAGCCATGGAATCAGAAGAAATATTTATATTGACATTGTTGTATTCTTGTCTTTCATTTTGCTTATGTACTTTGTCTATAAAGTGTCTATATGCCATTTCGTTTTTCTTTGTTGAGATTGTTACTATTTATTATAGTGATTTAGATTATAACATAATGTTGACTGCTGTACCCCAATTTTGACATTTTACCTAAAATGTCTGTTTGTTTTGGTCAGAACATGGTTGTCATACAAGTGAAAGGACTAGCTAGCTGTAAAACAAGGTTTAATCCATCAAATTTCTACATAAGAAATATGACAGTTGTTTTCCATTCGTTTGATGTGTTTGAGCATTTGATTTTGCCATTTGATAAAGGACATTCCGTTTTGAATTTTCCTTGGTGCTCGGTATTTTTTTGTTTTACTTTTATATAGTCACTACTAAGTTGTTTAAATCATACGGTCTCTGTCGCCATGACCTGTTTATATAAACATAAGGAGATGTGGTATGATTGCCAGTGAGACAACTATCCACAAAAATTCAAATGAAGTTGACGTAAGCAATTATAGCCAACATTACGGCTTTCAACAATGAGAAAAACCCATACCATATAGTCGACTATAAAATTAAGGCCCAAACAAGAAAAATATTAAATGTTCCTTTTCCAAAGTACCACGATAAAGAAAAAAATAAATTTTGATTTTTTTTCTCATCATTCTCCTTTACTCTACTTATCAATCTTTCAAAGTCCCTAAGGTAAAACAAAATGTCATACATTTTTTTCTAATTGCAGTAGTCTATAGTTGCCATCTTTTCTGGGGATTCTAAAAGTTAAAAGTTAAAAACTTATCAATGTAATATCTGTTAAATTAGACCAAGTGTATATCAATATTTGGAATACAATTTAAGAAATACTTTAAATCAAGATTATTTTACCTATTGTATATCTACTTGGAAGATTAAAAAAATCCCAAAATTCACTTATTGCCTGAAATGATGTTTGGCAATAGGTTGAATAGTCATCATTATATTTCATGAAATAAGCAATGCTTAATGCCAGAAAATTTCAGGCAATAACTTAATGCCTAGGCGTTAGCTTATTGCATAGGATTTAAGCAATGCCTAATATTACTTATTGCCGCTAACATATATGTTTATATATATATATATATACAACTCGTCTAAACATCAACCCAAAATGTTAGATCTGTAAATTTGCTTTCGCAAATTTTTGTTCTTCCTCGCCGGGATTCGAACCCATGCTACTGAGATATCGTGACATCAAATCGCCTGCACTGTAGCCGTCCCGCTAGACCACACGACCACCTGGGCTTCATAAAATGAAGCTTTCGGTGGCCGGGTGTTACCTTTCAACGTCAGTTTTAATCTAGCGTCGTACTACAGTACATGATATATAAGGCATGGAGATGTTATTTTACAGATCAGCTAAATTATCTATAGTAAAGGATCCTACAAATTAATGTAAGATACAGTCACAGAAAATAACGAAAAATATAAATCAGTCTAAATTGAAAACAACGTTCAAACCTATAATTGCGTTGGATAAAACCGCAATTTTATACGTGTGCATGCAAAACAAATTTTTGGTAGAGTGGTCTAAATACAGCACAAACAACATTTTCCAAAAGACCAAAAAGTGAAAAGTATATTTTAACAAAACGCATTTGACTAACAGGTCGAACAACGGATGTTCTTAAACCCTGCTGACTGCCTTGGCGATTGCCAAATAAACGGATCACCAGATGTAAAATGGATCTTAATTTATTAATTAAATACCAAACAGAAAACAATAAACTTGCGGAAAAGATGGTATACCGCAAACATGAGGTGCAAAATTTGTACACCATATCCGGATTTCGACAATTAATGTCTCTTCAGTGATGTTAGGAATCGAAACGGTATTTGGAAGGTTATACAATTTACCTCAATTTGGGATTGACTCTTGAATTTTGAAGAGTCAAAATAGGATGAACGGATCATATAAACCCGAAGGCAAATATAATACAAGCCCAAACGAAAAATATAAATAAGTCTAAATTTAAAACAACGTCCGTACCTATGATTGCGTTGGATAAAAACCGCAATTTTATACGTGTGCATGCAAAACAAATTTCTTGGTAGAGTGGTCTAAAACAGCACAAACAACATTTTCCAAAAGACAAAAAAGTGAAAAACTATATTTTAACAAAACGCATTTGACTAGCAGGTCGAACAACGGATGTTCTTAAACCCTGCTGACTGCCATGGCGATTGCCAAATAAACGGATCACCAGATGTAAAATGGATCTTAATTTATTAATTAAATACCAAACAGAAAACAATAAACTTGCGGAAAAGATGGTATTCCGCAAACATGAGGTGCAAAATTTGTACACCATATCCGGATTTCGACAATTAATGTCTCTTCAGTGATGTTAGGAATCGAAACGGTATTTGGAAGGCCATATAATTTACCTCAATTCGGGATTGACTCTTGAATTTTGAAGAGTCAAAATAGGATAAACGGATCATATAAACCCGAAGGCAAATATAATACAAGCCCAAACGAAAAATATAAATAAGTCTAAATTGAAAACAACGTTCAAACCTATGATTGCGTTTGATAAAACCGCAATTTTATACGTGTGCATGCAAAACAAATTTCTTGGTAGAGTGGTATAAATACAGCACAAACAACATTTTCCAAAAGACCAAAAAAGTGAAAAAGTATATTTTAACAAAACGCATTTGACTAACAGGTCGAACAACGGATGTTCTTAAACCCTGCTGACTGCCATGGCGATTGCCAAATAAACGGATCTCCAGATGTAAAATGGATCTTAATTTATTAATTAAATACCAAACAGAAAACAATAAACTTGCCGAAAAGATGGTATGCCGCAAACATGAGGTGCAAAAATTTGTACACCATATCCGGATTTCGACAATTAATGTCTCTTCAGTGATGTTAGGAATCGAAACGGTATTTGGAAGGCTATATAATTTACCTCAATTTGGGATTGACTCTTGAATTTTGAAGAGTCAAAATAGGACGAACGGATCATATAAACCCGAAGGCAAATATAATACAAGCCCAAACGAAAAATATAAATAAGTCTAAATTGAAAACAACGTTCAAACCTATGATTGCGTTGGATAAAACCGCAATATTTATACGTGTGCATGCAAAACAAATTTCTTGGTAGAGTGGTCTAAATACAGCACAAACAACATTTTCCAAAACACCAAAAAGTGAAAAGTATATTTTAACAAAACGCATTTGACTAGCAGGTCGAACAACGGATGTTCTTAAACCCTGCTGACTGCCATGGCGATTGCCAAATAAACGGATTACCAGATGTAAAATGGATCTTAATTTATTAATTAAATACCAAACAGAAAACAATAAACTTGCGGAAAAGATGGTATACCGCAAACATGAGGTGCAAAATTTGTACACCATATCCGGATTTCGACAATTAATGTCTCTTCAGTGATGTTAGGAATCGAAACGGTATTTGGAAGGCTATATAATTTACCTCAATTTGGGATTGACTCTTGAATTTTGAAGAGTCAAAATAGGATGAACGGATCATATAAACCCGAAGGCAAATATAATACAAGCCCAAACGAAAAATATAAATAAGTCTAAATTGAAAACAACGTCCAAACCTATGATTGCGTTGGATAAAACCGCAATTTTATACGTGTGCATGCAAAACAAATTTCTTGGTAGAGTGGTCTAAATACAGCACAAACAACATTTTCCAAAAGACCAAAAAAGTGAAAAAGTATATTTTAACAAAACGCATTTGACTAGCAGGTCGAACAACGGATGTTCTTAAACCCTGCTGACTGCCATGGCGATTGCCAAATAAACGGATCACCAGATGTAAAATGGATCTTAATTTATTAATTAAATACCAAACAGAAAACAATAAACTTGCGGAAAAGATGGTATACCGCAAACATGAGGTGCAAAATTTGTTCACCATATCCAGATTTCGACAATTAATGTCTCTTCAGTGATGTTAGGAATCGAAACGGTATTTGGAAGGCTATATAATTTACCTCAATTTGGGATTGACTCTTGAATTTTGAAGAGTCAAAATAGGATGAACGGATCATATAAACCCGAAGGCAAATATAATACAAGCCCAAACGAAAAATATAAATAAGTCTAAATTGAAAACAACGTTCAAAACTATGATTGCGTTCGATAAAAACCGCAATTTTATACGTGTGCATGCAAAACAAATTTCTTGGTAGAGTGGTCTAAATACAGCACAAACAACATTTTCCAAAAGACCAAAAAGTGAAAAGTATATTTTAACAAAACGCATTTGACTAACAGGTCGAACAACGGATGTTCTTAAACCCTGCTGACTGCCATGGCGATTGCCAAATAAACGGATCACCAGATGTAAAAATGGATCTTAATTTATTAATTAAATACCAAACAGAAAACAATAAACTTGCGGAAAAGATGGTATACCGCAAACATGAGGTGCAAAATTTGTACACCATATCCGGATTTCGACAATTAATGTCTCTTCAGTGATGTTAGGAATCGAAACGGTATTTGGAAGGCCATATAATTTACCTCAATTTGGGATTGACTCTTGAATTTTGAAGAGTCAAAATAGGATGAACGGATCATATAAACCCGAAGGCAAATATAATACAAGCCCAAACGAAAAATATAAATAAGTCTAAATTGAAAACAACGTTCAAACCTATGATTGCGTTGGATAAAACCGCAATTTTATACGTGTGCATGCAAAACAAATTTCTTGGTAGAGTGGTCTAAATACAGCACAAACAACATTTTCCAAAAGACCAAAAAAAGTGAAAAAGTATATTTTAACAAAACGCATTTGACTAGCAGGTCGAACAACGGATGTTCTTAAACCCTGCTGACTGCCATGGCGATTGCCAAATAAACGGATCACCAGATGTAAAAATGGATCTTATTAATTTAATACCAAACAGAAAACAATAAACTTGCGGAAAAGATGGTATACCGCAAACATGAGGTGCAAAATTTGTACACCATATCCAGATTTCGACAATTAATGTCTCTTCAGTGATGTTAGGAATCGAAACGGTATTTGGAAGGCCATATAATTTACCTCAATTTGGGATTGACTCTTGAATTTTGAAGAGTCAAAATAGGATGAACGGATCATATAAACCCGAAGGCAAATATAATACAAGCCCAAACGAAAAAATATAAATAAGTCTAAATTGAAAACAACGTCCAAACCTATGATTGCGTTGGATAAAACCGCAAATTTTATACGTGTGCATGCAAAACAAATTTCTTGGTAGAGTGGTCTAAATACAGCACAAACAACATTTTCCAAAAGACCAAAAAGTGAAAAGTATATTTTAACAAAACGCATTTGACTAGCAGGTCGAACAACGGATGTTCTTAAACCCTGCTAACTGCCATGGCGATTGCCAAATAAACGGATCACCAGATGTAAAATGGATCTTAATTTATTAATTAAATACCAAACAGAAAACAATAAACTTGCGGAAAAGATGGTATACCGCAAACATGAGGTGCAAAATTTGTTCACCATATCCAGATTTCGACAATTAATGTCTCTTCAGTGATGTTAGGAATCGAAACGGTATTTGGAAGACTATATAATTTACCTCAATTTGGGATTGACTCTTGAATTTTGAAGAGTCAAAATAGGATGAACGGATCATATAAACCCGAAGGCAAATATAATACAAGCCCAAACGAAAAATATAAATAAGTCTAAATTGAAAACAACGTTCAAAACTATGATTGCGTTCGATAAAACCGCAATTTTTATACGTGTGCATGCAAAACAAATTTCTTGGTAGAGTGGTCTAAATACAGCACAAACAACATTTTCCAAAAGACCAAAAAGTGAAAAAGTATATTTTAACAAAACGCATTTGACTAACAGGTCGAACAACGGATGTTCTTAAACCCTGCTGACTGCCATGGCGATTGCCAAATAAACGGATCACCAGATGTAAAATGGATCTTAATTTATTAATTAAATACCAAAACAGAAAACAATAAACTTGCGGAAAAGATGGTATACCGCAAACATGAGGTGCAAAATTTGTTCACCATATCCGGATTTCGACAATTAATGTCTCTTCAGTGATGTTAGGAATCGAAACGGTATTTGGAAGGCCATATAATTTACCTCAATTTGGGATTGACTCTTGAATTTTGAAGAGTCAAAATAGGATGAACGGATCATATTAACCCGAAGTCAAATATAATACAAGCCCAAACGAAAAATATAAATAAGTCTAAATTGAAAACAACGTCCAAACCTATGATTGCGTTGGATAAAACCGCAATTTTATACGTGTGCATACAAAACAAATTTCTTGGTAGAGTGGTCTAAATACAGCACAAACAACATTTTCCAAAAGACCAAAAAGTGAAAAGTATATTTTAACAAAACGCATTTGACTAGCAGGTCGAACAACGGATGTTCTTAAACCCTGCTGACTGCCATGGCGATTGCCAAATAAACGGATCACCAGATGTAAAATGGATCTTAATTTATTAATTAAATACCAAACAGAAAACAATAAACTTGCGGAAAAGATGGTATACCGCAAACATGAGGTGCAAAATTTGTACACCATATCCAGATTTCGACAATTTATGTCTCTTCAGTGATGTTAGGAATCGAAACGGTATTTGGAAGGCTATATAATTTACCTCAATTTGGGATTGACTCTTGAATTTTGAAGAGTCAAAATAGGATGAACGGATCATATAAACCCGAAGGCAAATATAATACAAGCCCAAACGAAAAAATATAAAAAAGTCTAAATTGAAAACAACGTCCAAACCTATGATTGCGTTGGATAAAAACCGCAATTTTTATACGTGTGCATGCAAAACAAATTTCTTGGTAGAGTGGTCTAAATACAGCACAAACAACATTTTCCAAAAGACCAAAAAGTGAAAAGTATATTTTAACAAAACGCATTTGACTAGCAGGTCGAACAACGGATGTTCTTAAACCCTGCTAACTGCCATGGCGATTGCCAAATAAACGGATCACCAGATGTAAAATGGATCTTAATTTATTTATTAAATACCAAACAGAAAACAATAAACTTGCGGAAAAGATGGTATACCGCAAACATGAGGTGCAAAATTTGTTCACCATATCCAGATTTCGACAATTAATGTCTCTTCAGTGATGTTAGGAATCGAAACGGTATTTGGAAGGCTATATAATTTACCTCAATTTGGGATTGACTCTTGAATTTTGAAGAGTCAAAATAGGATGAACGGATCATATAAACCCGAAGGCAAATATAATACAAGCCCAAACGAAAAATATAAATAAGTCTAAATTGAAAACAACGTTCAAAACTATGATTGCGTTCGATAAAACCGCAATTTTATACGTGTGCATGCAAAACAAATTTCTTGGTAGAGTGGTCTAAATACAGCACAAACAACATTTTCCAAAAGACCAAAAAGTGAAAAGTATATTTTAACAAAACGCATTTGACTAACAGGTCGAACAACGGATGTTCTTAAACCCTGCTGACTGCCATGGCGATTGCCAAATAAACGGATCACCAGATGTAAAATGGATCTTAATTTATTAATTAAATACCAAAACAGAAAACAATAAACTTGCGGAAAAGATGGTATACCGCAAACATGAGGTGCAAAATTTGTTCACCATATCCGGATTTCGACAATTAATGTCTCTTCAGTGATGTTAGGAATCGAAACGGTATTTGGAAGGCCATATAATTTACCTCAATTTGGGATTGACTCTTGAATTTTGAAGAGTCAAAATAGGATGAACGGATCATATTAACCCGAAGTCAAATATAATACAAGCCCAAACGAAAAAATATAAATAAGTCTAAATTGAAAACAACGTCCAAACCTATGATTGCGTTGGATAAAACCGCAATTTTATACGTGTGCATACAAAACAAATTTCTTGGTAGAGTGGTCTAAATACAGCACAAACAACATTTTCCAAAAGACCAAAAAGTGAAAAGTATATTTTAACAAAACGCATTTGACTAGCAGGTCGAACAACGGATGTTCTTAAACCCTGCTGACTGCCATGGCGATTGCCAAATAAACGGATCACCAGATGTAAAATGGATCTTAATTTATTAATTAAATACCAAACAGAAAACAATAAACTTGCGGAAAAGATGGTATACCGCAAACATGAGGTGCAAAATTTGTACACCATATCCAGATTTCGACAATTTATGTCTCTTCAGTGATGTTAGGAATCGAAACGGTATTTGGAAGGCTATATAATTTACCTCAATTTGGGATTGACTCTTGAATTTTGAAGAGTCAAAATAGGATGAACGGATCATATAAACCCGAAGGCAAATATAATACAAGCCCAAACGAAAAATATAAATAAGTCTAAATTGAAAACAACGTCCAAACCTATGATTGCGTTGGATAAAACCGCAAATTTTATACGTGTGCATGCAAAACAAATTTCTTGGTAGAGTGGTCTAAATACAGCACAAACAACATTTTCCAAAAGACCAAAAAGGTGAAAATAAGTATATTTTAACAAAACGCATTTGACTAGCAGGTCGAACAACGGATGTTCTTAAACCCTGCTGACTGCCATGGCGATTGCCAAATAAACGGATCACCAGATGTAAAAATGGATCTTAATTTATTAATTAAATACCAAACAGAAAACAATAAACTTGCGGAAAAGATGGTATACCGCAAACATGAGGTGCAAAAATTTGTACACCATATCCGGATTTCGACAATTAATGTCTCTTCAGTGATGTTAGGAATCGAAACGGTATTTGGAAGGCCATATAATTTACCTCAATTTGGGATTGACTCTTGAATTTTGAAGAGTCAAAATAGGATGAACGGATCATATAAACCCGAAGGCAAATATAATACAAGCCCAAACGAAAAATATAAATAAGTCTAAATTGAAAACAACGTTCAAACCTATGATTGCGTTGGATAAAAACCGCAATTTTTATACGTGTGCATGCAAAACAAATTTCTTGGTAGAGTGGTCTAAATACAGCACAAACAACATTTTCCAAAAGACCAAAAAAGTGAAAAAGTATATTTTACAAAACGCATTTGACTAACAGGTCGAACAACGGATGTTCTTAAACCCTGCTGACTGCCATGGCGATTGCCAAATAAACGGATCACCAGATGTAAAATGGATCTTAATTTATTAATTTTAAAATACCAAACAGAAAACAATAAACTTGCGGAAAAGATGGTATACCGCAAACATGAGGTGCAAAATTTGTACACCATATCCGGATTTCGACAATTAATGTCTCTTCAGTGATGTTAGGAATCGAAACGGTATTTGGAAGGCTATATAATTTACCTCAATTTGGGATTGACTCTTGAATTTTGAAGAGTCAAAATAGGATGAACGGATCATATAAACCCGAAGGCAAATATAATACAAGCCCAAACGAAAAATATAAATAAGTCTAAATTGAAAACAACGTCCAAACCTATGATTGCGTTGGATAAAAACTGCAAATTTTTATACGTGTGCATGCAAAACAAATTTCTTGGTAGAGTGGTCTAAATACAGCACAAACAACATTTTCAAAAGATCAAAAAGTGAAAAGTATATTTTAACAAAACGCATTTGACTAACAGGTCGAACAACGGATGTTCTTAAACCCTGCTGACTGCCATGGCGATTGCCAAATAAACGGATCACCAGATGTAAAAATGGATCTTAATTTATTAATTAAATACCAAAACAGAAAACAATAAACTTGCGGAAAAGATGGTATACCGCAAACATGAGGTGCAAAAATTTGTACACCATATCCGGATTTCGACAATTAATGTCTCTTCAGTGATGTTAGGAATCGAAACGGTATTTGGAAGGCCATATAATTTACCTCAATTTGGGATTGACTCTTGAATTTTGAAGAGTCAAAATAGGATGAACGGATCATATAAACCCGAAGGCAAATATAATACAAGCCCAAACGAAAAATATAAACAAGTCTAAATTGAAAACAACGTCCAAACCTATGATTGCGTTGGATAAAAACCGCAATTTTTATACGTGTGCATGCAAAACAAATTTCTTGGTAGAGTGGTCTAAATACAGCACAAACAACATTTTCCAAAAGACCAAAAAAGTGAAAAAGTATATTTTAACAAAACGCATTTGACTAGCAGGTCGAACAACGGATGTTCTTAAACCCTGCTGACTGCCATGGCGATTGCCAAATAAACGGATCACCAGATGTAAAAATGGATCTTAATTATTAATTAAATACCAAACAGAAAACAATAAACTTGCGGAAAAGATGAGGTGCAAAAATTTGTACACCATATCCGGATTTCGACAATAAGTGTCTCTTCAGTGATGTTAGGAATCGAAACGGTATTTGGAAGGGTATATAATTTACCTCAATTTGGGATTGACTCTTGAATTTTGAAGAGTCAAAATAGGATGAACGGATCATATAAACCCGAAGGCAAATATAATACAAGCCCAAACGAAAAATATAAATAAGTCTAAATTGAAAACAACGTTCAAACCTATGATTGCGTTGGATAAAACCGCAATTTTATACGTGTGCATGCAAAACAAATTTTTGGTAGAGTGGTCTAAATACAGCACAAACAACATTTTCCAAAAGACCAAAAAGTTAAAAGTATATTTTAACAAAACGCATTTGACTAGCAGGTCGAACAACGGATGTTCTTAAACCCTGCTCTCTGCAATGGCGATTGCTAAATAAACGGATCACCAGATGTAAAATGGATCTTAATTTATTAATTAAATACCAAACAGAAAACAATAAACTTGCGGAAAAGATGGTATACCGCAAACATGAGGTGCAAAATTTGTACACCATATCCGGATTTCGACAATTAATGTCTCTTCAGTGATGTTAGGAATCGAAACGGTATTTGGAAGGCCATATAATTTACCTCAATTTGGGATTGACTCTTGAATTTTGAAGAGTCAAAATAGGATGAACGGATCATATAAACCCGAAGGCAAATATAATACAAGCCCAAACGAAAAAATATAAACAAGTCTAAATTGAAAACAACGTTCAAACCTATGATTGCGTTGGATAAAAACCGCAATTTTTATACGTGTGCATGCAAAACAAATTTTTTGGTAGAGTGGTCTAAATACAGCACAAACAACATTTTCCAAAAGACCCAAAAAGTGAAAAAGTATATTTTAACAAAACGCATTTGACTAGCAGGTCGAACAACGGATGTTCTTAAACCCTGCTGACTACAATGGCGATTGCCAAATAAACGCATCACCAGATGTAAAAATGGATCTTAATTTATTAATTAAATACCAAACAGAAAACAATAAACTTCCGGAAAAGATGGTGAGGTCCAAAATTTGTACACCATATCCGGATTTCGACAATTAATGTCTCTTCAGTGATGTTAGGAATCGAAACGGTATTTAGAAGGCCATATAATTTACCTCAATTTGGGATTGACTCTTGAATTTTGAAGAGTCAAAATAGGATGAACGGATCATATAAACCCGAAGGCAAATATAATACAAGCCCAAACGAAAATATATAAATAAGTCTAAATTGAAAACAACGTTCAAACCTATGATTGCGTTGGATAAAACCGCAATTTTATACGTGTGCATGCAAAACAAATTTCTTGGTAGAGTGGTCTAAATACAGCACAAACAACATTTTCCAAAAGACCAAAAAAAGTGAAAAAGTATATTTTAACAAAACGCATTTGACTAACAGGTCGAACAACGGATGTTCTTAAACCCTGCTGACTGCCATGGCGATTGCCAAATAAACGCATCACCAGATGTAAAATGGATCTTAATTTATTAATTAAATACCAAACAGAAAATAATAAACTTGCGGAAAAGATGGTATACCGCAAACATGAGGTGCAAACATTTGTACACCATATCCGGATTTCGACAATTAATGTCTCTTCAGTGATGTTAGGAATCGAAACGGTATTTGGAAGGCTATATAATTTACCTCAATTTGGGATTAACTCTTGAATTTTCAAGAGTCAAAATAGGATGAACGGATCATATCAACCCGAAGGCAAATATAATATAAGCCCAAACGAAAAATATAAATAAGTCTAAATTGAAAACAACGTTCAAAACTATGATTGCGTTCGATAGAAACCGCAATTTTATACGTGTGCATGCAAAACAAATTTCTTGGTAGAGTGGTCTAAATACAGCACAAACAACATTTGCCAAAAGACCAAAAAGTGAAAAGTATATTTTAACAAAACGCATTTGACTAACAGGTCGAACAACGGATGTTCTTAAACCCTGCTGACTGCCATGGCGATTGCCAAATAAACGCATCACCAGATGTAAAATGGATCTTAATTTATTAATTAAATACCAAACAGAAAACAATAAACTTCCGGAAAAGATGGTGAGGTGCAAAATTTGTACACCATATCCGGATTTCGACAATTAATGTCTCTTCAGTGATGTTAGGAATCGAAACGGTATTTGGAAGGCCATATAATTTACCTCAATTTGGGATTGACTCTTGAATTTTGAAGAGTCAAAATAGGATGAACGGATCATATAAACCCGAAGGCAAATATAATACAAGCCCAAACGAAAAAATATAAATAAGTCTAAATTGAAAACAACGTTCAAACCTATGATTCCGTTGGATACAAACCGCAATTTTATACGTGTGCATGCAAAACAAATTTTTGGTAGAGTGGTCTAAATACAGCACAAACAACATTTTCCAAAAGACCAAAAAGTGAAAAGTATATTTTAACAAAACGCATTTGACTAGCAGGTCGAACAACGGATGTTCTTAAACCCTGCTGACTACAATGGCGATTGCCAAATAAACGCATCACCAGATGTAAAATGGATCTTAATTTATTAATTAAATACCAAACAGAAAACAATAAACTTCCGGAAAAGATGGTGAGGTCCAAAATTTGTACACCATATCCGGATTTCGACAATTAATGTCTCTTCAGTGATGTTAGGAATCGAAACGGTATTTAGAAGGCCATATAATTTACCTCAATTTGGGATTGACTCTTGAATTTTGAAGAGTCAAAATAGGATGAACGGATCATATAAACCCGAAGGCAAATATAATACAAGCCCAAACGAAAATATATAAATAAGTCTAAATTGAAAACAACGTTCAAACCTATGATTGCGTTGGATAAAAACCGCAATTTTATACGTGTGCATGCAAAACAAATTTCTTGGTAGAGTGGTCTAAATACAGCACAAACAACATTTTCCAAAAGACCAAAAAAGTGAAAAAGTATATTTTAACAAAACGCATTTGACTAACAGGTCGAACAACGGATGTTCTTAAACCCTGCTGACTGCCATGGCGATTGCCAAATAAACGCATCACCAGATGTAAAATGGATCTTAATTTATTAATTAAATACCAAACAGAAAATAATAAACTTGCGGAAAAGATGGTATACCGCAAACATGAGGTGCAAACATTTGTACACCATATCCGGATTTCGACAATTAATGTCTCTTCAGTGATGTTAGGAATCGAAACGGTATTTGGAAGGCTATATAATTTACCTCAATTTGGGATTAACTCTTGAATTTTCAAGAGTCAAAATAGGATGAACGGATCATATCAACCCGAAGGCAAATATAATATAAGCCCAAACGAAAAATATAAATAAGTCTAAATTGAAAACAACGTTCAAAACTATGATTGCGTTCGATAAAAACCGCAATTTTATACGTGTGCATGCAAAACAAATTTCTTGGTAGAGTGGTCTAAATACAGCACAAACAACATTTGCCAAAAGACCAAAAAGTGAAAAGTATATTTTAACAAAACGCATTTGACTAACAGGTCGAACAACGGATGTTCTTAAACCCTGCTGACTGCCATGGCGATTGCCAAATAAACGCATCACCAGATGTAAAATGGATCTTAATTTATTAATTAAATACCAAACAGAAAACAATAAACTTCGGAAAAGATGGTGAGGTGCAAAATTTGTACACCATATCCGGATTTCGACAATTAATGTCTCTTCAGTGATGTTAGGAATCGAAACGGTATTTGGAAGGCCATATAATTTACCTCAATTTGGGATTGACTCTTGAATTTTGAAGAGTCAAAATAGGATGAACGGATCATATAAACCCGAAGGCAAATATAATACAAGCCCAAACGAAAAATATAAATAAGTCTAAATTGAAAACAACGTTCAAACCTATGATTGCGTTGGATAAAACCGCAATTTTATACGTGTGCATGCAAAACAAATTTCTTGGTAGAGTGGTCTAAATACAGCACAAACAACATTTTCCAAAAGACCAAAAAGTGAAAAGTATATTTTAACAAAACGCATTTGACTAACAGGTCGAACAACGGATGTTCTTAAACCCTGCTGACTGCCATGGCGATTGCCAAATAAACGCATCACCAGATGTAAAATGGATCTTAATTTATTAATTAAATACCAAACAGAAAACAATAAACTTGCGGAAAAGATGGTATACCGCAAACATGAGGTGCAAACATTTGTACACCATATCCGGATTTCGACAATTAATGTCTCTTCAGTGATGTTAGGAATCGAAACGGTATTTGGAAGGCTATATAATTTACCTCAATTTGGGATTAACTCTTGAATTTTGAAGAGTCAAAATAGGATGAACGGATCATATAAACCCGAAGGCAAATATAATACAAGCCCAAACGAAAAATATAAATAAGTCTAAATTGAAAACAACGTTCAAACCTATGATTCCGTTGGATAAAACCGCAATTTTATACGTGTGCATGCAAAACAAATTTCTTGGTAGAGGGGTCTAAATACAGCACAAACAACATTTTCCAAAAGACCAAAAAGTGAAAAAGTATATTTTAACAAAACGCATTTGACTAACAGGTCGAACAACTGATGTTCTTAAACCCTGCTGACTGCCATGGCGATTGCCAAATAAACGGATCACCAGATGTAAAATGGATCTTAATTTATTAATTAAATACCAAACACAAAACAATAAACTTGCGGAAAAGATGGTATACCGCAAACATGAGGTGCAAAATTTGTACACCATATCCGGATTTCGACAATTAATGTCTCTTCAGTGATGTTAGGAATCGAAACGGTATTTGGAAGGCTATATAATTTACCTCAATTTGGGATTGACTCTTGAATTTTGAAGAGTCAAAATAGGATGAACGGATCATATAAACCCGAAGGCAAATATAATACAAGCCCAAACGAAAAATATAAATAAGTCTAAATTGAAAACAACGTTCAAACCTATGATTGCGTTGGATAAAACCGCAATTTTATACGTGTGCATGCAAAACAAATTTCTTGGTAGAGTGGTCTAAATACAGCACAAACAACATTTTCCAAAAGACCAAAAAGTGAAAAAGTATATTTTAACAAAACGCATTTGACTAACAGGTCGAACAACGGATGTTCTTAAACCCTGCTGACAGCCATGGCGATTGCCAAATAAACGGATCATCAGATGTAACAAAATGGATCTTATCTTATTTATTAATTTAATACCAAACAGAAACAATAAACTTGCGGAAAAGATGGTATACCGCAAACATTAGGTGCAAAAATTTGTACACCATATCCGGATTTCGACAATTAATGTCTCTTCAGTGATGTTAGGAATCGAAACGGTATTTGGAAGGCCATATAATTTACCTCAATTTGGGATTGACTCTTGAATTTTGAAGAGTCATATATAAAATGAATCTAAATTGAAAACAACGTGCAAACCTAAGAATGCGTTTGATAAAAAAACCGGATGCAAACTAAATTTCTTGTTAGAGGGTCTAAATACAGCACAAACAACATTTTCCAAAAGACCAAAAAGTGAAAAGTATATTTTGACAAAACGCATTTGACTAACAGGTCGAACTACCGATGTTCTTAAAACCTGCTGACTGCCATGGCAGTTGCCAAATAAACGTATCACTAGATGTAACAAAATGGATCTTAATTATTAATTTAATACCAAACATAAAACAATACACTTGCGGACAAGATGGTATACCGCAAACATGAGGTGCAAAATTTGTTCACCATAACCGGATTTCGACAAGTAATGTCTCTTCAGTGATCTTAGGAATCGAAACGGTATTTCGAAGGCCATAAAATTTACCTCAATTTAGGATAGACTCTTGAACTTTGAAAAGTCGAAATAGGATGAACGGGAAGATCATATAAAACAGAAGGCAGATATAATACAAGCCCAAACGAACAAACATAAACAAATCTAAATTGAAAACATCGTTCAAACCTATGATTGCGTTCGATAAAACCGCAATTTTATACGTGTGCATGCAAAACAAATGTCTTGGTAGAGGGTCTAAATACAGCACAAACAACAATTTCCAAAATACCAAAAAGTGAAAAGTAAATTTTGACAAAACGCATTTGACTAACAGGTCGAACAACAGATGTTCTTTAACTCTGCTGACTCCCATTGGCGATTGCCAAAAACGCATCACAAGATGTTACAAAATGGATCTTTTAAAATTATTAATTAAATACCAAACAGAAAACAATAAACTTGCGGAAAAGATGGTATACCGCAAACATGAGGTGCAAAAATTTGTACACCATATCCGGATTCAGACAAGTAATATCTCTTCAGTGATGTTAGGAATCGAAACGGTATTTGGAAGGTCATAAAATTTACCTCAATTTAGGATAGATTCTCGAATTTTGAAGAGTCAAAATAGGATGAACGGATCATATAAACCCGAAGGCAAATATAATACAAGCCCAAACGAACAAATATAAACAAATCTTAATTGAAAACAACGTTCAAACCTATGATTGCGTTGGATAAACCCGCAATTTTTATACGTGTGCATGCAAAACAAATGTCTTGATAGAGGGGTCTAAATACAGCACAAACAACATTTTCCAAAAGACCAAAAAGTGAAAAGTATATTTTGACAAAACGCAATTGACTAACAGGTCGAACAACCGATGTTTTTAAACCCTGCTGACTGCCATGGCGATTGCCAAATAAACGGATCACTAGATGTAACAAAATGGATCTTAATTATTAATTTAATACCAAACAGAAAACAATAAACTTGCGGAAAAGATGGTATACGGCAAACATGAGGTGCAAAATTTGTACACCATATCTGGATTTCGACAACTAATGTCTCTTTAGTGATGTTAGGAATCGAAATGGTATTTGGAAGGCCATAAAATTTACCTCAATTTAGGATAGACTCTGGAACTTTGAAAAGTCGAAATAGGATGAACGGGGAGATCATATAAAACAGAAGGCAGATATAATACAAGCCCAAACGAACAAATATAAACAAATCTAAATTGGAAACATCGTTCAAACCTATGATTGCGTTGGATAAAACCGCAATTTTATACGTGTGCATGCAAAACAAATGTCTTGGTAGAGTGGTCTAAATACAGCACAAACAACATTTTCAAAAGACCAAAAAGTGAAAAGTAAATTTTAACAAAACGCATTTGACTAACAGGTCGAACAACAGATGTTCTTTAACCCTGCTGACTGCCATAGGCGATTGCCAAAAAACGGATCAAAAGATGTTACAAAATGGATCTTTTAAAATTATTAATTAAATACCAAACAGAAAACAATAAACTTGCGGAAAAGATGGTATACCGCAATCATAAGGTGCAAACATTTGTACACCATATCCGGATTTCGACAAGTAATGTCTCTTCAGTGATGTTAGGAATCGAAACGGTATTTCGAAGGCCATAAAATTTACCTAAATTTAGGATAGACTCTTGAATTTTGAAGAGTCAAAATAGGATGAACGGATCATATAAGCCCGAAGGCAAATATAATACAAGCCCAAACGAACAAATATAAACAAATCTAAATTGGAAACAACGTTCAAACCTATGATTGCGTTGGATAAAACCGCAATTTTATACGTATGCATGCAAAACAAATGTCTTGGTAGAGGGTCTAAATACAGCACAAACAACATTTTCCAAAAGACCAAAAAGTGAAAAGTAAATTTTGACAAAACGCATTTGACTAACAGGTCGAACAACCGATGTTCTTGAACCTTGCTGACTGCCATGGCGATTGCAAAATAAACGGACCAGAAGATGAAACAAAATGGGTCTTAATTATTAATTTAATACCAAACATAAAACAATGAACTTGCGGAAAAGATGGTATACCGCAAACATGAGGTGCAAAATTTGTACACCATATCTGGATTTCGACAACTAATGTCTCTTTAGTGATGTTAGGAATCGAAATGGTATTTGGAAGGCCATAAAATTTACCTCAATTTAGGATAGACTCTGGAACTTTGAAAAGTCGAAATAGGATGAACGGGAGATCATATAAAACAGAAGGCAGATATAATACAAGCCCAAACGAACAAATATAAACAAATCTAAATTGAAAACATCGTTCAAACCTATGATTGCGTTGGATAAAACCGCAATTTTATACGTGTGCATGAAAAACAAATGTCTTGGTAGAGGGTCTAAATACAGCACAAACAACATTTTCAAAAAGACCAAAAAGTGAAAAGTAAATTTTGACAAAACGCATTTGACTAACAGGTCGAACAACAGATGTTCTTTAACCCTGCTGACTGCCATAGGCGATTGCCAAAAAACGGATCACAAGATGTTACAAAATGGATCTTTTAAAATTATTAATTAAATACCAAACAGAAAACAATAAACTTGCGGAAAAGATGGTATACCGCAATCATGAGGTGCAAACATTTGTACACCATATCCGGATTTCGACAAGTAATGTCTCTTCAGTGATGTTAGGAATCGAAACGGTATTTCGAAGGCCATAAAATTTACCTAAATTTAGGATAGACTCTTGAATTTTGAAGAGTCAAAATAGGATGAACGGATCATATAAGCCCGAAGGCAAATATAATACAAGCCCAAACGAACAAATATAAACAAATCTAAATTGGAAACAACGTTCAAACCTATGATTGCGTTGGATAAAACCGCAATTTTATACGTATGCATGCAAAACAAATGTCTTGGTAGAGGGGTCTAAATACAGCACAAACAACATTTTCCAAAAGACCAAAAAGTGAAAAGTAAATTTTGACAAAACGCATTTGACTAACAGGTCGAACAACCGATGTTCTTGAACCTTGCTGACTGCCATGGCGATTGCAAAATAAACGGACCAGAAGATGAAACAAAATGGGTCTTAATTATTAATTTAATACCAAACATAAAACAATGAACTTGCGGAAAAGATGGTATACCGCAAACATGAGGTGCAAAATTTGTACACCATATCTGGATTTCGACAACTAATGTCTCTTTAGTGATGTTAGGAATCGAAATGGTATTTGGAAGGCCATAAAATTTACCTCAATTTAGGATAGACTCTGGAACTTTGAAAAGTCGAAATAGGATGAACGGGGAGATCATATAAAACAGAAGGCAGATATAATACAAGCCCAAACGAACAAATATAAACAAATCTAAATTGAAAACATCGTTCAAACCTATGCTTGCGTTGGATAAAACCGCAATTTTATACGTGTGCATGCAAAACAAATGTCTTGGTAGAGGGTCTAAATACAGCACAAACAACATTTTCAAAAAGACCAAAAAGTGAAAAGTAAATTTTGACAAAACGCATTTGACTAACAGGTCAAACAACAGATGTTCTTTAACCCTGCTGACTGCCATAGGCGATTGCCAAAAACGGATCACAAGATGTTACAAAATGGATCTTTAAAATTATTAATTAAATACCAAACAGAAAACAATAAACTTGCGGAAAAGATGGTATACCGCAATCATAAGGTGCAAACATTTGTACACCATATCCGGATTTCGACAAGTAATGTCTCTTCAGTGATGTTAGGAATCGAAACGGTATTTCGAAGGCCATAAAATTTACCTAAATTTAGGATAGACTCTTGAATTTTGAAGAGTCAAAATAGGATGAACGGATCATATAAGCCCGAAGGCAAATATAATACAAGCCCAAACGAACAAATATAAACAAATCTAAATTGGAAACAACGTTCAAACCTATGATTGCGTTGGATAAAACCGCAATTTTATACGTATGCATGCAAAACAAATGTCTTGGTAGAGGGTCTAAATACAGCACAAACAACATTTTCCAAAAGACCAAAAAGTGAAAAGTAAATTTTGACAAAACGCATTTGACTAACAGGTCGAACAACCGATGTTCTTGAACCTTGCTGACTGCCATGGCGATTGCAAAATAAACGGACCAGAAGATGAAACAAAATGGGTCTTAATTATTAATTTAATACCAAACATAAAACAATGAACTTGCGGAAAAGATGGTATACCGCAAACATGAGGTGCAAAATTTGTACACCATATCTGGATTTCGACAACTAATGTCTCTTTAGTGATGTTAGGAATCGAAATGGTATTTGGAAGGCCATAAAATTTACCTCAATTTAGGATAGACTCTGGAACTTTGAAAAGTCGAAATAGGATGAACGGGGAGATCATATAAAACAGAAGGCAGATATAATACAAGCCCAAACGAACAAATATAAACAAATCTAAATTGAAAACATCGTTCAAACCTATGATTGCGTTGGATAAAACCGCAATTTTATACGTGTGCATGCAAAACAAATGTCTTGGTAGAGGGGTCTAAATACAGCACAAACAACATTTTCAAAAGACCAAAAAGTGAAAAGTAAATTTTGACAAAACGCATTTGACTAACAGGTCGAACAACAGATGTTCTTTAACCCTGCTGACTGCCATAGGCGATTGCCAAAACGGATCACAAGATGTTACAAAATGGATCTTTTAAAATTATTAATTAAATACCAAACAGAAAACAATAAACTTGCGGAAAAGATGGTATACCGCAATCATAAGGTGCAAACATTTGTACACCATATCCGGATTTCGACAAGTAATGTCTCTTCAGTGATGTTAGGAATCGAAACGGTATTTCGAAGGCCATAAAATTTACCTAAATTTAGGATAGACTCTTGAATTTTGAAGAGTCAAAATAGGATGAACGGATCATATAAGCCCGAAGGCAAATATAATACAAGCCCAAACGAACAAATATAAACAAATTTAAATTGAAAACATCGTTCAAACCTATGATTACGTTGGATAAAACCGCAATTTTTATACGTGTGAATGCAAAACAAATGTCTTGGTAGAGGGTCTAAATACAGCACAAACAACATTTTCAAAAAGACCAAAAAGTGAAAAGTATATTTTGACAAAACGCATTTGTCTAACAAGTCGAACAACCGATGTTTTAACAAACCTGCTAGTCAAATGCGTTTTGTTAAAATATACTTTTCACTTTTTGGTCTTTGAAAAATGTTGTTTGTGCTGTATTTAGACCACTCTGAAATTTGTTTTGCATACACGTATAAAATTGCGGTTGTTATCAACGCAATCATAGGTTTGAACGTTGTTTCAATTTAGACTTATTTATATTTTTCGTTTGGGCTTGTATTATATTTGCCTTCGGGTTTATATGATCCGTTCATCCTATTTTGACTCTTCAAAATTCAAGAGTCAATCCCAAATTGAGGTCAATTATATGACCTTCAAATACCGTTTGATTCTTAACAGCACTGAAGAGACATTAATTGTCAAAACCGGATATGGTGTACAAATTTTTGCACCTCATGTTTGCGGTATACCATCTTTTCCGAAGTTTATTGTTTTCTGTTTGGTATTTAATTAATAAATTAAGATCCATTTACATCTGGTGATCCGTTTATTGGCAATCGCTATGGCAGTCAGCAGGGTTTAAGAACATCCGTTCGACCCTATGTCAAATGCGTTTTGTTAAATTATACTTTTCACTTTTTGGTCTTTTGGAAAATGTTGTTTGTGCTGTATTTAGATCACTCTACCAAGAAATTTGTTTTGCATGCACACGTATAGAAATTGCGGTTTTATCCAACGCAATCATAGGTTTGGACGTTGTTTTCAATTTAGACTTATTTATATTTTTCGTTTGATTATATTTGCCTTCGGTTTATATGATCCGTTCATCCTATTTTGACTCTTCAAAACGAGTCAATCCCAAATTGAGGTAAATTATATGGCCTTCAAATACCGTTTCGATTCCTAACATCACTGAAGAGACATTAATTGTCGAAACATATGGTGTACAAATTTTGCAAGTTTATTGTTTTCTGTTTGGTATTTTATTAATAAATTAAGATCCATTTTACATCTGGTGATCCGTTTATTTGGCAATCGCCATGGCAGTCAGCAGGGTTTAAGAACATCCGTTGTTCGACCTGCTAGTGAAATGCGTTTTGTTAAAATATACTTTTCACTTTTTGGTCTTTTGAAAAATGTTGTTTGTGCTGTATTTAGACCACTCTACCAAGAAATTTGTTTTGCATGCACACGTATAAAATTGCGGTTTTATCCAACACAATCAGAGGTTTGAACGTTGTTTTCAATTTAGACTTATTTATATTTTTCGTTTGGGCTTGTATTATATTTGCCTTCGGGTTTATATGATCCGTTCATCCTATTTTGACTCTTCACAATTCAAGAGTCTATCCCAAATTGAGGTAAATTATATGGCCTTCCAAATACCGTTTCGATTCCTAACATCACTGAAGAGACATTAATTGTCGAAATCCGGATATGGTGTACAATTTTGCACCTCATGTTTGCGGTATACCATCTTTCCGCAAGTTTATTGTTTTCTGTTTGGTATTTAATTAATAAATTAAGATCCATTTTACATCTGGTGATCCGTTTATTTGGTAATCGCCATGGCAGTCAGCAGGGTTTAAGAACATCCGTTGTTCGACCTGCTAGTCAAATGCGTTTTGTTAAAATATACTTTTTACTTTTTGGTCTTTCGAAAAATGTTGTTTGTGCTGTATTTAGACCACTCTATCAAGAATTTTGTTTTGCATGCACACGTATAAAAATTGCGGTTTTATCCAACGCAATCATAGGTTTGAACGTTATTTTCAATTTATACTTATATATATATAACAAGTCTTAAAAGGTACAACATCACCAAAAATAATAATAAAATGAACAAATGTTAAATATTTCGGATAAACAGATATCCTTCATCAGTATGATCACGATGTAAAATGAATCATATCAATCTAGTCTAATTATAAAACTATAACAATCTTATACAAAATTTATACAATAAAACAGTCAAAACTGAACATCATAGAGACGCTTGTACAATTCTAAAATGTTTAAACATGACGTAGGTTATGTACTAGCTATTTACAACAGAGACTGCAAATATATGCTTCAAACAAAAATAGAAATGTGCGATATGATCTGGTACAACTCTAAAATTTCAAAGGTGATGACAGTTAAGATGTTACAACAACGATTGCGTGGAAATACATTCTCAATAAACAGCACTGACCGATCCAAGCTAGTATAATATTTCAAATTTGACAAGGTAGAGTAATTAAAACAGAGGCTGCGTATTTAAACATCCCAAATAGATAGCAGTTTGATAATGATTAACAAAATAATAATAAATTTTGACTGAGATTAAATAATTGAAAATGACTACGTACTTATACATCCCTCCCAAATAAATAGAACCCTGTAATTTAAACTGGTATAGTTAAAAATTCCTTAAAACTGAAGAGTCCAGTACGGAAGTCTGAGTTACTGGAAACAAGTGATGGTAGGAAAATGAGTGACTCATTCTATGTTTTTTCATCTATGCCCTCTGGGAAACTGTCCTTAGCTTTCTTATTCAAAACCTTTCCTGAGCGAGTCTGTCGGCCCTTGACCAACCCTCGTTGTGGTCTATGATTGTGATGGTAGGTTTTGAGATCATCTTGGGCGTGCCCAGGTGATCTCAAATGACGACTTACAGGGAGGTCGGGCTTGCAGGTGTAGTCACTTCGATGGCCATTCATGCGTTTGTTGAATGGCTGTTCTGTCTCGCCAACGTACTGCATGCCACATCGACACTGTAGAAGGTATACAACATTCTGGGTTTTGCAAGTTACATTGCAAAATAAAGTGTACACAGACCCAGTGGAGTGGCAAGTAAATGTTTGAGTATTCAGTATTTGTTGGCAAGTCAGTCATCGTCTGTTACCACGACTTGCACCATCCTGTAGTTGAACCGCTTATATTAGAGGAGACGTCAGCCCTCACAAATAAGTCTTTCAGACTTGCTGGTCTCCAAAAGCTAAGACAGGAGGTTTGGGAAAGATCTTGGATAATTTTGGGTACTTGGCAATAATTTGCCAATTGGCACGGATCAAACGTGAAAGGTAAGTAAAGGCGGGATTGTATGTTAAGAGCTTGTCTCACAGAAAACCATGCAAAATTTGAAAAATCGTCCAGGAGGGTGGTTAAAACTTTTCCAGCTAATAAAGTTTTTCATATCTTAGGTTCAATGGAAACCAGAAAATATATTTTAGACTTCTCTGAATTGTGTCTATTTTAGTAACAAGCTGATTTGCATAATTGAATAAAATTAGCCAAAATTCCTTCAAATATATGTTTATTTGAAAGTACTTTAAAAGTCACCAAATTAGTTCTATTGGGTTTCAAGCCATTTATATTGTGGAAATATATATAAAGATCATAAATTATGCATTTATAAAGCATTTTCTATTTTTGGACACTTAAAGGGTGCTCTCTTTAATACCTTATTTTGTATATGTCATTTACTAGCCAAGTTCAAGTCACTGGTTTTCGAAAAGGTGAGCACATAAATACATGAAATAAATTTCTTTACACAAATTTTATTGGATTAAAAATATAAAAATCCACCCATGGCAAATTAGTAAAAATAACCTTATTTTTACTTTAAAACTCCACCTCAAGCCTTTTCCCACATTTTTACTAAACCAATTTTGGGTATATATCAAACAAAATATGATGTTATTATCATTTTAAATGTTCAATTTTGAACATTTTAAAGATTTTATTCAGATAAAATACTTTGCAAAAGTATAACATCTGAATAAACAAGATATTGTAACTTTCACTGAATAATTGTTATCAAGAGTTATCTCCCTTTAAATTGTTCTCCACACTACTATAAAGAAGGTAACTACTCAGATGCAGACTTCCCTGAAACTAGAAACTACGCCTTTTTGTGTTAGTAGGACCTTACCTAAGCTCTTTGAGTGGCATAAAGATACATCACACTTTGTATTGATGTCAATGTTGCAATATGAAGAGACAAGTCTGGAGTTTTCTCACATTTTGTCAGCTCAGTGCTTCTGCACGAAAATGTCCTGTCACTGAGACTGAGTGTCAGATAATGAGATATTACAGAAACGTAGAGCTGACACCGAGAGATTATGTTGAGGTGAAGAGGAGAAGGAATTTAGTTTGCTGTTGCTTTTATGACCACAACGAACGTCAAGTTAAAAGCAGGTCTTAGACTTCCGTACAGAAAACTGAACAGACGCAAACAGCATGTACAGCAGGTAAATAATAATATATAAAATATAACAAATAAATCATTGTCTGCATATCTAATATTAATAACTAAAGAAGGGTCTGCCAATACACACCCATCATAGCCAGAGGGTTCGAGGGTTTGTACAAAGTAACCCTACCCTCCCCTGGATGATTG
Source organism: Mytilus coruscus (assembly GCA_017311375.1). Lineage (NCBI taxonomy): Eukaryota > Metazoa > Mollusca > Bivalvia > Mytilida > Mytilidae > Mytilus > Mytilus coruscus. Next base: position 33,885,814 of record CM029607.1, read on the forward strand.
TATCGCGAGTACATGTAACCTCCCTTGAAATTCCTGGCTACAGGGCAGGGCCTGTGATACAATATCTATAGTTTTAATGAAATCTAAACGCAGCTGTAATCCTTTTACAGTTTGGGATTCCAAGTCCAGAGTCTCTGACGAACCCAATTAAGAAAATCTCTTCGGGGAGGGGGTGATTTCCTGGGTAACAGTCACCAGGGACAGTCTATACTTTGTTGGTATAGAAAGTCCTGCAGTCACTAGACATTTAGTGACAAATACATATACCATCATGTATGTACCTAAATATTAATGTCATGAATGTAATTTTGGCAAGATATATAATAATTAGATATAAGAAGATGTGGTATGAGTGCCAATGAGACAACTCTCCATCCAAGTCAAAATTTATAAATGTAAATCATTATAGGTCAAAGTACGGTCTTCAACACGGAGCCTAGGCTCACACCGAACAGTAAGCTATAAAGGGCCCCAAAAATTACTACATGTAGTGTAAAACCATTCAAACGGGAAAACCAACGGTCTAATCTATATAAAAACGAGAAACGAGAAACACTTATGAACCACATCAACAAACGACAACTACTGAACATCAGATTCCTGACTTAGGACAGGTGCAAACAAATGCAGCGGGTTTTAATGGTACCAAACCTTCACCCTTTTTCTGAAACAATAGTGTGACACACTATAAAATATCAACTGAAATAGCTTAACTCAATCAAAGGACATAGTAACACCATGGAAGTAATATTGAAAGGAATAACAACGTCGTCACTTCAAAGGTTTCATCTGCGTTACCGCCCATCTTTCGATAACTCGTTAATTGGTTTAATATATGGCATGGTAATTGACTCTCGGCATGTGATAGATCAAATCACAGACACTTTTCGGTCATTTTCGTGTTCCCGGAAAATTACGAATAGACCGGTTGTTGTCGTATATACGTACGAAGTAACCCGAATAGTTCACTCGTTACATTCCGCTGCTGTACGCTACCGATAGAGTCAGTCGTTCAATGTTGATTTTAGTCTATTTTTCCTATTTATGTCTTTTCGATCTTAATAGTTTAGGCCGACAGTTATCACATATGGAATTTAAGAAAAGGGTGGATCATTTTCAGTTTTAATATTTAAAACCAGTTAATTAAAAGCCATTTCTGAAAGTTAAGAAGATGATTGTACAAAAATATGTTTCTACCCCTTTTATTAAATACGAATAATCCAAGTCTTTCGTGTATACCAGGCAATTTAAATATTCACAATTTTAAACATTTCTATTCTTTAATTTGTACATAAACGAATTCATATAAAATAATTTGCGGTTAGACATATAGCGTCAAGCTCATTTTGTTTGGTTGATTTTCTTTTTGCTGTAACGTGCTACATTAATATTAGTATTCAATTGTAAACACTTTTTTAAAATAGATATAAATTTAACATGTTTACGAACTTATCATCCCGATTTTAATTGTCCAGTTTCAATAATGTAATCAATTACTTGAAAGTAAATATTTTTATAAATCTCGATAAACTTGGCACATTTCAACAGTAAAATATTCTATGTCTACATTTGTCTACATTATTTTGTTCAACATCATGTGAAACCTGATCGCTTCATCGTTATTACCTGTTTTACTCGTGATCCGCTTTTAACCGGAAAACACTTTTAGATCAGTTTAAAACAAACAGTAAAAAGCAAAAATATGCAAAAATAAATATAATTGTCCATGTTAAACTGTTGTAGTTTAAACAATTCTAGTCCGTTTTTCAAGTTTTTTACATCATTCGATTTCTTTCTGAAGGTAGAAGTTTTATATGATACAGCGCTACTTTGTTAAACTAGGGATTTAACACAGGTGATTTATAATTACCGGACTCGATAAAATCACGTGACTGATAAGAAATTCCAGATGCCATTTTACAACCGCGGTATCACAGATAGTAACCAAAGGGGTCTTGCCGCTGAGACTATAATTGGATAAAATCATATGACTTTAGTACAGAGCTCTGCATGCCATTAATACATGCTAATTAGTCGTTGTTATTCCTTTTAAATATTACTTCCATGGTAACACCATTGAACATACACTGAACAAATAAATTTGACCTATGATACAATGTAAATTCAAAATAAATAAACTAAGGAAGAATAATAAAAGTAACATGTTATATCGGTATGAAATGTTAAACAATTTAAGAAAAACAATATGCTCGAACAAAAATATCAGCCATTTGCAATAACTTTAAACACAGGTAAATAAAATAATTTTGTTGTTAGGTATACGTATACAGTTACAATAGAGAAAGGAAATATTTTAACAAAATGAATAATGTTGATGTTCATAGTACGAAGTGGAAATTTATATTAGTACCAAACCCTTATCAAAGCTGGTATATAGACCAGATATAACCCTGAATAACATTAAATAACAAAAAAGCATTACAATCAGTATCAACAGGTCAAATAAACAAGAAAGTACGATTTGAGAGTACTCGCAGTTACTGACAGCTAGTTAAAAGCCAAAACAATTAATAATAAAAATCATGCATCAGAGACTAAAATTTAAATGTAAATTTACATTGTACATATATTTCTAATAGGCAATACTTTTTATATGCCCGTTTATGGGACTTATTATGGTATAACTTTGTCTGTAAGTCCATCACTCCGTCTGATATGACATTGAGAAGTAATTGAACTTTAATTGTTGAAACAGCAACAGGCACTCATGGCGAAGCTGTTCATTTGTCTCTTACATTGCAAACATACATGACATATGTACCAAAACCCAATATTAGGCATTTCATTTCAGTATAATTTTGGATCAATAATGTTGCAAGATTTTTTGTAAAAAGGGCTCAAGTAATTTACAATTAAATACATAAAATAAATAAAAGGGGTATATATAAAAGTCAGCAACCTAATGACAAAAGTTTCCCAATTCAAAAGCATTGGTGATATATATATCCTTCGTATGTATTATCAACATGCATATTACAATAACAGGTGTAGTACATGTATCACCTATGTCAAGCTCTAAATTGTTGCTTATCTTTGGTATGAACTGGGAATAAATTTAACAGAAACAGTGGTTGTCATTGGTTCTTGTCTGTCATATATATATTGTTTTTGTAAATTGTTTTGTTATGAAAATATGCTGTTAGTTTTCTCAGTTGACATTAATTCTTCATGTCGAGGACTTATAACCAGCTATTCTGTATTATGGGTTTTCTCATTGTTGAAGGCCAAATGGTTCCCTATTATTGCTTACATGCACTTCATTTGAACTTTGGTGGATAGTTGTCTCATTTGCAATCATACCACATCTCCTTATTATTTTATAACGATCTGCTAATAATCCCTCTTTTCAGTTGTCAAAATTTACACTTTTGTTTAAAAATTATCCATCATTTTTTAAATTAATAATTTTCTTCTTAACATGTTAACTGAGATTTACTTTAGATATGCATGATACCTTGATGTTTAGTGCATTTGTGCTATATTGCATCATGTTATATTGAATTTTTAATTGCACTCTCTCCGTCTGTCTGTCTGTCATTCCTTCAGTTCGGGAAATCAGTTTTCTACACTTTTTTCTTTATGCTTGAAAATATTGATTGGATATTTGATATTTATTTTCATCATGACAAGTTACAGGGGCGGATCAAGCCATTTTAAAAAGGAGGGGGTCCCAACCCAGGATAAAGGGCGGTTCCAACTATATGTCCCCATTCAAATGCATTGATCGTCCAAAAAGGGGGTTCCAACCCCGGAACCCCCTCTGGATCCGCCACTGAGTTACAGATCAAGTTAAAATTTTGTTCGGATCCGATGATTTTGTCCAGAGTTATGGTCAATAGACTTAATAAATTAACTCAAATGTTCAGGTTTCCGCACATTTTTATTCTTTCTTGAAGATATTGATTTTTATAATTGGTATATAGTGTTATCATGACAAGTTAGAGATCAAGTTAGAATTTTGTTATGATCTGATGATATTATGCCGAGTAATGGTCCTTGTACTTGGAAAATTTACCCAGATAATCAGTTTTCCACCTTTTTTATAATTGGTACATGTACAATGTACATGTATGCAGTTTTATAATGACAGGTTACAGATCAAGTACAAATTTTGTTCCGGTCTGATTCACTCAAACATGTTAAATAATCAGTTTTCACACCTTTTTTTATCATGTTTGTAGATATTGACTTGATATTTATTACAATACACCATGATAAGTTATAGATTAAGTATAGCATTTTGTTCAGGTATAATGAAATTTTAACTGAGAGGGACTATGTATTGCCATGCATGATACTATATGATTGAAATTCGTTATTTTAAAATGAGCAAAAGTAAATTAAAATTTAAATTAACCAATTCTGTTTACATTACAATGTTAACCATGCAAGCGAAATTGAAATTGTTCTCAGGGCCGGAATACATGTATTTTTAAGGTTGAAATTTGGAAATCTAATTTAAAGTTATCATGTTAGTATGTACATACATGTACCTGTATAGTTACATCATTTTTTGCACATCATGCACATGAGTAAAAGGAGATGTGGATTATATGTCAATGGGACAGCAACCCAACATTATTGTCTATTGTATTAAAATTGTTTTAATTATATATATATAAGATGTTGTTTCTTTCTGTCATAATTTGGTTTCTGTTTGAAAGGGTTATATTTGTATATCTAACAATGTAATTGTTTCATGTTTCAGGTCGTCCAGGCTATTCATTGAGCACATACTTCCGAAGCTATTCATTGCTAGAACAGTATAACCCATATATACAATGTACAAGAAAACAAGCCGCCTATGAATGAAAATTCAGCAGTCAAAGCTACTTACTGTTTAGCATGACGCACATGTTAATTTTTTCTGTTCATGTCCTGATCTGCATAAATCATGATAGAAGTTGTGGAGAAATTTTATACTTGAAAAACATGTACAAAATGTTTCAAATGGATAGAAATTAAAGTACATGTTTAATAAGATAGGACAAGACTGCAGGCTTCAAAGTGCAAATATTCATGTGTGGATACGGTCGATATATTGAACTTAGCAGTTTCATAAGATACTGAATAAAATGTCAGCAGATATTCAGAAAATGGAGTTGGAAATGCTACATCGCAGTAAGAGAAAGTATAAAGATTCACACTGCAAGTCCTAAACTACTTATACATGTATCTGTGAAGCTGGTGTAGAACTGGAAAAATTCCATATTTTATGTAATCGTGGTAATTAGTCAGATTGAAGCTCCAAATTACATAAACTACAATAGTTGCCTAAGTTGGATACTTTGTTAAAAGGAAACCGATTAACAACTTAACAAACTAAAAGAATCAATGCATACTTTCTGTAAGCAAAATCAGAGACCTCAACAACCAAACAGTTAGTTTCTGTAAATAAAAGCGAATAAGTGACGATAGAGAGAACCTACCGAAAATATGAATTATGCTATTCATGGTAGATAATAGATGTGTTGATCTTGTTTTCGTGAATATGCAATGAGAATTATAAGCCAGAATGGAAGTGAAATTCATCGAATAGTTCAAAGACAATGATATGGCTACTTTTGCTGTAAACTGAAAGTAAATCAGTCTTTGCCGAGTCAGCTGGTATCAGTGGTTTTTTGAACTATAAATTATATAATCATGATAATGATTTAAGTGTCAGTATGGGCAATTAAAAAGATCTGTAAAGGATTCAGTGTCTTACTGTATAAAACAAACAAAAAAACTAACATTTTGTGTAATTTACACTGAAAAAAAGATTCTGATGTTTTTTTGGTTAAAATTTATAACAAATTATTCTGTCATCAACTTTTCAAACCTGACCTAACCAAGCTCTTTTCATTTTGACTAATGCTAGGATTTGTGTTTTCTAATTTTATAGCCTCCATATTAGGTACTATTGGACTAAAATATTGAATAAAGGGCATAATTACACACAAATGAATGTTCATGAGTAGCATGCAAGATTTCCAACAACATTACATTTACATAAATATGCAGATCCAGCACATTTTGTGCTTATATTTCATTATGAGTATTAAAGTACATATAAAAGCAGGTGCCAGATATACTCATGGAAACAGGTTAAAGACAAAACATGCAATTAGCAGTTTCAAATTGGAGAATTTGGATTTTGAATCAAACCGTTTTTTTTTTTTTTTTTCATTTGTTAAAAGAGCTTTCCGTGAGAGCTTTTAGTACTTTGATCATCGTTTTCACTATGATTTTGCTTTGAATTAATAAGAAACAGCAGTTGAAGTATAAAATCACTCATTTTGATAAGCATTTCACCCTGATTTGTGGCTTTGTCTTAAGAAAAGATTTTGTTACATGAAAGTTTTAAAAATACTATAAAAATAGCCGTACAGTGATATATAATAAATATATTTCTCAATATTTGCCGTGGGTGGATTTTTATATTTCTTTAAGCTATCATAGCAGTTCGTTTTGATATATTCATCTTTTAATTACACCTTCACCTTTTCTATATTTTAGCATTTCTTCAGGTCCTAAATTTGGTAAAATAGCCAATTCCTCAAACACCTGTTTAATAAATATAGAGGCCCTACTATAAAAATCAAATATATATTTATTACTTACATTTTTATTTCCTTAATAATGCTTTATCACATGCATTGGGCAAAGAGGTATTTATCATGGCTAGAACTAATTATTTGTTGGATTAAAATCAATAAAAACCTTGAATTTGGCAATTTTTCCGTAAAAAAGGTGAAAATAGATGGCGCTACAAAACTCGGCTATCCGATAAAATTTAAGCAAAAATTTTGCAAGTGATATTTGCATGGCCTAAGTGTTGTGTGTACCAAATTTAAAGAGATTCCGCAAAATTCACTCCTGGACACTTTTGCATGGTTTTCTGTGAGACAAGCTCTTAAAACAAACGGAACTATTTTGCTGTGCCTCTTCTGTTTGTACTGTAATAGGTCATTGCGGCTGTTATTGTTAGCACACTCAAACCCCTTATCTATGTCCCATTTCTTATAACCTCGTTTGGTCAAAAATCCGCGAAGTTCCTGTAACCGTTTAGTGACAGCCTCCTCAGAGGAGCAAATCCGCTTTACTCTGAGAGCTTGACTGTACGGGATACTTTTTGTACAGTGTTTGGGGTGACAGCTTTGGGGAGAAAGGTACTGATGTTTATCGGTAGGTTTACATAAGAGGTCTGTTGATATGACATAATAAAGCGGATTTGAATATAATATGTGTTTTCGGCCGTGTATCACCTTTACTGCTGGTGATCCAATGGATGGATCGGTCGTAGAGTTGTCACTTGTATAGACGTACTTATCAAAATAAATATTTCTGTGACTGTATCTTACGATCTTTTAGGGCATATAATTTAGCTAATCTGCAATCAATTCCATCATCATGCCTAATATATCATGTACTGTGTTACAACTCTAGATTCCACTGACGAGGAAAGGTAACACTAGACCACCGAAAGCTGAATTATTAATCAGTCTAGGTCGCCGAGTGGTCTAGAGCGCTGGACACAGTGCAGGCGGTGTTGTCTCGATATCCCAATAGCATGAGTTCGAATCCCGGCGAGGGAAGAACAAAATTTTGCAGATTTAGCATTGTTGTGCCGATATTTAGAGTAATTATAAAAGAAATATACGTATTAGATACACGTTGAGGGCGTTAGCCCGAATGGGTGTATCTAATTTACATCAAGATATTATTGTTTATGCAGAATGATAGTTTTCAATAATTTAGGAGGGGGATATTTCAGCGATTTGATCATATGTTATTGAAAAGCATGATAAATGCAGGGTATACAATTTTATTTAACGACATATTGATGTAAATAAATATTGATATATGTTTGCAGTATACCATCTTTTCCGCAAGTTTATTGTTTTCTGTTTGATATTAAATTAATATTTAAGATCCATTTTGTTACATCTGGTGATCATTTTATTTGGAAATCGCCAATGGCAGTCAGTAGGGTTTAAGAACATCCGTTGTTCGACCTGCTAGTCAAATGCGTTTTGTTAAAATATACTTTGTCACAAATGTTGTTTGTGCTGTATATAGACCCCTCTAACAAGAAACTTGTTTTGCATGCACACGTATAAAAATTGCGGTTTTTATCCAACGCAATCATAGGTTTGAACGTTGTTTTCAATTTAGACTTGTTAATATATATATTTATATATATGAAATCGAATGAAATCTTGGGATCGCCCAGAATCGATGAATATTATAGAAAAGTCTAAACAAAGCACACAATTCATATAAAATAAAAAAACAGAGTTCCAATGTCCCCCGCGTTGCACATATTTTATCTATCCAATATACAAGGGCAATAACTAAAAAAAAACACTTTTTTTTTTTTGTTCTTTAAAACTTTTTATAAATATCATAGAGATACGACGCTTCAGAGCAAATGTAATGCGATTTCCGTCATAATTAATATTTCCAAGGAGCATAACTCGTTACAAATATTTGATCAGCACTTATTTTCGAAAGTGTCAAAGACATTGCTGATTTAAACCTTTGATGTAAGTTTCATAAAATTCTGGGAAGAATTGTACACATGAGAGTGCTAACAATGTAATTCTTCATATAATTAATATTTCCAAGGAGCATAACTCTTTTAAAGATAATTGATCGGCACTGATTTTCTAACTCGTCAAAGACATTGCTGATAGAAAACCTATGATATAAGTTTCATAAAATGCTGGCATGAATTGTACACATGAGAACACTAACAATACCATTTTTCATATAATTAATGTTTCCATGAGGCATAACTCTTTAAAAAAATTGATCGGCACTGATTTTCGAACTTGTCCAAGACATAACTAATATAAACCTATGATATAAGTTTCATAAAAATCTGCCAAGAATTGTACAATGAGAGCGCTAACGATGCAATTTTCCATATAATTAATGTTTCCAAGGGCATAACTCTTTTAAAAATAAGTAATAGGCACTGATTTTCGAACTCGTCCAAGACATTGTTGATATAAACCTATGATATAAGTTTAATAAAAATCTGGCAAGAATTGTACACGTGAGAGCGCTGACAAGACCGGATGGAAGGACGGACGGACGGACGCCCGGCATTTCTATGTCCCCCGCAACGCGTTGTTCGGGTCACAATAATTTCATATACTATCATTGATAAGGGAATAGATGTAATATTACATCATGATAAAAAAAGAAAGGCGAAAGATACATAAGTCGAAAATAAACTGAAAACGCCATGGCTAAAATGAAAAAAAAAAAACCAACAGACTAACAATAGTACATAGAAAACTAAAGACTGAGCAACACGAACCCCACCAAGAGTCTCAAGTACAAACTGTTCTAAAAATAAATACAAACAATAAACACTGTAAATATACACGTTCTACAGTTGAACTCGACAAGCCAAGACACTCAGTTATTGACCTCAATTGATTTGAGAATGCAGATCAGTAGGTTCACAATAAGATGGCTAGTGCGCCCGTGCATCGATATGATATACTAGAATTGTTATCATAATTATATGATATATAAAAGAAAAATTGCACAAAAAGCAGCAATAATAAGATGTAATAAAGTTTTCATTTCTCCCTTATGGACACTCGTATGACCGACATACAGTCAAAAACACCTAAGGGGCGAAGAAAAGGGCTACCACACAATTAAATTTCAAATAAACATGTATACACATAATATAACAATAACCTTGAGCGTCTAAAAATACTTGATTATGAATTTTATTTACGATAGTTTAGCTATATAGGATATAAAGGTAATTTTGAACAAACGAAAGTTGTAAATCGTTCTCCTGTTTTTAAACAGTCACCCAGATTACTGCAACGCAAATTTTATCGTTAACATGTTAAAGTTGAGTGTCGTTATAATCTTTTTTACGCATAACACTGTTAAAATGAAAAATATGTCAAATGTTAAAAATTACCAGAACAGCTTGTGATATACCAGTTAGAAATGTATTTGAGAATGTTTCATGAAAATTAATAATGTTTCCAAATTTAAAAAATAATAAAATTTGAATCAAATGTGATTGTCTTCTTTGAGGTGCTTTCTCATAATTCCCGAATTCTAAAAGATCTCCAATCACAGGCGCTTATAGGAATGAACCCCTTTTAAATTTCATTTTGGAATTCATTTAAAATTGGAATACAGGGGCATCAGTCATACAATACTTTTATTGTTAAATCGAATGATAATAGCAAGAATACGTTAAATAGGGGGAAAATAAGTTAAAATACTGAAGAAATTAGGAAATTTTACTTAAAATGAATAAAAAATAAAAAAAAAAGGGGGCATTCCCTAAGCGAATGTGACTCCAATATAATGGGCTTAGGTCGCTAATGATCTTTGTAACCAATTTTCTATGTAAAGTTTTCTGCTGACTTAGGAGCCAGGATCATGGGGGAGAAAACTATGTCCCTCCCATTTTAAGCAAAAAATTGAAACTAAAAACTGAAAATGAAAGGGACACTGACTTACTTTTAGACTATTAGACTATACAGAAAATAGGTTTTTTTTTGCTTGTCACTTTCAGAAGTTTGCCCCCTCCCCATTTCACACTCACACACACTTTTAGTATATGAAGGTATACACAGACGTGCCGCCAAAATATTCTCAATCTGTTTTATGCCCCGCGGCGAGGCATTAAGTTTTATCTTTGTCCGTCTGTACGTTTGAAAGTCCGTCCGTGCGTACGTCCCAAAGTTGGTTTCCGTTCTCTTACTTTATAGATATAAGAAGATGTGGTATGAGTGCCAATGAGACAACTCTCCATCCAAGTCAAAATTTATAAAAGTAAACCATTATTATAGGTCAAAGTACGGTCTTCAACACGGAGCCTAGGCTCACACCGAACAGTAAGCTATAAAGGGCCCCAAAAATTACTAGTGTAAAACCATTCAAACGGGAAAACCAACGGTCTAATCTATATAAAAACGAGAAACGAGAACCACTTATGAACCACATCAACAAACGACAACTACTGAACATCAGATTCCTGACTTAGGACAGGTGCAAACAAATGCAGCGGGTTTAAACGTTTTAATGGTACCAAACCTTCACCCTTTTTCTGAAACAATAGTGTAACATCACAACATAGAAAGACACACTATAAAATATCAACTGAAATAGCTTAACTCAATCAAAGGACATATTTTTAGTTTGCCTCAACCAAATGTTATGAAACTTATACACATTAAGATTGAGAATGGAAATGGGGAATGTGTCAAAGAGACAACAACCCGACCAAAGAGCAGAAAACAGCCCAAGGCCACCAACAATGCTTATTACCATCAAACTCAGCTCAACATTGAATTTGGGTGGCGTTACTTTCACAGTTCTTGAGTTATGTCCCTTTATTAATGGAAAAATTGGCATATTTGCAGTTTCAGCAATTTAACTTTATTTTGCCTAAACCAAATCTTATGAAACTTATTCACAATGCTTATTACCACCAAAGTAAGATCAAGTTTGAATTTGGGTGGCGTCACTTTCACCGTTCTCGAGTTATGTCCGTTTATAAATGGAAAAATTACTAAATTTGCCGTTTCCGCACTTTGACTTTGATTTGTTTGCCAGAACCAAATGTTATGAAACTTATTCACAATGCTTATTACCACGAAACACAGATCAAGTTCTAATTTAGGTGTCGTCACTTTAGCCGTTCTTGAGTTATGTCTCTTTGTAAATTGAAAAAATGCAGAATTTGCCGTATATTTACAAGCGGAGCCATCTGTGTCCCATGGACACATTCTTTGTTTATTTCATTATATTTTTTGTTTGTTATTTTTTATTTCAATAAGTCGATCAATATTTCAATGGGTGAACAATTTAAAGGTTAATATAAAAATAAGGAGATGTGGTATGATTGCCAATGTGACAACTATCAACCAAAGTTCAAATGAAGTGGATGTAAGCAATTATAGGAAACCGTACGGCCATCAACAATGAGAAAAACCAATACCGTATGGTCGGCTATAAAAGGCCCCGACATAAAAAATATGAAACAATTCAATTGAGAAAACTAACGGCCTAATTTATAACAAAACAGTTTACGAAAAACAAATATGACAGACATGAACCAACGACAACCACTGAACTACAGGCTCCTGACTTGGGACAGGCACATAAAGACTGTGGCGGGGTTGAACATGTAAATCTGGTATATAATGAAGGATGTCAAAAACATGGTTAATATATGAATGAGTCAACACATTCATGCAAAAATATATGCATTGGATTTTATGTCCATATAAAAATAAGAAGATGTGGTATGATTCAATGAAACAACTTTCAAACAGAGACACAATGACGTAGGAATAAGCACCTATAAGTCATCGTATACGGCCTTCAACAATGAGCAAACCCCATACCGCATAGCAAGGCATAAAAGACCCGATGTCAATATATGAAAAAGAGGGCTGCTTCAAATGCCATCAGTACCCTGAACAAAAATGTACATGTAGAGCTCCTCTATAAATTTTAATGGGGAAGACCCTTTTGTTTATTATCATCCTTATAGGAGCACTGAGGTCTATAAATCGTGGTAAGAATACACAACAGACGTAACATTATACCAATTTTAGCAAGTGGGTGTTAGTCGTGTGAGCCAAGGCTCCGTGTTGAAGACCGTACTTTGACCTATAATGGTTTACTTTTATAAATTTTGACTTGGATGGAGAGTTGTCTCATTGGCACTCATACCACATCTTCTTATATCTAATTAAAAGACACAATTCAAAATGTTCAGAATATGTCAAGCCATACTGAGAGAAAGAAAGAATGTCGAGAACCTGTCGAGAAATTTCAAGACATTATTCAAATGTCGAGAATTTGTCAAGAAATTTTAAAACCATATTCATAATGTCGAGTAAATTTCATACAAATTAAGTATAAATCAGAAATTGTCAAGAAAAATTAAGACACAAGTCATACTTTTGAGAATGTCGAGTAATTGTTCATGCAAATTGAGACAAAGATTGGTCTTTTCAGACTTTTGGACTTTTGTAGTGTATATATATAGAAAACAATGATCTCGTTTATAGATGGCGCTACAAAAGGCTAACATAGACAAATTACTTTCATGTGAATTTCATGTAAGAAATCGTGTGCATGAAATTCATTTGAAATTCAGAACTATATATAAAAATAAGAAAATGTGGTATGATTGTCAATGAGACAGCTCTCCACAAGAGACCAAATGACACAGAAATTATCAACTATAGGTTCCCGTGCAACCTGCAACAATGAGTAAAACCTATACCGCATAATCAGCTATCAAAGGCCCCGAAATGACAAATGTTAAAATCATTTCACGTTAACATTGATATTTTTTCACCTGTACAGTTCACTTGAGTGAAAAAGAACATTATTTTTGCTTTATCACTGTTTTGCCATTTTATCATTTGATAAAGGACTTTCCGTTTTTAATTTTCTTGGAGATTTAAGAAAAAATAGGCTACTATTTTTTGTTTGATCGAGATACTGATATAATTTTGTCATCACCTTAGTCATAGATATTAGTTCAAAGGCGTCCATCTGTGTCTATTGCAAGAAAAAGAACTGATGCGGACCATCTACTTTCGGTAGTATCTTTAAAGTCAGCACTAATTCAAATGTTGTTTATTGGGTGACACATCTTAGGACGAGACACAAGTTTAAATCTTGTTGATAAAATTTGAATTAAAATATTTACTGGAAAAGAATTACCAATAAAATACGATCGACGAGACAAAATGCCTACAAGTACTAGGCAAAACGAAAAACAAATGTGTAGTGCTTTTATTGCTGTTCGTCATCTATAAACCCTTTATGCCACATAGTTTTTAAATATACAAGACGTTGCTGTTTTTATTTCTTTTTTTTTTCAAAAATACTGACACTTACCATAAATAATTAAATGAAGTTTCAACTCGTGAAAACTTTTTGATAATATTGAAAGATCGTAATGCAAGGGTTCACCAAAGGAGTTAGGAAAATGTTAATTTCGAAACAAATTAATGGTTACCTTCGTCTGCATAAAAATTGATATTAGAATAACTTTCCTTTAATTTCTTTGCAAATAACGTGTGTTAGTCCTTTTCATGTTGAAGGATAGTGTTGTTTTTTGATAAATGAATTAGTCGAATATATAAAAAAAAAAATTTTACAATTTAATTTTAAATATATTTTGCCATCGAGAATAACTGAATTATACCATTTTAAATATCATGCATAAATGCTTGTATTATTGAACCTTATAAACAACGAATCTTCCCTTTTGAAAGTCATAAATAATGGTCACAATATAAAAGATACTAATGCAAAAAAAAAGGAAAAATAACAAAGAAAAACAATCTATTGTACTTATGATATTATCATGACACCATTTCTTGTACTGAATTTTTGTAGCAATAGAGACAGTCCCAAACTCATATACAATCAACGCTGCTCTCCTTGATTGAAGACTTAAACCTATACCAGATTTATCATACCTTTTAGTAACGTATTTCTCAAATAAATGCTTAATTCAGACAAGCTTTTGGAAAAGCTAATATGTTTTAACTACAATGTCTCTCTTGTCAAGGGTTCATTAATTGGCGTTGATGAAGAGACTAATTAATGAAGCTGCTACAAACTGTCGTTAATGTCTATTGTGTTACCTATTGTACAAAATTCAGCGATATTTGAAAAATTCAGATGACATTGTCATTGTTTTTCTAAATTATTTTTGAACAGCAAAATTGTCGGGACTGTTACCTACTGATTCAAAATCATATTGATTTCAACGAAAGGCTTTGTAACCTCAGAGATAAAATTGAGTGTAACGATGGTAACACATTGAGATGTTAAAAGAAAATAGAAAATATGTACAAGATGATTTATTTAATTAATAACATTTCTCTGGTGGACTACGGACACACACAGTTGACCTTATCCTGCAAATATAAAGCAATGATTATAATATAAAACAAATCCGAATAAATCAGTATGATGAAATTAATAAAGTCTCCACCTTTTCTTTGTTTGTTTCTTAATTTGGCCTATACTGTAAATTCAGAATATATTGCGAGCATTGATTATTGTGATTTTTTAAGAATGGACAACAGAACGAGATTTAATTTATTGCGACGTTAGGATCCATACCTATATATGTATCAGACATCGCAATACCAGTTCTTATTATTGCAATACTCATTCAGTAGCATTTTTGCATTAATAAAACCTCGCAATAATTTCTGAATTTACAGTAATTTCTAGTTCTACAGATCAAATAGAATAGCTATAAGAATAGATCGCATTAGTCTATCACAAATTTAATTAAACATCTATAATCAGGAATCTTTCATGTCAGTTAAATTAATTCACAATGTGTGTAGACTGGTTTCCTGTATCTTATCTGTTTGTGTTTAAGGTGAATCAGATACCCTAATGTACAAGGAAGGGAACCAGTATATACTCGACGTAATTTCGAGCTTGATATTCTTTGTGTTTATATGTCTTTTGTTTATTGTTAAACGCTGTATGTTGACCTTTACAGACAATGGGTCATGCCAAAGAATTCATTAGGTGTGTTACCACAGATTTTATTGGGGTATACAACTGAGCAATCATAAGCTTGAACTAGAAATTAAACACCTGAAATAATTACGCAAGTTGGTGCGAAACGTTTCCCAGAATTGTCGAAAAATTTCTAAATCTATTGATTTTTCTTAAAAATTTATAGATGTTGCCTTATCAATTTCAAATTAGTTAATATAAAATAGAAATAATGTCACCAATTGTATTGTATTAACCAATATGTGTTGGTAGCAAAGAACGACGAGAAACGACATTTAAAGACATTATAACTCGATAACGTTATACTTTTTTCGACCTATTGTGACATTTTTTTAATATTACTGCGACTTATGTCGACGTCGGCAACAATATAACAATTTTACAACATTAAAACGGACATTTGACTAGAACACACATTCATAAAAAATCTATGAACTGGGATAATTATATATTGTATGTACATTCAAACAATTTTAATAGCAGAGAGCCTTTAATAGAGAGTATTGACAAGAGATATAAAAATGCTGAACTATTTTTATATTTTTATTCATAACAGTTAAATGAATGATTTGTTTCTCGATTTTTCAGTTAGATTTCGCAAAGTGTTTTCCAAATTTCACCAAAATCTGTGACATGGCCCATTTACTGTTCTTGACCTTACTAAAAACTAACTGTATTTGTTATTATGAAAACATATAATGATATCAGAGAGAAGAGACGACAGGATTATTCTTCTTCTAAATACTTGCAAAGTAATATGTATATATTGTTACACATTGCTTAAAATATAATTGAAAATTGATTTTTTTTATTATCTTGACCGTCATTCCCGATATAAGGTAAGTTGAGATTGTATTTCCCGTTGTTTTCGCGATCTTTTATCATATAAGGAACTGTAAATAGACTTTCGTGTGTTTACAGTGTGGTGTTCGATAAATTTCGTAGCCTGATATTTTTCATCTGAATGAAAATGTCTATTCTTTCAAAATGCTAAAATTCATGTTTATAAGTTTTACGCATTTGCTTATAAAATGCAATCGATAATTTACTCTCTGATTTCCGATCAAAATTATTAAAAATATAAGTATACGACGTACATTCGACCACTCGGAAGTACTAAGGAAGTGGTAATTGGTAAAATGAGATAAATATCTAATCACTTATTTCGTTTGTGATAGGCAATTTTATTAATGCATTTTAAGCACTCGTGTCACACCGAAGTAAAAAAACCTTTTCAAGAAGAAATTTAGAAATATATCTATGTTAATTGTTGACGTCAAAACAAAGAGATTTTAAGAGATATTGTTCCTTGCTCCAACTTAATTTCCTGACGTTTCGATTGAAATCGAACTCGTTAGAACATATGTCAAACAATTAGGTACAGTCAAGAACTTTCTCATCTTACTTTAGAAACAAGCTATGAAAACTGCAATCGTACAATCTGTAATTATATAACGAAATTGCATATGTAATTTGAAACGCAATTAAAGTAAGATGGATGAACTTTCTCGTCTCTGTTAGCTGATAATACTGAAGTATATTTTTATGTCTTACTCACCAATCTCGCTTCACAGAGTACCCTTGCAGTATCCACACAATCTGCAACGACGACAAATGGTCCGCTTTTTGGAACAGCTACACAATCATTAGCAGCAGGAGCAACTGCAATATTCAGTACCATGTTATTATTTAATTAGTAGCATAAATAACTCATAGGTAAACAAATACCTTTTAAAACTCATTATTTCATCAACATATTTTAAGCGACAGAAGTTCACCAATGATTAAATATCGTTTATCAATTAGGAGAAACAAATAAATGTACCACAAACAAAACTGATGGCACCGTAAAACTTCAAGAGGATCGAGACCGGGTGCATTGACAGGGTAAGCGTCTTTTTCTATGCATGCATCATCCGCCATGCGAATTCCCACTTAGTCAACATGTCACCATCGCGAATTACACAAAATCGGTAAAATTATGACTTTTCGACTATACTGAGACACAGAAACATCGTTTCTGTCAACAAATTCATGATAATAACCGTCAAATAATAAGGTCAAAATGATGTATGTATAAGGTGCATACCTGGGTTCTGGGAAATAAATCTTTAAATCGATAATGCGTTTGGAGAAGGCAGTTGTATAGATGCCTTGTAAGCACTCACGGGCATAAGTATAAGTAAATACACTACTTTTGGTCACTTGCGTGTGTGTTATTACTTGTGGCAATATGGAGGTCAAGTACCATTTTGACATTGAAACGAGTTTGTTGTAATTTGGCAACCTCTTCTTTGTAATGCATTTACGAAAGGCATACATATCAATAATATCGATGGTAATGTTTGTAAATTAGTAAAAGGTTAGCAAAAATGTTGCCAAACATATATAGTATAAATAATTTTTTTTTGACAAGAGGTTGTTGTCCAAGACGAGGGTAAAATTGAAAAATTTGTTCATCGTCAGCTGTTGAAATCATAACGATCATGGGTTATATGTATGAAAATGCAAAAACAGCTTATTTTTTTCAGAATATTTGAAATTTAAGAATAAATCCCCAATAAGTGTTAGTGCATGTACCCCTTGATGGTGCCTTCAATTTTGGAATGTTCGATAAGGGTAAATGTTTTGCCTTATAATATGCCATCTATGGACCCTTTTTTTGTTTATGTTGAGAAAGTATGGCCTTCTCCTTACACGAGTCATCGAATTGAACTCGGTTCCGACGTTTCTGCGTTTATATATTCCCAAACGACCAAACAGACATCTCTCCTAAGACTGAGATAAACCGTCGGGTTAAGGAACAGGAATTTCTATATATTACTATACCCATGTCATTCCGCGGGGTCGCAATTGATGATAAGTAGTTTTGTTGGCTAAAATAACTTGATAATTTGTCATGAAAATTCGGGTGTAGCACCATGTAATTATATTCATTTTCTGTAACTTTGTCCACATAAAATATATAAAGGTACCGCTCCTTTAACTTTCTTTAAAGCTCTCATTTCAAAATGTTGCATATCAGTGGATTTTGTTGGGTAAACATATATGAAATATTGAAGGGTTCACTTTAAATACACAGTCAGTTGAAAAACAATTTGAATATAGTATACCATACAGGATCGTTTGTAAGTATTTCACTCGTATTTGATAACAATTGCACATAAACTTGCTGATCTCGAACTCGAAATTGTGCGCAAGGGTGTGAACTGTTCGGGTTGAATTTATAAAAAAAACTATTGGTTGCTTTTTACCAAATCCTAAACCAAACGAACGTATTTTCTTCCGAAAAAGACCTTGCAAGTTTTAGTTTGTAACCCGAATTTGTTTTCTCTCAATCGATTTATGACTTTTGAACACCGGTATACTACTGTTGCCTTTATTTATACCAGAAAAGGTTTTCGTCTATCAAATAAGAAAATAAACATCCTATACATTGCCGTTAACATCCAATTCATCCTTACAACATTATTCGTGCGTCTACCCCACAACGCCGCCCTCTTCCTCCCCTTTCCTAAAAATATTAAAAAAATAAGTTAACGTCTGTAATAAACATGAACACATGATAGAAAGTAACAAATTAAATACTGCTTTTTCTGAATTTTTAGTACCCAGAATTCAATTCTAAATAACAATAATATAAAATATGTTTGCAGGTTTAGCTATCAAATTCCGGAAGCTTTTATTTTTCAAGTGAAATGCAAATCACTGCATTCTCGCACTATTCTTCTATTGCTTGCTTTGTTCTCATTGACAATCAAAACATTTTCTTAAAATAGTTATAAAATAAAAGTACAGGCCACAAAACGTGACCAAATGCAGATGAATTGAAAGCCTATTACAATTCATCATTACCGAGTGAATTTAAACCGTCTTGTTAATATTCACTAAAATTCTTTCATTGGCAAAGCATTATTTACCCTTCGAAACTGAGCACTATCAAGTTTTCGCCACCTGCAGTTCATGGACATAAGCATTCGTCACCTTGATCGTTTGCTGTATCTTTCTATGATAACTTAATGTCTAAAGGCAATCATGGTTGAATTTAAAAAAAAAAACAGGTGTTGATAGACGCCGACTTGACTTAAAATTATTAGCTTATCTATTCATAATTTTGTTTTCAATTGTTTTTGTTTTATCTTGATGTAGGCATTCTGGATAATTATTTACGATTTTATTGTAGTTAAAAAACACACCAAATTGGAGTTCGGTATTTTTGTTTTTTCCTGACAAAATGTACATCCTTAAAAATTAATATACTCAACACTTAAATTTGTTTGAATAACCTATGACAATTCTGTATTTAGTGCTGCAAAGTTAATTAAAATCATACTTAAATTAAATGTTTGATACTTTTTAGAAAAATAAGAGGTTTAATCAAAGATATGAGCGGAAAGCTAGCGACAAATATTTATGTGCTTGCGCTTTGCACAGATGCTTAACTTTTTTGGGCCAGTACTATTAGTCGAGAATCTTTAAATATTCATGTGTAACAGTTATTGGAACTTACAAACTGGCACTGCTCCATTAGCTGGAAGCCCGTTACCGGTGTGAATCCCTGTTGGGGGACTAGCTTTAGAGCCAATGTCGGTATATCCAATGTAATATGATGCAGGCGGAGCAGTCGCTGAAAAAAAAACAAAAAAGAAAAATAACAAGAGTTGAGAAAAAGGCATTTGCATTTTGGCACATATCAATATAGAGAGGGTAAAAACGGCATTTCCTTTTGCATATTCGCAGGCGATGGAATTAATTATAATGATAATGGGGTGTTAGACGTCCCACACACGATATAGACCGAGTCGAACGATCCTTTCCTTTATTTTGTTACAATTTGCCGCTTATGTTTGGCATATTAGTTGTATTTGTTGATGGTTTTATACATGACAGACAGAGGACGTTGAGCTTAGTCGGTTAAACATACAGGTTGAAATGCCAGGGTTTCTTTTTACTTATATTTGATGATGGCTATTTATCAACGGCTACCTTTTTAAGGACCAAGGCGATCAGCTGAGCAGTCGGCTAACCATTTTGACGAAAACAGGTACGATGAGTCGTTTATAATATATATTATAGTCGTCGATAACTGCAGGAATCCTGTTAAGTAACCTTTAATCCCACTGAAACAGAGCCTATGGACGTCTTCAGCCATAACTTTCCCAAGCAACACATGGTTTTGTAGTGGATGAAGACGCGGACCACACCATCTAAGGATAACAATTGTTTCTGTACTGCATTGAAAAAGTTTACTGTAGCGTAGAAGAGCATGTCGTTGAGTCCTAGCTATCCTACTTTCCTACGTACATCTAGTTACAAGTGGATATACATGATCTTAACCAGCACATCCGATTAGATGTGATGACTTCGACATAACTGATGATGTATTGGTGATATAATGATTTGAATGTACATATATTTGTATGCAATTGTGGAGAAATATGAGCAATTTCGATCTTATGCATGATTCTGTGTACTACTATTTAGAACTTTGTGTAATTGATTCAAATTAATACTCATTCTCTGTAACCACTTAAACTTTTTCGGCACACATAGTCACCGATCTTCCTGAAAATTGGCTGATATGTAGATCCTATTAGAGTAGTCAGAAAAATAATGCCAACCGATATATATATTGATTGGTTACCATGGTAACAGCAGAGAAAGTTGGGATTTTTGAGAAAAATACAATATTTGGTGTAGTGTTGTGCAATTATGCGGCTACATCTATTAAAAAGAAACACAAAAACAATTAATTTCAGTCTTGTTTTAGTCAAAAATAAAAAAAAAGTTACGGATAATCTACCTAGAAACATGTGAAATTAATTTCTAAAAAATGATCATTGTGCAATATTCCTCACAATACGAATTATCTCCCTTCGGTGGGTTACTCTAATGACTGGACCAAAACGAAAATGCTAATAACTTTTTATTTCTAAAAGGATTGATGTCAAATTTAAATTATTATAAATTTAGACCATTCAATACATAAATATAAGAAAAAGTATTTTTTAAATCTTCATAAAACGTGACCTGACCAACGCTGACAATGACAGGACCAAATGAAAATGCTAATAACTTTTTTATTTCTTAAGGATTTATGTTAAATTTGAAATATAATAAAATTTGATCATTTAATATATAAATTAATGAATAAATATTGAAAAAAAAAATAAAAATTCAGAAAACGTTACCTTTCTAACGTTGACAATGACCTGACCAACAACAACAATGACCTGACCGATGAAAATTTCTGTGTTATTTAATATTATTAAAAAAAAAAAAAAACAGAGAAAACAATATGTTTTTGTGTAAAAAACTTGACCTGACCAATGTTATACTGTGTCCTGGTCGCTGTACTACCTAAAACTTATTTATATCTTATAGGACAAAAATGTAGGATTTGCTTAAAATTTATGAAAAATTAACATTCAGATTGAATGGTAAAAAACTGGGAAAAACAGTTTAGGGTACTTTGACGAGCACTGGATTATTTAAACTTTTTATGGTATTGAGTAGTATATTGTATTCAACTGTGTTGTAAATTATGTTGTATGTTACTGGTTATAATTTGACACGTTAGATCACAAATATAAAGTAACACACAAAAGGTGTGATTGAAGTAAGCTATAAATACATGTAAGTTGATAAATCCAATATAGTTTGTTTTTTAATATTTTCTTACAGTAAAAAATTATTTCCACGTACTATCTACGGCTTGCCCGAGCCTTGTGTTGGATATCTTGGTAGTTTTAAATATTTTCATAAAAAACAAATAAACATTTCGCGGACTACTTGCGGTATGCCCGAGCCCCTGCATGCACGATATTCTGGTAGTTTAAAATATTTTCATAAAATATAAGTATATATATTCGCGGACTTTACTTGAGGGTTGCCAGAGCCTTGTCTTAGTTTTAAATGTTCCCGAAAGTCAATACATTTATCGTTTGGTAATATGTTTGTAAGCATTTTATATTTTCTTATTTGAAAAAAATAATGGTTCAATCTAAGTGTTTCTATAAATTTGATGCAAAGCCTATTACATATAAATAGGTATAAAGTCATTTTTCCTGGTCATGATAACGGTCAGAATGAAGGACAGAAAGTCACAAAAAAAATGTCGCGGACAAAAAGTCACATGTGTAATATGTTATTTATAAACATTGATTCCTGTTTCAAGGTAAAATGTTTTTTTTTTGGTAAAAGAAAGACAATATACTAATTTTGAGAAACATCTTTCAGTAATGGGCTTTCAGTGAAAATCAAAGTATATGTACATGTATATAATTCTTTTAAAGTTACCCTGTGTAAAGATCTAGAGTTATCATATTGTAATATTTTTTAATTTGCTGCTAAAAATCCAAGAAGATAATTGTTATTTTCTCAAATTTCAATAATCCAATGCCTATTAGCAATGCTAATATAGTGCTACCATAGGCGGATCGAAGGGGCCCTGAGGGCTCTCCCCCTCCTTTCATTGGAACATTTTGTTGATTACATATGGAATCACTGAAGCATGAATGTAGCGGCCCATCTCTTAAGACAGTCAGTGGGACCCCTTATATGAAAGTTGTCTTGATGGTATATTTTTCCCCTGTTGCTCGTTGTAAGACCCGCAGTCACCCAGTCAGATTTTCCGAGGGTCCTCGTAGGGAAACCGTATTTTTTTAAAATATCGAAAATTCTCCCCAGCCAGAACGTCAAACAAGAAATGTGTCGGATTGATAGCAGGGACCATCGAGTAGCCAACTATAACCGCCCTTGCTTGTTACACCCTTTGTTTGCTAAAGGACCCTTGTGTTTATTCTTTTAGGGGCTCCCTAGTTAACCTATTGAAATTTCTGTCCTTGTCCAATTGATCCCGATTTCCAGTGATATTTTAAATTGTCTGCCTTCATCCCAGCCTAGCCCTATTGCAGGACCTTTTTGAATTTTCTATTTTTTTATAATTTCACCTCAAAAATTATCTTCATGTAGATACTCATCATCCAATAATACAATATTATTCAAAACGTATAGCTATACATGCTTTGCCATTTCAACATTGAGTTTAAAAGAATGAATAAGAAAAATAAACAGCTCACAATAAAGGTATTTTTTCCTTTATAGAAAGTTTAGATGGTCATTTATCATTTATTTAGAGGATCAACGTCTGACTCTTTTGGTTCTATTTTTATTGTGTTGAATTGTATCAAATTATTGACTTTAATTAATTTTGGTCAGTAGACTAGCACAGAACCTACAATGTTCCTATTAAATTTATTGATTTTGTTCTCTTCTGAAATATGCTTAAGATGTTTGACACTGGACATAAAGCAAACCACAACTAATCGATCATTTCTTTTTTACAAAATCTTTCCAGCCCCAAATATTGCACAACTGAGTATTTAATTTTTTAAATGATTTTACAAGTATTTGTTTTTTCTAGTTTTTCCGTATATTTTTCATGATCATGAACACAAAAATTTCTTCATAATCAGCAATTTTATCCACATTAGAGAAACTGTATTTGTTTCCTTCAAGTGGTAACACCATTATCGATATACTATACTAGCAAAATTATTTATACAAACACATGTGTGAATACAGTGAAACTTAATAAGTGTTTTAGTTTTCCTACTTTTGTGCACATTTAAGAAACTAACTGAAACTTTTTCAAAATTGTTTTAAACTTGTGTATCATCATGAAATTGTTTCCATAGCAACAGAGTTAAAACTATTATACCTATATAAATGAATATGTTTAAAATTTTTATGATTACAATAATTTCTATAAATTGTATATTTATTAATTTATTTCTGACTGCAGAATTAGGTTTTAAAACATTTTTTTCAAAATTTAAAAAAAAATTTTCTGAAAAATGAAAACTAAGCATTTTGTATCCATGATAACAAACAAATGAAACATACTTCCCATTACTTTTCGCATCATTGATAAGATATGACTATGATATTTATGAATTCATGGTTGACTTTAACTGAGGTGTCCGCAAAAAACTATGGTGAGCATTCAAAATGACCTCAAAAGGGTATTTTTTACCTAATGCAAACCACATAAAAAGGGGGGTATATGTGATTATGATTGAAAATGAATATAAAATATCAGTTATTTAATTACATTAATACAATGCTTATATTTGATAAAATCATAAAAAAATAGTCTTTCTCGTAATCATTTATTATGAAAAATTATGTTGAAAATAGCCGTTTTCAGCTTAAAATCATAGATATCCAGAAAAGGTAAAACTGGTCATCGGTTGCTATGGCAACCGATATGCTTAGCAACCAAAATTTTGCCATTTTTTGTTTGTTTCATCAAGACTAGTAAGTGTGTGAAGTTTGAAGAAAATCCATGACCATGCGTGCCACACTCCCTATGTAAGAGTTTAAATAGTTACATAGAACCAGTATTAAAACTTTTCTCACTTTTTAGTACCAAGAAATTAATTCTAAATAAATAATATAAAATATGTTTGCATGTTTAGCTATAAAATTCCGGAAGCTTTTATTTTTCAAGTGAAATGCAAATCACTGCTTCTCGCACTATTCTTCTATTGCTAGCTTTGTTCTCATTAACAATCAAAACATTTTTTTTTAAAAAGTTATAAAATAAAAGTACAGGCCACAAAACGTGACCAAATGCAGATGAATTGAAAGCCTATTACAATTCATCATCACCTAGTGAATTTAAACCCTCTTGTTAATATTCACTAAAATTCTTTCATTGGCAAAGCATTATTTACCCTTCGAAATTGAGCACTATCAATTTTTCGCCACCTGCAGTTCATGGACATAAGCATTCGTCACATTGATCTTCTATGATAACTTAATGTCTAAAGGCAATCATGGTTGAATTTTAAGAAAAAAACAGGTGTTGATAGACGCCGACATGACTTAAGATTATTAGCTTATCTATTCATAATTTTGTTTTCTGTTATTTTTGTTTTCTCTTGATGTAGGCATTCTTGATAATTATTTACGATTTTATTGTAGTTAAAAAAACACACCAAATTGTAGTTCGGTATTTTTGTTTTTTCCTGACAAAATGTACATCCTTAAAAATTAATATACTCAACCCTTAAATTTGTTTGAATAAACCTATGACAGTTCTGTATTTAGTGTTGCAAAGTTAATTAAAATCATACTAAAATTAAATATTAGATACTTTTTAGAAAAATAAGAGGTTTAATCAAAGATATGAGGGGAAAGCTAGCGACAAATATTTATGTGCTTGCGCTTTGCACAGATGCTTAACTTTTTGGGGCTAGTACTATTAATCGATAATCTTTAAATATTCATGTGTAACAGTTATTGGAACTTACAAGTCGGCACTGCTCCATTAGCTGGAAGCCCGTTACCCGTGTGAATCCCTGTTGGGGGATTAGCTATAGCGCCAATGTCGGTATATCCAATGTAATATGATGCAGCCGGAGTAGTCGCTGAAAAAAACACAAAAGAAAAATAACAAAAGTTTGAGAAAAAGGCATTTGCATTTTGGCACATATCTTTATAGAGAGGGTAAAAACGGCATTTCCTTGTGCATATTTGCGGGCGATGGAATTAATTATAATGATAATGGGATGTTAGACGTCCCGCACACGAACATAGACTGAGTCGAACGATCCTTTCCTTTATTTTGTTACAATTTGCCGCTTATGTTCGGCATATTAGTTGTATTTGTTGATGGTTTTATAGATGACAGACAGAGGACGTTGAGCTTAGTCGGTTAAACTAACAGGTTGGAATGCCGGTGTTTCCTTTACTAATAGTTGATGATGGCTATTTATCAACGGCTACCTTTTAAGGACCAAGGCGATCAGCTGAGCAGTCGGCTAATCATTTTAACGAAAACAGGTACGATGAGTCGTTTATAATATATATTATAGTCGTCGATAACTGCAGGAAGCCTGTTAAGTAACCTGCAATAAGGGCTTTTGTTTACCTATAACATATAAAGGATGCACTTTAAACTTTTGGACAGTTATACTGAATTAACCGTACATTTATGCTGTTTACCTTTTAAGAAAATTTCATGTAATCTTAATGAGCTGTAATCATTAAACTACACAAAATCAACTTAGTCAGGAGCCTGTTGTTCAGTGGTTGTCGTGTGTTGTGTGGTTCATAGGTGTTTCTCGTTTCTCGTTTTTTATATAGATTAGACCGTTGGTTTTCCTGTTTGAATTGTTATACACTAATCATTTTGGGGCCCTTTATAGCTTGCTGTTCGGTATGAGCCAAGGTTTCGTGATGAAGGCTGTTCTTTGACCTATAATTGTTAACTTTATACATTGTGACTTGGATGGAGAGTTATCTCATTGGCACTCATACCACATTAACTTATTTATCTTAGTTGTTAGATAGTTCACATTAGATCTAACACAGTCACGAAACATATATTTTAAGTAAAATATTATTAACAAAAAAATTAATTCCAATGTTCATACAAAAATGTCTATGAAACCTGACAAAATCAAACGCTCGATTATATCAACTAACGGAACGAAAGGAAAACAACTGTCACATTCATGAATGTGTACATGCATTGTAAGTCAATGGAAAGGTATATACTTTGCAATTTAGTGGGAGGGGTTTTGCCTAGACACACGTATATTTTTTTCCATTGTCTATACATTTAACACATATTCACAACTCAAGTAATTTAATATAATTGGTGTGTTTCTACTTTTGTCTTTCCAAGGATATCCACCTATTTGCAGGGTCAACGCAATAAAAAAAAATATATGCGTATTTTTTAAACTTTCCATGTTATGTTAAGTTAAAAAGAAGAAACAGTATTTACACGGGACATATCGATCTAACTTTGAAATTATAAAATATTTCATCATTTCAAAATGGATAAAACTCGTAAATAAGACAATAGTTTGATTTTCTTTGGTCTGAAAGATTACATTTGTTAAAATAAAATTATTATGGTTTATCGTTATCGAAAATCGTTTTTTATCGTGTGTTATATCGTGTGTGGTTCTTATAGTTATACTCTTAATGCCCTTACCATGCTGAATTGTTTTCAAAATACGTTTTTCGTTTATTTGCAAACATATGCAAATGAGGTATACCCTGCTGCTGATGCATATTGATTCCAATAATGCTAAGATAGGGGATCACGGGGCAGCCTGGTCGAGGTGAGGAGGTGGGAAGAATGGGCTTTAATATGCCCCAAAGTTGGTCATCAGGTTCAAAAAGTGTCAATTTTGAGGTTTTTACGTCTAATTTCTAGACCTGGAAGACCGAGAGATGCTGATAGATGTGTCGAAATGTTATCTGCATATAGAGTGGACACTAGTGAACACAGTGACCCTTAAAGTGCTGAGTTCGCAGAGAACCTGATCTCAGTAGTTTCAAGAAGGTCATTTCCACCAAAACTCCAGAATTTTCCTATTTTTCCCAATTTTTGGCTAAACTGGACCTGCAACCGGAAGTGGTAGTTTCCTAAGAGTATTCCAATAATAAACACGAACATTAGTTATATGCACGCGGGTTGACACAATTTTGGGAAGTGTTGTGTTTCTTAACAGAGTGTCCCATACACCGAAGGACAGCCCACCCCTCCAGAAAAACCAGTTTTATCCGATTTCAATTTACGAGGTTCGTATTTGGGCTTAAACTGAACCTTTAACCCGAGCAACATGACCATAAATAGCCTCATGTTGAGGGAAAACGCGTGAATTTCATGCCATACAGCCTTCTTAAAGTATGGAGAGCCATTGCAATCAAAATCGGTATTTTGGGTAGAGAACGTAATATCAAAAGTCTTTTTTTTCAGCAAACCAGTGTATCTGGAGGTCTTAATAAACAATTCTGGCCTCAAAACAGATGGGGAAAAAACATCGCAATTTGAGCTTAAACCGGAAAATTTGATTTCTACCACCCTCTACATTTCTGTGATTTTCATAACTCAAAATTTGGATTTTAAATCTGAAAAGTTAGAATTGAAAGGTAATTTGAATGTTACATGTAGAATGTTAGGGATTATACAGTTAGCTGCGAAGTTTATAATATATCACTATAACACGGGCAAACACGGATTGGGAACGGTTTATGTATCAATTGAACATAAAAATTGGTGATTTTCTTTAATTCATATATTACAAATCCTCGTCAAATCAAATCACTAGAATTTTTCTTCACATTCTTTGATAATTCATTCTTTTATTTTCTTTTTTGGTGATCAAAGAAACTGCATAGATGATGGATGACCACAGTGAGAATTAACATACAAGAATGTAGTACATATTTTATACAAAATAGTTCCTACGCATAGCTTTAACTGTGTCAATAAGTAAAATATTTGCATTCTTTTGGTACCAAATGAAAGCTTTAGACCTTATGGTCACTTTAGAATACTTGTTGAAGGTTTCTTTTGAAAATATATATATATATGAAAATACAATAGTAAGGCACGTTTGCCCTGTAGTTCAGATCAGAAGTACTTGTTTCTGTACATATATTATCAAACTTTCGTTGTGCTCTATATACAATTAAAGGTATCTTGAGTTTTTCAGCACAAATCAGGATCAGTAGTTTTGACAAGTTATTGAAGAAACAATAGGTAATACATTTTAAAATATATTTTGCAACAATATATTCTAGATGAATAAATATAAACATCATATGATTATCATTACTAGAATTGACACTTTCGTTTTGCTATATACAATGTGGAAAAAAATTTTGAACGCTGTTTAGGGTCAATACTAGTAACTCTTTGATCAGCACATTTGTCAAACAACGCTAAGGGAGATTACTCTAAGTGAAATTACGTGACGAACGATTGATTTAGTAGTTTGTCATCGTCATTGACTTGCCAACTAACGTATTAAAGTAATATAACATATTGGAAACTACAAAATATTGTTCTTGCTTTTCATCTATGAGTGTCCTAAACAACGTTTATAGTTTAGCAGATGTAGTTGCCAGTTTTATTATAGTAAATTGTGTACTATATGTATCCAAATTGTATTTGCAATAATGGAAACACCAATATATTTCAAAAACACTTACTGGGTATAATAGCTTGTACTGCATGCAATTCTGCTGTCGTTCCAGGCTCAAAAAGTGATCCTCCCGCAGTAGCACAAGCCACCTGAAAATTATATAATTAGATATAGGAAGATGTGGTGTGAGTGCCAATGAGACAACTCTCCATCCAAATAACAATTTATAAAAGTAAACCATTATAGGTCAATGTACGGCCTTCAACACGGAGCCTTGGCTCACGTCGAACAACAAGCTATAAAGGGCCCCAAAATTACTAGTGTAAAACCATTCAAACGGGAAAACCAACGGTCTAGTCTATATAAAAAACGAGAAACGAGAAACACGTATAAATTACATAAACAAACGACAACTACTGTACATCAGATTCCTGACTTAGAACAGGTGCAAACATTTGCAGCGGGATTAAACGTTTTAATGGTACCAAACCTTCTCCCTTTTCTGAAACAATAGTATAACATCACAACATAGAAAAACACACGATAAAATATCAATTGGAAGGCTTAACTCAATCAAAAAACGTAAATTAACACACTATGAACGAATAAATTCGATCTGTGATACCTGAAAGTAAATACATAGTTAATAAAATATTAGGGACAAACATTCAAGGCCAAAAAGCAAACAAACAAGTCCAAACAAAGCCATGGCAAGACACCACCGCGAAATATTTAACCCTTAGAAAATAATCACTTTTGAAAAAACCGGTACATGTATTAAGTAATATTTTTTTAAATTGACAATATACGTGAGTACATTTAGCCTTATGAAATCATGCTTCTACTTTGGTGTGTTTTCTTTCATACTGAAATTATTAAGGAATACATATGGCCATACTATTGGTTTTTTTTCATATCCATCAACACATATTCAGCATGAAAACATTGTGTTTGACAATATACCAAAAACAGCAAGTTTAGGCAAATTAATGGTTGACAAAGCGAGAAGATTGAGGTTTTAATCTTGAAATACATTGTAACGAGGTTCTGTTTAAAGTACAATATTCTGTAGTGAGAGCAAAGGCGAGAATATATGCAATTGGAAAAGTGGTAGACAATCTATATAAAAAAAACGAGAAATATTATGAACCACATCAACAAATGACAACCACTGAACATCAGGTTCCTGACTTAGGACAGGTGCAAACAAATGCAGCGGGTTTAAACGTTTTAATAGGTGCCAACCTTCACCCTTACCTGAAACAATAGTGTAACATCACAACATAGAAAGACACACTATAAAATATCAATTGAAATTGCTTAACTCAATCAAAAGATATATTAACACAAACAAGTGAACATACACTGAACGAATAAATTTGATCTATGACACAATGTAAATACAAAATCAATAAACGCAATATTTAACAAACTAGTTGAAGCAATTAAAAACACAGCTTCTGATTCTATAATTAAAACTATCTACCATTTCATAAATCTGTAAATACTGATATGTCCACACAGGTCATGAACCAAACTAAATGTTCAGGGAGAGGGGCTCATTTTAGCAAACTTATCACATGACGGAGACATAGTCTCAAAAACAAATTTTGTCACTCTTTGTAATATTTGACGCAAAAAAGGAGAAAGAGAATTTCATCTTCTCACTCACTTAAGTCACACTGCCCAGAAAGCATCAGGTATGAAGGGGAACCCTCGTATCTGCTAGTTTCTATTTGTAAACGATGTGATGAAATTCGTAGTTTCGTCAGACTTTCTATGGTCCAAATTACAATACGAGATCAATAAATTTCAAATCCAACATTTACATCTAATATTGTGGAAGTACAAAGTATCCTGTCAAAACGTTTGTCATCTGATTTTTCCCAATGTTTCAAAAAGCATTCGTTAATCTTGCTTTTATGTTTGGTTCTTGAAATTATCCCCTCCCCCTTTTATCCCTTATTCTGGAATAGTTTGTTTAACGCATGGTTTATTCATAGTAATTTTGTAGCCAGAAAAATGTACTTAAAGCTCATGTCGATTCCAATATAAAATAATATGTTTTATATCATACCTTTGTTTCAATACTATGATTTTGATTGTTCTGAGCAACCATCAAAGTATTATTTTTTTGTCGCGCTTGCATGAATTATTTTATACACTTAAATTTAAAGGCAAAAACTGTCTATCTAATATTTTTTGTCCATCTCCCTGATCAGATTATTATTTTCTTGAAAGTTGAAATGAGAACATTTTTTTTCAGAAAATGTCACAACCCCTTAACATCTCAGAGTTATATAGTCGTTCCCATTGATTTTTTTTCATTTCAATGAAACTCACGCATACTTAGGCATTATATCTACCTATATTTGCAGCAAATCAAGAAATTATCAATAGAACATTTTCATTTTCAACAATTATTCCCTTACAGAAAAGAAGCTGACAATCTTCTTATTTTTTCACTTTCTGGGCAGTAGAATTTAATGCTAAAATTTGAATAGTATGTGATATGGTGCAGCGGTAAGATAATTACCTGACACACAGAGATAGCGTGTTCAAGAAATTTATATTATTTTAATCTAGGTAATAAAAAAAAAATGAAGCATAACGGGTAAAATCTACACTGGAACATAAGTACAGAGGGCTGTATCTTGCTTAGACTTAAAAGTAAACAGAATCGATGAAAGGATAATAGTAATAATTCAGGCTTAATATTATAGTCAATGTGAACTGTTTACGTCAACTTTACTACTTTCAGAATGCAAAGGTTTCAAAAAGTAAACACATAAAGGTAGATATGCATGCATAAAACTTGATATGTGTTTAATGTCTCTAAATAATTATTTAACATTATTATTACTCATTTTATGTTAATTATTGATGCTGGCCTAAATAAAAAAAACAGGGATAAACCAACTAGTTTTGAGCGAGCACGACGATCCAGAATTCGTCCTACTAACAAATAAGGTTTGACGGCTTCGTTGTAATATTTACCACCCCTCCCCAATCCTATTCCACCAAGCTATAACGGTAGAGGTTATAAATTATGTTTTAAAGGGTTCTATAGACACCAAATTTGCAAAAGTGAAACCAGATGATGTAGATATGTATATAGGAGCAAATAACTATTAAGTTCGTTGCAAGTCTACTTAACAAGATGAATGTTCAAAAATGTATGTCTGTAAACCCATCAAAGATACCAGGATTTAAATGATGTACGCTAGACGCACATTTCTTTTACGAAGACTTATCAGTGACGTTTGAATCAAAAAAGTTAAAAAGGCTAAATAAAGAACGAAGTTAAAACGCTTTGAAAACCCAAAATTGCGAAGAGTTTCCCAAAATACAGATGATGTAATCTATTCCTGGGGTAAAAAATCCATACTATTTCTAAAAACTCAAAGTTTTGTAACCAGCTAATTTATAATATGACCATATCAATACAATACAATATGCTTAATTTAAAAAACAATCTGTCACATTCACATGTGAAACAAGAGGTAAACATATACAAAATACAATCACATACAATCACATACAATCATAGAAAGAATTTAAACAACTTTAAAAGGAATACATTAATAATTACTATACTTTATACATGGTATATCAATGTTTATTCATGTCTTCACAGAAGAGCCGACCACTGGACTGGTTATCACTTGGGAGGAAACCTCCACCAGCAGTGGTGTCGACCCAGTGATTGTAAATAAACTCATCATAGATACCAGGAGTGAAATATTGTATCCAAGACGCGCGTTTCGTCTACAAAAGACTCGTCAGAGATTCTCAAATTAAAATAAATATATTGCCAAATAAAGTACAAAATTGAAAAACATAGTGGACCCAAAGTTCTGATAGGTTTTTCCAAATACAGCTGAGGTAATCTATTCCTGGGGAAAAAACTAAGTATTTCGAAAAATTAAAAGTTTTGTAAACTGTTACTTACGCTTGCAGCGGCAAAATTTCCAACATCAGTTTCTCCTACTAAGTAGCATTTATTTGGATTACCGTTTTCAACAACCGAGAAACCTGCTGGACAAACTGCCTTAGGACTGCATTGTGCTGAATAAAACAACGTTTTGATTATAGAATAAAAAACAGGTATGTTCTTATACTGAGAATACCAGGTTTAATATTTAAGAGAAAAATAAACAAATGAAATGATAAAAACAAAATAAAACCGCTTTTATATATTCATCCCCCACCACCATCACCAATCACAATAAATCCTAAACTGCCCAGAACGATATCCGAGTACATCTTGATCATATTTAACAGAAATATTTAAGGAGGGTGTCACCGTAGAGAGGTAATTGGATGATTGTTTTAATACAAATGATGATAATGAAATATTAAATGATGCGTTGAAAACGTCTATTTTCCAAAGCAACAGCCTATTTGAATAAGGAACAATTTGTTTTCTTCAATTTTTTTAATTTCTTTTTTTTTTAAATTGGCGAAATTATTTTTCAAATATTTTTATCAAAACAATTCCTTCATAATATACAACAGCTAACTACTAAAGATATTAACAATATGATATAATATAATAGTTTTAATATGAAACAAAATCAAATTTATACTTTATACTAACCTCATACATTATTGCCAACATAAGAAGACATTAATTGCCACTACCAAAATTTGTATTGATATTTAACTGGAATTAAACTGTCCTTCCCCGTAATCGATCTTGCCTATTTGCGAGATTTCTTAGTATGCATTACATTATATTATATAATTTTCCAGATTTATGATTTTTGAAATATTTTTTTTTTTCATTTTTCATTGTCGGTATATCTAAATTTCATATGCATTGACCATATCTGGTCATGTTTGGAAAGTTCTACTATCCTACACAAAGCCTGTAAATCTTAGACATTGGTTAACTGAAGTGTATAACAAGGTTTTTTTAAATTTTCTACTCTTGCATCACTAATTCGATCGTCTTATTACACATTACGAAATTTCGATTTATAAGACTCAAGGGATATGTGTGAGCTTTTTCTCGTCACTTCACGTCTAATGTCTGTTGTTATTCCTGCTCTGTATGAGACCACAGAAGCCAGATATACAGTCAAACATGCTTAAGAGACAACCTGTATGAACAAAATTTATGTTATAGGACCATTAATGCTAGGTCCCTCTGTAGTGCATTACGTATAAATTGCACGTGTATTAAAAGACAATTTGTTGCCCAATCTTAAGTGGTCTTTTAAAACAGGTAATCGTATGTCCGCATTATGAACAAAGAGAGCAATATATTAATGAAGCAATCTAGAATCATATATCAAAGAAAACCAGATAATACAATAACCAAATACAAAAACGTCGAAAACTTACAAAAAATGCAAGACAGAAAACCAAAGAATGAAATATTCGCCCATAAAATCTGGGTGAACTGAGTTCTCCGGAAGTACCTGCTACTCCGCAAGTGACATTATATGTATGAAAATAAGAAGATGGGGTATAATTGCCAATGAGACAACTCTCCACCAAAGACCAAAAAGAAAAAAATAATTAAAATACCGAACTCCAAGGAAAATTCAAAACGGAAAATCCCTATAAAAGTGCAAAATCAAAATCTCAACCACATCAAACGAATGGAAAACAACTGTCATATTCATGACTTGGTACAGACATTCCTTTATGTAGAAAACTGTGGATTAAACTCGGTTTAATACCTAGCTAAACCTATCACTTGTATGACAGTTGCATAGAATACAATTATATTGACAATGTGTGAGGAAAACAAACAGACATAATAGGTAAAAATGTCGTAAAATTGGGGCATAGCAGTCAACATTGTTATATAATCTTAATCACTAAAAACAAATAACTATGTCAATAAAGAAAAACAAATTGCCATAAATACACTCTATAGACAAAGTACATAATCAAAAAAAGAAAGACAATAATACAAAATTGACCATAGCACAATAACACAATGACGAGATGTATAAGTTCTGAGGCACGCCAATAGTATATTAAATGACATAGAAGTAAACATCTATAGGTCATCATACGGCCTTCAACAATGGGCAAAACCCATACAATATAGTAATCTATAAATGGCCCCGAAGTGAAAAATGCAAAACAAGTCAAACGCGAAAACTAACGGCCTTTTTATACGGTTCATAATATATCTTGTCACAGTTTGAGCAAAAGCAAAGATTTCATAATCTATTATCTATAATTGATTGTTCTTGTTTACTTGATGTTCAGTGTTAAATATTTCATGCATATTTGAGACAAGAACAAATGAATACTTGATACAAAATAAAGGTTCTGTAAGGTATATCGACCGGTACATAGTGCTGAAAAATTAAACTGTCAATTGAAAATGAGAGTAGGTTGGATAAAGTCAGAAATTGTCACTTGCAATAGGTCACATACGGACCCCTCAAAGAGCTGTTGCAGGTTTTTTTTTTTTGGAACACGGTACTCATCCTCTGTGTGACAATGCAATTCACAAAAAGCGTATTAGTACATAAAATATTGTAACAAATTGTTACTACAAGGAACAATTAATTATTACTTGTGTATCCTGATATCTGCTTTTTCTAAGTGTTGGAAGCATTAATAAATAAAAATAAGAAAATGATATGATCAGTTAGGTAATAAATGTACAATTTCTGGATCAAATGATATATGGGTACATACTAGTAACAATGAGGCTACGTTTACATGTATATTTCCTAGAACAGATTTGTAATATACGTTAAAAGAGTAGCTACATCAAAAGCGATACTGTGATTTTTGTATTGGCAAAAAGTTATATAATGCAAATATATCCTAGAATATTCATGTTTAATTGGATGTTTTGAATCTGTTTGTAATTATCAATAATAACTTTTGCTGAATCAACTGTATCTCCAAAAGTATCAAAAGTCTACTGTGTTCAATGATATGCTTCAATTTTACATACTTTGCGTTGTTGGACATGTAGTATGTACTTGAGTGGTACAACTTGTGCACGATGTGGCACCACAGGCCGCAGTAGTAGCTGTGAGTGACGTAGCTCCAAACAGCAAAGGCAAGACAATTAATAGCGGGGCTGAAATATAAATTAAATAAATTATCTTGAATGTCGTGTTATCAAAATAATCTTGAATGTCGTGTTATCAAAATAATCTTGAATGTCGTGTTATCAAAATAATCTTGAATGCAGTCAAGTTAAACGGTTGGTC
Source organism: Mytilus coruscus (assembly GCA_017311375.1). Classification (NCBI taxonomy): domain Eukaryota; kingdom Metazoa; phylum Mollusca; class Bivalvia; order Mytilida; family Mytilidae; genus Mytilus; species Mytilus coruscus. The sequence goes on from CM029607.1 coordinate 33,922,535, forward strand.
ATTAATTCATTCATAACAAAACTTGCTTTAAATAACTACAATTACTCTTACATCGGTTATGTGTGTCTTATGTCTTTTTGTTAGTTGGGTTTTTTTTTTGCAATCTGACGATCCGACGAGTCAAGTTATTTCCAACTGATTTTTACAGTTTGTTCTTATCTTGTGACCTACATTTGCCTACATCAACGACAATTGAACTCTTATGGATGGTTGACTCTGTAATGATATTGCTTATCTTCTTATTAGTTTACATTTATTAAGACCGCGCATATCTTATCTTGTTTGACAATAACAGTTGGCATGTGCTTTGATTGACTTTGTTGTTACATAACACACTTAATTTTTTTTCATGGAAAGGGTTCACTAAAAATATATTTATAATCTAATTTCTATTAAAGATAAGTGTCCCCATTCCTTATTGAATTTTGTGAAGAGTTTACTGCCTCCCATACAACCTAATTGCATTGAATCACATGTTTGTAAGAAGACAAACATGGGTCTAATCATCGCAAACTAGATATGTATCGGAAAAATTAAATTGTCTTTGACAAAAAAACACTGCATATGTGTGATTGATTTTAATGCGAGCTTAAATGTAAACATGTTTTTGTACGGCGAAAAAAATATTTAAGATATGGTAATGATTTATGGGATAATGATCATGAATATAACTATAAAAAAAAATCATATAGCCTTAATATAATGCAATTTCAGCTCGGGGACATCAATGCACTCAACCATATAAACCATATCGAAACAAATGTCTCAGACACTTAAAACTTCTTACGGATATTGACCTTACTGACGAATTGTGTGCAGAATACATTATATTTACTCGAAATGAACGACTACATTAAAAATGGTATAAAGGACACAACATAGATCTTATCTTTTGAAGAGTATAGTAAATCTATGGAATTGAAATGTCATAAATGCTGTAACATCCAAAAGAAATCGACTGACACATACGTGTTACCCTCATTTATTTAATGACTATTAAAAACGCTAGAGGCGTTTATCTCAACCAAAGATCAAAGCATGCAACTACCAATACCGACTTAACAGGATTGGATTAATTCGAGACTTCACCAACGTATGTAAATGTGTCGTTGAGTTGCAATAGGAAGCTGCTTCATTAATCACAAAATAGATCCAACCATGCATCAAGCTTTACCACTTCATCCAGAGTTCGACGGTACACAACATTCGGATCCACAACCTATTGAAGATACCGGAGGCACTAACATCGGACTTCGAGCGACTAATTATGACATTAATTGCAGACCACACGTTTAGATTGAAGTTTGAAAACAACGCTTTACTGATTAGGAAGTCAACCGTCACCTTAGATAGGAATGATATCTTCGAAGATGGTGTCCGATACAAAGGAACCCCTGGATTGAGGTAAATCATTGTAAAAAAAATGCCCCGATTTTGAGTTTGAAGATTAAATGAATTATGCAAAAAATTGCTTTAATTTGTAGAGCCATGTACAAAGCACCAATAAACGAATTTTAGTCTCAAACGGTCATTTTGATCGTAACATCATCTGAAAAGTCTGAGCAAAACATTATTCAGTCATGTTCAGTGTTTCAATCAATTTTCAGCCGTATCCACTGCGGTAAATTCAGAACTATTCAGACAATTCGCTTGCAGGCAATTCGGTACGGGTCAGTATCTGTTCACACAATTCAGTATGATGTTGATGTGTACAATTAAATAACAACTACTGAACAGTCTAAACATAGACTGAACATATCTTACATGACTGCAAGCAAATTGTAAAACGATTGTTTTTGCCATTCTTCTTGCCGTGAAAAACTAGGGATGGATTGGCAATCAGGACTATGTTGTGGCTCACCATCACATTCTATATAAAAAAAATGATATTCATTGCAAAACGTAGTTATCAGCGAAAATATTTTTATGGAAGTAATTGTATTTTTGACACTGTTGGTTATTTGTGCAGTCGTTAATTTACCTCTTCTGTCGCAAAAAAAACTGGGAAGATAAGCTGCCACCAGTGTTGTTTTGAAATGTAGCAAACAATGAAAAAAAGCACTTCAATACACTAATGTGTGCAACGCAGCAACCCCTAAAAAACCACGAAGCAACAACAACGTGTTAGATTAAATAGTATTGCAAAACATTTCATGTCCTCCGAACAAAAATCTAAATTAAACAACATCATCAACAGTGGCATCGATACAATATCCGACGTCGTCACATACTATGAATAAAATATATATTGTTATCGTACTTTGACGAAATTTTCCTTTGATATTACTGACTGATAATTTCCTTTCTCAGCACAGTAAAGTGATATGAAAAATTATCGCTAGAAACTAAGGGCGCACGTGCCGTTGTCAATTAAATTAACAACGTCGTCATAGGTAAAATAGCGATAAACAGATTATCATTGGTCATCTCATCTCGATTGCTTTTCTCACTCCCGCCTCAAGCGAGAAAATCAATCTCGTTGAGATGACCAACGATAATCTATAATTATCAAGAAAACCAACGAACTGATAATGATAATGCAATACACGAAAACAAATATGACAATCAGTAACAAACCACAATCATTCAATTACAGGGTCTTGACTTGTTTACGAACCCTCAACTCTCCTCTAACTTGAGACAGGGTGTCTAAGCACCAACAAAAGATCAAATTAATAGACAATCGCGATTTTTTTATCAGCAATGAGTGACTGTGTGGATCTTTGACAAAATATATGTTTGTTGTTATTTTTTTTTTTTTTTTTTTTTTCAATTTGATAAATTTTCAGCGAATTAAATCAATAGAGTTAATGTTTATAAAAATAACATTCAGAAAAAAAAAGAAAAAAAAAACTTTTAGGAAAGAGCCAAAGCACGGTTTCTGATTTGTGATGATTTTCTAAATGCAGTAAGATTCTTTGTCTCCAAAAGGAACGTTTTCAAGAACAAAAACCGGTAGTATTTTTCTTCCTCCTATAGGAATGTTTTAATCCCATATAATTGTTATAATCCTAGAGGATATAATTTTTCCCTTAGGATTTATTATAGACCATATAAATATTTTCAAGAGAAAAAAAAATCCAGTAGTATTTCATGTCTCCTATATGATTATTTGTAATACTTTTTGATAAAGAGAAATTTCCTTATTTATTAAAAGAAATAAATTAAACACAAATATAAGAATTTAGCATTCGTAAGATCTAATACATATATATAGTCAAATTCCATCTGTTACTGATACTTACTTGCCATACTTAATATTGTTCTTCTTTGTAAGATTTCAAAAACCTAAAAAATAGTGTGAAGTAATTTGGTATTCTGTCTTCCCTCAGGCTATCATCTATTCTAATTAAAACAAAATCATGTACAACCTGTTAAAGTTGTTTTCAGAGATGCCCTTTTTAAAAACGTTACAAAGTAGACTTAAGGTAAGTTTTTGGGCTTATTTAGCTTTGTTAATTCTTCGAAAATATGACACATTATGATACCATTACTAATCTCATTTTGAAGGATAAGTTATAAGGCTTTCATATAATTAGAATATTTACCAACCCTTGAAGACATAATTTGACTGTAACGTCATTAACATGACGTTATAAATGAGATTGTTTAGATTTAATCCATACATATAGCAACAGTAGTTTACTAATGCTCATAAATCCGTTAAAAAGATACAAATCAAGGTTAAAACAAAACCGAGGGAACAAATGAAGGCAATTTTTAAATCATTTTGGGAAACTTAATCTAGAGAGCAGCGTCTTCAAATATATAGATAAGATAAAAATCTACTTACTGTCTGTTTGGACTACAATTGTACTTAATGTGAATTCTAATTACGTACAAGTGAAGGGTATGTTTTAAACCAAAACATAAACAATGGTTATTTAAAGAACATAGATTCAATCTGATAATCAGACATAGTTTGAAAACTATTTGATTTTATGGTTATTTGGACTCACAATCATCCAATTTTCATTTTCCGCACGTACAAATGGGGAAAAAACCGAAAAATTACTACATTTTACATTGTTTTAAGTCAGTGGGTATAATTGCAGTAAGCTAATAAATAGGCAACATATTGACACTTCTGGACCAGTTTCTACGGAAATATAGAAAACACTCCTCGTTGTGAATTTAGCCTTGACATTCGTTTTCCTTATCTTCTAGTGGAGCAAATAAGCTGTATGCCATACTTTGGATTATGTAATAATTCTACAAGTTGATTGGTTAAAATCTTTAGGGTGCATCAGGCAAATGAAATGAATTCAATTCGAATACTGAATTGAAATTAAAGTTATTATTACGTATACTCTTCGTACTTGTGAACACGTGTTTCAAAAAGGTCTAGGTTATCGATCTCGACGCTAGTTACATTCTTTCATAATTGATGATCTCTGATCTAACAGATAACACGATAAAAAGGTTTGTGTACTTAATTATATTCATTAAAACCCTAAAGATGACACGAAACATATTTTTTTCGATATCTATAAAGCTACTGTATTTTCATGGCTTTAAAACTTCATGTCTTTTTGAAGATACTGCCTCATTGAACGGGCTAATGGTACGTTTGTATCGAACCTATGCGTATTCATTGAACTTGTATATTGATGTAAAGAAAATATATAAACTTTTCTAGCGACTCTAAGATTATCTAAATTCGGGTAGTACTCCAAAGCTGCATTTGATTAATTCATGTGAAACTAAAATACTGTGGTTTTCTTGTAAAATTAAAGAAACTTTTGGAAAATAGTTCTTGTGAGAAATGAATTCATAGAAATTATACCTTATTTATTTTGGGAAATTTATCAAATATATAATAACAATATTTACATGAAACGATTGTGCGAACTTCGAAACTCACCAACAAACTGAAAATATTCCTCAAATTCGTTATATGATATGAATTCAGTGAGAAAACTAGTGTTCTGTTTAACGAAATTGTATCGGAATGTTTATATATATATATTAAGTAAGCAATTAAACTCTTAATTGTAACTTTGATGTGCCGTTAAAACAGGATGGGGTTAACAATTATAGTGATTTTATGGGCAATTTCCATTAGCAAAAAAATGTCATGATCTAATCTAAGTACCTTAATGAAGATCATTAAAAAAAAAGCCGGATCTCATATTCCTTATGGGATATTCTTTTTTCTAGTCATGATGATTTTGCCTGTCTATGTTATACTTGGGATAAATGTGATTAATATGTATTCTTCTTTCTACGCAGTTATATGTACATTGTACATTCTATTGATTTCTACTAGTATCATGTTTTAAAATGCATATATCTGTTAAATAGCAAACATTTCCTACACTTTCGAATGTCGTGTACAAAATTATTTATATTTAAATTCATGTTAATGTTCAACGTTTTAGTTTCTAATCAATTGTTTTAATGTAATATTTCTTGTATTTGTTCTCGAAAGTATCGAGATAAAAAGAAAAGTCCTAATTGGTTAAAGATTGGAAGTCAATACAAAAATCTTTTCTAATATTTGAATTCGTCTGTATTTGATATTCTAGGAGACAATAAAAGATTGAAATGTGTTGTTGTGCGTCTGAAATAAGTGCTCTTCTTTTCAAAATTGTATTTAGTATGAATTCCAATTCATCTCATCAGCCAACATTTTGGAAACATAAGTGTTTTTTTTTTAAATTATGATCACCAAGAAATTTTACATATGTTTCGAAATGTTTTTATAGTGTAAGTTAGTAGCCGCTAGGTTGATAGAGGCGGTATTTATGGTTTTCACAAAAATATTGATTGACTATAATAAAGTGTTTTGTTTATATAAAACAGGATTGAAAGCTATTTTGTTGCAAACAAGATGTTCTTTTCACGATAATTAACTTTATATCAAAAAGTTGATCGTATAGAATGTTTAGCGAGTTATGTCTGTGCCGTGAAAAAAACAGTGTTACCAGTAGACAAGTTTACATGCCTTATAATGGACTTAAATTGGAAAAAAAATATCCAGGGAATGAGTGCAACCAATTAATGACCAACACGTGTAATAAAAAATTACTTTTTTAAAACGATAACACAAAAGATATTATGAGTCTGCAGTAGAAGTCATATTCATGATTGAATTAATGTTGTAATTCAAAACATAAGGTAAGTGCTCAAATTAAGAATTAGAATAATTCATTGTAAACAAATGTGGTCAGCCGAGAGACCCAAATAAAGGGTACACAACAGAATAACACGTAGAAATGACAAAACACAATGTTATAAAATAACCATGAGAAAACATTCCAAAATGCATACAATGTGTTGCATACTTTAAATCAACTATTTGTAACTTATTGATTAAATATTAATTCATATTACAATGGCATTTCAGTTGTTAACATTGAAAATATGCGAGGAATTTATAATAGATATATTGGGGTTTTTTTTTACTTCAGGTATAAATAGCAATTATCCATTCAGTGTCTCATTAACTCTTAATAAAAATCCTAACCGATTTACTTACGATATTTTTAATAATGAAATAATTCTACAAATTGTTTAGTTAATATCTTATTCAATATACATATATATTTAGTGAGCAATAAAACTCGAAATTGTAACTTTGATGTGCCGTTAAAACAGGATGCGATAAAAAAAAAAATTCGTACCTTTATGAGCAATTTCCATTAGTAAATAATGCCATGATATAATATAAGAAAATTAAGATTTTTAAAATCATTATGGCAGAAATTTCATAAATGGTTTTCGATTGATAATTGCTGATAAGTGAAATCAATTTGGAATAGCATCTTATACCTAATCGGGTTTGAACTCTTACTTTTCAATGCTTTAGTACTTTCTATTTTTTCTACAAAAGTTGACTCAATTACCACGATTTCATTATTCGTAGATTGATCAAATAACTCTTCAAAAAAGAAACAAAATGTATATTGGAATTCGAAATCTACGCTTAGAAGCTTTACTATTTGAAACGTTTTTGTCCAATATATTTGTTCTTCAAATTTACCCTTAAGAACTCAACGTGTCCACAGATTTAACTCAAATTATTTGTTAAACTACTGGTTTATATCAGGAGATTCCCTCACTATTTTAAAATATACTGATTATTTTCATTGCACTGTTAATCTCCTGGTCTCCTCTTTAAACTGTCTTTACTGAATTTGCAGTACATTAATTTGAACCATAACTTTTGATTCCTCTAAAAAGTGATTTGGAATACAGGAGATGGTGACTTTTAATTTTCCAAAACTAAGCCAGGTATAAGATCAAACAAGCAAACGTTTACAGATAGAAAAAAAAAGTTTTCATCTAATGAAAGAAATATGGTTTTAAAAGGAAACATATAGAAATGTTGGTAATATTTTGGAATTAAGCATATTTTCCTTAGAAGACAACACGTTTTCATTGTTTATATATAGTACTGGTTACCTTTTTTAATGATTATTGAATATTTTCAATTTTACAAAAGGATACATTTTATCTGATAATTTATATGTTGCAAACTCAAAGAAAAAATCAATATGTATATTAAGTTTTATGCTTTTTTTCTAATTCGCTCTCATTATTTTCAAAAATATGATGTTTTGTTTTTCATTTTATCACAATTAATATTATTATACATAACTGTAAGTAAAGACAATCAATGGAGTATGAATGTTAAAATCTCAAATCTATTGAAAAACCTGCAAAATGGGGATGTTCCTTTGGCACGATCTTACGGTGTTTATATATCACAACATGTTCGCTATGCCCGTGTTGTAGTGACGTTTTGGGTTTCAATGAACGTAATCTATGTTTTACTGGTTAATTATTAAATCAAGGATTTCTTTAACTCAAATTACTTAAAACCTTTACTAAATTCTTCCTTAGATACAAAGATTTGGTTTGTAAATTTGGCTGTAACTGTAGAAATGTTTTTTGTTTTTTTAACATTATGATATTTATTCATCAAATCTTGCTTTATAAATCTCACCAAGAGACCAAGCTTCTCTTGATTTACCCTGTTACACTTCATTGATTATCCAGGAAAAAAACAGCTGATTCAACTTATTAACTTATTAAAATGTAATAAGTGTCCTATACAAAGACTAATTAGTGCTAAAATTCTTTTTAATTGAAAATAACTTTGAACATGTTGATGTATTTCTATCTGTGTCTACTCTCTTATTAAATTCATTTTCCAAAATACTATTGACATCCACATTTTTTGTTCTCTGCTCGGATACACAATATGACTTAGAGATAGAAAACTAAGTATCGTTATTAGATAATTCAAAAAGCAGTATTTACTATCTGTGATTTTATATCCAAATATTACATGTTGTAATTTAATAACAAATCTATTTTACTTCTTATAAAGAGGTCATAATTAGTAGCCAAACATCTAGTCATATATGCACAATATAGAAAATAGTGTGCATAATTTTCTTCTTGGTTACAAAATTACACTTATCTGTCTTAGTTATTTTCAACTGCAATAAATGTTTTTTTCGTTGGAACAATTGATGGCTCTATTTTATACTTATTAAAGAGTTATATAACATTTTATTTGTTAATAATGGAGTCTCAGTAAAATTATTTTTCCATAAAATCTTATTTCTCTAAATATTTTAACTGTACTTTAAACCAAATTTTCTTTTTGACCAACTTGGAACCATTTTTCTGGGATAGATTTTTTTTTCATTTATGACATACAGCGATCGAGTTTAGTTTTAACTTCAATTCGTTTAGAATGTAGATTTCCGATAATTACCCCTAGAAAACTTATTTCAAACGGGATAGCGCATCCTGGTTTGTACGGAGAAGTTGTTTACCGAGAACGGAAATTCAGATACGATCCAAGTAAACTTATCGATCCTTTAAGTAAACTTATTCTAAAAGGGTACCAATTCAACACTGTAATTAGATCTTTGAATAATATTTTTTTTTTTATATATATAAACATTGATTTTGATATCAGTAAATCAAAATAAAACTAAATATCATCAGACATTCAGTCACGTCTCAGTCCTAACAGCTGAACGGACGTGCTTATATCAGCGGGCTGCCCAGCCGATCCTCCTAGCCCTGGACAGTATACTTCAAACCAAATCGATTAATGTAAACCAAAATGGCCGCCTTTTTTCAACTTGACCGCAACAACAAAATCATGTTAATGCTCACCAAACGCATTAGGGCACCGAGATGACCGTGCAAAGACTTACGACCGTGCAAGGACTTAGCAGTCATGTGCAATGATTGATATATTAGTCTTAGATACATGATTTTTTATTACTTGTTATTAGCTTTGAACTAGCTGTCAGTAACTGCGAGTGCTCTCAGAGCTGTACTTGGTGTCTTTTTTTATGTGGGGATGTATAAATACCTCGCCAAGTCTAGTCTGTATATTTGTTGGTGTTTTTCTGCTTTGAGTAGAGCTGATGAATTAAGCCCTTTTCAACTGATTTTTTATAGTTTGTTCTTATGTTGTAATGTTACCCCATTGTCCTAGGTTTGGGGAAGGGTTTGGAGCAGACAAACTAGTTGAACCCCGCTGCATTTTATCTGTGCCTGTCCTAAGTCAGGAGTCTGTAATTCAGTGGTTGTCATTTGTTGCTGTTTATAAGATTTGTTTTTCGTTCAATGCTTTGTTATAAATCAGGCGGTTAGTTTTTCTCATTTGAATTGTATTACATTTGTCATTTCAGGGCCTTTTATAGCTGACTATGCAGTATGGAATTTGCTCATTGTTGAAGGCCGTAGGTGACCCATAGTTGTTAACTTCTATGTCTTTGGTCTCTGGTGGAGAATTGCCTCCTTGGTAAACATACCACATCTTCTTATTTTTGTATCAACAATTACTTTTTTCCGCTTACCATATTTTTTGTTGATTTTGCATATGACAGTATATCTTACCTTATATTTGGCATGTGCAAACAGTTTATTGATATTAAAGATCAATAAAATATAATTATAACATCACAGAAATACTAAGTCTTGTTTTTGTACTTATTTTACTATTTTCGAGCAAGTTAAGATTGTAAAATATGTGGCTGTGTAATCTCTTCCTCTATCCGGATAGGGTAATCAGAAAAACGTCTATTCAGCTCACTTTAATACATTTTATTGGCTTCTTTTATGTTTTTTTTATTCTGAACATTCTTTGCCAAATTGTATTTGCGTTTTGCTCCATGAAATAATTTCCTTTTTAATGACATGTACACTTCGTAGTAAGAATACCAAGAATCAAATTTTATATTATCGACGTCATAACTTGATTGTTTTTGCCAAATGTCTTTCTAACAGTACTAACAAATATATTTGATATTTTATTTTTATTTTTACTTCATGAGCTGGGTTGTAGACCTCCTCATGAGTAACCAAAATCGAGTCAATACTATCTTGTAGATTGATAATGGCATATTCGACAATCCGTGGGTCAATTCATTGGTCAACGTTTAGTTTTCGTGATTCTGTTTTGCGGATACCATCAGCGATAGGTCAATTATAATTAGTGTATTTAATGCTTTAACAAGGTGTACATGTCCGTCTAATAGCTTTATCTGGCATTGCCCTCATGTTCGTGATTCATTGGGTAACGTTAAATTTAGTAAATATTAAATGGTTGTTTGGTGTGTGTTTCCGGTTCGCAAGATTCCGAATCGACTGACCTTGATCTCATTTCCATTGATCATTGATATTCTTGTGATACCTGTACTAAATAAAGGCAACAGTATTGTGCTGCTATTCATTAGTCATAAACCGATTAAGCGAAAAAAAATCCGGGTCACAAACTAAAAACGGAGGGAAACACATCATCTATAAGAGGAAAACAACGGAACAACAGAAACACTGAACTGCAACAAAAACAAACGCCAACATACATAGAAACGAACTCTTTGATAACAACTGCCATATTCCTGACTTGGTAACCTGTATCTTAAAGACATCATGAAGATAAAATTCAATCATGACCAATAAAGCAGCCTGATACTAGATATCTTTTTGATGAAAGATTTCAGTGAAAGCATTTAAATGTCACCCGTACTATTGTATTTGACATGCAATTACCGATGTTACGGAAGTATAAAAAAGTTTAACCGTTATAAAATCAATGAACTGTAGCATGGCGGCAAAGGGAAATGATGTTGTTGGAAGACCGTAGGATGATCTTCTTTATTTGGCAATTTTTGGCTATTTGTCTCATTGGCTATCATACCATATATATATATATATGTTAAAATATATTTTTTCACTTTTTTTGTCTTTTGGAAAATGTTGTTTGTGCTGTATTTAGACCCCTCTACCAAGAAATTTGTTTTGCATGCACACGTATAAAAATTGCGGTTTTTATCCAACGCAATCATAGGTTTGAACGTTGTTTTCAATTTAGACGTGTTTATATATATATATATATATATATATATAACTCGTCTAAACATCAGCCCAACAATGTTAGATCTGTAAATTTGCTTTAACATTGTCTGGCTGATGTTTAGACGAGTTGTATATACAGAAATGTACACAGCCATGTATCGCCATCACTGCTGGTGATCTGATGGAGAAATCTGTTGTAGAGTTATCACTGGTTCAGACGTACTTATATATATATATATATATAGATAGATGTATATATGTAGATAGATGAATGGTTGGTTACCTAAATATAATATGGCAACCTTGCAGATAGATTCTAGATATATGAAAATGTAAAGATGCACCGTGGGATACACGGGTGCTTTAAATTTAGAATACACAGTGGGATACACAGGTGTAAATATTAAAAAACCTAAATTTGTCATAGTTAAAATTAAAGATTATATGCAGCGAATTCTGCCACATTGACGGAGGAAAACAGAGACTTTGTCAACCGCCATACAAATAGCGCTTCGCTGCAAAGCTGTGAACCAGATAACTATGTCAAATAATCTATTTGTTTTTATGCGAACAACTGTTCTAAAACATATTTTCATACACAGATAAAAATAGTAACCAAAACTACAACAAACCACAATATAGATGATTGTATTTGTATATCATAAAATATATAATTAAAACGGAAAAGTGGATGCACCGTCTTTCTTTAGAATGAAATGTTCCATTGCACCTTGCAAAATGTTCAACCATTATTCATTTCCTAAGGGTGACAAGTGAACACCATCTGTTTGAAAAAATTTCTGATCTGATCGAATATCAGGGTATTTTATGTAGTAACCCCCACAGCTAATTATAAAAGCAGCAATAGAGTTGTTAATTCTATAGCGACACAGGTCCATTGCTTTGCAGTCATCTGAATGACGCCATTTCAACCTGGTCAAAATTTGAGACCATACTAAATTAGAGTTGGGGAACTCCTGCATAATCCATCTGATTACGTTCTTTATCTCATTATGCAAAAAACCCACTCTAGAACTACCTATGTCATTACCCGCTACGTGTAATATTAAGAAATGTTGTGGATCCTCATATTTTTTCATTGTTTTGAGTTGACTTTTAACATGCTTGACAATCATGCCACCCTTGCCCTGCCACCACAAAGACGCATTCAATCGCCCTAGACCTTAGTTAACCCCACCTGGACGATCTCGAGCTGCTACAAAAGCGTGCTTTACTATAGAGGATCCTACTATCCAAACATTTACAGGATCTCCTACAATACTTATATAGCAATTAGCTACATGAATGTATTATGTTACATATATAATACAAATACAATTAACAATTTAAAGCATAATTAATTGAAACTAAATTCTTATGCAACACTTGTAAGCATTGGAACTCCAACGACCTAACCTCATTATTTCACAATCAGGTACCCCTTCCATTGACAAAGTGGTTGCTGCCCCAATACGAAAAGAATGAGAACTATATCTGGTTTGATCAATACCAGACAAATTAATAGCCTTTTTTAATAAAGACACGAACTGATACCTAGATAAAGGACTACCGTTAAAATGACAAAAGAGAGGACCCAAAACTGGGGGTCTCAACTTAATAAACTCGCTGACCAATTTAACAGGACAAACCATCAAATCTAACTGAGAATGAATCCAAATGTTTGAACCTTTGCCCAACTGGTCTGTTTTGGACGAAGGAATGCACACCTGAAGCAAACCACTTAAAATCTGTATGTCTGATATCTGCAATGTATGGCTCTGTAAACCATTGGTAACAACCAATTCTCGGACCCTAAATAATCCATGAAAAGCAAGGGAAAAGGCAGCTTTAAACAAACTTAATTCATACTGAGTTTTACAAACACAAGATAAGGAAAAAATGATAGATTTCAGCATGGCTCTGGTTATTGGTAAACGTAAATCGTTTTTCTTAGGCCTTGAGCGTTTAATACCTTCTAAAAGCTTCCGAACCACAATTTTTTGTGACACATCCTCATAATTGTTAACTTTACTGAAAAATCCCAGCCCAGTAACGTAACAATTTATGGGTGGGATAAATTTTTCTTGAACAAGTAAGCAATAAAACTTAACAATTCACACAGAGGAATAGGCCATGTATTCATTAAACCATAAAGAGATCTGAACTCATAAAAAAGACTGCCCTCTCTGGTATATCCGTAATGTACTGGGTGCTACTGAACTTTCAATCAAACTGGTTACTAAAGGTCTGAAATAACAGTCATAAATTCCAGTGGAATCGGAGCAGGGTAAATATCTGCTGTTGGGGCCTAACATCTGAAACGATCCATCTGAAAACGAGAAATGGCATCAGATATTTTATTTTCAGGACCATTAATATGCACAGCAATAAACTGAATGTTATTAAGCATGGTTAATAACACCAGGGGACGAATAAGTTTCATTATTTGCTTGTCCTTAGAAGTTCTCTTGTTTACTATACTCACTAGAGCAAGGTTGTCTATGTTGACGCGAATTTTCTTATTACGTAATAAATCTGCCCATAAATACAAAGCAAGAATAACTGGAATCAACTCAAGCAAAGCCAAATTTCTCAATATGGGTGAAGTACACCAAACTTCAGGCCACTTTAACTGAGCCCACTTACCATCAAAGAAAACCCCACAGCCTAAATTTTGATTACCAGAACTATCGGTGAACAGCTGCAGAATGTCATTTGATAACCAAACTCTTTCAGGGAAAAAACACTGACCATTGCAAGTGTCTAAAAACTGTAACCAAAGTAATAACCTCTTTATTTATTCTAACCTTATAGTGATGCTTTTTACACTTAACTGTTGTAGTGAGATCATAAAACCTACGTATAAAAGCCCGGGATGAAGGAATTGCTATTGAACAAAACGACATTAAGCCTGTGATGGATTCCAGCTCTCTCAACATTATCTTTTTCCTATGTAATAAAGGTCTCAGCTCTGAGCGCAGTTTGTCCAATTTCTCCTGAGGAATAATAAAATATCATACGAACTGTATCAATGACAAAACCCAAAAAGGGAATGATTGTAGCAGGTCCAATTGTTTTATTTTCCGCAATAGGAACCCCCAATTCATTGCAAACATTGCTGAAAGTTTCCATTAAAAAACTACAATGGCCAGTTGAATTGGCACCACTAAAAATAAAGTCATCTAAGGAATGATCAACTGAATGCAACCTACTCCGCTCTTCGACAAGCCACTGGAGGAAAGGTCGCAAACTTTTCAAATAAACTAAATGAGATTGAACAACCAAAAGGAAGAGATTTGTCTATGTAAAAGTGACCATTAAATTCAATTCCAAGCAAATCAAAGTCAGCAGGATTTACTATTAAATTAAAAAAAAGCCGACTTAACATCAATTCAAGCCAGTTCTGATGCAGAACCGCATTGATAAATTTTTTTCTAAAATAGTGTCTAAAGAAGTGTAATTCACCTTGCAATATACCTGATCAATGTATGAATTAGTCTCCAACTACAATCTGATTTGGGCACAAGACCAATAGGATTTATACGGAGGGTTGAAATATGCACAACTTTGAAAGGCCCTAACATTCTGCCACGATTAACCTCGTCTTGCAACTTGAGTAAAACTTCATCACTATTTTGTTCAGCTGAAATTAAATTTTTTTGAAAAAGAATGAATGCGAGGGCCTGTATACTGGAGTCTGAATCCATGTAAAAAACCATTAAGAATTTCAGCAGCAACCACTTTGTCTGGGTAACCAAACATGCTTCTAAACATTTAGTTCTTATGGGGGTAAATACATAAGAAGATCTCTGTCCTGGGTTTGAACCAGGTTGCCTAAATGAGAAACTATGTCTGTTTTGAGGTCTAGGTGACCTGAACCTTGGATTAGCATAAAAAGGTCTTTGATTATGCAATGCAAATGTCTGCCCATTAGAACGGACAGGTTATAATAGGATGACCTGCATTACAACGAATGCAAACATGCTTATAAAAACAAGCTTGTTTGAAACAATTACCCTCATAATTAAAAGCATAACATTTCAAATTAGACCCAGTGTTCATGTTAACTGAAGTACTACCAGAATTATAATTTTTGTTCTCCGTACTATCATTAATATATATCAACCATAATTCGGAATCAACTGTAGCCCAGGAACCATTAGGGTCAATGGCTTTACGCAAACGAAATTGCTCGTCATAATGCTTCCAGCCTAAATTATTACAACGCTTGGCACCTAAGCGTATAATACTCATATATTTGAGCAACTCCTGAAATCTTTCAGGATGAAGATTACAATAAATACTAGTAAATATAATAAAAGCTGTTGTCCACACCTCGATACTAAAGATTTTTGACTGGTTTGGAGCAGACTGCAAGGCAAGCTGCCCATTTTGTACTACTAATTTCGGCCTGTTTGTATCTGACGGCATGTGTTGTGCTAATAGTATAGCCATATCTATGTATTCACTTTTATAAATTTTGTCCTTTATATTTATGGTACATTTATTGCAATATCTGTATTCATGCCGTATATTTGATTTGGAATATACATTATAGATGTACATGTAGGTGTTAAAGTAATGTACTGATTTTGTAAATCTGACTGATTACCTTGCACTGGTCCATTATTAACTGGGTGCTGAGTGAAGCTGGACACTGTGTTGGTACATGCTGAGGCAGAGCTCTGTGGGCTTGCATAAATGGCGCCTGATAACGATATGTAACCTAAAGGAGTCGAGTAAGTGGCGTGATGAGGCATGGAACCAGTCCAGGTTGGTGACCCAGCTGCAGAAACTGTGGGTGCCATTGTTGTGTGTGTCTCTGGTCCGATTGTTACAATCGAAGCCCTTGTGGTGGTGGTCCTTGACCGAGCAAGGTCTTGTACTTTCCGCTTTCTTGCTGATCTTCTCAACATTGTGCTACAACTCAACAATAAGTAAATATCAAAAGTAGTTCCACCATGCTAAACCAACATTTTTAAAAGTGTTTCTATATAAACATTGGCGTAACAAAATCAAATGAGTGTTAAACGAAATAATAATAAAAAAAATTATTACATATATGAATTTATACAAGTAAAAAAAAAATGTATATTCTAACAATTCTTAAATCCATAGTGACAATAGTGTAAAACTAATTACAACAATAATTCAAGCTGTGGCCTGTTCATGACATTATGGCTTAATTTGTGATTTATCTCCACCATTCATACCACATCGACCTAGTCCAGGCTAGAGTAGAAGATGAATCGTAGTAATTATATACATGTTGTATGTTGACCGACTCGACCATCAGTTTTCAGTATCAAGTGTGTAGGTACACGCAAAACTTATATCAGGATACCTAAATATATGTTTGCTTAACTCCGTAAGCAAGCTATCATTTAGAAATGACGATTTGGGCTACTGCTTCTTATCTCCGTGTAATAATAAGATTTCCAAGATTTTTGTTTTATATTGTATCGAAAGTTGAACTTCCGGTTTGCACTAATAAATGAATGTGGGTCCGTTCGCCCCAAAGGGTACGTCCCTTCGCACCTTGGTACGTTCATATACTTTGTTGCAATATTTAGTTGAATATTTGCTATCGAAGATCTGGATACACATTTCCCGATATATATACCCTTTAAGGAAAATTTAATAATAATTCGGGAGCTCATCAGATAACGCCTGCCTCATATCATATAAACATTGAAGTCCCGTGAGCTATTACGGTTACTTAAACTATAACAGTTACTTATCTGTTACAGCGTATTACGCCATCACACAACGGCTCTTTAAAAGCTAAACATAATATAAAAACAAATTTAAACTCGTCGTCATATGTGTACCAGTCAGGCAGACTACATGAATTCTAATTTAATGTAAAATACAAGGACAAAATCATTATTTCTATTTGCAAAACTTAGGACAATATTGCATCTAATTAGTTATATTTGTTAAAATAAAATAAGAACGAACAACAAATAATTAGAATTCAGCTCTTTCGAAAGCATGTGCTCACCACGTGGCGATAAATTTCGATGCAATATGATCAACAATGACGATAAAAGAATTTCCTTTCTAAGACTACCGCTAATGAACATTGGAAGCATGAAACACGTTTAAACCATACCATACCAACACTACTCTACCATAAAAATCTTTCTTAAACCTTGATTTTTTCTTTTCAATTTTACCGCTAACGAAATTTAAACAGCTTGCTTGCTTGGAAATTCTGAAAAGGACTAAATTACGTCACAGAATTAAACGTCACTCATGTTGGGTAAAGCTAAAACATGAAACACTATCCGAACGAGGCTCCAGCGATAACTGAATTTAAGTCTATTAACTTAAATTCCATTATGTGAACATGTACAATTGGTTGTTCGATACTATGTGTCTCAACTTATAATAAAAAAATTTATGATGTTTCAGATCTTTACATATCAGAATCAGAAGCATGCATATCAGGAGACGCTTTCTCAGTCGAAACCAGCAGTTCCACTTCGTTTAAAGTTTTTCGATTTTCTTTTTTTTTTTTTTCCTCGAGTTTTATATTCTAAATGAATTTACCTCCAATTTATCATTTTCTAACATATACTTAAAGGGGCATTAGCTGTCAAATTCATGTTCACCGATTTGACCCAAATTCTCATATTTGATTTATAACATACTAAAACGTATATCTTAATTATAAAAAGTTTAAAATAAGCAATTTAATTTGCATGAACTCTATAACATGTATAAGCATTTCGTGTGTATTTTAGTCTGCACGCTATCTTATTAACAATCGAGGTGACATACAAACTGCCGACGGTAAAAAACCCAATATAATATATTTTTATTAACTGGCTGTTTCTGTATTGGCCCTGTTATAGATTCGAGGTTAGTTGTATTGGACCCGAGACTCGAAGAGAAACACTTTTATTAAATGATTTTAATATTCGATTTAATTATTAAAAAAACTTACCGTGAAGAAGATACAGAAATTCATTTCTGAACTTGTCTTTTCGCATCCATGATGGATTTTTTGTCAACATTGTCAGATGTAATTTCTAATTTCTCGTCCAAGTATACTTAATCTTATGCTAGTAATATTCATTTAATCTAGCAATTATAATGTAGCTGGGAAGAATAAATAAGACAGTTTAGCTATTCTTACTCTTGAATCGTCTGAGTTCTGTTGATTGATCAACGGAAATGAAACAGTGATAATAATCGAAAGTCGTACTCGACAAGACTGGGCAATATTTCCGTTTCAAGACGTTACAAAACACTGAACATCATTTAAACTTTTTTATGATATAAAATTTTAAAAATATGATACAAATGTATTTTATGCATAACGATACGTCCAAAAGCGTAAGAAAATTGAAACTGGAAGTGAACGTCCCGTATTAGCAATATTTACTCTTGATTTATATCGACAGGGCAAAGTCATCAGTATTGGGCATGCTGATTTATCCGTATTATGGCTGATTTGCTCATATCATTAAATAAACATAAATATAGATATAAATAGATAGCTACACAATCAATTGGATTTTTAATACGGATGCAATGAATTCGAAATATTCACTTGCAAGGAGATAATTCATCGGCGAAGTTTCATAGCTTATTTTGATAAAATGGAACCAAACTGGTTGTTAAAAGCGAATTATTATTTCACAATTACTCACTTTCCTTAATGATTGAACAAAACAAGAATCATATTTTCATTTTGTTATATCTTGTAGCTAATACCCCTTTACATGTAACTATCACCATATGGTCTTTTTAAATAAAAATTCTTTGACCAATGATAAGTAATGGATGCAATCTTATAAATTACTAGTAACATAAAAGTAATCAATTATTTTATCAATTCTTTGTTCTTCAATTGTTTTCACTCTAATCAGAAAAAAAAAATATTCATGTTGATATGACAAGTATAGATTATTTACAATTCACCACTACAATACCACAGTTTATCACTTGTTGTGTTAATCTTACCCAAAAGGAAATAGTTTTTACACAGCTTTTAGTTCGTATTTACGATTACACAATGGATAATATTATAATCGAGCAAAATAAGCATTTTCGAATTGTTTGGAAATCCGGATGTGTTCGCTTTACAAATATCTATAGAAGGCCGCATCCTATGATATAAATTCGACTTGTTAATTGTAACAAAACGTTTAACCGATATTCCGTATATCTGTAACATATAATTGAATATATTTTATCATTGAGGCCTTTTACGGAAAAATCAGCCGACACAATAATATTAGATTTCCCGTGTATCAATAAAGGATCTCGGTTAATGGGGTTATAGTACGAAAGAAAAAAAAAAGCGTAAATATTTCCGGTTGAAAATTTTAAACACCTGATATAATTTTTTGTGTATTGATGGATCATACAATTTTTTACTAATGTGTGATGTTAATTTTGTAACTTGAGATGACAACGTAAACATTCAAGTTATGCTTCGTACATGTACTAAAACAAAATAACTTGTCTTGTAAGAAGGTAAATACCCTTTTAAGATCCTGTCTATCTTCTAATTTTCGCTAAATGGATAAAAATCATCTTTCAAGGGCAATATAACTTTTATATGCGGTGAAATGACGATTTTGGTCATATTGACTTATTTGTCATTTCAGGGCCTTTTACAGATGACTATGCGGTATGGACTTTGCTCATTGTTGAAGGCCGTACGGTGACCTATAGTTGTTAATTTCTGTGTCATTTGGTCTCTTTTGGAGAGTTGTCTCATTGGCAATCATACCACATCTTCTCTTTTATATCATTTGTAGATATTATTGTTCTGATAATTTTTACTATTCAGGAGTTTGGAAATTCGTAAATGAGTCTTATTTACTCTTTTTCCATAGAAGTGTAAGTGCGGTTATGTTTTTTCTGCATTTTCTACCTTACAACCGTTGTTGTAAACATAATCTGAACAAACTGATGAAGAATTACAATTTAAGACAATAATATTATATTGTCAGCTTCACTGAATTCGCGGATTCCTAGTTTATTGGTATCCTTTAAATGCCGATTGTGTGGATTTCTCTATTTTTTTCACTATTTTCACATTTCCCAACCGATTGTTAAAATTGATCTCCTCACTAGTGAAATATCTGTTCTCGGCAAAGATTGGTCGAAATTTATTCATGGTGTCAAATTTTCTTGGTTTCTTCTGAATTTGCTATTGTGACGTCATGAAAAAGGCGATCATGCGCGATGACGTCACATACAAAGAACACAACTTTTCTGCAAATCTTTAAAAGGGAAGGATAAAAATCATAAGAGAAACAGATTCCATCACTTTAACTCGTGTATCACGATATTTCTCCACTCTCAACAGTTAAATTTTAATTATTTAAAAAGCTCGGCAAGCCTCGCGCTTTAAATATTAAAATTTCACTGTCTCGAATGTAGAAATATCGTAACACACTAGTTGCAGTGTTGGAATATATATTTCTATATCTATGTTCTCTCATTTTGCTGTCTACCACGGCTTCCACGACCTCTATCTCTACCTTTTCCTATTCCTCTTTGATATCCATTAGCTTAAACGGTATCCTTTCTCTTTGTAGATTACCTTGATAAAACTGCTATTAATTTAAAAAAGAAATTATTTATTGAAAATTCACTTGGAAACTTAAAGTATTTACTAAAGAGAAAACTCTTAGCAATCGTATGTCTGTTCTATGTTCCTTTTAATTTCTCCAAAGATGAACAACTGGATTTTCCCTTTTTTGCTGTACCGGATATTCAAATAACAAACAAAATAAATGTTCTTACAAAACAATCATGGTATATTTTTACACACTCTAGAGGCGGTGTGAATCAGATGACTCCAAAATCTGTAGAGAAGATATATCTTAGCCTCTCTCCGTGTAATCATATATTCTTAAAAGAAAAACGTCTTTTACAACCTTTACACAAGTATTCCTAACTCTAAACGTACAGACAAATTAAAAAAATATATAACTTTGCTTCATAAAGAGGAATGACCAGACTATATTATCCAATTATAGCCTTTGTATGAAGTCCGAGGTCGATATACTTCTTTGGGTCGATATATCCTCACTGAAAACCTAAATTAGTCAATTTGACCAATTTAATTGGTCATTTTGACTGTCCTCTAGATGACAATGCACTTTAATCATTGTGACTATGCTCTTAGTCGTTAGACTAGATGGTTAGTCACATTTGACTGAGTAGGGTGGTAATTATGACTATGTTAGGAAGTCAAAATGACTATATGTTATACTCAATTGACTATGCACATTTGTCAGTTTGACAATTGAATGCAGTCCATATGATTTATTGAAATGGTCGAAAGTGACCATGTTGGTTAGTCAACATGATTACTGTGAATAGTCACGACCAATAGACTGTTAGACTGTCATTTTAATTTGTGTTGTGTTTTTTGTTCTACCATTTTACTTTGTGTGTGTTTCTATCCGTTTTGTACTTTTATGTTCCATTTCTTCTGTTATTCTACTTTATGTTGTTTCTCTTCCATAGGATTGACAAATACATCTGGAATATAATATCATTAAAAATACCACAGCAGCAATACTAACAATGACAACAGTATAGGACCACAAAGTGCTCAATGTTCAAAACCTTCCTATATCTTAAGTTTCCATGTGTTACCATTACTCAGTGACATATATTGAAGTCTAAAATCAAATAAAGAAAATATATTTATTATAAACTCATTTTACATACATTATGATATCCCAACTTAAATATATATTTTATACATTTTCAGTATGTCAGAATTTGAAGTGTTTATTTAAGATATTTTGTTGGTATCAACTCTGTGTCAGTGTAATATTCTCTCTGGCCAAAAATCTCTCAGCTGTGTTCATACAAATAGCAATGTCTTCATTTGCTGAAAAATATAATTATATCATTTTAGAAGCTAAAATATAACAATAAATAAGTATATCAGTCATGTTAAAAGTTAAAAGAAAAAAACAAATTTTAAAATCTTTGATCTAGTGATTTAGTCACTCATCTTATACCATTATTTTGTAATGTAAGCACCGGGATCTTGACAGCCACCCATCCTATATCACAACATTGTAATGTAAGCACCGGGATCTTGACAGCCACCCATCTTATAACACAACATTGTAATGTAAGCACCGGGATCTTGACAGCCACCCATCTTATAACACAACATTGTAATGTAAGCACCGGGATCTTGACAACCACCCATCTTATACCACAACATTGTAATGTAAGCACCAGGATCTTGACAGCCACCCATCTTATACCACACCATTGTAATGTAACCACCAGGATCTTGACAGCTACCCATCCTATATCACAGCATTGTAATGTAAGCACCAGGATCTTGACAGCCACCCTGAGCGGTTTTTTTAATTTATTGTTGTGAATATCGATTGCAGTGTTTATTTTTAACAGCTTTTGGTCAGGTGAAAAAAAGATATCGCTAAATACTCTTTTCAATCGACAATACGCTGTATGTGTATCAAAATTGATATCCCGTATACATATGTCCCCTTTTTTATTGTCATTACGTCAACATGTGTCGATATTACATTCATTACACTTCTTTTTCTTAAATTTAATTTTTGTAAGTTTAAATTAAAACAAATATACATGATACTTACTTTAAACAACTGGTTTAATTGACAAAATAACAGTTTCGTGCCTCCTGGTTTGTTTACATCTACACGATCTAGGGAACAAAGGGAACGCGAAAGAGTGCGCGTGAAAACCGATACTGTACACCACGTGGTGCTGTGATCACTAACATAGTCAAATTGACCGTGCAGGTAGTCACAATGACTTGATGGGTAGTCATATATTCTGTTGACTACCTTTCGGCTAATATTTGACTAACTGAATAGTCATAGTGACTAATTTAAATTTTCAGTGCTGTATTGACCTCATACAAAGGCTAAAATTGTTATATTATTAATTTCCGGCCATATTTGTATCTAAATCGTCATTGCATTATATTCTCTTTTTTCGATCATTTAATTTTGTTTGAATTTTATAGATATCTTATTGCCTCTTTGACAATAACAACTTATAGTTGTTATTTCAATTACTTCTTCTGTTTTTTTTTTTTTTTTTTTTTTTTGTGTACATCTTATGTATTTGAGGATTTATTTTTTTAATTAATCGATCATAAATATACACCTTTTTAAAACTTTTAAAAATATCATGAAATTCATTAGATGACGTCGCAAAAGTATATCGGTTTGCATATATTCTAAAATGATAACCGTGCAATATCATTTTTCTATTTGCCGTTTTCAATCAACCGTTGAAATTATAGTTTAACATGTGACTATTCCTGAACGAATCAAATAAGTCAAAATATACAAATTAAAAATATTTGAAAATATAGTTTAACACGAGACTATTCCTGACGAATCAAATTAGTCAAAATATCAAATTAATAATATTAAAATATATTAAAATGTATTGCTTAGAAATGAAAAAAAGTCTTACTTTGTTATTGTTTCAAATAATAAAGATCTCTGAAATATCAGTCATAAAAAAATAAGAAGATGAAATATAATTGCCGATGCGACAACCCTCCACCATATAATTTTAGTGATTAAAAATAACAGCATACATCTTAATAACATATACTAAAAAATAATTCCTGATGACTTTTCCATCGTTTTTTTTTTTTAATTATAGAGACATATTAAAATAATTCTAATATGAAGTTCTGGTTGCCTAATTTCTTGAAGAGTTTCAAAGAACATTGCAACTACATAAGCATAATTGAAAAGTAAATTTTATCTACAACCAATTTCCCAAAGAAAAAATCTTTAGATATTTCATACTCAATCGTAGAGTCATCTAACATAGATCGGAGCCTTCCTTACGATAATGTAAGGGAAAATATTAACAAGATACCAAATTTTAATCGAAAGATGTTCATATGCTGTCTTTGTGTTAAATAACCTTAAATACTTTATATTATGAAGGGAAACCAAATGGAGGAACATATGCTGTACTATGCTTTACGTATCGATATTTAGAAAGAAGGTAGAACAAGTATTTCGGATTTTTCATGTATCAGTTTTTTTAATGGTGGAATCGATGTTGTTTTTTCCTATGTTGATGTTGATGTTGATACATAATATTAAACAATGAGAAATGAAATTATGTCAATGAGACAACTACCCAACAAAATTTTTAGTAATTTCGAGTACTCGTATTTCGGTGCTTTTTTTCTATTGTTTTTATGTTAATTGTATTTGTGCCTCATACCGTTCTTTTGAGTTAAGCCAATTGCTACTGATTTTTACAGTTTGTTCTTATGTTGTGCTGTTACACCACCGTCCTTGGTTTGAGGAGCGCTTACAAAACTGTTTAATCAGGAGCACGTACATGTAGTTCAGGGGTTATCTCTTGGTCATGTCTGTCATATTTTTTTTCGTATATATATTGTGTTGTCATTAATAAGGCCGTTCGTTTTCTCATTTAAATTATTTTACATTTTTCATGTCAGGGCCTTTTGTAGCCGAATAAACTGTATGGGTTTTTCTCATTGTTGAAGTCTGTTCTGTTGCCTATAATTGCTTACATCCACTTCATTTGGTCTCTGGTGGATAGTTTGTCTATAGGATTAAACACATTTTTTAGAGGTTATTGGTGTGTAAACTGGGGCGATTAACTCACAAACTGAATTAAAGTCCGAAGGATTTTTTGGACTTTTATGTAGTTTGTGAGTAAGCGACCCAGGTTGCACATCAATAACCTCTAGAAAAAATGTGTTTAATCCTTATAATTCTTAAACCAAACATTCGCATTTTTAAATGAACAATGTTTTGTTTATTGGTGACTATTTACCATCAAATGCACAATTGACATCTCTTTACTAAGGAGTCAGCCGCCATATTGACTTTGTGACATCCATAATTATTCGATAGATGCTATAAAATCTAAAATGAAATAACACCTACCGCAAAAACTTCATTTTAACGAGATATTAAAAAATATCATTATAAGATATTACAAAAACTATGGCTTTAAATCATTAGTTACATGTATGTAATTTCTTTTAAAGTGAAGAATATCATTATATATTTGTTTTTAATTTTCAGATTACATTTTGGTTGTATTGGTCAAGATCGTATGGAGGGCAACTCTGTCTATCTAAACAGCGAAATAGAAAAGCATTGCTTTTCCCATGTGTCTAATGACTTTATTCTACGTCTAAGCAGTTCAGCACATGTACACAATTGTATGTCTAACCAGTTCAAATAAGTAAACACACGAGTATGTATCACGATTTGCTTCAGACTTTCAACTTTTGTTCCATTTTGTAAACTGTGTACCTCAAATGTGTTTACGTAAAAAAATGTCTTCACTATGAACTCCAGAGCTGAAACCTGCAGACATTTATGTTAGCGGGAACGTTACTTTGTAAATATTTTTGTCCATTTTGCACATTTGGTCTTTACAGACAAAAAGTTATACATTTTGTAAAGACTTGTAAAAAGGAAGTTCGCCACATACATATTGTTATAGACATACCGATCTTCTAACGCAGACCCACCCCATACTGGTTTATCTTTGTAATCCTTAATTTTCTTCTCGTCTTATTTTATTTACTAAAATAGTGAATTGACTTTCTAAATATATTCTGGTATACAAATATTTAAATTTACTATTTCTTCAGGGTATACAAAAACATTTTAACTTGATAAAGGAGCTTCATTTCCAGCGGCAGATTTTACAGTCATTTTCAGATAGATATTTATATGTCAAGGGAAAATTGCGGTAGTCAATTCGAAATTAAAATTCTTGTAAATATATTGTTGTTAAACAAACAAATGATCTGTGTAGGAAACTTCTGAAATAAACAATAATTGCTTTATTGATTTTTGGTGTTTAACACCACTTTCGGTACTGTTGGCTATTTCATGGCGGCCAGTTTGTATTTTTGAAGGAAGCTGGAGTGCCCGGGAAGAACCATCTGTTCTTAGGCTGGAAAACTGGTCATCATAGTCAATAAGAACCGGAGTAGAACGCATCTGCCACCTTCGGGGTTCGAACTCTGAAGTAAGCAATGCAGCAAAAACTCTACTAAGGAAAGCTCTGTTTTGTTCACTGTATACAGTTTTCGTTCGATATATAGTTTTCTTTTCCGTTATATAATTTAATTTTGGATGTAACACGTCTTCTGATTGGCTGAACGTGTTTTGTCTATCAGCTCATAGACATAATTTTGTCATGTGACCGTGACGTCACCAACGTTTTTTTTCAAGATTTACTCCTTAAAAATAGAATTTAGAATTAAATTATAAGGAATGACTGTAATATTTGTTCTGTCTATTCGAAATAACCTAAAAAATGTGGTGCACACATTTAAATAACCCGCTACGGTGTTATTCAGTGTGCACCACATTTTTTATGTTATTTCTTCATAGACAGAAATAATATTAAAGTCATTTCTTAAATAAATTGACGATAACAGGAGCTATTTCAAAGAATCGAGAAAAATAAATAGCAGCATCAGACAAGTGCATTGTTCACCATACATACTTTAAAAAACTATAACTTCACAAGATTTCGGTTTTAATTTAAAAATCGTGTTTTGTTGATTTTAATGATCGTAAGTGAGTTTTATATAATTTATTGAGTTTGGCCTTGAATATCTTATGGTGATTTTTTAAGCAGTACTGGAATCGGTCTCATAAATCAACATTTTTCAAAATCACAATTTATATAATATAAATTGATTGATACATGTACGTCAATTATTTCATTCTGTATAATTGCATTGTATTACAAAATGTCGATGTATCATTTTCGGAGTTGATTTTTGTGCTTTTAGTTAACAGCAGATTTCAAATGTCTGAAACGTAAATCGTGTATGTTCTTCAATGATATCAGTGCTAAATCCTTTTATTCAAATGCACGCAAATTAACAAAAGCAGTTTTACACACCTATACAAACAAGCTTTCGTTTTAATAGTCTCCTATTGATCATATTCATTGATACTTTTTAATGAGTAACAGCTGAATCAGACTCCATTGATTTGGTACCTCTACAATCTGTTTCATCATCAGCTTTCTTTTGACGCAATCTGTTGAAAACACTTTTCATTTCGCGCCTAAATTTCGTGTCCAAAAATCCATATATGAAAGGATTGACAGCGTTATTCAACAAAATTGAGAACACAAATGTATAATAGGCAAATCCCTCTGAAAATGTCATCTTACAGTTGAAGTCTTTTTGAATCCGAGTTGTAACAACCAGGCTGTAATGTGGAATAGCACTCAATAGGAAAGCTGCTGAAACAGCTAAAAGTGTGACAGTTGTTTTCTTAGTTTTTACGTTGACGCCGGTTTTTCCATGTTTATGTAGAAACCGCAAAATCTGTGCGTAGACGGCAAACAAAACTGGAATAACTAAGAAATTGAGGACGTACAGTAGAATATAATAAACACTTGGGTAAACAGTATTTTTGTAGTCGTCATCTGTCCAGCACCGTATTCCTTCAACCCCTGGAATCGCCGTATTGACTGTGTAAATCCCGTATAAGACCAAACAAGGCCAGGACGTCAAAAGTCCTAAAATTGTGGCAATAATACAACAGACTCTTGTATTTTTGTACGTAAGTTGCCATTTTAAAGGCCTACATACTTTTCTGTATCTATCAAAAGCTATCACTATTAAAATATAAGCGGAGCAATTCGTTGTAAAGACCATACTGAATCGACCGAATTTGCAGAGTACATACGATGGAAAGGTTAAGTAATGGCTCATGTAGTAAATGAGGAAAGGCATTCCGATACACGAGTTTGCAATGTCCATGATGGCCAGCCATATTGTATATGTCCTATAATTCGATACTTTGAATCTCTGAACGTAAATCCAAAGAACAGCAAAGTTGCCGAATATCCCAATTATCATTAGAATTGTTGTAAAAATGATTCCTCCTATATGCCGCTCTGTGAACTGGTTGTTCAAATCTTCAAGTGTTGTAGAATTACCGACTTCAAGCCATGTAAAACACTGTTTTTCCGTTTTATTCATAATGGATATTTCTGTGGACGCTTTTCAAGAAGTATTTTAATAGTTAGAAACTTATACTTTTAAGTTGTAAATGTTTATGAGTTAATTACTTCCTCCTTCCTTATTCGTTGTTATTCACCTTACTAAGGCTGAAATTCAATAGACGTTTCGGAACAATAAACATATTCAATAAAACCATAAATTATAAAATTCTTTATCTAGTGAAGAATATTCGTTTAAAATACATTTATTGATGTGATGTATATGTTTACTTCCCAGTTTTTCCCCGCTTACATCCTCGCGTCCTGTAAATTTATCAATATCTTTGGCATGTCTGTGTTGACATGAATTGATACGGTCATACTTATAGATTAACTGTTTACAAAACTTCGAAATTTTCGAAATTCTTAAGTGTTTCTGTCCCAGGAATAGATTACCTTAGCTGTATTTGGCAAAGTTTTTCTGGATTTTGGTTTGTCAATGAATATTCGTTAACTTCATTCTTTATTTGACTTTTTTATTGCTTGATTCGAGCGTCACTGATGAGTCTTTTGTAGACGAAACGCGCGTCTGGCGTACGAAATTTTAAGCCTGGTATCTATATTTTCTTACTTTAGCATTCAAAAGAAAATGAGTTTAAACAAGATATCGTACAAAATGAAGTTGAATATCAAGGGACAATCAAAAGCCAAATATAGCAGATTTACTTACACTTGCTTAAAGTCCAGTAGCAAATATTTCGGTTATATTTAGAATGAGAACCGACGAAACAATTAATACAACAGTTATTGTTAAGGTTTGCGATGTGGATGGACAGGGAAGAAGGACGGGAAATTTGGACGGTCGCTGGAAAGTAAAGGTGTTCTGGATACGAACATATTCTTTGCAGTGGCAAATATTTTGTGCATACTCAGAACGAGAATCAATGAAACAATTGATACAAGAATTATTTATAGGCTTTGCAATGTGGGTTGAAATGGATGAAGGAGTGAAGGATGGGAAATTCGAAAGGTCGCTGGAAAATGAAGGGCTATTCTACTGGAAACTGACAGATACTTTGGCTTCAGCTTTCACCAACAGGCCATTTACGGACACAATTGTTGCAAGGATTCTATAACGTGCAACTAGCCTGTTATTCGACCTACACGCGTCCTCAAATTTAACATCCCTTTAGCGACCGGACGTACCTACATTGTATGTACATTAATTTATGCATCTCATAAAATTCTAGACACATGGACACCCTACTTTAGTGAAGGTTTTACTTCAGACGGGAGACTTTATTGAAGATTTACTTCAGACGGGAGAAGTCCAGAAATTACCAAATTTCTATACTTTAGTCAATCAGTCTGTTATAAAATATCGCAGAAATACTGACAAACCATATGTAACTAAAAAAAACGCTGAATTACACAACATGAATTGGGATTATTGATCACAAAATGTGATAAATCTATTGTGATTTAATTCTTTATCTTTGCCATTTGCAAACAAGGTAATCTTTCAATATTTTCTGTTTTTTTTTTTTTTTTTTTCTTTATGGCAATATTAAAAATGATGATATGCTGAATTGGTTGATTGATGGTGGTGCTACGACACAACGAGAGTATTTATTTGGATAGCAGATTTAAATTATGACAAGGGTTTGCGCGTTCCTACTGAAGGTACACCAAGATATGCGCTTCGGACACATCAAATATTTAGTGCTATTTTCATTTACCAGCATTATCTCGATACCTAGTAGGGGCTCACGCCCATATGTTGTTGTGTTTCTGTCGTAGGGGTGTATGTTAAGCTATGTTCCACGGTGACGGCCATCTTGTTTTCAGATTTTTGCAAAAGTTCAAAATTTACATTTTGTTAATTATTCAATATTTGGTTAGAATATTCAAGAAAATGAAAGGATATGTAAATGTACATGGGAGAGAAAACATAGAAAGACTGTTTGTATTGATTTCTAAAATTATTCTATGTTACACGATGTTCCAAAGGGGTGACTATCTTTGTTTTTGGATAAGCCGGCACCAACAATTCGAAATGTAGATGTAATTAAATTGGCACTGATCATACTGTCATCAATAACGGGTGGGATAATGCTTTATAATAAAATCATCCCTGTCTCGTATGTTTAAAATCCAAGTTATCGCACAAAAAAGGAAATAATTAGTGACGGCAGATCTTTTACAAATTAATGACAATTAAAATAACTGCTCTCTCTGGTAAAGGGACATTTTTATGACGAAAATCTACCGTCATTATACTGGATACCAAAACTTCACAAAACTCCGTATAAAGAACGATACATAGCTGGATCATCAAGAAGTTCGACTAAACATCTTTCTAAAGTGTTGACTACTATTATTTCTACAGTAAAAGATGGCCTTCAAAAATATTGTGACGAGATATATTTAACCAGTGGTGTCAATCAGATGTGGATTCTCAAAAATTCTAAAGATCTACTGCTAAATCTCTGATCACAATCTCTTCAATTTTGCAGCAACATTAAGACCTTTGATTTTTCTACGCTTTACACTACTATTCCTCATGCTCAGTTGAAAGATCGACTTCACCATCTCATAAAACAGAGCTTTTTTCTATAAAAATTGGAAACGTAGATATAAATTTCTTGTTTTGGGTTATAATAATTCTTATTTTGTGAAGAACCACATTGATTCTATCAGAAAATACAGTGAATGATATTATCAAAATGCTTGACTTTTTAATCGACAATATATTCGTTGAGTTTGGAGGATTGATATTTCAACAGACAGTCGATATTCCAATGGGGACTAAGTGTGCACCCCTTCTGACCGACTTGTTTTTGTACTCGTATGAAGCGGAATTCATTCAGAACCTTCTAAAAGACAAAAAGAAAAAGCACCTTGCAAAATTCTTTAATTTTACTTTCAGATATATTGATGATGTCCTATCACTGAATAACCCATATTTCAGTCAGTACTTGCATCTCATTTATCCCAGTGAACTTGAAATTAAGGATACTACTGATACAAGAAGGACTGCTTCATACCTTGATCTTTTCCTCAATATTGACACAGATGGACGACTTCACACTAAAATCTATGACAAACTGGATGATTTCAACTTCCCAATTATCAATTTCCCATTTCTCAGCAGTAACATACCCTCTGTTCCGTCATATGGTGTTTATATATCTCAATTGATACGTTATGCTCGAGCATGTTCACCCTATACTGACTTCATATACAGGAGTGTGCTCCTTGCGCAGAAACTGCTCCAACAGAGTTATGAGGAGGAAAGATTAAAAATGACACTCCGTAAATTTTATGGACACCATCACGAATTGGTTTATCTATAGGATGTGTCGTTTAACATCTATGTCGTCTGTCTGCTAAGTACCGAACGTGACCTATTCCCGAATATGACTGTTATACCGAGTGTGAATTTGCATTGCTATACGACGTGTCTCTGTATTTTGTACATCCAACATTCATTTATTTATTTTTGAAGTTTTTATTATGGTTTCGGTTGAATAATGTTTTATGTCTTATCGTTTGTTGTCCAAATAATTATAAAATTGCCTTTCAATACCATCATTATCATATTCCAGAATATGACTGTTATACCGAGTGTGAATGTGCATTGCTATACGACGTGTCTCTGTATTTTGTACATCCAACATTCATGTAGTTATTTTTTATGTTTGATGGTTTCGGTTGGATAATGTGTTATGTCTTATCGTTTGTAGTCCAAATAATTATAAAATTGCCTTTCAATACCATCATTGTCATGAACATTGTTTGGACGAGTATTGTAAAAATTATTGTATAAAGTTCGAGATTGCATGTTAGTTACGTAAGCGCGTCATTGTTTGTGATATCCTGTGGTGTTTGTCGTTGATGGAATATGTTCGTTGTTGTTCTGCGGTTTGCATGTTGGGTCGACTATTATATTATTTGTTTGACTATGCGTTTCTCTGTGATGAATGTTCTTGCGTGTGTTTGTGCTGTATTTCTGTCACGTAGTGTTGTCATTTTAGCGATATTTCTTAACATTGTCATAAAGCGGGAGGTTTGGCTAGCCATTAAACCAGGTTCAACCCACCATTTTTTCTTAAAATATCCTGTACCAAGTCAGGAATATGGCAGTTGTTATCAAATAGTTCGTTTCTATGTATGTTGGCGTTTGTTTTGTTGCACTTCAGTGTTCCTGTTGTTCCTTTGTTTTCCTTTTATAGTTGATGTGTTTCCCTCGGTTTTAGTTTGTAACCCGGATTTGTTTTCCCTCAATCGATTTATGACTTTTGAACACCGGTATACTTCTGTTGCCTCTGTGACTATCTCCAAATGCGATATTTCATCGAATGTTCACCTCACGTTTGCTACTTTTGGAACAAGAACTGAAGTCAACCTCTAACAGAAAAATGAGACCATATTGTAAAATGCTAGGTTTATTATTCCTCAAAAGATTTCAAAGATTTGCCTTTTAATTCAAATGCCTCCTTTGAATGTAAAAGTTTAAATTATGAACAGATATATCATGTTATGGAGGGGTATTTGCGAAAAATACCAGTCGAGGGAAATTCGGTCCCAAGACTGGTATTTTTCGCAAATACCCCTCCATAACATGGTATATCTGTTTAATTACACCGAATAGATTTGGATTGAAGCTCTCTGTACAGGTGAAAATAAACCTTTTTTTTTACTTGTAAGCTGTAATTCATAAACCTTTCAAGTTGAAATCCGATGAAAAGTCTTATTCTTTGATCATAACAAAAAAAAAGTTGACGTTAGTGTTTTCGCTACTTCAAACAGAATATATCAAGGGTCATCTGTACGACCATATGTGTGACTGTACCAAGTCAGGCTATTTGGACCAGGGGTGAATAAAACAGCCTCAAACATAAGTAGAACAGCCACAAACACGACACCCTTACCTTCGCTTCAGTTTTATAAAATACTATATTTGTCCTATAAGAATCGAAATAATAACATCGTGCGGGACAAATTTGCAATTCCAGAATTGGCAAATCTGACTTTGTTGTCTTACAAGATGACAAAAATATTTTTGGCCAAGTGATAGATAATTAAAAAATTAAATTTCCCATATGTCCCAACATGTCACTGTTGTCACTGTTGTCACCACAGCTGATTAAAAGTACATTTCCATGGAAATTTAAAATTCCATGGGAATATTAGAAGTTCCGATGGGAAAATTTTAAGTTCCCACCGGAAAAGTACTTTTCCCATGGGAATTTTAAAGTTCCCATCGGAACTTTACAGTTCCCATGGGAAAAGAAGAATACTAAAAGTTCCCATGGGAATTTAACTTTTCCGATGGGAACAGTTTATCTTCCCATGGGAACAATTTTTCTTCCCATGGGAACGATTTTTCTTCCCATGGGAACATTTGTTTCTCCGATGGGAACAATTTTTCTTATCATTGAATCAGATATTTTACAACGGGAACATGTTTTCCTTTAGATTGTTTTTCTCCTAGAAAAATGAAATTTGTTGAAAATGCAGGATTTATTTTAAATTATTGAAGTATGCGGGTTTTCTACAAAATGTCAATATGTTGTATCTAAAGTTGCACTCAACATGCAACTTCCATAAAACTCTGATTTTCCATTAAAATATGAAGCAATGACAAGTAAATTTTAAATTAAGTTGTGCGTGTGTGTTGTGATAACAAAATATTCTTTTTCTATTATTGAACTTATTAGAAAACAGATAAAAAATGTTTAAAACAACTTATTTTCCGGTGCGTAGAAAACCACAAATTTTGATTTTTTTTTTTTACAAACTACAAGACCCATAAAACAAAAACACTATAACATGCTGAAATAATACAATCATGTACAATCTGTATACACGTACGTAATTAACAGGTTCTGGTTGAATGAACAGGAATTTCAATTGATTACACATCAATGACAATCAATAGAGTGCGGCACGTGTCGATAAAATATTTAATAACACTGTTATTACTAAAGATATGATTATATAATTTGAAATTATTTATTTATTTATAATAGCATAGTCTACTTTTATATTTCATGTCCTTTGTGCCAATAATTTATATCTTCCCATCAAGTCCCTAGTGCGTAATATTGAGGTGGTCATTTGCGGTATTTCTACGGACATCTTTATTTCAACATTTTGATTCCTTCCGTATTATATTCTGTATAGGGCATAGGCAGTTTATGTAGATGAATAACAAGAACAGAAAATAATAAATTGAAGTCATATTATTAGTCTCTGTTGAATTGTTTTAAAAACTTAACATTGATATAGGAAGATGTGGTGTGAGTGCCAATGAGACAACTCTCCATCCAAATAACAATTTATAAAAGTAAACCATTATAGGTCAATGTACGGCCTTCAACACGGAGCCTTGGACATGGATTAGTGATTTCTGTGACTGTTTTTCTTATATACAGGTACATGTATCAGAGCTCTATACATGTACCAAATGTACAAGTTTGTTACTTTTCACGTGAGTTTTTTGTTTGACTTACTTACGTTTACACCGTATTTTTGTTTTGTTTTATTTAAACACATTTTATTTCCAAAAGCAGTAAATGGGATTGAACACAAGTTATAACACCTCTCCTTATACAAATACAAACACAAAATACATAAAATAATGACGAAAACAAAATAGGAATGCATGTAATACAAACTAATACAAAACCGAAAATGCAATATAATATTGTTGTAATATGGACTGGCGTGAATTGTGAAGCGTGACAAAGTAGGAATTCAGAATTTTAGTTGTATGTGAAGTTCTGAATGTTTATAAATTAATGACTCAAATGGCACTTGAAACCAATTTCCGATTAACTTGGCTACTAAGCATAGAAAACACCCTAAACGAATGTGGACTTTCATTTATATGGACATATCAAACCTTTTATGATGCAAATTGGCTTAAGCGAATTGTTAAAATTACTTTAGAAGACCAGTTTACCCAAACTTGGTTCTCAAGTGTAGAAGCCTCTGCAAAAACTCTGAACTACAGGCTATTTAAGGAATCGCTTAAAACTGAAAAGTATTTTGATGTTCTAAACGACAAAGATGGGTTTACATTCTGTAAATTTAGAACGGTCAACCATAAACTGCCAATAGAATGTGGGAGGTACTCTAATATCCCAAGAGAAAATCGGACTTGTCCTTTATGTGAAGATGGTGATATTGGTAATGAATACCATTATCTCCTCAAATGCAACTTTTTTACAACAGAAAGAAATAAATACTTAGATAAAAAAATTCACAAACCATTGTGATATTCTTAAGCTCAGGGAACTTCTGAATACATCTAAACAATCTTAGCTTAGAAATTTATGCAATTTTTTTTAGAGTTATAAACGATGAAGTGGATTCTCTCAATTAACCTTCTCCCTCCTCTGTCATATTTTAAGGCCTTCCATTTAATATACACTGCACATTTTTAACATGTAAACATATTTATGTATTTCTATTGTATTGTTTATTTCCTCAACATATGTACCTTTGTAATATTGTATAATGTCTATGTTCTTCTATGTATCTTTGTATTTACAGCGGTTTATCAGAATAAAGTATATATAATCTTTGTGTAATTGTGACAGGGCAAAAGTGGACGTCTTATTAACTTATTTATAAAATTTACATTTAAATTTTAAATGAAATAAATAAATTCAATTATTTATAAAAAAAAATGGGTAAAGAAATAAATGTCTCAATTTTATTAACATGTAACGAATTTCGTTTGAAAAGCTTTTTGTGCTATAAGTTACTATTAAGTGTCAAATTTATTTTCACAAAGACGGAAATAAGACTTTGATAAAATAATAATAAGTTTAACTATATAATGACAATTTATGACCGAGAAGTTTGTTAGCGAAAAATAATCTCTATAAATAGTTCCAAACGAAGATGCACAATTTACACAAATTATCGCTATCACAGATTTCTGATATAAGATTGAACAAATTCAAAAATTTCTTTATTTTGCACAGAGACATATATATATGTCTCTGTTTTGCTGAAATGTATACAGGTCACCGTGATCAGCCAGTAGAAGCTCAACTGGTATAGCATATCTTTTAAAATCAAAAACAATATTTCTCTTGCTTCTTTGTGAAATGGGCACTCGAAAAGTTATGAATACAATCTTCAACAGCATGGCTACAGCTGCATGCGGATTTAGTTTAATATTAACACGGTGCAGATCTGCATTTAAAGAGCTTCGCATATTTCTCAAGCATGAATGATATTAAGTTTTCTAACACTACAACTAAAGCAGAAGGGTGGCTGTTTTATATTTCGGGAAGTCCATATGTCGGGATTTAGACTTCAATTCAATTGTAGTAGATGGGGGATGCTCTGGTTATATCTATTCTATGACACGGGGTACGACATAGTTGTTACTAGTTCGCAAATCATAATTTGAATTTGACCAATAAGTCGGAGCATTAAATCGCAGAGATAATCAAGGGCAGTTTCGTTATGTAAAGAATATAACACACTGAGCTTTCTTGACTCTCTTCTGTCTACTATAGCAATTTCCGGCCTGTTTCGAAATATGTAGCTTCACGACTGACATACACGGGCAACCCAGTTACTATTCCTTTGCTTCCAACTTGACATGTTCTAAATTATTAGAATCTTGTTGACTACAACTATCCTGAAACACATATGCATATTCCATAATTGGTATAATAAATGTTAAGTTTATACGAGCTAGAAAACTTAGATTATTTCAATATAATGTATATTTAAATTTTTCACGATCATTTAATCTTGTACTGTGCTTGCACAATTCATTATGTGTTCTATATGTGCCGGTATGCATTTTCCTTGGTAATACATTCTGTACATATATTCCGGCTCGGATTTTCATGTGTTAAAACAATACCGAGTGATGATATTAACTTTTTTTACACTGAATAATGTTAAGATGGGTATTCATATTCAATTCATTCACCAAAAGTGTATCACTATTAACGGCGGAGAATATTTTAGTGCATAGATAGGACATTTAGCGCCAAAAAACAGTCCATTTATCGAAAAAGAGAAACTATCAATGCCATTTTATTCATTTGTTGTGTAATAATGAATTTTAATATAGTATCATGATAGCACAATAAAACCAAAAAATACAGCAATAAAAGTCTAAAAGTTAAAGGAAACTCCTCCAAAAAATGTTCATTTTGTATAAAACAGCACAAATTCATAAGTATTAACGTTTTATTCTCCTAGATAAAATATCACCATCAAATTCAAATTCAAAATATCAATTCTCTACATTCTCTAATTTTTAAATAACTATGATCTGCCATTTTAGATTTTTTAGCTAACGTTATGAAACAAAATTGTAAGGGTTCCGCGGAACCCAGTGTCTCGCCTACTTTTGCTGTTGTCTATGTAATCTTTTGATTGTAAGAAGCCTCTGTCCAAGTTTGGTAAAAATCAAGGATGGTTTATGAATCTAATAAAGGTTGTAAAACTTTAACTGCAAATTGTATGTAATGTTAACTGGAAGATTGATTGATTTTGGTTGCTTAACGTCCAGTGGCAAATATTTCATGCATATTCAGGACGAGAACAAGTTCACAATAAATACAATAGGTAGGTCCTGTAATAGATTAAGGGATTAAGGTCGGAGAAATTTAGACTGCCACGGGAAATGAGGGTATATTGGATAGGGACAGAAATTTAGCCTTGCAACAGGTCACCTACGGACCCCTCAAAGAGTTGTTGCAAGGGTTCTTAACGTGCAAAGAGCGTGGCACTCTCTTTACACGAGGCATCGGATTTAACGTCCCCATTCTGACCGGACGTGACTGCAAATTTGTACATCCCGCACAGCCAAAACGGACGCCCCACTTTGACAAGGGTTTTACTGCCGGTCGGAGGAAGACCAATGGTGACCATATTTCTATTCCCCAGTCACCCTTGGGGTTAACTGGAAGAAAACTAAGTCCATTTATAAGTAATACACGAAAACAGGAAATAAATTTTACAAAATTTACTTCAATAGATACTATCTTTTGATCATAAACAAGCTTTTGTCCAAGTTTGGTAGAAATCCAGGATAGTTAAAGAAAGTTATTAAAATTTCAAAACTTTAACCTCAGAGTGAATATTTGTGGACGCCGCCGACGACGACGACGACGACGCCGACTACGCCGACGACGGAATGTTGGATCGCTATGTCTGGCTTTTCCGACAAAAGTCGCAGGCTCAACAAAATATAGGGAATTAGTTTAGAGCGATTTCTTTTATGGATTCTCTTATAGTTTAAAGCCATAATTAAAATGCAGTTTTCCGTGTAAAATTGTTTCGAATAATCTAATTTGTTCATAACTTTTTATCTGGGACTATTCAATATACAACATGACTTTTTTTAAATTTAATTTTTTATTAACCTTAACTTGACCATGGCTAAAAGAATTATTGCCAGAGGTACTGTGAGGTGACACTTCCGGGTATTCAAGCGATTTCCTGTCGGGCTTTTATTACACGTAATGTTGGTTCACGTACCGCTTTACAGTAACTGCTGAGTTGTGTATGCGGCCGGTAATTTGGAACTTTATATTTAAAAATCAATTATCTGTTATAATATACATCATGTGTACATTTGTTTTGTATCTTGAGTCCGCCAGTGATATACCATAAATTACTAAACTCATACGTGTAGTCAATTTTACTACCACTTGTTTATGAATTACATTTCTGGTGTAATGAATGATATTTAATTCCAACCAAAAATATGAGGAAATAACAGTTTATGGAGATATTTTCTATCGGTCAAATTTGAAAAATGTAAGTTTGTACTACTTGTCAATAATTATTGACATTTTAAAACATATAAATATTTATTTCACAAAAAATGTACGCACTTGTCGATCGTTACTTTATACAGATAGAAAGATACGGAACTAAAGATAGTCACAATCAATAATATGTATTTTGAAAATAAAAACCTTCAGAACCGATCTGATTTAAATTCAGGGCCCGTATTTAAGTTAAGATTTGTTCCGAACAGACGGATTTTTCTACATGTTCTACGATAAATTAATACTACGATTGGGTATTGTTTTATGCATATCAGTCCAGATCTATATCTAACTTGCTTTGCTTCGTCAAAATTATGATTGTAGAAAATCACAGATTTAAATTAAAATTAGAACGTTCTAGAACAGAAATTCGTCATCACATTTGTTAGTTGTATTGTACATGTATAACTATAATGCGAACCTTGTGAAATAGCACGTGAAATTCCAACTAAGCGTGAATACTTTGGAAAAGCGACGGTTCTATTAATACCTATTGTCAATTTCAAGTTCTGTTTCGACATGCATTGTAATATATGTCACTGGACGTTAAAATTACATCATCAATTTCGTCTACGCGTCAAATATTGCTGTTGGTTTCTCTTTTTTACATATACGTGTATACACTCCAAGTTATTCCTATGTTATCTCATTTAGATTTTTAATTCAAAGTGAATTTTAAAGATGAAAGTCCAATAGGCTGACATAGTTCGATAATGCTTCGAATTAAATATAAACTGAGAATATATATATATATATATATAACTGCCATATTCCGAATCCCTGACATTCATTTGTGTTAAAGAAGAAAAGATAAGAATGATCGGTATCTGAGTGAATCTACGTCTCAGTCAAGCTTCATAAAGATATTACAAAATATTCAAGATTTAAAACTTTTCTTGATTTGATTTTGATTTTTGGTGTTTTAACGCCACTTTTAAGCACCGCTTTTGGGCTATTTCGTGGCGGCCAGTTTTTATTGGTGGTGGAAGCCGGAGTGCCCGGAGAAAACAACCGACCTTCGATAGGAAAACTGACAATCCTATTCAATTAAGATTGGAGTCGAGTGCACCCGCACGAGCGGGGTTCGAACTCACAACCTCAGTGTTGACTGGCTAGTGATTACAGTAGTAACTACTTAGACCACTCGTCCACCGAGGCCCAAAAACTTTTCTTGAACAAAAAGATGTTGGCTATGATTGCCAATGAAATAAACTATGCAGCAGAGACCAAATAAGCCCAATTAATTTTTGTGTATACTATAACAACTGATACCGTAATTCCGTTGACAGTAGTGCACGTCTGTCGTATCTGTTATAACAGGAAGGTGCATGGTAACCATACTACCTTACTAAGTTCAAAAGTACATAACAACCCTTTCTTTGTGCATTATACGCTCAGGAACACACACCTTACTATTTTGCATGGATTGTTAGCAAAGGCTACTTTTCAACTGTAGTCCTTAACCAAAGTGTTGTTGGTTTTTTTTTCATCTGACAAGCTAAATTTTAGATTCAGTCATCATACAAGTACAGAGGCTAGGATTTATAATCCGGGTAGTCTGGCTGACTTCGTGCAATACCCCTGCCCGTATACATTATTTTTACATAAATCATTTAAATTTTAGATCCTTCAGTTTGCATATAAAAATCATATTTAAATCTTGTTTACAAATTTACATACCAGAGACGAATAGTAACGTATGGCTTAATACAACATGCCTAAAATTTTATTTGATGTTACCGGTTGTAAATATGTAAAATGAAAGAATAACTTACTATACCAATATAGACTTTTGTTAGCTCTGGACTTTTGAATTCAAGGAATGTATTACTGAACAAGAACAATTTAAATGTAGGACAAATTCGGCTTACAACACGAAATTTGTTCAAAAATAGTACCAAGCATGTGACAAAATGAAGGGTATTTTACAGATCTATCGCAATTGCAGATAGATTGGTGGATAGTTGCCGTTTGTTGTTAAACGTTCAGTGGCAAGTATTTCATGCATATTAAGGACCAAACTAAGTTAGCCGACGACAAAAGCGAAGTGGTGACAAATTCAATGTTCAAAATTTATTTCAAGTATTATTTAGGAATTCAAATATATGTATCTATATTATAGAAAGTAAATTTTATTATTATTTAATGAACAAAATAAAAAAAACGCTAAAAGAAAATAAACCCGGTGAATGAAAGCTGAAATAAATGAAATGTAAAAAATTTATAACACAAACAACTTTAAACTTTCAAGGTTATGAAAATAATGCTGATATTTTTCCTGGCCAGGTTTGGTTATAGAAAAAATCACAAAAAGGGATTCATTGGCCCTAAAAACCACTTAACGAATAAAACAAGCAAGTCTGCCCAAAATGATTTTTAGTGTGATCATAGTAAACTTAAACCAGAATGTGTATAGATGTCTCTGCTTATAACAGTCACAAATCAGTTCTAAATATTAAAAATCAACGATGTACTATTTTATCAAAAGTGATCGAGATGCGCTAATTGCGTAATTCAAATTCTCTGACACTTAATTTTTTCCAAAACACGTTATAGTTAGTATCAGAGACATATAATACATGTAGTATATGTCTCTGTAAATATGTATCCTTCTCAAAGTTTTAAAGTTTTTGTTTTTCTTAAACACTCTAAGACCGTATCTCGTGGGTACTGCTTAAATTATCTTTCAAAAAGCGAATTTAAATTTCCATCTTTAAAACTTGTATATCAGATAAGATTGGCCACATGACAAGAAATACTACAATAAACATTGGTCACGCACGACATACCCCAATGTAAGACACGTGCCGTTACAATGTCATAGCTAGTTTTACGCATCAGCGCACACAGGTTTGTCGAATATGCCAGTTGATTGGAGGAAAGTTACCTAAAACCACGCCTACCTTAAACTAATACCCAATCAACCGCCTTTCACAGAAACATAATTCAAACATGGATAAAACAGTCTCCGGGACAAGTTTGCAATTCCGTTGAGTGCAAAAGTTGTCACCTTAATTTTGGAGTTAAGTCAAATGAAGTTGATAACTTGGTTGGTATTGGTTCCTGATATTTGTCCTAAAAATTTTGGCTCTAGCACCACTGTTGAAAAGTTATGCCCTTTTTCAACAATTTCCTCAGAGGAAAAGTAGTTTTCCTCAAGGAAATCAAATTTCCTAAAGGAAAAGATTTTTCCTCAAGGAAAAGATTTCCTTAGGAATTTGCTGCATTAATATTTCCTTTGAGGAAATTCTATTTCCTCTGAGGAAATTTGTGGCTTCAAATTTTCCTTTGAGGAAATTTGTTGCTTCAAATTTTCCTCTGAGGAAATTTGCAGCTTCAAATTTTCCTTTGAGGAAATACTTTTTCCTGTGAGGAAATTTTGTCAACTGCAATTTCCTTTGAGGAAATTTTGACAAACACTTTTCCTTGAGGGAAAATTCAAGACCACAAATTTCCTCTAAGGAAAACATTGTTCTCCAAATTTCCTCTAAGGAAATTTCTGTACATCATCTTTCCCTGTAGGAAATGTTTTCCCCTATTTTTACTCATTGTAAATTTCTTCACTATACAAACAGTATGAACATAATTTTACAAGACTTAATAAATGATACAAATGATATTTAAAACTTTAATAAATTTTTAACTCAAAATTATCATGACATACAAAAACAAAATAGTGAGTCTGACTGTTTAGGTCAAGGTATTATACATACTTTATATGACTTTAACTTTGATTTATAAAATATTTTTGTAGCAAAGTATTTTTCTTGTTATTGTTTCAATGGAATACATTAATAAGCAACCAATATGAATGTCATACCATTTGTGGTGTTCTTAAGAATGTGTTCATATTTGCAAATTTAATAATAAAATAAACACTTTTCTTGTAAATTTTAATTTTCCTCTGTTTCAGCTGCTGTGTTCAGTTATTCAATCCACTACGTAAACGTTCAATGCATAAATTATTCCATTCACTAAACATTTTCCTTCAATTCTTAGAGAAAACAGTTTTGCAATTTGTTCCTTGAAGATCTTCTTCAGTATATTTGATATGAGGGAGCGATTGTAAATGAGTGGATAAAGCTGGTGTTCTTTTCAACAACAAAATACTATTTGTTTCTTCATTTCTCCTTCTTTCGACGAATATATATAATATGTTGTAGCATTTATACAATTGTGTTTTGTGCATCTATGATAGAACTCCATTTTGTTTATAGCCATTATCATGTGATCATGATGAAATTTCCTATTTCTTTTGCAGGAAAGCACACATTCCATTTCACATTAATCCAACCAGCGCACCATGTAGATAAATATCAACTTTCAGTTTCCTCTTCGATGTCTGATCACCTATAAATACACAAAATAAACAAATAAAATGTTATAAATGGAGAGATAAACAGCAATAAAAAAGCTTATTTTGTCATGTTTGTGAACATTTTAAGAATATTTCCTTTCTTACTTGTGAGTTCTCTTAATTCCGTGCTTTTTGTCTATGGGTTTTTAAATTTAGTTGATTTTGTGCATTTTATCAATCTTTCGAGTTGAGACAATTGCAACGGTTATTTTACAGTTTGTTCTTTAAATGTTGAGCTGTTAAACCACTGTCCAAAGTTAGGTAGGGTTGAGTGCTCACAAACCTGTTTTTTTTTTATTACATGTATTAGATTTTATTGATTTTAACTAGCTGTCAGTAACTTTGAGTACTAAGAGATCTTTGTGTCTCTTCGATTAAGGGAAAGGTATAAATTTTCTGCTTAGTCTGGACTGTTTTTTTTTTTGCAGGAAATCTATGTCATTTGTTGTCTGGTGAAGAGTTGTCTTATTGGCAATCATGCCACATCTTCTTATTTTTATATAACCTTTGCCATATTCTTATTGTGCCTGTCCCAAGTTCGAGCCTGAAGTTTAGTCTGACACTAAAATTTAGTGGCTGTTGTTGTTTCATATCTGTCATATTTATTTTTGTAATTTGTTTTGTTATAAACTAGGCAATTAGTTCTACAGTTGGGATTGTTTCAAATTTTTCATCTGAGGGCCTTTTATAGCTGACTACTTTGACAATAGGGTATGGATTTTCTCATTATTGAAGGCCGTCACTGGCCTATAATTGCTTTCTTAGAGCCATGATCAATAGTTTTCATATTTAATATACCACATCTTTTTATTTTTATAATAATCATGATAATCATCTTTCAAGGGCAATAACTTTTATAAAAGTGGCCTTATGAGTCTTATCAAGCGTCACTGATGAGTGTTTTGTAGACGAAACGCGTTTTTTCCTAAATACAAAATTAAATCCTGGTATCTATGACGAGTTTACTTACCATTTAGGTTTTGTTGACTTCTGCAAATTTTAAATTCCCTATCATTTCTGCTGTTTATAATTTCTCTGTATCTTCTATAGTTCTTGTCCTACACATAAAAAGAGTAAAAATTATTATTTAATGACATCTTGCATCAATAATTATTTTGCTGTTTACTGTATATC
The DNA here is from genome assembly GCA_017311375.1 of Mytilus coruscus. Taxonomy (NCBI): domain Eukaryota; kingdom Metazoa; phylum Mollusca; class Bivalvia; order Mytilida; family Mytilidae; genus Mytilus; species Mytilus coruscus. Next base: position 33,967,166 of record CM029607.1, read on the forward strand.
AATGCGTGTTTAATAAAAAGCTGTACCATGAGTGCTTGATAAGCTTGTTGCCCTTTTAGCTTGGGTTTATGCTTTAAATGAATTTTAATGATCAACTACATTATAGAATAAAATGCTTCGCTGAGTGCAGCCTGATATGACTGCAGAGGTCGATCCCTGAACAGTTTGAGGAAATTTGGACACAATATTCAAGCTTGATACTGTCTGAATTTGGATTGTGATCAGATTTTCGACATAATATAGGTTTCTGACACAAAATAAATGTGGTCAAAGATCTTATTAATCCATTGCGCAATACTGTGCAATTAAAGATTTCTTCTTGAAACTTTTCAAAAATTCGAAATTTTAAAAATTTTGAAAAAAAATATGAATCCCTTAAAAAAATTGGGAAAAAAATTCCCCCCAACTTTTGAACCCCCTTGGAGCAATAACCCCAAAACTCAATCCCAGCCTTTCCTTTGTAGTATGGAACCTTGTAGTACAATTAAGATTACAGAGATCTGGTTGCGTATTCCATAATGATATTTGAAAAAGTTTAGATTCTTTATTCAAACTTAGAAGTATAGAATATGCCCGTAATGCAAGTTTCGCAATTTTACAATAAATTTTATACAACATTTTCACCTTCCTAGTGAGGCAAAAAATAAAATAAATAAAATTTGCAAATTAAATAAAATTTGCAGATTAAAACTCTTTCGAATTGGTCTCTATTCGTACAAAGAAATCACCAGCAATCAAATAGTTATTTTACCTGTATGCAATCGCAAAAATAAATCATTTAGTCTTTGATCTAGATACAAAAGACGACTATGCTCCTTACATTTAAAACAGTCTACTCCAAATGTCATAGTGTATGCCTGGGAACAGTATATCTAATATATATGTTCCTGGTGTATGCAGAGCTTGGCAGATACCCCATTATTGTGTCTGTAAAGTTGTAAATGATAAATTTCGAGAGAAGACTTCTTAATGGAAAAGAAAGTAAAATTTGTGTTGTATTATACAAACTTGTGTTTTTATTATAATGAAAACGGAATAGAAACTACATGTAAGTGGATATCATATATAAAAAATGTTTTGATAATTGCGGTATGATTATGTTCAATATATGGAATACACACTTTGCTGATAAATGGGTGTCAAAATGTATTAAGCAAAAACTAAAAGACCAGTTTCAACAAGAATGCTTTGCTTTTGTTGCAGAATCGCATAAAACTTTATGTTATCGTTTTTTTTAAAGAATTTACAATTTGAAAAATACTTTTCATTTTTACCTTACAAATTTATTTATACATTATGCAAATATAGATGTGGTAGTCACCACTTGCCGATTGAGTCTGGAAGGTTACAGGGTTTACTGAGAGAAGACAGAATTTGCCGTCTGTGTCACTCAAACTACTTTTAGTGACGAGTACCATTACATTTTGAATGGTGGAACATTTAAACTAGAAAGAAAGATATGTTTGCCGAACTACTGTTGGTCAAACCCTAATATCTATAAATTTGATCAACTGTTTAACTCATCAAATATTGTAATATTAGAAAACTATTTAAATTTATTAAAGTTATAAATGTGAAAGTCAGCCCTCTAAGTTAATTTAATTGTATCGTTCACACATGCATGTAATAATTGTACCTTATAGTAAGTTATGTTTATGTATGTTCTCAATAACTAGTATTTGTAGTTTTATGAGAAATAAAGTATTCGTATTCCTTTAAACTATAAATTACAGCATACGGGTAAAATACAAGTGTATATAATACCATCAAGTATTTAATCCTCATCCGTCTTTGTAAATGCAAAACTCTGAATTCTCTTTGATATTTACCGAGAGATCACAAAAACAAATCTAACAAGACTTTCAAAGGCGTTTGAGAAAAATGAAACAAAATAAAAGATTTTTTTTGTAAACAGGTAACCTATTGAAGTTGGAAATTAGACCGAATGAATGACATAAACTTTAAAACAATTCAGTGCACATCTGTCTAGTGGCGAAAACACGCATATCGAGTTACGAAGTTGAAAAAGAATAAGTATATTAATAATATTTATGATGTCAATTTCATAAATTCAAGGATTATAACTGGAAAACGATCTTAAACACGATTCGTGACTTCCCATGTATATAGATTAAAACAGCAGATTTATATCTTTTATTTTTTTGAAATTAAATTCTGAAGTACACAGGCATGGCTCTGATCCTTGGCAGTTCAGCGAACAAAATTACATGAAATGCACGATGCAGCATTGCTATTGATCGAAAAGGTGAGAGATTCAAATTGAAAAAATAAGCCGCTGGACGTTAGAGTTTCTATCAATCATGTAATGATAATAAAAGACTTTGAATGTAAAAGTATGACAGAAATACCTTAAATGTATTATAATTACATATTTTATTTTATCAAATGAATTTTTGTTAAACTGCTCCAGACATGATTATAAGTAACCATCAGTCCATTGCGATATTTCATAGCTCTTTACAAATTCCGAAAAAATAATAAAAGAAAAATAAATAAATAAATGTTCCCATGGGAAAATATATCTTCCCATGGAAGAATTATTGTTCCCATGGGAAGAATAAATGTTCCCAAGGGAAAAGGTGTTCCCATGGAAGAAAAAATAGTTCCCTTGGGAACAAAATTCCCTTGGGAAATTTAGAATTTCCCATGGAAGAAACTATCTACTAATGTTCCCATGGGAAATTCTAGTTCCGATGGGAACTTTAAAATTCCATGGGAAAAGTACTTTTCCGATGGGAACATTAAATTTTCCCATGGAACTTCTAATATTCCCACGGGAATTTTAAAATTTCCCATGGGAAATGTACTTTTAATCAGCTGTGGTGACAACAGTGACAACAGTGACATGTTGGGACATATGGGGAAATTTTTGTTATCTTTTAAAACAATAAAGTCAGATTTGCCAATTCTGGAATGGCAAATTTGTCCCGCACAGTGTTTAATTCATGCAAGTCATGATAGATTTGTTATCCTTTTCACATGGCCTTGGCCATTATATTCGTTAATTTTATCCCTGACGCTCGCTAACGCTCGTCATAAAATTCAAATATAACGACTCAGGTAATGTGAAAATTCCAACAAATCTATGGGTTGCATAGATTATTCCTCAAAACTATACTGTAGACATGATTAAATTCAAACTTACAAACATAACCTAATTAGGAGAATCTCTAACAATGCAGATAGTTGAATAGATATTTCTCATCTTTTATTTCACTAATTGTGTTTCTCACCTAAGTCTTAAATACTTGATGGTAATACTTTTCAGCTGATTTCAAAAGGTGCAAGAACTTATATCGCTTCCGGAGCACTTGACCTCGTTATGTTTTAAGTTCTTAAAGTTATTGTCTTTCAATAGTTATTTTTTCTTTGTCTTTGTATAGTTTGGTGTATTGTTGGTCCTGTTTTGGTAGTATACACAATTTGCTTCGGATTTAGCTCTTCTTTTAGACCTGTGAGTTTGTATATGTAATTTTTAGTGTTTTTTTTTTTTTGTGAAAAAAAAAAAAACAAACTTGGTGCACTTTTACTTCTTTAAAATGTTCCCAAAAAGATTTGTATTTTGCCCCCTAAAAACAAGGACACAATCATGTAGTCATATAAATGGGGTCATATAAATTGTGTTCTACTAAATAATAAATGTTTGAGGAGATGTTTACCTAAAGAGACAGATGAAACCAAGGAGACATTAAAAAATCATTAGTCGAAGAAAAACAGACAATACCTTGTCTAAAAAGAAAAACGACGAAACGACTTATATCAGTCTACAAAACACGGCACTAACAACTACAGACACGACAACACACACCCTTGCATACGATATCAGGTAGATATGTATAGACGATTGAGGTTTTATTAGTATATTGTTTATTGTTATTCCCAATTATTCTAATCGGATCTGTCAAATATTTGCGACATCAAATCTATTTGAAGTCTTCGTATAATCTCTCCATCCTTTTCGAAAAGTCATTTGACACTAATACCCTATTCATACGCGTGGTAGATTCAAACCGGATATTATGAACTAAAATTTATATCTGGATTTACTATATCGGATTTCAATTTGCTCTGTATTGTGTTATTATAATTACAAGTATAAATATCAAATTCCGCATACCAGAGAAACGAATATTCATTTATGCGCGTGATTTTCTAGACGCAAAAAAATAATAATTCTAATACGATGTTAGTTGACATTTGATGCTAAACATCAACATAAAGGGATTTGACTCCGGATACACAAATAATCATTTAATCCGGAATATGTGTGAACACAAATCGGTGTTTTGTTCAAATAGGATTTCAAATCAGATTTTGTGATGTCGTATGAATAGGGTATTAGACACATGAAGATGAAAAGATGAAAAAGAAACATGGTACATGAAATTTGGTGTTAATCAGATATACGTCGTCGAAAACAGTGCTTTGTCGGTTTTTCCATTTGAAACGGTGTTTATATTATATATCAACTCGTCAGCTATGCCCTTGTCTGGAGTGGTATTTTGTATTTCAATGAACGTAATCGATGTGTGTTACTGGTAAAGTCGAGTTGTATTTCAATTATCGCTAGAAACTAAGGGAACACGTGCCGTTGTCAAGGAAATTAACAACGTCTTCATAGGTAAAATAGCGATAAACAAATTATCATTGGTCATCTCAACTTGATTGCTTTTCTCACTTTCGCCGTACCGGCTCAAGCGAGAAAATCAATCTGTAATAGTTATACACCGAGGGATAGGTGTGTCTGGATAAGAAACCCCGTCGGCCGGAGGCCGGAGGGGTTTCTTATCCAGACACGCCGTATCCCGAGGTGTATAACTAACTTACACACCATTCTAAACCCTATATTTGTTAACATTGATTATTAAATGAAAAAAAAACCGATAGCATATTTATTGACAATATATCAAACCATGATTTATAAGAATATTTTTTTATTACATGAAACCCCACTAGTAACCTTTCTTTGGTTATCTTCGTTCAAACTTTGACAAGTGAGTATATTTTACAAATGTCAAGTTGTTTTGCATATTCCCGTTAAATCCATGTGCTAATATGGATCAGCAGGTCAAGGTTGACTGTTTCGTGTATTCTTATTACAAACAAAAAATACATCATGCTCCTGGTATACAGTTGTCAATATGGACGGGTATAAGACGGACGACATTTTGTGGCAAGCGTAGGATTTGGTAGAAGAGACTAAAGATAAAGGCAATATTATAACTCAGTACTTACCTGTATCAGTTTGATAAACAGATAAAGGTAATCATAACTGTATTTTATATCTTACGATTTTATCAAAATCAAAAGCCCCCCACCTCTTCTCGAGAATAAACAAACATTCATATTCGAACATACTAAGGGATAGATAGGTGTGTCTGCATTAGAAACCCGACTACCAGACACGCTCAACATGCAATATTTAATATTGAGGAACTCCCTTTTTTGGGGCAATCAGGGGCTGATCCAACCGGGGGTTCCAAACTCAAGAGAAAAGGGGTCCAACCATTCAAATGCATTGATCTTTTAAATAAAAGTCGGGTCCAACCCGCGGAAACCCCAACCCCGGATCGGCCACTGGGTAACCGGGGGGGTCCGGGAGTTAGAATCCCCATTTTTTTTTAAAGATCAATGCTTTAGAATAGAGACATATGACTGGGATAAAAAAAAATACCTTCAAGCAAAAGAGTATTTAAAGGATTATTTTTGTATTCCATACTATAGATGCTTATTGGAATTTCCTAAAATATGTTTTTTTAATATCATGAAACAATTTGTAGTTAACACTATAAGTAATTTCTTATGTTCATGCTATTTAAAAAATAATCAATTTCTATTGTTACGAATAACAATGGACTTTGTTTGTGGGATGTAGAAGCAGGGGTTTCCAGAAACCCCGCTCGTCACACCCTGTGGTCAAAATCCATTGTTATTCGTAACAATAGATCTATTCAATTTACACTTGTTTCAGAAATAGAAACTATGAAGTATAACAATAGGACTGGGGTGTAACGTTGAGATAACCAACGATAATCTATAAAGATACGGTTTGGAAGTTTGACTGTACCTGTAAAAAAATAATTACAAACGGGATAGCACATTCTAATTTTTACGGTGATATTGTTGACCGAGTCCGTAAATTTAGATACGATCCGGTAAACTTATCGTTTCTTTAAATAAACTTATCCTTAAAGTTTACCAATTCAAGACTGTAATTTATTAGATCTTTTAATATTGTTTTTAACGGCATAGATATTGATTTTGATATCAGTAAAATAAAACCAAACAAACTATTATTGTTATACACATACCTGTCGATACCAATATTTTGGCGTTGCACAAGGTCATGTTTTTCTCTGACTGATAAAGACGTCTTCACACTAAATTGGATGTTGGATGTGACCTGGTTGATATTTTAGACTTAGATACATGATTTTTTATTAGTTGTTATTGGCTTGAATTAGCTTTCAATAACTGCGAGTACTCTCAAATCTGTACTTTGTGTCTTTTTTGTTTTTGTTAAGTTTTGTGTTTTTGATTTGTATCGATCTGATGAGTAAAGTCCTCTTCAACTTAATTTTATAGCTTGTTCTTATGTTGTACTGTTACACCACTGTCCAAGGTCAAACATGTTTGTCATCGCCACATTCTGTATGTTCCTGTTCTAAATTCGTTGGTTGTCGTTTGTAGCTGTATATCATATTTGTTTTTCGTTTATTGTTTGTACATAAATGATCATACACCAGGCCGTTAGTTTTCTCGTTTGAATTGTTTTACATTGTCATTTCGGGGCTTATTATAGCTTATCATACGATGTCGGTTTTGTTTCATTATTGAAGGCCGTACGGCGAACTATAGTTGTTAACTTCTAATTCATTTGGTCTCTGGTGGAGAGTTGTCTCACTGGCAATCATACCACATCGTATATGTGGAGCCTCTGGCCTTTGTTAGTCTTGTATGGTTTTTTTTTAATTTTAGTTCCTTTATATGTTTTGGGGTTTAGTGTGACGTCCATTTTCACTGAACCAGTACACAATTTTATTTAGGGGCCAGCTGAGGACCACCTCCGGGTGCGGGGTTTTCTCGCTGTGTTGAAGACCCATTGGTAGCCTTCGGCTGTTATCTGCTTTTTGGTCGGGTTGATGTCTCTTTGACATATTCCCCATTTCCATTCTCAATTTTATTTCTTTTCTTTTCAATTTTTACACAGCGAAATAGACATAGTGATTGCACATATGTTACGATACAGGATTTACGAGGGAAATAAACCATAACAGCCATATACATATGTATATCTGAGAGTCTGCGCTTAATATAAATATATCGATGTTAATAGAATTTATGATTCAGCATAAATTCGGTTATTAGTGTAAGCATAGATTACTTGTGTTATTAGCTGTTTCACCTCTATTAAATGTAGGCTATCAGATGTATGTTTGTCAATGCGCAATATGACTGCGCACGCGATCTTGTTCATTCCGACATTTGAAAGACACAGACGGAATATTATTTCGTGATTTAAAGACTTTGGTGATTAAAAGATATAGGATTCACATTGTGCAGGTTTTGTACCACTTTTCTACAATTGGAACTCAGGTGGTATAATTAGAGTTAGTCGCCCGCAACAATTGTGGGATATTTAATAGAATATTAGTGTTTTATAGCAAATTAATTTCAATTTATTGCTTATTTTGCTTATTTTACATGTTATAATACTTTTACTATCCGGAGGTAGCGATCGGTGTTTATGTATAAGAATTGAGCTATTAATTTTTTTTTTTTATATATGTACTGTTACATAGAGATATACACGTTTTATTGCATTTCATTTCAACGCTTGACACCGATCTGCACATTTCACTCCGGCGGTCACAGCTTAATGCTAATTGAAGAATACGCATGTTCAACATAAGTATTTTTATCTCTTCATGTTTGCATCACCATAACCTTAACTGTGCGCATCATTATATATGCAATAGCAACAATTTGTTAGTTGTCTTATTATCAGTATAGATGTTATTACTATCATTATAAATGTTTTTATCATCATTCTAGATATTATTTTCATCATTCTAGATGTTATTATCATCATTATAGATAGTTATATATAGCACATGTGTTTTAAATATCGTCTAGTATTCTGTTAAATTACCACTGTGTCCGTTTAATTACTTTGACCGATTTTATAATATAAAATTAGCACATATCACCTTACTTGCGCTATTTTTAACAGCATCGTCTTTCGGTGCAGATTGTTTAATCAGCCTCCTCGCACGTGTAACCCAGAATATTTTATTGTTATCGGAAGCTGACCGACATTTGTGCAACGGTATCACTTCACGTAAACACAAATATTTCATTCCTGACAGATGAATGTTAAACTGGTTGGTTATAGGCGTCAATGAACTTTTAAAGGTTGGTAATTGACAAATTGTTTGTTTATAGTACAAAGCAATATTCTGTTTTGGTTGTTCAATTTAATCTTATAGTTTTTTGGCACTAAGATGATTACAAGAAGGTCATTAAAAGATGGCAAGCCACTGCAACATTAGAAGCTGCATCAAGACAAGAGGAAACACAACTTTAACCAGGTTCAGTACCAGTATCTAACGATCCCCAACTTCAGGAGGATAGTTGTTCTTTGATGTAGTAAATCGACCAGGTAATGCAATCGGTATATATCATTCAAATCTCACGCAAACAACTACTTAAAATAAAATCAAAAATCAAACGGGCGAGTATGTCATTTTGTTCTACTTAGGAACAACTCTATAATTGATAATGACCAGCAAAAGTGTCATATGAACAGGGAAACTTGTTATTAAACCGGTTTTCCTCTTACAAAATAACAAATAAAGAAATTGAATTTAAGTATAAAAATATTGTTGCTGAGATACTTTTGCAGTGGAATTAAGCTCGATATAAAGTTCGACGGTTTGCGACTTGGCATTCGACGACTATGGTAATATAGCAGTATTATTATATCCTCAATCGATTTGGCTGTCATTAAAACGAATATTCTGTTATCTACTTTTAATGTTTAAAATATATACTTGATAGTCCTTGTACAACTGTTCACATTATTTAACACACATTTCAATGTTTCTCTTTCGAATACAAAATCTTTCTAATTAGATACGTTACAGTCTGAGGTAATAAATTCCTAACGTAATGTATCTACAAGCTGCGATGCCGATTACGATTTGAACTTTTCTTGACCTTAGAAATGATATATAGTAAATGTAAGGAAACCGTTAACTCTCTGAGATTATTAATTCATGTCAACGATTTGCAGACGATAATCTTTTCAAAGATCAAAACTTTTGGTCATCAAAGTTTGTAAAAGTAAAGTAACTTGCAATCGAAAATAGTGTACAAACGATCTCTTCTCTAATGATTAATACTAAAAAAAAAAAAAAAATTCTAACAAATGAACTAAATTACAAATAATATTGTCATCTCGCCAGATATCAAGAAAATATATATAGTATTGAACTCCATTTAATTTTTATCTAAGACTGACCAGTGCTTCGAAGGAACCACACACGTTATTGATGAGCGGCCTAGAGATGCTTATCCTATTTTTGCTTAAACGAAATAACTTACTATTTACAAGTTTAGACCTGTCGCTGGTCAATTACTTTGTTATAAGTCCCCTACCGATTGATTTTAAGGGACTTAAGGTTCTCACTATGTTCGTCTGTCTGTCTGTCCACCTGTCAATTCGGCAAATCAGTCTTCCACATTTTGTTTTCGTGCTTGAAGATATTGATTTGATATTTGGTGTATTGTTTTATCATGACAAGTTACAGATCAAGTATGAATGTTGTTCCGGTCTGATGAGTTTGTGCAGAGTTGTGGTCAAATACACACAAATAATTAGTTTTCCGCACATTTTTCGTCATACTTGAAGACGTTGATTTGATAATTGGTATATAGTTTTATCATGACAAGTTACAGATCAAGTTCGAATTGCGTTCCAGCATGATGATTTTGTGCAAAGTTATGGTCCTTGGACTAAGAAAATGCACTTAAATAATCAGTTTTACGCACATTTTTTCGTCAGACTTGATGACATTGATTTGATAATTAGTATATAGTTTTATTATGACAAGTTACAGATCAAGTTCGAATAGTGTTCCAGTCTGATGATTTTGTTCAAAGTTATGGTCCTTGGACTACGAAAATTCCCTCAAATAATCAGTTTTCCGCAATTTTTTCTGTTATCGCTTGAGGATATTGATTTGATAATTGGTACATAGTTTTATCATGTCAAGTTACATATTAAGTTCATATTTTGTTCCAGTCTGCTGATTTTTGTGCTGAGTTTGGTCCTTGGACTTAATATTCTATAAATTCACACACATTATCAGTTTTCCTCAATTTTTTGTTGTTGTCATGCTTGAAGATATTGCTTTAATAATTGGTATATAGTTTTATCATGACAAGTAATTGCTCAAGTTTCGAGTTTTGTTCCGGTTTGGTGATTTTGTGCAGAGTAATGGTCCCTGGACTTAATAAAAATTTACTTAATAATCAGTTTTCCACATTTTTTTTTCTCGTCATGCTTGAATATATTGACTTGATATTTGTTCTATAGTTTACACCATGACAAGTTATAGATCAAATTAATATTTTGTTCCAGTACAATGAATTATTAACCGGTAGTGACTATGTATTGCAATGCATTACTTTCAGAATGCTTGTTTTGATAGAACTCCTTTCTCTAGATATCAGTTTAGGAGTCCTAAAATAGTCACTGAATATTTTCGGATTAAGTCAAGGGATACATAGTTCTCGTTTCTTCAGGAAAGGCGCTGCTACAGAGCTGCCATAAATGGTTGACCTGATTCTTCTATGTCATTTCGTTCATATATTCAAGTACAACAATGGGTATAACTGTTCGAATTTTTTCTAATTGTATGTTTAGAACTTGCAATTACTTTAGTAATACTAACCGTTATGTAAGATTAGCAGGTTCGCCAGTAACCATTAGAGTTTGGTTTCCACCTTTGTAGAAAACGAATTTATTCAAGCTCGGAATATACCAGGTGGCATTCATCTTGTACAAGATTAAACTGGAATTCGGTTTTCAATATCTCTAATTTTACACATATGCAGATATGCGGAATTGATTGAGTTGACAATACGACAGGAGTATAACATATATGATGCGGGAAAATACTGTGAATATAGTTTCTGTTCTCTTACTGAATACCAGATTGTTGTGGTCTTAAGTTTGCCAAATAAACATGACATTATTCCGTAGTAACAGAAACAATGATTAGAACCAGAAAGTGGATAATCAGCTGGCTGGCTAGTTTGATCATTCGTCAAGGGGGATATTGCAATCAATACATACGATACTCCGATGTATCTCCAAATTCCATATTTAAATGCCAAGATGGTAAACATTTGACTCATATTGGTAATACATTTTGCTTACCACATTTCAAGGCGCGGTAAACGCCTTTCTTGTCTACACACCACATACTTTCAACAATGTGTATTAAGAAATTGCATGATATTCATTAGAATTCAGTTATCGTTAGGGTTTAAATATCCTTTATATTGTATTTGGCTCACAGCTTCTACGCAGCTCTATCCGCTTTTAATGGCGGTTGACCCGACAGTCATTTATGACTGTCTTGGTCAATTTGGCACATTTCGCTGCGTTTCCTTTAAATATGCGTCATTTGGCGTCATATTTCATTTAGCATCCAAAACATTTGATATTGTGGGTCTCTGTATCCCAGGACCACCACACAAAAATTTACGAATCTCTGTTTCCCAGGATTCATTTAATTGGATGCTTCATTTATTGTAAATAATTAGTTATCTAGTTATCTATCTAGTTATCTATCTAGTTATCTTTTTGTAGTCTGCCAATATGAAAGGTGACTACGTTTAATTAATTATCTATTTACTATATATATATCTTAATTATTTATCTATTTAGTTATCTAGTTATCGTGTCGTAGTTTGCCAATATGAAAGGTGACTACGTTCATTCAAATATCTATTTACTATACATATATATATCTTAACTGTTTACCTAGTTATATGTGTTTATAATTTTATAATAAAGCTGTGGCCAAATACTGCCAATACCGTGTTTCTAATCATTGCGCATCAATAATAATTTGTTTACAAAGAGAAAGCGCAGAGAAAGCAGCATGATTTTTGTTTTATCTTTAAGTTATTTAATACTTAACATTTTGACACAGACCCAGCTCCAGGTAGGTTAATACGTGTTTTAATGTAAAATGTTAGAGAAGGTTTTCCTCACATAAAATTATGATATGTTCATCAATTTTGAACCTTTAGAGAAAAAAGTAGAAAAGCGAAATCAAAATATATATAATGATCACCATTATACTATAGATTTAAAAAAAAGCGTTGTGCGATAACATAAAATATTCTTAATAGTAAAATATAAAGCGTCGACACTTCGATAATATTATGAGTTGACCATGTTGACACAATTAAAAATGTGTTTTCCACCTATTTAGTTGAACTTTGCTAAGTCATTGTAACTGCATGAATACCCTTTTTTTTTCTTTCCTATATTTGCTTTTTAGTGTCTTCACAATGTTTTATCGCTGATGTTTCATTTCGTTCACGTATAAAAAAAAACCATATCGATTTCAATTTTACATTGCACATTATATAGTAGTTTTGTTTGGCGTCGGTGTTGTTAGCGGTGCATTACATTTTGTTCTTGGAGTTTTGTTTGCCCCCTTGAGAACTTTATCCTTTATCATTTTACGATGTTTATTTTGCTTCTTTTTTTTTTCTAAAACAGAGATTTTCAAATACAAATAGTTGCGATATATCATGCTTAAAATTATCTTTTGTCTTTATTGTTTTTGTATACTGTTGTTTGTCTTTTGGTCTTTTCTTTTCAATTTATTTGCCATGGCGTTGTCAGTTTATTTTCGACTTATAAGTTTGAATGTCCCTTTGGTATCTTTTGCTTCTCTTTTCTTTTCAATGATTGATAATTGATGGTCATTTGCCTAACACCCAGTGTAAAACATTGCATGAATCTTCGGGACAAATATTGAAAACTCTCATTAAAATATTATAAAAATACCCGGAAAGAGGATTGTAAATTTTAGAGTGCACTATACGGAGTTGAAAAGATGTATTTGATATGTAGTATTTTTGATAATTCTAAATAAATCTAATCTGTATTTAGCACATACTAAATAAAGTAAAAATTGCCTTCACTGAATTCCACAGAATCGTAACGAGGTGGAACCAGTATGAATTGGAATGACCAAATATAATATTTTAAAACTTGTAAAACGTTCCAAAGCCCAACAATCAATGTGAATGAAATATTGTTGTCAAATTTTATTAATTACTCAGATGACCCAATAGTTTGTAATCCATTATATTATCAATAAATGTTCATTATTGAAGTTTAAAAACGTGAAAGTCATATTTTCTATCAAATTTAACGGCTATGTTAATCGGGGAGTGTTCGATACAGTTAATATACAATATTATTATATTATTAAAATAAAATTCTATATTAATGAACAATATCCTATTTATATGTTATAGAAATATGTAGTACTTTGTCATTAGATGTAACAGCTTGACGTGAAAGTTTAATTTAAACTGTGTCAAAAGTCATGCAAGTATAATTAGGCGATTTGTACATTCTGAAACGACGGTAAGAAAAATTTGTGTTATATTAATATATACTTCCATACTGTTTAGGTACGATATTATCATATTCAATTTATTAAAATGGAGTTCTATATTTATCAATAATATCCTGTAAAGTATATAAAGATATGTTCGTCTTTAAAGGAAACAGCTTGTGAACTTTTAGGTTAAACTGTGTCAAAAGTAATGCACGTATAAGTAAATTTGTACTAGAATATATACTCGTCAACAAAAGAAACGATACAAAGCAATGCATATGTCATATATAATGAAGTTGTACACAAAGTACTGTTCTTCACGATATCAATATGTGATTATTTATCATAAAGTCGTCCAAATGTTTTCACATCGCTTCGCTCGGCGGTATATAATCAGTTTTATGGAATTACGCCCCCTTTCAAAATTCCTGGATCCGCCCCTGCAATTGGTCTAGGCTTATAATTACAGAGTGTTGTTTTCTTGTCAAAACCATTGATATCTGTTATCATGGTACACGACTCAGAGTTTTTACTAAGTCAATATGCATATGACTCCTCTCTGATTCTGAAACAAAATAAGTAATCTCTTAATTATATTTGATTGCTTCGCTGCTTGCGCTTGTTTGAGAGTGAATATAGATAAAACTTAAGCCATGTGTGTTGGTTCAAGATTAGGCAGTGATGAAAAACTGTTACCAAATAAGAAATTATCTCGGAATACATCAGGAGAGTTTAGACTGTTGGGGAGACATTTAAATCTCTTTACGAAAGAAGATAAAAGAGTAGAAAACTATACAGAAAAATTCAAAAGCAGGAAAAGCCTTCTCAATTGATGGGCATACAGGAACTTGACATATTGACATGTATTGACAATACCATTATTACCAAAACTCTCCCACTGTTGGTACAAATTATGACAATACTTCCAAATCGCCCAGTTCAGGTTATGCAAGAAAAAGAAAGAAATTTCATCATATTTTTTACAAAATAAAAATGAATGTTATTATATTAAGTAATTATGATGAAGAATTTTATTAATCATAGGTATTTGTTTTGAAAAGAAATGTTTTTCATTAGATGAAATAATTGAGGTTTTCTATTTCTTATAGTTTATGATAAATTGAAGTACAATCTTGTGAATCTTTATTTTTGTTGACTAGTATAGTATCAAACTGTTCATGCATATTTCCTTCTACAATAAAAATGGTATATTTACCGATGGTCTAACTTTATAAATAAACAAAAATTGCATGCATGTTCAGGACGAAAACAAATTAACAATCGATACAATAGTTAGATCCTGTTATAGATGCCGTCCGAGAAGATCGGGGAAAATTGAACTGCCACTTAAAATTACGGTATATTGGACAGGGACAGAACATTTGCCGTGTAACAAGCCACCAACGGACCCCTCAAAGAGTTGTTGCAAGGATTCGTAACGTGCAGAGGGCGCACCACTCTGTCTACACGAGACAGGCATCGTATTTAATATCTTAATTCTGACCGGACGTGGCTGTGTACTTGTACATTCCGCACAACCAAACGGAGAACCCACTTGGGCAAGGGTTTTATTGACGGCCAGGAGACGACCAAAGTGACCATGCATATCCCCAGTTACTCTTTGGAGCCATTATCTAGTAGATGACAATACACATGTTATTCCGTTCCACATACTTTGATAAAGGAAGTGACCAGAGGAAAAATTTGACTAGTTTTGGTAATAGATTTACTACACATTTCCGTGTTTGGATGGACGAGGTACATGTATTGTAAATTTAACTGATAGCACCGCTGGTTTTGTACTATTTACGTGTTTACGATACCTACTTTCGTTGTTTTGTCTGGTAAGTTTTTCCTTATGAGTAAGCTTTTAGTATGACGTTAAGCACTGTAGTTTCTTTTATACAATCCAAACAGAAAGATTAAATACTATTTGAAGATCAATGTTACTCCTGCTCAGTCTATAAACATGAAAAAAATAAATTTTTGACGATCAAAGCTTATTTTTCCCAATTTATTTTCGTCATACAGACTGAAATCCAAAAGTTTCCAAAACAAAAGATGTATTCAATATAACAGAGAAATTATATTTTATATATAGAAAAACATATTTCATAATTCATTAATCTATTCTTGACGCATTTTACCTCTAATGAGTAGTAGCAGAGTATTAATTAATAGCTTTCTAAAATAATAAAAATGAATTTGAATTGATTTGAAATGATTTATAAGGGTTGTGAGGTCAGACACATAAAAAAACCAACCAAAAGACATCTATAGCTTTATGTAGGTCAACATACGATTTGCATGAAAAAAACAAATGTCAGTTTATAATTTGTCTCGAGGTTAGACATGATTGTGATATTAAGAATTAATATGTTATATTAAAATAAATCAACCATGATAGCTATTTGCATTTAAATATTAAAATTTCTTTTAATATTATGCTATTTTGATTGAACTTTTCCCTCTTCAATTTACAGGTTAGATTAATATTATATATGAACGCGGGTTATAGTATAAATGAAGTCAAAATATTATGTCCCAGATGAGGAGCATAGGTAAAGCAAGTTTTATATATAAAAAAAAAAATAATTACCGTAAAGTTAGAACATGAATACAAAAAGTAATAAGTTTAAAAATTACCTGAGTACGCATGATGTTAGAATAACGTTTTATGTTTACCGCAACATATCAACAGGTAAGTTCTAAATATCATTAATGATCTTTTTTACATCTTAAAAAGAGCGTTTTTTATTTAACTTAAATGCTACGAGAGTCACTTAGTTAGAATATATCATTACAAACTAGTTTATCGCTTCACGTCTAGTAGCAAATATTTCATGCATATTTACCAAACCAAACGAAACGACGACTTGGACAACTTTATATTTCTATATATATGTTTTTCACTCGTTCCGTTGGTTTATAATGTATGATTTTGTCAGTTTTTATGGCCGGACGTCCCCATTTGGAACTTACCTTGGAAATCGGTATTTTAGTAATACTTTCTTACTATACGTACACTAAAATATATTGAATATAGACACCAGAAATATCGCTAGACAAAGAACAGCTTAAACAGAAATAAAAATATAAGACAAAAGGATAAAAATATATGTAGACAAATAGGCGTGCTAAAACGTTCATCAGTTACTGCGTACTAACCAGACATTTTTATTGTTTTATTAACCTTTTAATGAAAACCGTTTGTAATTATAATTTGAATGTGTTAATTCTAATTGCACCATTGAAATACCAATAACGGAACCAATTTATATGCAACAGATGCGCATGTCTTTTCAGTGATGTTCGAGACACAAAATATTTGGAAATCCAAAAAAAATGAAAAGCTTATAAATCAAAATGGACAAAAAGTATCCCCAAATTCTAAAATATAATAACACATGTTTTGTTTGTTCTCTTTAGTAGTTGAACTATTCCCCTGGGCTGATATGCATACAACTACTTAAGTTAAGATATCCAATCGTAGTACTAATTTATTGTAGGATATGTACAAAAAATCCGTCCGTTCGGAACAAATCTTAACTTTAGTATTTGTATGCATATCAGCCATGAGTTCCTAATATAATAGGTAGACCGGAAATTCCTGTTATAAAATTGGTGGAGGATCCGGGGCTGTTTGCATACTTGTAAGTAAGGATATATGCATGCACAAGATTGTGCCTACGATCTAGAAATACATGTAATAAATGGATTATATATCGAAAAAATGCTGGAACTGGTGGTGTCCATTTAAACTCTAAAATCAGTGCTATGTTAACAAACCAACATCTTTCATGAAAATTCACGGATACATGTACCTACATAAAACGGGAAGGTCGGGATTCCCTCAAAGTATTTCCGTATATAATTATCCTTCATATAGATAAAATTGAGAAGGTTAATAATAAAACAAAACGAGCCATAAAAATGCTAATGTCCCTGTAGAAGGTGAAAGAACTTGTCATTAGTTTTTTCCCAGTCTGTTAAATACATCTGACACATATCTGTTGTTGTAGATTCTTAATATTTGCTAACATGTAGTTAAATGGGTGATATAATGGATTTGAATTTTCAATGATCAATCAAATGTTTTATGTTTGACTTTAAATAGAATTGAGCAATGAGTTTTGTATCACCTGTGTATTAACCTTAATACTTTTAACATACATACGTATCATTTTACCTTTGCCTTTTATGACATGCTGCAAACAAATACATACATTCACTTTATTGAACTTTGGTGGATAGTTGTCTCATTGGCAATCATACCTCATCTCCTTATTTTTATACAGCATATTTAACTGCATATATTATAAATATGTATAAAACATTATCATTATATATAAATGTGTGTTCTGTCGAAGATGAAGCAATATTCTGTAGAAAGAATGACAGATCATCGTCAGATGTATAGAATGCACGTACATTTCTAAAAAAGAATATTGAATAATTTGACTTGGAATTGCCTGTTCTTGTAATTTTCTTTGAAATGTATATGTTACTACCACT
This sequence comes from Mytilus coruscus, assembly GCA_017311375.1. NCBI lineage: Eukaryota > Metazoa > Mollusca > Bivalvia > Mytilida > Mytilidae > Mytilus > Mytilus coruscus. The sequence continues at coordinate 33,985,360 of CM029607.1, forward strand.
TAAAGTTTTGTTTTATTGATATACAATGTATTAAATACGTAACTAAAAAACAAATTGCTTTCTTTAAAAGGAAAAGAAAAGCAACACGTGAAACCAGGACCGTTGACTGGTCACTAAAAGATTGTTGCTGTTTTGTTTTTTTTTTTACTTTTGATTTAAAATAATTAACTGTTATTAAGGTAATGATGATGAAGAAACACCTTTATTGAAAATGTGTAATTGTATGTAGATTGTGGCCGAAGTCAATCAAAAGCACATTGTTACGACAAGAAAAATCGACTTTTAATTGTAGCCAACAAAAGATACAAATCAATAATAAAATTTAACAAGATTTATTATACACTAGTTTACAAGAAGTATTACACAAATAGAAATGTCAACTTAACTGTCAAAATATGAGTCCAATCTTTTATCTTTTCTTTATGTGCATACTTTTATATATACTCAAACGGAAACTTCTAGATAACGGTAGATGTTTAAATTACAACATCTTTTGTTATGATCATTCTGGAAACGTTATGTAAGTGAAATAGAAAGTTCTTATCATTCCATGAGTATCAATGATTGTTCCAGTTATTTCTAAACTGCATAGTTGTAACACAATGTGTATTATTTTGTACACAATGTAAAAATATATATTAGGCCACACAAAACAAATTAGGCCAACTAAATGAATATGATAGTTACAATATCATAACAACTCCCCCTTCAAAAAAGTTTGAGTGTAACAAAAAACTTTTCATGAATAATATACACAAAAATACATAGTATATACACAGTGTTTTAATAAGTTCTAGATAAAGCATCTGCTATTACATTATCTTTACCTTTAATATGTTTTACAATAACATCATATTCCGGTAATAATAAACTCCACCTAGTCAATCTCTGGTTCTTGTTTCTCATTTTATGTATGAAGGTGAGAGGATTATGATCAGTATAAACAAGAATGGGATGCACAGTGGGATATTAATATACATCAAAATGTTGAAGTGCAGACAACAGTGCAAAACACTCTTTTTCAATAGTCGAATAATTTTTCTGATGTTTATCTAATTTCTTAGAAAAATATGATATAGGTTTCTCAACATTATCATCTGTCTCTTGATATAAAACAGCTCCAATTCCTACATCGCTTGCATCAACGACAAGTTTAAATTGTTTTTCAAAGTCTGGAGTGATCAGAACTGGACTATTAATTAAAAGTGATTTGCTATTTTCGAAAGCGTTTTGACAATTTTCACTCCAGATGAATTTAGAATCTTTCCGTAAAAGATGAGTCAATGGTTGAACAACAGTAGCAAAATTTGAACAGAATTTCCTGTAAAATCCAATCATGCCTAAATATCTCATAAGTTGTTTTTTATTTGTAGGAGGAGGAAATTTGGTAATTGCATCCACTTTAGCCATAATAGGTTTAACTTGACCCTGGCCAACTGTATGCCCTAAATAATCAACAGTGGCCTGGCAACATTCACTTTTACTAAGATTAACAGTCAAATTTGATTGTGACAATCTATCAAAAGTATCATATAAATGTGTTAAATGCACTTCCCAGCTATCACTACATACAAGAAGATCATCAATATAAGCATAACAACAGTCTAAATCTTTTATAACATTATTGATCATTCTTTGAAATGTAGCTGGAGCACTTGTCATGTCAAACGGCATTACAGTATATTGAAATAAGCCATCTGGTGTGACAAAAGCTGATATTTCTCGAGCTGTCTGTGAAAATGGGACATGCCAGTAACCTTTCAATAAATCAAATTTGCTCACAAATTTTGCTTGTCCAATGTTATCAATGCAGTCGTCTATCCTTGGAGTCGGATAGGAATCAGATTTTGAAACAGAATTTACTTTTCTGAAATCAGTTACGAAACGAAAGGTTTTATCTGGTTTGGGCACAAGGAGACAAGGAGAGCTCCATTCACTGTTACTCGGCTCAATAATATCATTGTCAAGCATATATTTAATTTCTTGTCTCATAAATTCAAGTTTGAGTGGATTTAGCCGGTAAGGATGTTGCTTAATTGGAGAAGCATCACCTACATCGACATCATGACAAACAGCAGTGGTTTTGTTTGGCACATCTGGAAAAAGATTTTAAAAAGAAAATACCAAAGCTTTTAATTTTTCTCTATGATCAAAAGACAGATGTGCAAGTTTTGAATTTAAATTTGATAACATTTCTGAATTTTTCAATCTAACTGTTTGTTCCATAGTTTTAGAACTAAAAGCTGGTTCAATTACATCTGGTTTGTCATGATTGTTCTCCAATTTAACCATGGCTAAAGATGCAACTGGTTTACTCTCACCTTCATTAGTACGCTCAAAATATGGTTTTAACATTTTAATGTGACACACTCTATTTTGTTTACGCCGACCTGGTGTTTTTACAATATAATTCAAATCATTGATTTTACTCTCTATGGTATAAGGACCACAATATTTAGCTTGTAATGGATGTCCAGGGACTGGCAAAAATACAAATACCTTATCACCAGGCTCAAAAAATCTGTCCCTGGCATCTTTATCATACTATATTTTCATCTTATTCTGAACAGTTTTTAAATTGTTCTGAGCAATTGGACAAGCAGTATACAATTTTTCTTTAAATCTAGATACATAGTCTAGAAGATTCAAGTCAGTGTGTTCAGTAAGCCATTTTTTCTTAATCAATTTTAAAGGTCCCCTCACAGTGTGACCAAATACCAACTCAAAGGGACTAAAACCAAGGGATTCTTGAACAGCCTCTCGGACCGCAAAAAGTAAAAAGTGAGCACCATCATCCCAGTCCCTGTCAAATTGAAGACAAAAAGTTATAATCATGTTCTTCAATGTTTGATAAAAACGTTCTAAGGCACCTTGAGATTCTGGATGATAAGCACTTGACCTATACTGAGCAATCCCTAACTGGTACACGACTTGCTGAAATAAACCTGAAATGAAATTTGAACCCTGGTCGGACTGTATAGACTTTGAAAGTCCTACTAGCATGAACAATTTGATCAGAGCTTTGACAATAGTAGGTGTCTTGATATTCCTTAACAGAATAACCTCAGGAAAACGAGTGGAGGTACACATGATCGTCAATAAATACGCATTTCCGGTCTTGGTCTTCGGTAAAGGTCCAACGCAATCAATGAGTACTCGGCTGAAAGGTTCTTCAAAGGCTGGAATAGGCAGAAGTGGTGCTTGTGGTATTTTCTGGTTAGGCTTACCAACAACCTGGCATATGTGGCATGATTTGCAGTATTCTGCGACATCATTTCTAAGTCTGGGCCAGTAGAAATGCTGCAAGTTCTTCAGGCAAGTCTTCCTTATACCTAAGTGTCCAACCAAGGGGTGTCATGGGCAAGACCAATAATTTCTTGCCTATAGACTTAGGCACCACCACTTGGTATACCACACTCCATTCCTCCTCTGGGGTAGCATCACGGGGCCTCCACTTCCTCATTAAAATGACGTCTTGATGGTAATAGCATTCGTCCACTTTGTCTGCTTCCTCCTGTGGTTGAGCCCTCTTGCTGAGCTGAAGAACCTCAGGGTCTTTATTTTGCTCCTCGGCAAATTTCCTTCGGTCTAATGAATGGCTGTTCGCGTCTGGCCATGGCATAATTACATTCTTGTTAATACTAGGTGGTCTTATTATGGCCTTCTCTGAGCTACCTAGACCTTGAATGTCGACTAGAAAAGTGTCAGAAAGGTCCATGTAATCAAACTGGTCTTCTTGCAAATCCTCATGTTGTTGTTTTCCTAGCCATCGCCCTAGTAACGACACAAGCTGGATACAGTTCAGCATCATCTTCAGATGATTTAACATCCACAACCGGTTCACTGGTAACAATTGGTTCAGCAACCACTTTGTTCCTAGCTAGATCATTTCCTAGCAATAATGAAACACCCCCAACAGGGAGATTAGGACGAACACCCACAACAACTGGTCCAGTTATCAAACTGACTTCAGATAAATACGATGGAGGGGAACATCTATACAACCTAACTCCACATCTTGTAACAAAACGGAGGCACCAACAGAAGTCTCCCCGGACAAAGGCAACACACCTTCTAACAATAAAGACTGAGAAGCTCCAGTGTCCCGTAAAATCTTAATAGGCTGAGGAGTAGTATTATCAACAATAGAAACAAACCCATCAGATATAAAAGGTTTATCATCCTCCATGTTATCACAAAAACTGGACTTGAAAGCCTGACTCGCAGGACATTCCAACGTATTGGTAACACGGGGTGTCGTACAAGCACTGGTCTTGGGTTTATTATCTCTTTCATTCTTCTTCTGGAGTCTAAAACAATCAGCCATCAGGTGACCATTCTTCTTACAATAAGCACAAGTCAGTGACTTCTTCTCAAAAGTATCAAATTTTGGACTAGACATATTATAACTAGTTTAACTCTTATGCTTTGCAACAGGCTTGCTATCAGTATGCTCAGTGCTTTGATTCTTGTAATTTTCACTCGAAGTATTAAAATTTTGACCTTTGAAACTTGAAATATCAATTGTCTTAAATTATCAAAATTTTCTCCATCTCTAACCTTTCTTCTTTTTCCAATTGTTTTAATTTAAGTTCTAATTCAAGCTGTTTTAATTTGAAAGCATCAACATTTTCGACCTTGAGTTCAAGAGCCTCTTCACCAAAAATTTCTGAGTCAACTAAAAAGTCTATAACCAAATTTTTTATAATTTGTTTTCTCATAGGTCTGGCGTTTTTACAAATTTACCGGTATCAAATGCCATATTGTTGAATTTTGTTGGCTAATTCTAATAAAGTATACTGAAATATTTTCAATGAGATATTTACGTTATCCCGGACACGAGCCCCCAATTTCTGTTACGACCAGAAAAATCGACTTTTAATTGTAGCCAACAAAAGACACAAATCAATAATAAAATTTAACAAGATTTATTATACACTAGTTTACAAGAAGTATTACACAAATAGAAATGTCAACTTAACTGTCAAAATATGAGTCCAATATTTTATCTTTTATTTTTAGGAAATTTTCACGGGAATCCACAGAATATTACATCCAATAGGTCACAATCTAGTATGATGTTGTTAGTAAATAAAACTGTCAATCCAACTGCTGAGAATGTTGATGTCTATCGATGTCTAAGTCTATCTAACTTTAGGGTCTGCATACTTGTATATATACTCAAACGGAAACTTCTAGATAACGGTAGATGTTTAAATTACGCATCTTTTGGTATGATCATTCTGAAAACGTTATGTAAGTGAAATAGAAAGTTCTAATCATTCCATGAGTATCAATGATTGTTCCAGTTATTTCTAAACTGCATAGTTGTAACACAATGTGTATTATTTTGTACACAACGTAAAAATATATAATAGGCCACACAAAACAAATTAGGCCAACTAAATAAATATGATAGTTACAATATCATAACAACATATATTTAGTTGTAAAATAGAAAAGTGTTTATAGCTACCATTTGCATTTACATTTAAGGCTTCGATATTTTATGCGTTTATTACTTGGGAATATTCATCATATCTTCTTCGTATTTAATGTCCAAAGTTCGTATCCTATTCCAATTCCCAGTTTCCACAATTCGAATGTTAGAAAAAATAAAATTGCACAAACAGATTACAATATAAATTCAGCACTCAACTTGCCTTATAATCTGAATGCATGTATTCTATCTTTCATATCTTCATATATTGTTTAGTTGATGCCTTCAATTCTTATACTAATTTTTGAAGCTGTCGGTGACAACCATACATGATTATTTGTAAATGTAAATCCTGGGGAAATATTGGATATCAGGACGGTGCTAGTCTGTTGCTGTCCGTTTTTTGTGAGATGCAAGGCGGATTTAAAATCCTTGATCATTAAAATCACATGTTGGACAATTGGGTGTAGATTTTCCAGTTACTTGTCATCCCCAATGGTGACTGGTAAATAGAAATATGATCACTTTGGTCTTCTTTTAGCCTGCAGTAAAAGCAGTTGTCAAATTGTCGTTTGGCTGTGCGGGATGTATAAGTACGCATGCACGTCCGGTCAGAATGGGGATGTTAAATGCGATGACTCGTGTAGAGAGACTGTCACGCTCTCTTCACGTTAAGAACCCTTGTAACAACTCTTAGCAAGATGTATGTCCGTATCCTATACCATCACCAGTAACAGTCCACATTTCCCTGAACTTCATCCCGGACGCCCTCTATTAAAGGACCTTCCTATAGTATTTCTTGTTATTTTGTTCTCGTCCTGAACATGCATGAGATGTTTGTCATCGAACGTTAAGCAACCAAAAATCAATCAATAGATCTTTTTACTTGTTTAAATTCAGCACCAGTAAGAGCTAGACACGTGACTTTGAAGCAAAGTTTTCATTTAGCTATATTGTCCTCTGGTGTTTTCTTTTCTGTTGCTGTGTTACTGTCCTATTGACTTTACCCAACATATTTTTTAATATAAATTGAAAAATAAGAAGATGTGGTAAAATTGTATAAATGGTTTTTTTGAGAGAATAATTGGGTATACATGTACATAATGACTGACTGTAAGTATATGAGAGATATGGTGTGTTATTTAGACACAAGAACAAAGGAAACCTACAACGATGCTCCTCACAAAATTGAGCTTTAAATGGAAATCGGGCTTTTAACTTCTGTATACCATTTCTACTATTAGAAATTATAAATAGATAAGCCTTCAAAACCAAATTAATACAATTCTGATGATGTATACAGTTTTCCACTTTAAAGGAGCAAAATTGAAATTTCAAAATATACTATAAAAAACACAAACGTTAAGTATTTACTGATGGAAATTGTTTTATCTATTCAATATCTTTTTCAAGCCTGACTCTCCATTTTAGGAATATTTTGCAACACAGAATGTAAGTAGAGCTTCATCAAGCCAATTATAAATAAATTAACGTAGTAATTGAATGATTATTGTACAATATTTTGATTACGTTTTTTGTTAGATGCAAGGCGGAATTAAAATCCTAGATCATTGAAACCGTTCAACTATTATTCTTTTCATTCACTACAGTTTAGATTTTAGATACTTTTTCAATTTTGTTAATCCTTAATGAATTAATTCACCATTAAAACTCTAGGACATAACATAACATTATTAAGTATATTTTGTTAATGATATACATGTATTCGGTTTCAGCTGGGAACCATATACTAGTACTTTATGTCCCAGGTCTCAGTTAAAACTTTTTATATTAATGAATATTCCCTCGGTTTTTACCTAAACTCCTGTTAATTTCTATCTTGTATTTTGGACAGAAATGGTCTTTTGTTTGATATTAATTTCTGCTTTCCGAACTAAGATTAATGGACCTCAGACTATGACGGAACTACACAATATCACTTGGTAAACGTTCAGAAATAATCAGTTTATTGTGACATACAACGCGTTCACAGACCGTCTCAAAACATATTAATACTTGATATTTGATAAACATTCATATCAAAATACAACGCATTTCTCTGTCGAAGGCAAATACATTTGGAATATATTATTTTTTGTACTGCAATCTAGTCTTTACTTTCCGATCTATAAATGAACTTTGAAAGGTCCATAGAGGAACCGTCTCAAAGACATACATAACTACAGTTAAAATGATCGAAAATTGTCGAGACATTCCGATAATCTTGCTTCCGAGGATATATGAATTGCCTTTAGAAGCTACCAAAACTCATTAATATATTGCAAACTTTACTGTCAATACATGCATTAACTTCTATTATATTTCAAGACTGTTATGCAGGAAAATGGGGTGAGGGTGCGCAGTACGAACTGCATTGTCTTTCGCTTTGGAATTTTGTATATCTTTGTGCATTTTGTGATTCTCGCTTCTTTAGTTGATCTAGGGCTGAGCTCACATGCATTTGTATGTCTAGGTGATTCCTTCTTCAGGTGTATCCATCAACGCGGGCATTTGTTCTTTCGAGGCCTGGCACTGGTGAATAAAATACAATGTTGTTTTCGTGATTTATTCCAAACAGCATTCTAAATTGAAGTGTGATGTGTGATCTTATTTATTTAATTCGAAGTTTTTTATTTTAACTGACTATTAAGTAAAGTTTAAAGTATCAAACTTCATTTATTAAACCAGAAATTATACATTGTGAGTGAACGTGGTCCCGTCTTAGGAATCTATGTTGTTTATCATGTCTCATGATGTTTCGTTTTCTTTTTGTGGGGAAATGCTAACATTGATGTTACATTGTTTGGGAACTAGCTAGAACTCGGCATGACAACGGGACCTCAAAGCATAATTTATTTTGCTGTTTACAATTTTATTATGTTTCACAATCTAATCTTATTTACAACAGTTACATTTCAAATGACATTAGTTTCCCAAACTCAGTTTACACTTAATATTCCCAGATATTAATTGAACAAAAGTATGAAACCCAACAATAGTAAAGCATCCATAAATGAATAGTCATGTCATGGTTATCTTCCTTTAATTCATTTATAATTCATATTGAATTTTCATGTACCAAAATAGACATTGTATTTTCAAAAGTTATTCACATGAAGAAATTTAATTTCCTTTGATAAGTTTATGTCTTTCTGTGTATAATCATTGACTATGACATTAAAACTATTTTTTTCGACATTTTATTTAATCTATGACATGATTTATTTGTGTATATGATTTAATATTAATTTACTGGAACACTTTTAATTGATCTCACAACTATCAAACATGTCCAACATGTGTCAAATAATAGATGAGTTTGGTTTTAGGAAGCAATACAAATTATTCGTATAAGGAAGGTATATTGAGATCTGTATGAATTTGTATAATGCATAGTATAATTTTCATATTGTACGTGTTAATAATAAATGTAAAATGATAAATAAATTCAGAAAATAAATGGGGTTAAGTATCAATTCCTCTTCTTATACTGTTCAACCTCTGATTAAAATGTAGAAACATATGTATGACAACTTGAAAAAGGTTTTTGTTTAACAATTTTTGAGTAAAAATCAAGAATAAAAATATCGTTAACCGCACCTTTACCCAGACTATGTCTTTTTATTCCATAAGGTGGATTACCCATTTCAACTCGGTAAAGATTTTAAAGAAGCAGATCTCAATGAGCCGGTACATTTCCGCAATGCCTGAGTTGTATGTTATCTTAACATTTTTAAGTAGTAAAAGAAGCTGAATTATATATACTATAACCATAACCCTTTAGTCATCCAGTCAAAGACAAATATTATTGTGTATGGCTGGTTGCGCACCATCTGGTTTCTGTAAGGGATTATATACAATTTATAACTTTCATGTAGTTAGTTTGTATATTTTGAATATGCTAATGCAAAGTTATTAAAAAGTTCCTTTCGAAAATTAATCTAAACATTTTATTTTTTATAACTATTTTGAATATATGATTGCTTATTTAATTTGGTGAAGACTGCTTGTCAACTACATCAACTCAAACTGGCTAGTACCACATATATTCTTTATTGAATTTAAATACCCGTTATTCCACTCAATTATCATTCGCCAATATAACCTTCAGACGCTGTTTTTTTCACTACACTCAATAAATGCTTTTCATATACTATATTAAAGCATTAGGCTAACTATATTTGGTGTATGTCATGATTGTAGAGTGTACACGGTTAATCTGACCTTGACCTCATTTCCATGGATCATTGATGATGTTGATGAGTTTATGTGATATATGTAGTAAAACCTTCACATAACAGACTTTCATCTTCAAATCAATCATGATAAGTAAAGCAGCCAAGACATTTCAGAGTGTGCACTCTTGTTTATTAATTATACTTTTTGTGCTTAATTAAAATGTTTTTTGGTTTACTATTATTAAGGTGCACACATTTTAAAGCATTTTCCTGTGCATAATTTCAAGATGTTAAAGTTTATTTGTCCATCAGTGATAATATTGAGAATTACTTTATATGGTTATAAAATAGTTTCGTTGTTTATCACTGTTTTGTATATAAGTGCTCTTTGATGAAATAAATATATTTTTTCTAATTTTGGCTTTTTTCAACTATCAATCAGTCAGATCATTCAAAAGTTATTTTGACCTAGGTTTCCTGTAACTCCACTTCACTTAAAGGTAAATTTTATTCATCCCTATTGCAAAAACATTTTCGTTTCTCTAATAAGAAATAGTTTACCTGTATACAAAAATATCAAATGTCTGAGAAACGCTACCCATTTAAATAAATACTGAGGAGCAATCAGAAGTAGCTTTATAGCTGAATAGTATAAGCACTGTATATTTAAAAGGTTTGAACTTCCCCCTTTCCACTGAGAAAACACTATCATGTGATTTGTTGCTGTGCATTAAAATATAATAATTCATGCATTTCCCCAAAATATTTTGTGTCTGTTCATTTGATTGTTTTAATGACCAGCTGCTAATAAATGGTCAATTGTTGGTGTACAACACATGTATCAAATACTCGTACAAAGTTTATTATTTCCCTTGCATTATCCGCTTATCCTGTTGATTTGAATGATAATAGCATGCATATGTCTTTTATGTGTCATGTTAACTTACAATTTAACAAAAGTACAATATTAAATGTTTCCATAAGAAGTAAAGCTAGTTAGTCTCTGCATTAAGTCAATATCTTGTGTCTTTTTAGCGTCTCGTTTAAACAAAGATTTGACTTAACGAGGTGATCATATCCCGTGCCAGTTATACTTTTCAAAAGCAAAACATGTATCTGATCTTTATAGATAATGTTAATCTAGAACAAGCTGTGATAAATAGGTATAGCAAAGAGACAACTAATCCTACTTTGCATAATTTGCCCTGGTGTACAAAAAGAAATACTAAATAAGGTTTATAAATTGAATACATATGCGCAATTCATTCCAGGAAGGCAGTTATGGTAGCCTTTTCCTTTATTCATCTACTCATATTATAAGCGTGGATATGTTAGATGGCTCTTTTCGAAGATGAGGCATTTTGCAAAATGTGATTAAATTTCCGAGGTACGAAGTGAGATGATTCCCTCCCCCACCCCCCTTTCCCCATTAGCTTACCTCAAAAGGCCGTTTTATATGCGGCTCTTCGAGGTAACAAATCTTTTTCATACAAAAGTTCTATGAAAATCTAGCTTGCATACATATAATAACTCCATAGTTTTTAAACCTTTATTCTTTGGTCCTCTGCTATTCAGATAAGCACAAATAATTAAATCCAGTCACTTGTTAAAATTGAAACATGTCCAATATCATTGCACACAGATTTTATGTTGAAATGGAAGAAAATTCATAAGGTTACAATCAACCATTAGATATTACGATCGCAGCCATTTTATGAGGACAACATGGTAATCAGAATTAAGAGTATGGCTATATCCCTATTGGTCGATGTGTGCAACCAGTGTTTTAATTACTATCCACTTCGTGTACTCTGTGTTATACCACAGACAAAACAAAATATTTTTGAACAGCCCTGACAGAACTGCGAAGTCTTTTCTACGCTGTGATAAGACACGGGTTTTTAAGTACAGAATTGATAGGCTAGGTGGATAAGTATGAATTGCGCTAAGAAAAGCAACGAGAACCTATATTTTTGGACTAAACAAATACTGTTCTTATAATTTTTCTTGAATACTAGCAAGGTTTCTTTCTATAAATCAACTTTATAAAGTCTTTATCTCGAACAAGGCCGCCATTGTCTCATTTGAGGAAATAAATTGTTTTTGAAATCTTAAATCCATTGTTAAAGAGTAAATTTTGTCAAGCCTCGGAAGAGCGAAACTGGATTCTGTCGGCGTCATCAACATTTATATTAAATAGGTTAAATCTGTTTTACTGTTTTACAGAAATCATTAACTTTGTCAAACCTTTATGGAATTTTATTAAATTTTGACAGAAACTGTTTATTAATAAAAGATACAATAAAGAGCAAAATTTGAAGAAAAAAAATGTTTATTTGATTTTTCGGTGTTTTTTTTTTTTCTTATAAATGCACTTAGTTTTTACAGTTATTAATTAGATACAGTCTAAAATTGAAGTTGTTCAGTCATCAATAACTTTGTCAATCCTACATGGAATCTACTTCAGTTGGACAGATGTTTTTTTAATCCAAAACAGTACCAAGAGCAAAATATTGAAAGGAAGTTTTCATTTTGTCGTGTTTTGTCTGAGTTAAAAGTTTGTTAAGCATCTATTACTTTGTCAAACCTTCATGTAAAAAGTAAATTAACAAAATACCGAACTCCACGGAAAAAGCTCAATCACATCAAACAATGGAAAACAACTGTCATATTCCTGACTTGGTACAGGCATTTCCTTATGTAGAAAATGGTGGATGAAACCTGGTTGTATAGCTAGCTTAATCTCTCACTTGTATGACAGTCGCATAAAAGTTCCATTATATTGACAACTATGTGTGAACAAAACAAACAGACATACTAATTATCCATTTTTAGATGGTGACGTTCCTTGTCACCATCTTACGGTGTTTATATATCTCAACTTGTACGATTCGCTCGTGTATGTAACAACGTTTCAGATTTTAACGAAAGAAATTTATGTATTACTGAAAACTATTACACCAGGGTTTTCGATATCACAAACTAGTCAAAACATTTACTAAATTTTATCATCGGTACAAGGACATCATTCGTAAATATAGCTCAACATGCTGACTTCTTATACGTTCAGGTATTTCACATCCAATCTTTTATGGTAATATTCTTTATAAAGCACAAAATGTCAGTATTCACCTCAGAAGCTAACAAAACCTTTAAATAGACTTATTAAGAAGGGATATAGTTACGATACTGTTGTCAGGTCATTAAAGATTGCATATTTTGGCTTTAATATTGATTCACTTATAGGGTCTTTGCATCGGAACTAAACACATTTATTTAAAACCAGTTGTTGGCATGACACGGGTTATGCTCTTCTCATATATTTTATGATGGTATGATACTAAACCCTAACGGGAGGGATTGTGCCTGATATTCATATGATGAAGACATAATCTTTCAATCAGTTTAATTGAGGTCTGGAGCTGGCATGTCAGTTAACTGCTAGTAGTCTGTTGTTATTTATGTATTATTGTCATTTTGTTTATTTTCTTTTGTTACATCTTCTGACATCGGACTCGGACTTCTCTTTAACTGACTTTTAATGTGCGTAGTGTTATGCGTTTACTTTTCTACATTGGCTAGAGGTATAGGGGGAGGGTTGAGATCTCATAAACATGTTTAACCCCGCCGCATTTTTGCGCCTGTCCCAAGTCAGGAGCCTCTGGCCTTTGTTAGTCTTGTATTATTTTTACTTTTAGTTTCTTGTGTATAATTTGGAGTTTAGTATGACGTCCATTATCACCGAACTAGTATATATATTTGTTTAGGGGCCAGCTTAAGGACGTCTCCGGGTGCGGAATTTCTCGCTGCATTGAAGACCTATTGGTTACCTTCTGTTGTTGTCTGTTCTGTGGTCGGGTTGTTGTCTCTTTGACACATTCCCATTTCCATTCTCAATTTTATACTAGGAAAATGTCAAATATAGGGTACAGCAGTCAACACTGTGTTATAATCTTAATTACTATAAAACAAACAAATATGTCAACAAAGAAAACAAAATGGCATATAGACAAAGCACATAAGGAAAATTGAAAGTCAAGAATACAAAAATGATAATGATAGCACAATAACACAATGGCGGGATGTATATGTACCGAGCCTCGCCAAAAGGATATTACCAAAATGGATTAAACAGTAAAGGTTAATAATTTACAAAGACAAATAAAATAACACTATAACACGTAATTAAGACGATAAACAACGTCAGTACCTAGAATCTCTACTTCAAGACCATCATGTATTATTTGAGAAGTTGATACAAAATATTTATCAACAAGGTCTTGGTATCTTCAGATGAACTATTTTAGAAAAAAGGATGAGACGTTCTTTGACATAACACTGATTCATCAACCTTCTGCTCAGACACTGGTGACGTTTTATTAAGTCTGAGTAGCAGCTGCAAGCTCTTGAATACTGAATGAGTTGGAAAATGTATATCCCATATGCAGATGAAGTTGGTATATTGCTACTAAGGAGGGGAGGGGGATTGATAATTTCAAAATTAAAATCGTCTCGTTTGTCATAGATTCTGGAACTGAAATGGCCGCTTGTGTCAAATTCGAGGTATTAGTCTAGAAATGAGGCGGAGGAAGCCGTGTCGCGTTTCTTTAATTTCTAGTTCTGCAGAATATATTAATGGAACTCAATTTTTGCAGAAGCTTTTTTTATGATTTAGAGCTAATGTCAGAAGCAATTAATTTGAATTTATTCGTTTTCGTTTGTTTTGTGTGTATTTTACTGATAGACTTGGTTTTTTGCAGTTAACATTTACAAAAGTCTTGGATTATACTTTTTGATATTCAAAGTTTGTAAACCTTCGTGGATTGATTTGAAACTTCAGCTACTCTTCAAGATCACGAAATACCATCTTTTTTATTTGTTCTGTATTTACTGCTAAAAAGTTTCAATTTTACAGCCAACATTAAACTTTTATACTGATCAGAACAATCGCAGTCTAGACACATGGTTCCGCAAAATCCTTTACGAATGTTTTACCAATGTATATTCGGAAAGGAATATTCATATAAACTGACAAAAGGGATACTATAAGAGACTTTTATCATTATTTTTGATTTATCTAAATATGAGGTTTATAATTTGTAAACAAATGTGCACTGTAAATACATAATTGCAGAACTTGCATATATATATCTTATTTTCTGCTTTAATGCATGTACCTAAATATCTTCCTATTTAATTTCGACAACATAGGAACTTGTACTGCATCTTTTAATGACGTGATGAAATTGATCACGTGTTGTTTTCATTTTTTACAACACTGGGTCGATACTTCTGCTGGTGGACTATCAGTCCCCGAGGGTATCATCAGCTCAGTAGTTAGTACTTCGGTACTGATATGGTTTATAACAAACCGTTTAAAAATTGTCCGTTTATAAATTTTAAAAAATTATAAAGAAACTAAGGTTTTAACTCCCGCAGGCAAAGTTGACCTTGGATGAATTTTACTATTGTGTTTTATGTACTTTTTGGTCATATAGCTCTTCAACTGTTCAATCTTTATACAGCCTCAGCTTTCAAGTTTTTGGTTTTGAGCTTTCCTGATGAAGGTAAATCCAGAAAAGCGCTTCGGACGCATGAAATTAATAACGTGTTGTTTTAATTTTTTACAGCTCTGGGTCGATACCTCTGCTGGTGGACTATCAGTCCCCGAGGGTATCATCAGCTCATTAGTTAGTACTTCGATACTGACATGATTAATAACAAACCTTTTTAAAATTGTCCGTTTATAAATATTAAAATTATAAAAAAACTAAGGTTGTTAACTCCCTCAGGCAAAGTTGACCTTAGGTGAATTTGGCTATTTTGTTTTTGGTACTTTTTGGTCATATAGCTCTTCAACTGTTACGGTCCTTATACATCCACGGCTTTCAAATATTTGGCTTTGAGATTTCATGATGAAGTAAATCCAGAAAAGCGCTTCGGACGCATGATATTAATAACGTGTTGTTTTCTATTTTTTAATTCAACGACTTGACTTTCTGTTTCAGAACATACAGTTTGATAGTTTTAAAATCGTTTGCTGCTGAATGTTAAATACAAAAATACTTTAAAGTATATAATTGTGCATGCACGATGAAAAGACTAGTAAGTATTTGATAGTCTAAATTTTTTTATGTGTTTGCGTTTAATTTATTCACAGCTATTTAGACACTGAGGATGTATATCTCTTTTTTTTTACATAAACACTTGACTACTGTAGAATATAAAACTAAGTCGAAGT
This sequence comes from Mytilus coruscus, assembly GCA_017311375.1. NCBI lineage: Eukaryota > Metazoa > Mollusca > Bivalvia > Mytilida > Mytilidae > Mytilus > Mytilus coruscus. Next base: position 34,001,219 of record CM029607.1, read on the forward strand.
AAAATCATTGTCAATTAGACAAATATCCACCAGAAACAAAAGGACGAGGAAGTAAACAATTACGTTCAGAAGACTTATCTATTTTAGTATTAATTTCGATGGATGGCAGTCATCTTTATAAATACCTCTCATTTTTTTTCATAAATATATTTGCCTTGAATTAACCATATGATTGCAGTTGCCATGTATAATATCAAATTTAATTCTAGGAATCGATTGTAAGCCTCATTATTAACATGGTTGGCTGATTAATACCTACATGTTTCTTTTTATTCGATTCAGAGAATGTGGAACAATCCAAAACTGAAAGGGATTTGTACGAGTTTGATAGTGTGTAGTTTACTATTCTGGCCAATATATCAAATATTGCTCTTTGAAGGTTCACATCACACCAGATTAAATGATACGTCAATGAAAACAACACCTACAGAATTACATAGAAAACCAGACTCACTCAGAAATATTATTCCAGATGAATTGTCAGTGAAAACAACACCTACAGAATTACATAGAAAACCAGACTCACTCAGAAATATTATTCCAGATGAATTGTCAGTGAAAACAACATCTGCAGAATTACATAGAAAATCAGACTCACTGAGAAATATTATTCCAGATGAATTGTCAGTGAAAACAAAATCTACAGAATTACATAGAAAACCAGACTCACTGAGAAATATTATTCCAGATGAATTGTCAGTGAAAACAAAATCTACAGAATTACATAGAAAACCAGACTCACTCAGAAATATTATTCCAGATAAATTGTCAGCCAAAACTATACCTACAGAATTACATAGAAAACCAGACCCACTGGGAAGTATTATTCCAGATGATTTAACTTTTGTTGACAATAAATGGAAATTATCTAATCTTTGTAAACCATACAAAACGTTTCTTAATGACAATGATTTCCTTTGATTAGATATACATCAAATGCTGGGAGCGTGAACATATTTACACACTCTTTACGCGACGGAATATCGTCTATAATCAGTAGAGAAGGTGCTTTTGAATTGAAGACAATAAACAGAATATTATATCAGCTGCAACAAGATCCAAATATGAATTTAATTGATATTGGAACAAATATTGGACAACATTGTATAGCAGCAGCATTGATTGGAAGGGACTCAATCGCCATTGACGCTGCAAAATCCAATATCGAACACGTATGTGCGTCTGCCCATTATCTAAATATTGGTTCGCGAATAACATTAATTCACAACATTTTGTCCGACTCGAATGGAAAACGAGAGTTCCGATACAGTGCTAGCAAGTCTGACTTTGGTTCAATACATGTTGATTCGGATGGAATATGGGAAAAAATGAAAAAGCAATACAACACATATTTCAGTCTTAAAACAGTGGAAGAAAATTCTGCAACATTAGATGATATTTTGCTCATTCCTCAGATTCATAAGTTTCAAAAAGTATTTATAAAAATTGATGTTGAGGGTCACGAACACAGGGTACTTCTGGGTGCTAAAGAATTTTTCAAACGACTAGAAGTGCAAGGTATAATCATGGAGTGGGCGTGGCATGTAAAGAGGCAGTCATCAGAAATAATAAAAACCTTAATGGCTAACTGGAAATTCAAACCATTTAAAATGTTTTCCACCACAGAAATCGATCTTAGTTCAATACATTCGGACATGTGGCCACAAGATGTTCTCTGGCTTCCAATCTAGTTATCTCAAGGGAACTATGAAAAGATGTATGATTATTTTCATCAAAATATTCTGATTCTAAATTTGATGTTTTGTGATAAGAATAATTTGTTCGAATGAAAAAACAAAACAAATATAAACCCCCACAGAGTTAAATGGTCGTTCCTTGTATGAGACAAATTAAAGCTTACAGAAATACGAATATTTCATTTGTTATGGAAGATAAGTTTTGAAAAAAATAAGAAAAAGGGAAAGATATAAAAAAAATCATCAGTCGAACAAAGACAGAAATCACTATAGTCAAAACAAAAACACGAAACAAGTTCCCAAAATGATAAAGAGATTATGCAGCAGAAATTATCCCGACAAATATCAAGGTTTAAGCAAAATGTTTCAGAAAGGTCAGTATGTCCTGCTTCATTAGTTGACACCCATTCCTTTACTTTAGCTACTATAAAATCGGCTTTAATGTGTTATAACCGTTGATTAAGGATTTATACAGTAGCTAGTAGATTGTAATCGTCTTCTGTCATTTCTAAGCTATCACATGAACTAAATTTATCAACACAGAATTCCTGGAAATTTGGAAGATATTTCCAATTGCGAAAACTATCGATATAAGCAACCATTATATTTGGGCTCATGTGAATGTTTCAAACGTTGTTTATTTCGAAATTTGTCTGGTATTTTATATTTATTCAGCATCGAGTTTCCCTATTTTTTTCATGTTTGATGTGATTATCTTCTACAAACATGCATCTTTAGTTTTAAATTATTGTGGAAGATTCAGCGATAATAATGCAATGTATTTTTCAGTGTTATATATTATGATAACAAATGTAATATTTATTAAATGACTTTCTTAAGCATAGGTTTTCAGAAAATCAAATGTTTTCAGTGGTGTTTATTTTAGCTTACTGGTGCATTGCTCAATATGCATTTGTTTTTATGTTTTGTACTTGTATAGCAATGTAATATTCCGAGTTTTTAAGATTTGTTTTTTCATTAAGTTTGTTAGATAATTTCTTAGATTGATTTGTTTTAACGTGTACGTCTAACAGAAAAGTTGCAAAACGCCTTATTATTCACCGTTTGTTCGAAGCTGTTTATATATTTTTTTAATTTCATTTGAACTCTTGCAACGTTTTATCACATATATAAGGATGTTTTGTGAAAGTATGATTCCACCTGCAGGAATTGAATGATAAGTGGTGTTTCGTATCCAGTATTTTACGGTAAAAAACAGAAATATCACAGAATCTTGATTATCAAATTTCACATTCACGTTTGATGATGTTCTGTCCATGCATTAACAATCTAAACTTTTCTGTTTGGGTCCTATGAACTAGATGTTAAAGAAACCGTAGATACACCCTCCTCATTTCAAGACATATACCTCGAATTTGTCTACATCGAACATCTCAGTACTAGAATCTATGACAAACGAGACGATTTCAATTAATTTTGAAATTAGCAAATTTCCTCACCTTAGCACCAATATGTTAACTTCAACTTCATATGGAGTATACATTTCTCAACTCATATACCACATTCAAGAGCTTGCAGCTGCACTCAGACTTTGTAAATGGATCGGTGTTTTGCAAAAAAAACAAAAGGCCAGGGTTTTGTCAAAGAACGTCTTGTCATTTTTCTCAAACTGTTCATAGGAAAATACCAAGATCTAATAGATAAATATTCAGTGTCTACTTCACAAATCACACAAGATGGTCTTGAGTTATAGATTTTATGTGCTGAAATTGTGTATCTTTTTATCTACTTTACAGTTCTCTCTTTATGTGTCTTTGAGCTATGATCCTTTTGGACGTATGACTCTTGACGTAACTCGGTATTTATGCAACCAGCTGTCGTTTTTTTTTTTACTATGGACGTTCCTAATGCAGGTGAGCCCAGAGGTGCGATTCGGACGCAATTGGTTTTTGTTGATAGTTTTGTTTTTATTTGGTTACCTTTGTATTTATATTTTACTAAAATTGTACTTTATCGGAAAAGTTTATACTAGTTCGGCATTTGATTTTAGTATACTGTTCTTACTATTATCTTTGTCAGAGTTATTGTCAACTAAAATATTTTTGTGTTGGTGTCTATGTTAGATTTATTTGTAGTTTGTTTGGATGTTTTGGTCGCTCACCCAATTTTGTCAATATGATGGAACTATACACAACTGTCATACAAGTTAGAGGTGAGCTATAAAACTAGGTAAAGCCACCATTTTCTTCAGAAAATTCATATACCAAGTCAAGGATATAACAGTTGTTTGCAATTCATTCCGATGGTTTATAAAGTCTTACGTACGTACGATTTTGTCAGTTTTTATGGACTTCCTTTATTTAAATTTACCTTGGAGTATTTTTATGTAACTATTTTTCTTGATTGAATTATTTGGATAGATCGATTGATTGGGGGATCGTGGTGTTTAACACCACTTTTAGCACTATTATCTATACCGTGGTGACCTCTTTTTATTGGTGGAGGAAACCGAAGTGACCAGAGAGTACCACCGACCGTCGGCAGTAAATAAACTACTTAGACCATTCGGCCATTGAGACCCCTTCTTCAATAGAAAAATATTAAACATGTTAACAAGATACCATATAATATAAATTGGAGCTTGACTTTAAAGTTATATTTATTTAATACTTTTACCATGGAATACCTAACTTTTAATCTTCGTTTTAAGGACTTTTTCCAATTTTACTGTGTGAGCATATTCGCACATTTGTAATTTGTTACGAAAACTGATTTTTGTTAAAATTATCAACTTTAATTGCATACACAAATAGGTTGTTATCCACAATAAAGGTTCTGTATTGCTTTATATGAGTCATTTGTTTTAAACATTCGATGCCCCACATCTTAGGTTCATGTATCAAATCCGAATCGACCTACTCCTTCCTTCGTTGGTCTGAATGTATTTCCTCGACAGGACAAAATATCTCCAAACCTTGATTATAGTGTGATGTCTTATTATTGAAACCTTCAACTATGTATACATTAAGGTCTCATAAAAAATGAAAACAACACGTTATAAATTTCATGCGTCCGAATATTGGGAATGTAAAAAAAAATGAAATACTTTTTAAAAACCTTTGTTAATACTGTTTGATTCAGATTAACTGTTTATGTATCTGGATCTTGAGCCTGGTGGTCTGGCGGTCTGTGTAGCGATTAATAGCCTGTCAACTCTAGGTTTTTGAGTTCGAATCCTTCCCGTGGTAACATGTGTTCGACTCCGATGTTAATTGACAAGGATGGTCAGGTTGCCTTCCAATAAGAAATGTCCGCCATGGTATATACAAGGAAGCCAAGTTTCACTTATACTCTAGATACTATCGAAAAAGAAAATGCAAATGTGAGGTGTAATGTGCAGATACGCATATCCTTTTGTAAAGGTTAATTCACTTTTATCATTTATCCATCCAAATTGTATTTCATCGGTTTAATGAAATACATTCATAAAAGATCAAATTCTGCTAACACCATTAGAACACTGAATCCTCCGTTCCGTCATAAACAATTGTCATATTCCTGACTTGGTACAGGCATTTTCCGAAGAGAATGCTGATTTAAACCTGGTGTTGTAGCTTATTAAACATCTCACTTGTATGGCAGTTGTAAAATGAATATATTCTAATTTGATTTGAAAACATTTAGCGTTTTCTGCTAAGTGTCCATGAAAGCTGAGCAGGCTTCATAATTACAATTAATGAATATAAATTATACATGGCTACTATCAAAATTTGAAACTCAGTATTTCAATATTTCGATCTGTGCTTGCTTCTCATATATAAACAAAATACTACTATTAATATCTTTAAACTTCAGTTTTATGATTTTATGACAAGCTGAAACAGTTTCAATTATTCTATAGTCACAGTAGGTATAATATCCGGTTGAGATCGTGTTTCTTTTTAGTAAATCGGTAGACCAGGTTTTTCGAGTGTAAACCAGTTTTTTTCGAGTGACATTACATACGATCAGATCTATTAACTGCTATTTTGCAAGTTTAATAGTTTTATTCATGAATTTCATTTTAATCTGAATACTATATATGTTTTAAGCACAAACGACGTACAATTTACTTGTATATTCGATTAAAATACAGTGTTTAACATTGGCTGTGTGTTGTCGAGAGCAACATTTAAAACGTCATGGTTTTTTTAAAGGACAATATGAATAAGAAAGAAGGCATTCTTGGCATTACTAACTGACTTTTTCTCGTTTATACTGTAACTGTAAATAAACTTATCATAGATAAAAGGATTTAAATTTTTTACGCCAGTCACGCGTTTCGTCTAAACAGGAGTAATTAGAGACGGTCGAATGAAGAAGTTTAAAAAGCCATATAAAGTACGAATTTGAAAAGAATTGACGACCGAAATTCCTAAAGGTTTTGCCAAATACAGCTAAGGTAATCTATTCCTTGGGTAGAATATCGTTAGTTATTTAGTGACGGCCAATACTATTTGTTCCCAATAAGTCAAAAAAAGATTTTACTATGTTGATCAAATGTACCTCTTTTCAATGTAACGCTAATTACATGTTCTGAAAACATTTTACCATAACCCTGTAGTTTTAAATCATATTACAAATCACTGGATAATTTATAAAGCGGTCTTTATGACCGAGTACAGGGGACTCATAATATTTTCAATTACATTTCAAGCTACCTTTGTTTTTACAGTAAATTGAATTTTTTTATTGATATATATAAGTTTAGAAAAAAAGTAAAACAGTAAGGGATAGCAAACAAAATCGGTTATCCGACTTATCCACTGCGGTAAATTCAGTAATGTTCATATAATTTCTTTGCAGTCAATTAAGATCTGTTCAGTTCATGTTTAGACTATTCAGTGGTTGTTATTTACCTGTACACATTAAAATCATACTGAATAGGCTGAAAAGCTACTAAACAGTACTGAATTGACAGCAAGCACTCTGTTTGAACAGTACTGAGTTTAACGCAGTGGATTAGTCTGAAAAAGACTGAACACGACTAAATAATTATTGCGCAGACTTTTCAGATGATGTTAGAACAAAATGACCGTTTAAAGACTTAAATTCATTCACAAGTTTAAAGAGAGACATTGTGTTAGTTTCTAGTTTTTGTTTTTGTTTTCTTTTTTATAGAACACCTTTTTAACTGGTGAAAAAGGAAACCATCATCTATCATGGTTAAACAGAATATACAGATAAGAAAATAAAATTGACGAAAATTGTTACTGTTATTGAATATCAAAACTAGAAATATTAAATCCATGTATTTCATATATAACACCTGAATAATGCTATGCTATAGTATATGTTGCTTCTGTCTATATTCGGTGGATTTTAAAAGGGTAGTGTTGGTTATATAGGAAAGATTTTTATTTCATATGGCTTTGTAGGATTTTTATGCACACCCATGAAAATCGATCAGGCATTTAGATGTATCACTGTCCGTCCATCAGTCGGCTGGTCTGTATGAAATTCCTATCGGTACCCTAACATGAAGATTGTTCACATCACGTAAATTTATTGTATGGAATCGACATCGATATACGTAGGTTTTGATAAATACAACATGTTTACCTAGGCGTTGACATATTGGATCGTTCTTAACATACGTAAACCTGTATGAGTTGAGTACAGCGAGTGTCCATAATTTGGACAGTCTATACTTGGGCGCAGACATGTTGGAAATTTGCTTTATTCACTCGATAAAACCGGGACCGCACTCGAAAAAACCCGTACATATAAAAGCGAACTGTTTCTCCAAATGTCCTTCTCAATGCAGTAGCAAGAATTTTGGCAAAGCGTCTGTATATTTAAGCATATATAGATTCCTTGTAACTATGCATTTCCTTTGACATTTACTTTGGTATGTGTATAAAATAACCTTATTCTATATCTTGGAATATAAACATTGTAAGACAAAATAAACTGTTATAATACAAACCATCTTTTTATCATACACTAACTTGCCTTGCATGATCTTGTTTATTAAGTTCAAGCATCTATTTCATGTGCTACCAGAAATGAAGTCTGTTTGTTTACATTTTTGATCAGATTCACTCGTGAAAAGAAAGCGGATAAAAATTACTAGAACAAATATAGAGTTGTTAATATTAGACAACTACTAATAATTGTAATGTTGAAAAGAGTAAAAAGATATTTACAAAATATAAATCAATTGTTTTAAAAACAATTGTAAACGGTCTTTTCCTTTCGCAACATAATTGATGGATTGATTGATTGGGTGGTTGGGTGGTTGGTTGGTTAGGTGGTTGGATGGCTGACTGATTGACTGAATGACTGATTAAACACATGGGACTTGGAGGAAGCAAAAAAAAAGAAGGGAGATCCTTATTAAACACATGGGACCGAAACATGCATGATTGATTAATTAATTGATTGATATATTGAATAATTCACTGATTAAAAGTTTACATGGAACTCTCTCTACATGCTCTATGCGAGGCATCAGATAATACGTCCATCCCGCACAGCCAAACGGATACCCTTGATGTCCTAATAAAATAATCCTTGCAACTTCCTTTTTCAAATTTACTCTATATTTTACGCAAGCTTGAACTTCATGTTTTACCTAGAAAAGCAGTGTTTGAAGAAATAACTCTTACAATAAAAATTCTTCGACTTAACAGTGTGAGTTTCAAAAGCACAATAACTGTTCGACATAATATCCAAAACATCTAAGCGACATCTTGCGAAACTAAAACGAAAAGTGGAAAAACCTAATTATCTGTGTTAATACTTGTCACACGTCTCGTTATCATTTCCGACACTAATTTGTTCTATGCTTTATTTTGAGTAAATGAATATATTTGAATGAAAGTTCTATGTGGCTATTTCGAAAAAAGGAAATAAACACTTAAAACTGTATATATATTCACAATGCAGCTTTATTAGCGAAAAGAGCGTATTTCAAATGTCATACTTTGAAAAGAGGTAGGACCCTTGACACTGATTTGTTTTCACTTCCAGGGTGAAAATCCGAATGCTATTAAAAGCTATTGAATTTGAATGTTAAAAAGTCTGTATAATACAAATTAAACATATTAAAGATGTTATAACAATTTTACACATATATGTATCCATAAACTCAAAATAATATCCAGCACTATACATTGATGCAGCAGTGACTTTTGACACAATATAACAAATTATTCATGTTTTTGTAAACGTAAGCATCAAGGAACCTCTGTAATGATCATTAATTGTTTTGTATTTGAAAAACAAAGCATAGCTTTACTTCAAATAGAATACTTTAAGTGGTTGATAATGTCCTTTTCAATTAATTTTCCAAAACTGCATCCACATTTACCAAAATTTACTTTAATTATTTGTCCAGAAAGAAACTGTATTTCATCGGTATTATCAACATATGGATAAATTCATAAAAAATGCAATATTTTATTGTTATCCATATTCATACTGATGAAACAAAGGTCTGGACTTATCTACAAAGACAAATTACAATTATCAAATTTAATATAAAGCATTGCAAAATTAATTCGACTGAAGCATTGGTAATACAAACAATTGGTGATAATGGGATAACAGTACAAGCATATGTTTGCTTGGCAAAATCCGGTACTCGTCATATAGAGATTAATCATTGAAGTTCGTTTCTGAAGACTGCATATTTGGAATAACGTAAATCTGCCTAGGATCCCTTGAATCCAATTCCATTGACTTGGAAACGCTACAGCTTGTTGCATCTCCTTTATCTTCTCGATAAGTTTTTAAAATTCTTCTCATTTCATGCTGAAATTTCGTATCCAAGAAGCCGTATATGAAAGGATTTACGGCATTATTCAGCAAAATGGAGAAAACAAATGTGTAATAGGCAAATCCTTCGGAAAATGTCATTTTACAATTAAAGTCCTTCTGAATCCGAGTTGTAACAACAAGGCTGTAATGTGGAATAGCGCTCAACAGGAAAGCTGCCGAAACAGCTAAAAGGGTTATTGTAGTTTTTTCGGTTTTCACGCGAACTCCGCCTTTCCCATGTGTATGTAAAAACCTTAAGATCTGTGCGTAAACGATGAACAGGATAGGTATAACTAGAAAATTAAAGATATAGAGCACGATGTAGTAAACTATTGGGTAAACTGTATTTTTGTAGTCATCATCAGTCCAGCAACGAATTCCTTTAACATCAGGAATTACCGTATCAACGGTGAAAATCCCATATAAAACCAAACATGGCCAAGACGTCAAAAGTCCTAAAAGGGTGGCAGTTATACAACATACTTTTGTATTTTTGCACGAAAGTTGCCATTTTAAAGGCTTACATACTTTTCTGTATCGATCAAAAGCTATTACCACCAAAATGTAGGCTGAGCTGTTTGTTGTAAAGACCATCGAGAATCGACCGAATTTACATAGTCCATACGATGGAAAGGTTAAGTAATGGCTCATGTAGTAAACAAGAAAAGGCATTCCGATACAAGAGTTTGCAAGGTCCATGATGGCCAGCCATATAGTGTATGTCCTGTAATTTGATACCTTGAATCTTTGAATATATATCCAAAGAACAGCAACATTCCCGAATATCCCAAGCACCATTAAGACCGAAGTAAAAATCATTCCACCTATATGTCGTTCTGTGAACTGGTCGTTCAAATCTTGCAGTGTTGTTGAGTTATTCAGTTCAAGCCAAGTAAAACATTGTTTATCCGATTTGTTCATGTTGGATATATTATCTATTCTATTTTTCAATCTATATTTTCCTATACATATGTAAACCCCACCAATCTATGATTAAATCACGATCTATTTGCCAGTTAACACTTTTAAAGTAATAGTTTTGATCTCTATGGTACTTAGAAACTGATTTACAAATAGTAATAGCTATTTCCTCATTCAGGATTCAATGTAATGCATATATCAATGTAATTAAATAAATACAAAATTATGTTGATTGCGGAAACATTGTCTATTCATTTTTTATAATAATTATGACTACACAAATGATCTTTTTCATTGGCTAAAAGCATTGGGAATCTTCCTTGATAAAACGTTATATTCATCGTGGGGAAAAATCATGAGAGTTTAATATAAGATTTGGAACGTGAACCTAAATTGTCATTTTTAGGCAACGTCAATGACTTAGATTTATGACGTCATACAAATTTTTGTTTTTTCTTCTGTTTTTTCGGTGATTATTTTTGTAGTGAATTTGAGGAATATTTCAACTTATTTAAGTTAGCAACTGCCAAAGCAGATATTATAATAATAATATAGTTAGTATAAATATCTCGAACAAATACTAGAAAATTGGAGATGGATAAAAAAAGTCATATAATAAAATAGTTGTTAAATTTTGATATCAGTTGATACAATGATTTACCACATACTTAGCATTAATATGATAGTTTTTGCATATGTGTAAGGAATGGAAGTAAACTAGCCATAAATTCACACACATGCTGATACCCAATATCAGCCATATGTGACGTCACGTGGTCGGGATATGAAGTTATCAGCCTGCTTGTGTTCGTACGTCGGTAGTATATGATAGAAAGATTAATACATGGCATTTTCCATATCGGCCCGAGTATCATCCACGACCCATATCAGCCCTCGACTTACGTCTAAGGGCTTATACCCGTGCGGATATAAAAAAGGCCATACATTGGCCGCAGTGAATATTATAGCTCTGGGGTTGATAAATCATTGTATCAGCCTCATCAAAAGTCAATTATTGTATAATATAAACTTCCCTCGGTTTTGTTCGTGTAAAAACACATTATTTTTAAATCACAAAATTAACAAAACCCTATTAATGGATTGTGCCTTGTACAAATATTATTTACATATTAAGGACATGAAAGTTCGAACAATGATATAATGATATGGGTAAATATCATTCAGGTACAATTAAAGCATGTCCACCATATTTTGTGCGTAGAGTTCTGCATTTCTTGCCTAGAATTAGGAAAAAACTTCTAAAAAGAGATAGTAATTTGTGTTTTTGTAACAACATACATGTAGTTTGTTAAAGCAGAACTGAGGTGAGTAAATGAACATTTAACAGATGTAACCAGTTGATATTATCCCAAATGTGTTAAGAGATAATGAAGCTAACTTTTTGCATGCACAAAGAACATTTTATTTTGCATCAGTGAAAATTACGTATAGAAAATCCCAAAAGATCAAATATTTTTGAAGCAACAAATCCAAATGAACATAGAAACAGCAATGTTGGCAACGTTTTATGAAACAACAAATTATTTTAATCAACATTAAAAACGCTCAGAAACATGAATGTATACAAGGTATTGTAAAAAACGATTGTACTTTAATGTTTTCAATCTAAACCTTTATTGTTGAGTAATTTACTTTTATTAAAGTTACATAATGCAATCAAATATCTTAAATGTGCACAGAAAATAGTGAGAAAATTGACTTTAATACTGTAAATATATATTTATATTTCAAACATTGAATGCATTTTAAAATGTCAAGTACATTTCACATCTTGTACCCGTCTTTGAAGAAAACAAACACAATTACATTCCAACCTAAACCAATTAGCACACACGAACCTTCGTTTTAGAAATCTGAAATTAGAGATAGCAAGGATCGTTTAAAATAAAAATTATTCAAAATTAGATATTATAAAATGGGAGCTCTGGATACATAATGTAACTCCCTATCCGAGTTTTACCCCGAAAAATTATCCAGGAAAAAATCGCGAAAGACCGCAAGCTTGAAGAGTAGTTCGATATTCTTATGTTATCTGGAAGTGTGTCGTTAAGGCAATTATCACTCTTCTTTTTCCTTACTACATACCAACACTTTAAAAATTGGTGCACCCGAAGCGTATTTCATCGTCACAAAATTTCAATCCAAGGAAGAACAGATCATTGAGAAGATGTATGACGAAAAGGACCTAAAACAATTATGAAAATCATATATGATCAACTTTGACTAAAGGAATTTGAACTTTAGTTTCTAAATAATTTCTCTTTTGATCAGCAGAACGGTTCAGTATTGTATATATGCTATAACTCGTATCGATGGAAAAGCACTGACTACTGGGCTAATGATAGCCAAGGGGACTAACAGTTCACTAGCAACAGCATCAATCCAGTGCAAAAATTTACAGAAAATAAAAAAAAAATATAAAGAAGATTATTAGATTTTAATATTAAATTACATGATTCTGCTTTATTCTCATATATGAATCATCGACTAAATGTTGATAGTATAACGTCCAAAAAAAAGTTAAAAAAACAAATTCTAAGGAAAATTCAAATCGGAAAGTTCCTTATCAAATGGCAAAATCAAAAGCTCAAACACATCAAACGAATGGAAAACAACTGTCATATTCCTGACTTGGTACAGGCATTTCCTTATGTAGAAAATGGTGGATTAAACCTGGTTTTATAGCTAGCTAAATCTCTCACTTTTATGACAGTCGCATAAAATTCCATTATATTGACAACAATTTGTGAACAAAACAAACAGACATAATAGGTATAAATGTCAAAAACATGGGTACAGCAGTCAACATTGTCTTATAATCTTAATCACTATAAAAACAAACAAATGTGTCAACAAAGAAAAACTAAATGGCATATAGACAAAGAACATAAGCAAAAATGAAAGACAAGAATACAAAAATTGACCAATGCATATTTTGACCAAGAAAAAAAAGCAATGGATTCAATAGGTTTGTTCTGCAAAATGGGTCGATCTTCATTATAGGCGAGAAATGTATCCTTCACTGGAAAAAATATGCATGTTGAATCGGGACTGTCCTTTGGCGCACACACGAAGCGCTCAATGAGTTGTTTTAAGTGTTCTTTAATGTGTATAGAGCGTAGAATTATCCTTTAACGAGGCTATTCAGATGCTCTTATTATCATGGGTTCTACTGCCGGATGGAATAAGTAACATTTATGATTTATTTGTATTTCTGTCTTCCATTTGTGTTCGATTATCATATTAGTTTAAAAAATAGGATTAAACACAATCATTCTACTAAAATCTATGCTAAAAGATATATAATGCTATTGGGAATTTTAAGCTGAAAACAAATAAAATAAAAACTGAAGCTGCGTTTTGTTTACCAACTATCAATGCTGCGAATAGTCATGTCGTTGTTTTACGTTTTTAGTATGTTGAGATACTAAAGATTTTTGTAATAAGGAGAGAGATAAAGCCGGATTTGCTTAACCTTCCGGAGCAGCTGAAATCACTTCAAAATTGTTGATTGGGTTCTCGTTGCTCAGTCTTTGTTTTCTATATTGTGTTTGTGTACTGTTGTTTGTCTTTTTGTCGTTTTTCGTTTTTTTGCCATGCCATCGTCCGTTTGTTTTCGACTGATGAGTTTGAATATTCCTTTGGTATCTCTGGTCTCTCTCTTAAAGAGAAAACACCAAGGTGTAATACAAATCTTAAAGACAACACCGGGTTAAAAGATATAAAAAAAAAAACGAAAGAAAGCCAGTCAAGTCCTCAAAGCACTACAAAAAGCTAAAAACGGACCAACTTGAACCCCACCTAAAACCAAAATGGACTTCAGTGTTCTAGAACACTTCCTGCTCTATTAGTTGCACCAATCATGCTACTCATTGGAGGAAGCATTCGTGATGTCCAAATCGATAAAATAAAGATGCGATTGTTGCTACGACTGGTGGAATATATTTGTATAAAGATAAGGAGATGTGGTATGATTGCAAATAAGACAGCTATCCACTAAAGTTCAAATGAAGTGGAAGTAAGCAATTATAGGCAACCGTACGGCCTTCAACAATGAGAAAAACAAACATACCTTATAGTCGGCTATAAAAGGCCTCCGACATAAAAAAATGTGAAATTTCAATAGAGAAAACTAACGGCCTAGTTTATAACAAAACAATCAACGAAAAACATCTATGACGGACATAAACCAACAACAACCACAAATATGAGAAAAGCAACTGAAAGTTTATTAGCACCCAAAGTTTTCGATCAACAGTACACGTGCTCCGTGATTCTGTGTTGATTATTTATCTAGGTAACGATCGGTAAGGAAGGCACCGAAACATGAAAGTTTATTAGCACCCAAAGTTTTCGATCAACAGTACACCGAATGGAATAATTTTATCGATAATACGTTATGGATTCCTAATAAATGTAAAATGAAGCCCACACAGGACTTAGTTTAGTACATTTTGTTGTATTTATACTTGATTGGTTAATAATTAACTTACCATTATAATCGTCAGAAACTCGTTTCATCACTTTTAGCCAAATAAAATCAATCTATCAAATATGTTTTATTTTTTATTTTGTTACACTATAAAAATAAGATGACGTGGTATGATTGCCAATGACACAACTCTCTACTAGAGACCAAAATGACGAAGAAGTAAGTAACTATATGTCATCATACGGCCTTCGGCAATGAGAAAAACCACACTACAGATCAAGCTATTATAATAGGCCCTAAAATGTAAAACAATTCAAACGAGAAAACAAACCGGCCTGATTTATGATCAAAACAATAAACGCAAATCAAATATGATATATTGCAACAAACGACAACAAATGAGTAACAGGCTCCTGACTTAGGACAGTTAAATACAGAATACGGCGTGGTTTGACAACTTCTATTTTATGTAAAGTCGTATCGAGCGTTAAATTATTTACAAAATATCTGTGTTAAGACATGTCGCATGTATCTAATTATTTTTCTATACTTGTTATTCTGCGAATGAGCTTTGGTAATTTAATATATTTGAATGAAACTTATATGTGATTATTTCGAAATAATCACTTTAAACCTGTATTCATAGTGCAGCTTTTTATTAGCATAAAGAGCGTACGTTTATAGCCTTACTTTACAAAGAGAAAGGATACTCAACCCTGAATTTCTTTCACTTACAAGGTAAAAATTTGAATATGATTAACGACTACTGAAATTTGAACATTCATTAAAGAGACTTAATAATTCACATTAAATATTGTACAATATTTTACATACATACAAAATATATATATATAATTTACCATTATACATTGATGTCAAAGACAGTTTTGGCAAATTATTGCACAGTTTACATGTTTTTGGTAAATTTTGCATCGAGAAAAATAATAGTACTTATAAGTACTAGCATATATTTGCTTCGCCAAATTTGGAAAGCGTCATATAGAGATTAATCATTGAGATTTGTTTCTGAAGACTGCGCATGTTCATTGACGCAAATCTGCATAGGATCCCTTAAATCTAATTCCATTGACTCAGTAGCTATACGGCTGGTTGTATCTCTTTTATCTTTTCGGCATACTTGGAAAATACTTCCTATTTCACGCTTAAATTTTGTATCCAATAAGCCGTATATGAAAGGATTTACGGAATTGTTCAGCAGAATAGAGAACACAAATGTGTAGTAGACAAATCCTTCGGCAAAAGTCATTTCACAGTTGAAATCTTCTTGAAATCGAGTTATTACAACCAAGCTGTAATGTGGAATAGCACTCAACAAGAAAGCAACAGAAACAGCTAAAAGGGTTATTGTAGTTTTTTTAGTTTTCACGCGAACTCCACTTTTTCCGTGAATATGTAAAAAACGTAAGATCTGTACGTATACGACGAACAAGATAGGGAAAACTAGAAAATTGAAGACATAGAGAACAATGTAGTAAACTTTAGGATAATCAGTATCTATGTAGTCGTCATCTGTCCAACACCGAATTTCTTTAACCCAAGGAATCGCCATATCAGCAGTGTTAATCCCATATAAGACCAAGCACGGCCAAGACGTCATAAGTCCTAAAATAGTGGCAGATACACAACATACGTTTGTATTTGTGGACGTAAGTTGCCTTTTTAAAGGCTTACAGACTTTTCTGTATCGATCAAAAGCAATTACCACCAAAATATAGGCTGAGGAGTTTGTTGTAAAGACCATCGTGAATCGGCCGAATTTGCACAATCCATCAGATGGGAAGGTTAAGTAATGGCTCATGTAGTAAACAAGGAAAGGCATTCCGATACAAGCGTTTGCAATGTCCATGATGGCCAGCCATATAGTGTATGTCCTGTAATTTGATACCTTGAATCTTTTAGTATATATAATAAGAACAGCAAAATTTCCAAATATCCCAAGCACCATTAAAACTGAAGTAAAACATATTCCACCTATATGCCGTTCTGTGAACTGGTCGTTCAAATCATGCAGTGTTGTTGAGTTATTCAGTTCAAGCCAAGTAAAACATTGTTTATCCGATTTAATCATGCTGAATATATATATTTTTTGTTTTTCAATCTGTATTTCCCAACACTTAAAATTTGAAGTAATCGTTATGGTACTAACAAACTGATTTAATTAAAAAGATAATTATTTCCTCATTCCGGATTCAATGTAATGCATATATGAATGTAATAAAACACATTATAAAGTACAAATAAAGTACACAATTATACCGGTTACGGAAACATTGTGCAGTATTTATATATATGTTACGGTGAATTTGTATAGTTAGGGATTATGTAGAATCCCTGACTTTTCATGGATTTTGCATAATCACTAAAATCATTAGTGATTTTACATAATCCATGAAAATTTAAAAAATAGTTTACAAATTCCCTGATATTATTTCAGGGATTATCAATAATACAAAGATACAAAGAAATCCTGTGTTTAATAAAAGTAGATCAAATATAGACAAATAAATATAAAGGGAACAGTTTTTTCCAATTACATCATATTTAAGTGTGTTGAACTACATTAACTTATAAACATACACGTATTTAAAATTTAAATTAATAATAACATTCTCAATAATAGTGATAACTTCACATGTATGCCATGAATCTATTGTGCGCCCAAACAGCGTCAAATGCACATTTGTGCTCTGAATGTAAATGCACAGCGCATGTAACTTGCTGTAAAACAAATGGCGATGAAAGCTATTAAACGTCTGTTTTATGTTTTCAATGTCCCAATGAACAAGGAATTCAAACTTTAAATTTGGAGGAGGCAAACATTGACTCAATAAAGGTTTCATACCGATTCCGCATGTTGATCGTGGAAAGGAAGACCCAAATAATATAATGACCATTGTTCATGAATGGACTGAATAGGATGTTGCCTGGCTACGAAACATAAAATTTTGCTCGAATTCTACACAAGAAATCAATTAGAGGTGGCTGATTCCCTTTAGTGGCATCTTTTCTAATGCAATTTTTTTTCTCTTCAACCTGCGGTAACATCAGATTCAATATATGAAAGACAAGGGTTTTAAAGTTGATGTTGTTGCC
This sequence comes from Mytilus coruscus, assembly GCA_017311375.1. Taxonomy (NCBI): domain Eukaryota; kingdom Metazoa; phylum Mollusca; class Bivalvia; order Mytilida; family Mytilidae; genus Mytilus; species Mytilus coruscus. The sequence goes on from CM029607.1 coordinate 34,019,168, forward strand.
AAAAAAAAACGAAAAGCAGAGCATGGAAATGGTTGATTGTTGAACCTGCAATAATAGATGTCATCCAAATTTACAACACAGTTTGTAAAATTAAATGATTTATATCAGAGTACTAGTATTTTGCTAAACATTTTAATATTTATGCCTCTAAAGATGCTTTAATATCATTTTATAGAATGAATTTTTTAACTTTTATTCATTGTATTTTCATTCCAGTTATTATGTATAATCCCTGACATTTTTTTCTAGTGATAATGCACAATTCCTAAAAATTTGTGATTATATATAATCACTCAAGTGACCAGTTATTATACATAATCCCTGAACATTTTTTCAGGGATTCTACATAATCCTTAACTATACACTTTTACTGTAACATATTTGCCTTCGGGTTATATATAATTCGTTCAACCTATTTCGACTCTTCAAAATTCAAGAGTCAATCCTAAATTGAGGTGAATTATATGAATAAATACCGTTTCGATCCCTAACATCACTGAAGAGACATCAATTGTCCAAATCCGGATATGGTGTACCAATTTTTGCACCTTATGTTTGCGGTATACCATCTTTTCCGCAAGTTTATTGTTTTCTGTTTGGTATTAAAATATTCAAATCCATTTTGTTACATCTGGTGATCCGTTTATTTGGCAATCGCCATGGCAGTCAGCAGGGTTAAAGAACATCTGTTGTTCAACCTGCTAGTCAAATGCGTTTTGTTAAAATGTACTTTTTCACTTTTTTGGTCGTTTGCCCAATGGTACATCGTTCACATATATCAATTGGTATGTTACTCTCGTGCATGTTCACACTAGACGGTCTACACTTCCATGGGTGTGTTCGTTACATAGAAACTACAAAAACATAGTTATGCGGAAAAACGACTGAAATCGACACCTACAGTCATCACCACGAATTGTTTTACCGATACGATACGTCTGTGTCTCAACAATCTAGCGACATGTTTTCGCCAGTTATATCTTTCGATACCAAAATGAACGTCTATCGATTGTGATATTTTGACTCAGTGTGGACCTACATGGCGGGTGATGAATGTATAGCAGGGGACGATTACTCTGTCGCTGCATCCAGTCCAGGGTCTTTTCGAGTTTATGCAATTTCCTCATTTTTGTTTGTTTTCTAAAGTTGTCTTCTTTCACGATTTATGAGATTGAATCATCAGTACACTACTATTGGCTTAATTTGATTTGTTTTGAATTAAGCAAATATTTCCAATATTTAGAAATGTAAGAGTCACAGTCAAAGTTTGTTAAAAGGCTTGTTTTAGCCACATTTTCTGAGGCCTTTCATCTAAAGATTAAAATATGTGATTACTAAAGCAATGTAATGGTTTCATATCATTTTTATTTTCTTTGAATTAACTGCCTTAAAAGGTACTTCTTTCGGAAAATGTAAACAATTTTATTCGAGCTGTTGTCAACCCTCCTTTGCTACGAGGAAATAATAGATATACAGCAATCTATACAATCCTTTTTCCGTGAGAATGAGAAATTTTATTTCAATAAGAAACTTACGATCATCGCAAACCCTAAAAACCCACCCCAAAAACCCCAAATAATATAATCTTTGCAGACAGTAAAAATAAAAGCAAAGACATACAAAATCAAAATAACAATGATCAATTTAAATGCATCCGAAGCACTTTTCTTGATTTATCTACATCGGGAACGCTCAAGACCAAATATTTGAAAGCCAATGATGTACAAAAAAAAAAAAGAAACGTGAAGAGCAGTTTGACCAAAAGGGACATACAAAAATTAAACTTATCCATATAAGTCCAATACTGTCTGCGCGAGTTGGGACCTTAGTTTCTTAATAAATTCTAAATTTATTAACTCATTACTGATTGACTACTGACTATTGACTACCCTCGTGGACTAATAAGTATAAGAGTTATAGTATAAAAGAAATAATATACTTCACCTTGTAAACTCAAAAAGCTAGGATGCTTTGAAGAAAACTCAGAGAAAATGAAAATCTATGAAATCAAAAGATTGAAAACGTTCCAAGGAGACCATCAAAAGCCACAAGTCAAATGAAAACTGAGAACAGCATGGTGAAAAAAAATATCGAGGGAAAACCTTGTCGTCGCTTTTTTAAATTTTAGAAAAAGAGATTGAATAACCTTAATTTTATTGCACAAGATGCGCATTCTGAAAGTTGAGGTATCTTCAGTGATGCCCGAGGCTAAAATATATGAAAGTCAAAAACTGTATACACATGTTGAAGAGATGAAAAAACAAGTAAAGGACCAGCAGTAGAGCTAAACCCGGCAAGGCATCAGAGCTATACACGAGAGAGATACTTTGAATTCCTTAATTTAAACTGATTTCGACATTTTATAAAAGCAAATTTAAATAAGACAATGCAAAATTGAGAATGGAAATGGGGAATGTGTCAAAGAGACAACAACCCGACCAAAGAGCAGAAAACAGCTGAAGGCCACCTATGGGTCTTCAACACAGCGAGAAAATCCCGCACCCGGAGGCGGGCTTCAGCTGGCCCCTAAACGAAAATGTGTACTAGTTTAATGAAAATGGACGTCACACCAAACTCCGAAACATATAAATGAACTAAAATTTAAAAAAAAAACATTCAAGACTAACAAAGGCGAGAGGCTATTGATGTCTAAAACGTTGTCAATTAATTAAATGCAGACTGACTATCATAAGTATCAGACTATTAAAATACTTACTGAACGTCGCATTGTGCATAATTTTATGCTTAAAAGTATATTCTGCAGATTTCATTCAGCAGCAAACGATTTTAAAACTATCAAAAAGAAGGTTCTAAAACAGAAAAACAAAAAAGATGGAGTGCAATGTCCCATCCGAAATTAGATAGGAATATATTTAAGTATTAAAGCAGAACATAAGATATACAAGTTCTGAGAATATTTTATTTATACTCAAATTATAAATTACTTATTAAGATTCATTAAAAAAGAACTACAAAAATCCCTCATGCTATCTTTGTATTGTCATTTCGTATGAACATTCTCTTCCGAATATAAATTGGTGTGTAATACCCTGGTTGTAATGTTGGTTTGCAGGCGGTATCGTCGGAAACACGTTTAAACTACACACTAGAAAGTATTCATGTAATTAATAAGAATAATCAAAGGTTATCGACATATTTATTTAGTTATGTTTTAATGTAATATTTCAAAAACAACATCAATACTAGTACCAATAAAAACAAATTTTAAAGATGTTACTACCGTGTTAAATTTATAACCTTTAAGAATAAGTTTATTCAGGGGATCAAGTAGTACGCAATAATGTCATTTTTATTATATATGATTTGAAGGGTTAATCCTGGATAAAGGCATCGGAGTTAACATAGTGTTTGAAATATTTTTCAGATAAGAATTAATTTTTTTAATATTTGTTACATATTCAAAATACAAAAATATCACAGATGACAACGGATATGTTCCAATTGTCGTAACTACAATCCTGTCTCTTTTTCCGCGAATGTGACCGCGAATGTGTAAACACCCTCTCGTTTGAAAAACCATCGATAATCCATAAATATCATATATATATATATATATATATATATATTTATATGTCATGTTTCACCATATAAAATGCTTTTCGCGTTCCTGTTTCTGATTAAAGTTCAACTAATTTACACAAAGCCCCCTTTTTTACAAAGTACAATATAAAGATCGGTCAACTTTCAGCTACTAAACAGAGTCAATAAAGTAGCAAATCATTCAAAATAAATGTTTTATACAGTATTTAAAATGTAAATTAGAAAAAAAATATAATAAAAATGCCTGTGGTCGTTTTACACATTAAGATGACCCCTTCTCAAAAAGTTGACCTGTAGGCATACGCATAGGTGTATCGAATAGTTTTCGAAAATGTCTAATAGAGACATCATGGAGAGAAGGTGATGTATAAGACAATGACCATGACTGCGTCTACGTCGAGGCGTAGATTTGAAAATTTTCGTCACATTCACAGAGCTACAGGAAGGAATTGATATAATACCTATACCATCATTTTTTTCATTGCAACCATACGGTGTCGCAGTGTCAATTCTCGAATGCAGTGGTCTTCCTTTTGTCTACGAAGAGGTGTTACAAGATGAAGATTGTTAGTCTTGTGGTATATTTTTTCGATGATGCGAACTTCCATAGAAAGGATTGAATGATCAGGCTGAATAAATTGCTGGTAAACAATGTCGATTGCATTATTGTTAATGCCTGATCTGTGGCCGAATATACTTGTATTGAGCCTTCCTCTCGTTTCACCGACATATACCAATTTCGGTATTATAGATACAGTTAATAAGCGTTGATTCTTGAATAAATAAAGGCAACGGTAGTATACTGCTGTTCAATAGTCATAAATCAATTAAGCGAAAACAAATCCGGGTCACAAACCAAAACCGAGGGAAACATTTCAACTTTAAGAGGAAAACGACGGAACAACAGAAACACTGAACTGCAACAAAAACAAACGCCAACTTACATAGAAACGGACTATTTGATAACAACTGCCATATTCCTGACTTGGTACAGGACATTTTAAGAAAAAATGGTGGGTTGAACCTGGTTTTATGGCTAGACAAACCTCCCGCTTATATGGCAATGTTAGAAATACCGCTAAAATGACAACATTACGTGACAGGAATACAGAACAAATAAACCCAAGAACACTCAGGACAGAGAAACACATAAATAAATAAAATAATAGAAAGAAGTAAAATCACAAAAATACTGAACTCCGAGGAAAATTCAAAAAGGAAAGTCCCCAATCAAATGGCAAAATCAAAAGTTCAAACACATCAAACGAATGGAAAACAACTGTCATATTCCTGACTTGGTACAGGCATTTTCATATGTAGAAAATGGTGGATTGAACCTGGTTTTATAGCTAGCCAAACCTCTCACTTGTATGACAGTCGCATCAAATTCCATTATATTGACAACGATGCGTGAACAAAACAAACAGACACAATAGGTACATACAACATGTAAACCACAGAATAACAACGGACACCTCAAATGAATCCACGACTGCACACCAGGACACCACAAATGAATTATAAACTGTGCGTCACACGAATGTATCAACGCCACAAAAAGTGACGTATTTTTTGTGACGTTTATATTATTACAGGTAAATTTCTAAAAATAGAATAGATTTGTTTTTATTGTAGACACGGAGGGCGAATTGTTTGTTTTTCATGAATCAACGCTTATCCATTGTATCTATAACTTAAACTATTGTGTTGATGTCTTTTCAAAATTAAAGCCTTCTCTTAATTATAAGGTATTGTAAGAGAGTATGAATAACCCTGTTATCATGTTCAACGTTGCATTAATATATAAAAGTTCACAATTAATTGGTAAGATAAATACAAATATAACATAACACGTCTGTCTTTAAATTATTATGCATCTGAATAGTATCCGTAATTTACAAAATAAGACATATTTGAACTTATTTCTAAGTATATATAATAAGTATGTTACCAAAATTTCTAGCAAGAAACCTAATTCTAGGCACATCACACAATTTATTCGCATAGGTATTTGCGAATAAACATTTGTAAAGATATGTAGTAAAACAGATGAAATCATACTTTATAATTATATAAAACAAAAATGCACAAATTAAATGTAATCATTTTTTTTTCAAATACGTGAATTGGTCGATAATAATCCAAAAATTAACGGTAAAAACCCGTTATTATTACAAAAATATCCACAATAACATAGAAAATAAGAACAACGGGAAAACTAAAGAATAGGGACAACAAAGAGGAAAAAGGGATTCGAACTTAAATCGACAAGTCTCTACTTCTAACTTGACTATATATCTCATGGATCTTAATCTTACGGCTACCAACTTATATTATACGATTGTCTATTATGTATATATAAAGGTACAAACCCTGTGTGCTCATTGTACCGATGTGTATCATATGTTCATTTGTATACATAAAATAGACATCTAATTTGCCACCCATTGTTGATGACAGTCACACATAACATATTTAAAGCAGGGGTTCGATTCCCAGTGAAGGCATATAAAAATTACAAAAGTTAAAGGTAAGTTTTTAAATTAATTCCATGAGTGAACAGAAATCAGTGAATTAGCCAATTCACACTCAATGAAATTAGGCACACAAAGGAAACAACTAAATATGATTTGGTGTGTCATTTTCAGCGACATATTTATAAAGAGTTGATTCTAGAAAAAGAATCCACGGTAAATGAACAGGCTGATATCATGGCAATGGTTTAACATAAGTTACACTCTAATGCGTAGACGATATTTGTTGATTTACAATTCAGATAATCGTAGCTTCTGGTAAAATTGAGTATGTGTTATTAAAATGATACAGGTTTTGCAGTTTTTTGTTTTACATTTAGTAATGAGACAATGTTGTTCAGAGTCATTAAAGTCTAAAATGTCTTGTAGGAGAACTGAACACGGCCGCGTTCGAAAAAGTTGTTATCGTCATATGCATTAGTAAGATGATCTGAATACGTCTTATTCGAGGTTTTTGTATTTCTTGTGACACGGGTACACCTGCCATTTCAGACGCCACCGTGTCAATGGTGATGTCTGTTTCCGACCTACCTATATACCAGGCGACGTCCAAGTCAGTAATCTGTTTGATCTTTGTTATTTCATGTATAGTATGCTACTTAGTGGATGATGTCCTCGATAAAAAAAAAACGTCCACCAGCAAAGGCATCGATCCAGTGGTTGTAAAAAAAGGCGAAAGACACTGAAGTAATATTTAAACTCATACGTCAAAACTAAACTGACAACGCCATGGCAAAAGATAACTTGATGTGTCGGAACGACACCAACTGTATCCGCTAGCGAAAAAAGCTTGTAGCCATTTTTAAGAGTCGAAATTTGAAAATGGAAGTCCCGATAACTGTTATTTTCACTAAATTTTCAAAGTCCAAAGCCCGTAATTTCGGCACAAAATAGAGGAGCAGGACCAAACGACAACTCAATCTGTAACTCATAGTAGACTCACATATTGCTTTATAATAAGTGACCATTGCAACAGTTTCATATCGGCATATTTTCAACATCCTAACTGTAATTGCAATTGCATAAATACCATAAATAAACATTCTTTTTTGTCGTGTCAGCTTTAACTGAAATAATCCGTCTGAAAGTTAAATAAGACAAAAAATGATTGTGGTTAGGTTATCATTTCATTTTAATACAAACTGTATAATTGAGAGGGAACAAAATTAAAGTCTTGAAAGTATTATCACTAAAAGAGAGCTGTTTTCTCTGGCGTCTTTCCGAAATTCATTTGAACCTTTTATATGAGGAGCAATCAGTATTTACCCACCCCCGTTTTCACCCATTAATTCTGCCCATATCATAATCTTTGATGTGTAGGATAGCTCTTTTCGAAAATGAAACATTTTCCAAAATGTGGTCAAATTATCGGGGTACGAAGTGAGATGGAATTTCCAGCAGATTAGCTTGCCGATTTTGATACTGCTTTTCGAGGTAAAAATATTTTTTTCATACGAAAAGTTCTATGAAAATTTAGTTCTTTGCATACATCTAATAACTCAATAGTTTTTACACCTTTATTCTTTGGTCCTCTGCTATGCAAATAAGCACAAATGGTTAAACCCAGTCACTTGTTAAAAATTGTAACACGTCCAATATCATTGCACAGAGATTTTATGTTGAAATAGAAGAAAATGCTTTAGGTTACAATCAACCATTAAATATTACGCGCGCAGCCATTTTATGAGGACAATATGGTAATCAGAATTAAGAGTATGGGTGATCCTGATTGGTCGATGTGTGCAGCCAGTATTTTTAATTACTAACCACTTCGTGTACTCTGCATTATACCAAAGACAAAATTATGTATTTTGCGCAGCCCTGACGGAACTGCGAAGTCTTTTCTACGCTGTGATTAGACACGTGTTTTTAAGGGCAGAATTGATCATGTTGATAGGCTAGGAAGATAAGTACAAATTGCGCTAAGAGAAGCAACGGGAAGCTATATTTTTGGACTAAAAATACTGTCCTAATAATTTTCTTGAATACTAGCAAGGTTTCTTTCTATAAATCAACTTTCTAAAGTCTGTATCTCGAAAAAGGCGGCTATTGTCTTATTTGAGAAAATTAATTGTTTTTTTTGCAATCATAAATCCATTGTTAAAAAGTAATTTTTTTCAAGCCTAGGAAGCAAAACATAGCGATCCTTGATTCTGTCGGCGTCATCAACATTCATATTAACTAGGTTAAGTCATTTTGTACTGTTTTTAAAGAAATCATTAACTTTGTCAAACCTTTATGCAATTTTATTAAATTTTGACAGAAGCTGTTTATAAATAAAAGACACTATCCAGAGCAAAATTTGAAAAACAAATAATTATTTGATTTTTCCGGTTTTTTTTTTTTTTCTTCTTATAAATGGACTTACTTTTTTTTTACAGTTAACAATTAAATACAGTATAAGATTTAAGTTGTTCAGTCATCAATAAATTTGTCAATCCTTCATGGAATTTTACTTCAGTTTGACAGATGTTTTATTTTTTAATCCAAAAACAGTACCAAGAGCAAAATAATGACAGGAAGTTTTTCATTTGTTGTATTTTTGTCTGGGTTTAAAGTTTGTTACACATCTATTACTTTGTCAAACCTTCATGTAATGTTATGAAATTTGGCAGAAGCTTTTTATGATTTAGAGCTAATGTCAGAAGCAATTTATTTGAATATATGCTTTCATTTGTTTTGGGTGTACTTGACTGATAGAATTAGTTTTTGCAACTAACATTTACAAACAGTCTTGGACATGCAAAATTTGTAAACCTTCGTGGATTGTTATGAAACTTCATGCTGCTCTTCAAGATCACGAAATAACATCTATAGAAAACTTTTGATGCTTTCTTTGTTTTGTATTTACTGATAAAAACCTCATTTTTACAGTCAACATTAAACGTTTATACTGATCAGAAAATTCGCAGGCGAGACACAGGGTCCCGCAGAACCCTTTACGAACGTTTATCCAATGAGACTTCAGCTTCTATATAAATACATAACATAATTATGTCAAATTGTTTTCCGGATAGAGTTACCTTTTCTTTCAAGAATGAATAATATTATTTGTGTGTGAGGTTTTGTGCGAAAATGATTACATTATTAATGATAATAACTGTTTAGTAGAATTTGGAAAAACATGTTTATAAGATGTGAACACTGATGATAAAAAAGACCTTAAAACTTTGAATATGAATACTTTGACAATGAATAACCAATAGATAATGCCAATAATGATGATGATCTATATAGAATATTATAACGCACGCCTCATTTTCTCATTTTGTCTCGCCTGCGACGAAAGTCGCGGAAAGCGAAACATACGGATTGCTTTTCCGGCGACGGCGACGGCTGCGGCGTCAAAATTGTCAAGTTATGTGATAGATCAATGATATTTTGTATAAAGTTGCATTACTATCAGTACATATCAGTTTGACGATTATTTTCAGGCCCTGCCAACTAAATAATGGTCCAGCTTGAGTCCAGAGGTGCGATTCGGACGCACTAGGTTTTTTTCATAGTTTTGTTTTTATTTGTTTACTTTTGTATTTATAATTTACTAAAATTGTACATTATCAGGAAAGTGTATACTAGTTCGGTATTTGATTTTAGTATACTGTTCTTACTATCAACCACAAAAGCATTTTTGTTGGTGTCTTTGTCAGAGTTATTATCAACTACAATATTTTTGTGTTGGTGTCTTTGTCAGATTTATTTATAGTTTGTTTGAATGTTTTGGTTGCTCACTCAATTTTGTCAATATGATGGAACTATAAACAACTGTCATACAAGTTTGAGGTGAGCTATACAACTAGGAAAAACCATCATTTTCTTCAGAAAATTCATATATACCAAGTCAAAGATATGACAGTTGTTTTCAATTCGTTCCGATGGTTTATATAATCTTACATACGTACGATTTTGTCAGTTTTTATGGACTTCCTGTTTTAAAATTTACCTTGGAGTATCTTTATGTATCTATTTTTCTTGATTGAATTATTTGAATAGATCGATTGATTGATTGTGGTGTTTAACACCACTTTAAGTTCTATTGGCTATACCCTGGTGACCGCTTTTTATTGGTAGAGGAAGCCGAAGTGACCAGAGAGTACTACCGACCGTCGGCAGGATAACTGACAATCAAAATCTATTAGGATTGAAATTGAACGCACCTTCAATGTGCGGGATTCAAATTCACAACCTCAGTGTTGACAGGCTAGTGGTGCAGTAGATGAACTACTTAGACCACTCGGCCATTGAGACCCCTTCTTGAATAGAAAAATATTAAACATGTTAACAAGATACCATATAATATAAATTGGAGCTCTACTTTTAGTTATATTCATTGAATACTTTTACCCTTAATTACCTAACTTTTTATTCTTCGTTTTGAATACTTCGAAGGACTTTTTTTAAATTTGACTGTGTGAGCATATTCGCACATTTATAATTTGTTACGAAAATTTATTTTTGTTCAAATTATCAACTTTATTTGCATACACAAATAGGTTGTTATCCACAATAAAGGTTCTATATTGCTTTCTAGGAGTCAGGTTTTTTAAACATTAGATGCCCCACATCTTAGGTTCATGTATCAAATCCGAATCGACATAATCCTTCCTTTGTGGTTCTGGATGTATTATGATGTGATGTCTTACACCAGACAGCATATAACGGGAAGGCAGGAACACCTCAAAAGAAAGTATACGAGACTCAACAAACCTATATGGAATATCGAGATTTTGTTAAACATGTGATATGTGCACCTAAATGTTCATTATCAAACTTTCCAGGCATTCACGTCATACATGTAAAGCCCTAGTTGTTGTAGTTTAGTTGTAGTTTTGTTAAGCGCCCCGCCAACTTAACTGTTTTATTCTCATTCGTAATCATATTCGAGTCAGATTTATACACTTATTTAACCCTAGTAGAGTTATTGATATGTTGTTCGTTGCATATACTCAATTGGACATTTCAGTCAGGATTCTACTTCGTCAAAATTATCTCCCCATTACGCCACCTAATTTTTAAAATCGTAAAAATGGAAGCCATTGCAGTGATGACGCGCTGTCAATTTAGTTCTTGAAAACTGATAAATTTATCCACATAGCATCATTAAGATCCTTATATGCCAGTTGTATGTTAAAAGACAAATGTATCTATTAGCTATTTATCATCTTTTAATGTAATTTTATGCATTTGGTCAACCTAAAACTATTGTCTGATCGGTTGTCAGGGGGAATTTTCGAAAGTTTAAAAATGTTTAAAAAAATTCCATTTAAACATTTCGTGGAAGGGCAGACTAAAAATTTTCAGAGGTTGAAGACTAATTACCCTAGATAACACACCAAAAACATGAAGTTCTTTTGAAGTTATGCATTCTTAAGGTCAAATTGAAAAGTCTGTCGTCAAGTACTTTTAGTAAAAATTTGTAATTCGAACACACCTACTCTGTTGTTATGACTCATTAGAAAGGTATTTCACTTGACCCGTATATTTCATTTTTTAGTACTGGAAATTTTTAAATGTTATTATATCAACGTAGAGCCTAAATATGTAAAAATACTAGAATCTGAAGCGAAAAGATGTATCAAATATTTTTCTTTTATACGTTTTCAAGACAGAATAGTCAACTCAAACACACCTAAACATAAAAAGGAGTACTCGACTTTCTCTTTTCGGTGAAATTATTGCCCATTTTGGGGATTTTTTCAAAAAAAAAACTGTCGCCGGGTGCAAAGATGCAAATTAATGCTTTAAAATGATCAATTTATTATCTTTCTTTGGATTTTTTTTCGGTGGAATTTATACTTATGCACAAAGAAGATCCACCTGTTTTTGTACCCACCACAATCAACTGTTTTTTTGAAAATTTGTCTATAATTTAAAAGTTTACAAATATCTCGAAGCTCCATGCCATAATTTAAGTAAAACACATACATGAGATGCATAAAATCCTAAATAAGGCACTTTCATTAAACTTTTAAAGCCCATAGAAACAGATGTAAACAATTCAAATTTACCAACTTGGCCTTTTTACCTTCTGTAACAAAGAGTTCCATTTCTTTTGTTTAATTTCAAGTGGGTTTCCACCTGATTTAAGTCATATGATCCTTCAAATTTTACAAAATGATGATTTTGTTTCATATTCTTGAATGGTTAAGCTTTACTTTAAAACACGTGTATAAAGAATGTTTTTAAAGAAAGTCCATTGTGTTACGCTGATCTTCAGAAATGTACTGCTATTGAATTATTATCGTCCCTTACTTTACCGACAGCTTTTCCGAATACAGTGACCTTTACCATGACACCTCTCGGAACGGAAAAATTACACACACGTAATATAACTTCTACCATCTAACTTATTATACACGTTTCCGTGATTCTGTGTCGATTGTTAATCTAGGTTAAGATCGGCAAGTTCGGCTCCAAAACCAGACAGTTTATTAGCAGCCAAAATTTCGATCAATAGTCACCGAATAAAATATATCTTTTGTCGGTACTACGTTCTGGATTCGTAATATGTGTTAACAACGTGCACAGAGGACTCAGTTTAGTATGTATAAATCAAATGATTTAAATTTTAAATAAATTCCGCGACATTCTCATCGTCAGAAACTCGTCTGATCACTTTCATCAACAACTTGTAAGAGTACAAAAATAAGAAAATGTGGTATGATTGCCAATGAGAAAACCCTCCACTAGCAACCAAATGACGTAGAAGTTAGCAACTATAGGTCACCGCATGGCCATCAACAAGTAGCAAAGCCCATACAGCATTTCAAGCTATAAAAGGTCCCGAAATAACAAATGTTAAACAATTCAAACGAAAAAACTAACGGCCTGAATTATGTACAAAACAATAAACGATCAAATATGATAAACAGCAACAAACGACAACCACTGCATTTCAGTCTCCTGACTTTTGACAAGCACATACAGGATGCGGCAGGATTTGACAACTTGTAGTTATTATAAAGTCGTATCGAACATACAATGTTTTACACATGATCTATGTTAATACATTTCACATGAATCTAATTATTTTCTATACGTGTTTATTCTGGGAATAAGCTTTAGTAAATAAAATGTAAAATAACAAAAATACCGAATCCAAGGCAAATTCAAAACGGGAAGTCCCGTATCAAATGGCAAAATAAAAGCTGAAACACATCAAACGAATGGAAAACAACTGCCGTATTCCTGATTTGGTACAGGCATTTAAAAAATGGTGGATTAAAGCCTGGTTTTATAGCTAGCTAAACCTCACATTTGAATGACAGTCACATAAAATTACATCATATTGACAACAATGCTTGAGCAAAACAAACAGACATAATAGGTAAAAATTTCAAAAATTGATGTACAGCAGTCAACAATGTGTTATAATCATGATAATCTTAATCACTATAAAACAAACAACTATGTCAACAAAGAAAAACAAAATTGCATATAGACACTCTATAGACAAAGCACATAAGCAAAAATGAAAGACAAGAATACAAAAAATGACCATAGCACAATAACACAAAGGCGGGATGTATAAATACCGAGTCATGCCAAAAGGATATTACCAAAAACAAAAATGGACTATCACCAAGATAACACATAATTAAGATGATAAAGAACGTCAGTACCTAGAATATATACTTCAAGACCATCATGTTTTATTGGTAAAGTTGAAACTGAATATTTATCAACAAGGTAGAGATATCTTCCGATGAACTATTTTAGACGTTCTTGGACATAACACTGGTTCATCAACTTTCTGCTCAGACACTGGTGACGTTTTATAAAGTATGAGTAGCAGCTACAAGCTCCCGAATACCGAATGAGGAGGTGGGAAATGTATATCCGAAATGCCGGTGAAGTTGGTATATTGCTGCTAAGGTTGGGGAAATTTATACTTTCAAAATTAAAATCGTCTCGTCTGTCATAGATTCTGGTACTGATATGACCGCTTATTTCAAAGTCGAGGTATAAGTCTAAAAATGAGGCGGAGGAAGCCGTGTCTGTTGTTTCTTTAATTTCTAGGTCTGGAGGATGTATAAATAGAACCGAATCAGAAAAATTTGGATTGTTAATGGAAAGAACATCATCAATATAACTGAATGTGAAATTACATGATCTGGCTTCTTTGATCTTCTTTTTTTTTTGACAAGTGTCATATGAAATTAGAAAGAGGTCGGCAAGGAGAGACACACAGTTCGTTCCCATAGGAATGCCGACAATTTGTTGAAAAGGTCTACCTCCAAATTCAACAAATATGTTGTCAATGAGAAACTCCAGCATACTGATCACTTGTTCCTCGGTGTAGTTATGTTTTACTGTTTTGTTTTCTTTTAAAAAAATATGCCGTATGGTATCCCAGAGCAACAAATTTATAGCGTATGCTACCATTTTTATTTTTGAAAAGCTTTGTGGATTATTTCTATTAGACGATTTTTCAATTTCACATGAGGAATGGTGGTATTAAGGGTTGAAAAAAGGTTTTGTTAGAATTAATTTCTGAGAAAGATCGAGATTTAAAAGTATCCAGAAGTTCTTTAGAGGTTTTTAGATTCCACATATGGTTAATACCACTACGCGAGTAAACAGTTTCACAGTATTTCTGAAGACCTTTCACTGCAGACATAATGTTTGCCAATCTAATGGACAATTCCTTTCTAGAACATGCAGATGAGCCAGCAATGTACCGTTGTTCCTACGGAATTTTTGTGAGGCTCAGGTATCCAATACTAACAAGGTAAGTCCTCAGATTTGCTGTTTAAATACATTTCATAAATGCGATTATTAAAAAAAAAAAAAGGAAATATACACTTTAATTTATTCTAAAACCAGTTGTTGGCATGATACGGGTTATGTTCTTCTCATATATTTTATGATGGTATGATACTAACCCCTACAGGGAGGGAATGTGCTTGATCTTCATATGATGAAGACCTAATCTTTCAATCAGTTTTAATTGAGGTCTGGAGCTGGCATGTCAGTAACTGCTAGTAGCCCTTTGTTAATTTATGTTATCATTGTCATTTTGCTTAGTTTCTTCTGTTACCTATTCTAACATCGGACTCGGACTTCCTTTAAACTGGGTTTTACTGTGAGTATATCATGTATATGTGTTTGTTTATTCTACATTGGCTAGAGGTATAGGGGGAGGTTTGAGATCTCACAAAACATGTTTAACCCCGCCGCATTTTTGCGCATGTCCCAGGTCAGGAACCTCTGGCCTTTGTTAGTCTTGTATGTTTTTTTAAATTTTGGTTCATCTATATGTTTCGGGGTTTAGTGTGACGTCCATTTCTCTGAACTAGTACACATTTTTGTTTAGGGGCCAGCTGAAGCCCGTCTCCGGGTGCGGGATTTTCTCACTGTGTTGAAGACCCATTGATGGCCTTGTGCTGTTTTCTGCTCTTTGGTCGGGTTGTTGTCTCTTTGACACATTCACCGTTTCCATTCTCAATTTTATTTTTAGATATAGGAAGATGTGGTGTGAGTGCCAATGAGACAACTCTCCATCCAAATAACAATTTATAAAAGTAAACCATTATAGGTCAATGTACGGCCTTCAACACGGAGCCTTGGCTCACACCGAACAACAAGCTATAAAGGGCCCCAAAAGTACTAGTGTAAAACCATTCAAACGGTAAAACCAACGGTCTAGTATATATAAAAACGAGAAACGAGAAACACGTATAAATTACATAAACAAACGACAACTATTGTACATCAGATTCCTGACTTAGGACAGGAGCAAACATTTGCAGCGGGATTAAACGTTTTAATGGTACCAAACCTTCTCCTTTTTCTGAAACAATAGTATAACATCACAACATAGAAAACACACGATAAAACATCAATTGGAAGGCTTAACTCAATCAAAACGTAAATTAACACACTATGAACGAATAAATTCGATCTGTGATACCTGAAAGTAAATACATAGTTAATAAAATATTAGGGACAAACATTCAAGGCCAAAAGCAAACAAACAAGTCCAAATAAAGCCATGGCAAAACACTACCGCGAAATATTAAACCCTTAAAAATAATCACTTTTGTAAAAACCGGTTTTCATAATATATACAGGTAAATGAAAAATAACTTTGTCGTTTTAGGTATACTTTTCTGCCTATATAAAACCTTCCAATAATTAGGAATACCAAGAAAGGTCTGTCATATAAATACCTAATTTAACACTAGATACATAAGGGTAAATATCAACAATAAAACTTCCCTGTACAGATTAAAGGAGAATAATCTTGATGTTAATACAAATGTAGTACGAAGAAGTGAAAATTAGTAGATATTCCAAATAATCAAAGCTGGTATACAGACAAGATCCATATTAATATAAAATAACAAAAAGTATTAAAAATAGTATCAACAGGTCGAATTAACAAGAAAGTACGATTTGAGAGTACTCGCAGTTACTGACAGCTAGTTAAAAGCCAAAACAATTAATGATAAAAATCATGCATCAGAGACTAAAATCAACTAAAACACATCCCAGGGAATTAGTATTTTAACGTCATGAACAGTCAGAGAAGACATGACTCGTGCAATGCCAAAAATAAATGTATCGACAGGTAGTAGGATAGTGAGGAGCTACTTCTCAAGAGATAAAATTAACGTGTGTGTCTCTAAACATCCCGCCTCAAAAGAAGATACAACTTAGTTATGTTTTAATTTGCTAATGACAAAATCGATATTAGTGCCAATGTAAACTATATTCAGAGATCTAATTACAATATTGGTACGATAACCCTTACTTATAAGTTTGTTTAAAGGTTCGATGAGTTTACACGGATCACATAGTGATTTCCTCGCTTTAAGTACAATATTATTTAACCTGTATTCATAGTGCAGCTTCTTTATTAGCAGAATGAGTGTACGTTGACCGCCTTACTTTACAAAGAGAAATGATACTTTACCCTGGGTTTCTTTCACTTACAAGGTCATAATTCGAATATGATTAACGACTACTGAAGTTTGAATATTAAAATGTCTTCCTAATACAAATTAAATATTGTACAATATTTCAGACATATCCAAAAAAACACAAAATTATCATTCAGCATTATACATCGATGTCAAAGACAATTTTCGCAAATTTTCGCAAATTTTACATGTTTTTGTAAAATTTTGCAGCGAAAAAATTCTGCGACCAACACGAATTGATTTGTATTTTTTTAAAAAGGCGTAGTTTTATTTCAAATACAAGTTTGGTTGTTGTTAAGATGTCCTTTTCAATTCATTGTTCCAATACCTCATTAAAATTTGCCAAAATCTACCAATATGCAACCATCATTAGGCATTTGAAAAAATGTTTCCCATTAAAACATACGGAATTATATTATTGGAACGACAATGACATATATTAAGCTTTTATATTGAGAATTTGTGTAAAGATTGAAATACTCTTGAAAACCCTCTGTCGATACTGTATGATTCAGATTAACTGTTGATGTATCTTGATCTGGAGTCCCGGTGGTCTAGCGGTCTGATAAGGTCTGATAGTTATCAGTAGCCTGTCATCTCTGAAGTTGTGAGTTCGAATCTTGCTTGTGGCAAGATAGCCAAGATTTTTGTATACTCTAGATCCTATCGAAAAAAAAATTCAAATGCGAGGTGTAATGTGCAAGTATGCATATCATTTTGTAAAGGTCAATTCATTTTTATTATTTATCTATCCAAACTGTATTTCATCGGTATAATCAACATAAATTCATAAACGATCAAATTCTGCTTGCACCATTATAACACTGGATCCGAGGTGCCGTTTGGAAATGAATATTTCATCTATGATTTGAAAACATTTAGTGTTGTCTGAAAACGGAGCATGGTTCATAATTTCAATAAATAAATAGAAACTATATATGGCCGCTGTCAAACTTTGAATCTCAATATTTCAGTATTTTGAACTGTTCTTGCTTATCATGTGTTAATAAAGTATAATATCGTGGATATCTTTTAAGCTTCAGTTTTATGATTGATACACTTATAATAATAATAAGAAAATTATTTGTCAATGAGATCGCCCATTATTTTAACTGTCTTAATACATTTATTCGTATTTGTATTTGGAGTCGGGTCGTAGTAATACACCTATTGCAATTATCTAGTATGGAACGCCAAAACTGTCTTGTTATGCCCATTTTCATCATATGATGTGCATTTACCTTTATATGATGTGCACTTGTCATTATATTGTGTGCAAACACCTTTATATGGTGTCCGGTTGACATTATATGATGTGCAAACATCCTTATATGATGTGTAAATATCCTTATATGATGTGCAAACATCCTTATATGATGTGCAAATATACTTATATGATGTGCAAATATACTTATATGATGTGCAAATATACTTATATGGTGTGAAAATGTACTTATATGATGTGCAAATGTACTTATATGATGTGCAAATATACTTATATGATGTGCAAATGTACTTATATGATGTGCAAAGATCCTTATATGATGTGCAAATGTACTGATATGATGTGCAAATATACTTATATGATGTGCAAACATACTTATATTATGTGCAAATATCCTTATATGATGTGCATTTTCCCTTATATTATGTGCAAACATCTTTATATGATGTGCTTGTGTCATTATATTATGTGCATGTAACATTATATGATGTGGTTCGGATTACTTCATTATATGATGTCAAAACGTACTTATATGATGTGCTTTCATCGTTGTTATGGTCAATGAACATGATTACGATTAGAACGATTACTGTCTACGTCATAACTGATTCCGATCTGCTTCTCCGGAATTACTATAAACCCGGCTCAAATCTGTAACTATTGTGTGGAAAATGGAAGAGATAAGCCTTGGCACGTTGGTACATCGTTTTAAAGATGAACAAATCACATCTGATATTGTTGGAAAATTGTCAATATATGAATTGCAAAGTTTAAAATTAATTAACGGGTATACAATAATGAACCTAGTGATACAGTTAAAGTTATAAAATTATGGGACCTAGACTGTGTACTGAGAACCTGGAGTTCAAATAATTGATCTACCAGAAGATATTCTGCATTTTTTTCTGATCTAGCAGCTCCAGCCTCGTATCAGCTTCCGAAAGTGCAATTTATAGAAAAATGATACAGTGCAATTTAATAAAAGTCAACGTTTCAAACATTTCGGAGGGAGATTTAGATCCATTAATACAGGAGCTAGTTGACGAATTTCCCTGCTATGGCGAAAATATGATAAAACAAATTTTATTGCAAAAGACAGCTATACCGATATATACTATATATAGTGGTCCCTCTTTTGAATTGCCGCTTTATCTTAATTTATTTCCTATACCAATTAAATCACAGTCATTTTAAAAGTATTTCAAAACAATAGCTATTAAATTTTCTACTCATGCATATAAATATACTGGTATGGATGATTGATTGAATGATTGATTTGTGTTTAACGCCACTTTCAGCACTATCGTGCTATTTCGTGGCGGTCAGTTTTTATTGGTGGAGGAAGCCGGAGTGCCCGGAGAGAACCACCGACCTTCGGTAGAAAAACTGACAATTCTTGTCAATTAAGTTTGGAGTCGAGCGTACCTGCCACGTGCGGAATTCGAACTCACAACTTAAGTGTGGACAGGCTAGTGATACAGTTGTTCGACTACTTAGACCACGCGACTACCTCGGCTCCCTCGGTATAGATGAAAAGAGATATGGAAAAAAAAAGAAATTAAATTGTTTTGTATTCTGTGACTTTTCTAAAGCTTTTGACATAGTTTGGCACAGATGCCTTATATTTATACTAAAAGCTTATGGTTTTTACGGAAGCTTATTATATTTGGTTGAAAATTATCTACATGATAGAAAACAGAGAGTAGTATTGCATAATTCGTCTAAGCTGGTGTTCCTCAGGGATCAGTTCTGGGCCCTCTTCTCTTTGTCTTTTTCTATATTAATGATATTGCTGATAAGCTTACATCACTGTGTCGGCTATAAGTTATTCTAGTAACGACGGTGAACAGATTAGGTCAGTTATCGATCGCGACCTGAAAGAGCTGGATGTTTGGTCTACTAAATGGCTTATGTCATTAAACCCTGATAAAACCGAAATTATGATTTTCTCAAAGATTGAGTTTCCAGACCTCAGCTATTCGTTAAATGACGACAACGGGGTGGGGTTAACGACCTTGAATACCCATTAGGGTCTTGCAAGGTCGGTTACTTAAATGGTAAAAATATCCCTTTATGAGATGTAATTCTTTAAATGGTAAAAATATCCCTTAAAGTACATCTCAAAAGCACCGGGGAGATAATTTCAGTAGTGACGCAAAATGGAACAATCAAATTGAAAGTATAATTACAAGTGTATAGAAGCACTTAAAGGTTTTGCGTAAACTTAAATACCGACTATCTTGACTATGACGTCTTTACACTAAATCCATTGGATGTTGGATGTGATAATTGATAATTTAGTCTTAGATGCATGAACTTTTTGTTAGTTGTTATTGGCTTTGAACTAGCTGTCAGTAACTGCGAGTACTCTCAGATCTGTACTTAGTGTCTTTTTGTTGTTGGGATGTACAAGAACCCGGCCACTTTCACTCTGTGTTTTTGTTAGATGTATTTCTATTTGTATCCATCAGATGAGTTAAACCTTTTCAGCTGATTTTTATAGTTTGTTCTTATGTTGTGCTGTTACACCACTGTCCCAGGTTAGGGGGAGGGTTGAGAGCTCACAAACATGTTTAACCCCGCCACATTCTTTATGTGCCTGTCCCAAGTCAGGAGCCTGTAGTTCAGTGGTTGTCGTTGGTTCATGTCTGTCATATTTGTTTTGTTATAAATTAGGCCGTTAGTTTTCTCAATTGAATTGTTTCATATTTTTCATGTCGGGGCCTTTTATAGCCGACCATACGGTATGGGTTTTCTCATTGTTGAAGGCCCTACGGTTGCCTATAATTGCTTACATCCACTTGTAACCTTTTTCAACTGATTTTTATAGTTTGTTCTTATATTGTACTGTTACACCACTGTCCAGGTTAGGAGGAAGGTTGGGCGCACGCTAACATGTTTAACCACGCCACATTCTGTATGTGCCTGTCCAAAGTCAGGAGCCTGTAATACAGTGGTTGTCATTTGTTGCTGTGTTACATATTTGTTTTTCGTTTATTATTTTGTACATAAATTAGGCCGTTAGTTTTCTCGCTTGAATTGTTTTACATTTGTCATTTCGGGGCCTTTTATAGCTGACTATGCGGTATGGGCTTTGCTCATTGTTGAAGGCCGTACGGTGACCTATAGTTGTTAATTTCTGTCTCATTTGGTCTCTTGTGAAGAGTTGTCTCATTGGCATTCATACCATTCTTTTTATATCTCGAAGCAATTTAGATAAACTGAACCTAGTTTTATTCGACCCATTTTGAATATGCCACGGAAGTGTGGGATAGTTGTGGAATATGCTATTCAAATAAATTAGAAAATTTGCAATTAAAGGCCGCAAGAATTGTAACCGGTCTACCAATTTTCACTAAAACTGAAACCTTATACTCTGAGGTTGGCTGGGAATCTCTTTGAAAAAGAAGAAGAAGAAAATAACATATGTTTTATAATGTGAACCAAAACATGCACCAGAATACTTATGTAATCTTGTACCTCCATGTGTACAAAGTACAACCAACTATCTGAATATTCTCTTGTAGATCAAATATTTGAACTCCGGGTACAGTCAAGGACCCATAATATCAATCTAACTAAAATTCATATATATAAACTCGCGTGCTCGTACACGAAGTATAACGAAATCAGAGAACTATATTTTAATAAGATTGTCATAAAATAATCACTTTAGCCGTATGTATTATTTTATAGACCCATCGATAAAACCTAAACTTTTCATATTTTGACAATTTTCCAACAATATCAGATGTGATTTTTATCCTTTAGTTAAAACGAGGAAGCAACGTGCCAAGGTTTATCTCTATTAAAATCTCATCCATTTTCCAAACGATAGTAAAAGATTTGAGTCGTAATTCCGGAGAAGCAGATCGGAATCAGTTATGACGTAGAGGGTAATCGTTCTAATCGTGATCATGTTTATTGACCATAACAACGATGAAAGCACATCATATAAGTACGTTTTGACATCATATAATGAAGTAATCCGAACCACATCATATAATGTTACATGCACATAATATAATGACACAATCACAAAATATAAAGATGTTTGCACATAATATAAGGAAAATGCACATCATATAAGGATATTTGCACATCCCATAAGTATATTTGCACATCATATAAGTATATTTGCACATCACATAAGGATCTTTGCACATCATATAAGTACATTTGCACATCATATAAATACATTTGCACATCATATAAGTATAGTTGCACATCATATAAGTATATTTGCACATCATATAAGTACATTTACACATCATATAAGTACATTTGCATATCATATAAGTATATTTGCACATCATATAAGGATCGTTGCACATCATATAAGTATATTTGCACATCATATAAGTATGTTTGCACATCATATAAGTATATTTGCACATCATATAATGTCAACTGGACACCATATAAAGGTGTTTGCACATCATATAATAACAAGTGCACATCATATAAAGGTAAATGGGCATAATAAGACAGTTTTGGCGTTCCATAATCTAGTGGAGTTATTGTTAAATTGTTCTCGTTCTGATTTTTCATTGAACGTTAAACAAAATAAAATCAATCAATCAGAGTTGTTTTATATTTGGTTAGTTTTAGAAAACTACTTATAGTTTTACAGTCGATAGGAGTTTAAAATATTGACAAATTATTTGTGTTGATACATGTTACATTCTTTTGTCATTTCCGACACATATTTGTTCTATGAATAAGCAAGAGGAAATCCATATATTTGAATACAATTTCTATGTCATTGTTTCAAAAAAAGGAAATAAGCTCTTAATATCTGTATTCATTGTGCAACTTGTTTTAGCAAAACTAGCGTACGTCAACTGTCATACTTTGAAAAGAGGAAGGGCACTTTACACTGGATTTTTTTTTCACTTCAAGGGCGAAAACCCGAATGTTACTAGAAGTTGAATTTTAAAAAGTCAGTATAATAAAACTTAAAGTAGCTACAACAATTGTACACATAAATATGTCCATAAAGTCCAACACTATACATTGATGTAGCAATGTGTTTTGACACAATATTACAAATTATTCATGTTTTTGTAAACGTAAGCATCAAGGAACCTCTGTAATGATCATTAATTTATTTGTATTTGCAAAGCATAGCTTTACTTCCAATAGAATACTTAAAGTGGTTAATAATGTCCTTTTCAATTAATTTTCCGAAACTGCATCCACATTTACCAAAATGTACTTCAATTATTTGTCCAGAAAGAAACTGCATTTCATCGGTATTATCAATATATTATGGATAAGTTCATAACAGATACAATATTTTATTATTATCCATATTCATACTGATGACACAAAGGTCTAGACCTATCTACAAAGACAAATTACAATTATCAAATTTAATATAAAGCATTGCAAAATGAACTCGACAGAAGAATTGGCAATACAAACAATTGATGATAATGGAATAACAGTACAAGCATATTTTTGCTTGGCAAAATCCGGAACTCGTCATATACAGATTAATCATTGAGGTTCGTTTCTGAAGACTGCATATTTGGAATAACGTAAATCTGCCTAGGATCCCTTGAATCCAATTCCATTGACTGGGAAACGCTACAGCTTGTTGCATCTCCTTTATCTCCTCGACAAGTTTTGAAAATTCTTCTCATTTCACGCTGAAATTTCGTATCCAAAAAGCCGTATATGAAAGGATTTACGGCATTATTCAGCAAAATGGAGAAAACAAATGTGTAATAGGCAAATCCTTCGGAAAATGTCATTTTACAATTAAAGTCCTTCTGAATCCGAGTTGTAACAACAAGGCTGTAATGTGGAATAGCACTCAACAGGAAAGCTGCCGAAACAGCTAATAGGGTTATTGTAGTTTTTTCGGTTTTCACGCGAACTCCGCCTTTCCCATGTGTATGTAAAAACCTTAAGATCTGTGCGTAAACGATGAACAGGATAGGTATAACTAGAAAATTAAAGATATAGAGCACGATGTAGTAAACTCTTGGGTAAACTGTATTTTTGTAGTCATCATCAGTCCAGCAACGAAGTCCTTTAACATCAGGAATTACCGTATCAACGGTGTAAATCCCATATAAAACCAAACATGGCCAAGACGTCAAAAGTCCTAAAAGGGTGGCAGTTATACAACATACTTTTGTATTTTTGCACGAAAGTTGCCATTTTAAAGGCTTACATACTTTTCTGTATCGATCAAAAGCTATTACCACCAAAATGTAGGCTGAGCAGTTTGTTGTAAAGACCATCGAGAATCGACCAAATTTACATAGTCCATACGATGGAAAGGTTAAGTAATGGCTCATGTAGTAAACAAGAAAAGGCATTCCGATACAAGAGTTTGCAAGGTCCATGATGGCCAGCCATATAGTGTATGTCCTGTAATTTGATACCTTGAATCTTTGAATATATATCCAAAGAACAGCAACGTTCCCGAATATCCCAAGCACCATTAAGACCGAAGTAAAAATCATTCCACCTATATGTCGTTCTGTGAACTGGTCGTTCAAATCTTGCAGTGTTGTTGAGTTATTCAGTTCAAGCCAAGTAAAACATTGTTTATCCGATTTCTTCATGCTGGATATATATTATCTATTTTGTTTTTCAATTTATATTTTCCCAATAAATAAACTCTTAACTAATCGTTATGATCTTTATGGTATTATCAAACTGATTTATAAAAAGAAAGTAATAAGTATTTCCTCCTTCCGGAATCAATGTAATGCATGTATAAATGTAATAAAAGTACAAAATCGAGTTGGTTACGGAAACAGTGTGCAGTATATATATTTTGCATGCACACGTATAAAATTGCGGTTTTATCCAACGCAATCATAGGTTTGAACGTCGTTTTCAATTTAGACTTGCATATATATAATATATATATATATATATATATATATATATATATATCAGTCTAAATTGAAAACAACGTTCAAAATCGAGTTGGTTACGGAAACAGTGTGCAGTATATATATTTTGCATGCACACGTATAAAAATTGCGGTTTTATCCAACGCAATCATAGGTTTGAACGTCGTTTTCAATTTAGACTTGCATATATATAATATATATATATATATATATATATATATATATCAGTCTAAATTGAAAACAACGTTCAAAATCGAGTTGGTTACGGAAACAGTGTGCAGTATATATATTTTGCATGCACACGTATAAAAGTGCGGTTTTATCCAACGCAATCATAGGTTTGAACGTCGTTTTCAATTTAGACTTGTATATATATAAATATATATATATATATATATATATATATATATATATATATATATATATAAGTATAAATTGAAAACAACGTTCAAACCTATGATTGCGTTGGATAAAACCGCAATTTTATTCGTGTGCATTCACAACAAATTTTTGGTAGAGGGTCTAAATACAACACAAACAACATTTTCCAAAAAAACCAAAAAAGTGAAAAGGTATATTTAAACAAAACGCATATATACACAAGTCTAAATTGAAAACAACGTTCAAACCTATCATTGCGTTGGATAAAAACCGCAATTTTTATTCGTGTGCATGCACAACAAATTTTTTGGTAGAGGGGTCTAAATACAGCACAAACAACATTTTCCAAAAAAAACAAAAAAAGTGAAAAATTATATTTTAACAAAACGCATTTGACTAACAGGTCGAACAACAAATGTTCTTAAACCCTGCTGACTGCCATTGGCGATTGCCAAATAAACGGATCACCGATGTAATAAATGGATCGTAATTATAAATTTAATACTAAACAGAAAACAATAAACTTGCGGAAAAGATTATATACCGCAAACAAAAGGTGCAAAGGTCTTTGTACACCATATCCGGATTTTGACAATTAATGTCTCTTCAGTGATGTTAGGAATCGAAACGGTATTTGGAAAGCCATACAATTTACCTCAATTTAGGATGGACTCTTGAATTTTGAGGAGTCAAAATAGGTTGAACGGATCATATAAATCCGAAGGCAAATATAATACAAGCCCAAACGGAAAAATATAAACAAGTCTAAATTGAAAACAACGTTCAAACCTATGATTGCGTTAGATAAAAACCGCAATTTTTATACTTGTGCATGCAAAACAATGTTCTTGTTAGAGGGGTCTAAATACAGCACAAACAACATTTTCCAAAAGACCAAAAAAGTGAAAAATTATATTTTAACAAAAAGCATTTTACTAACAGGTCGAACAACAAATGTTCTTAAACCCTGCTGACTGCCATTGGCGATTGCCAAATAAACGGATCACCGATGTAATAAATGGATCTTCATTAAAAATTTAATACTAAACAGAAAACAATAAACTTGCGGAAAAGATGATATACCGCAAACAAAAGGTGCAAAGGTTTTTATATATATATATACATATGTATATATAATTCGTCTCAAATTTAGCCCAACAATGTTAGATCTTCAAGCCGAGATTAAAAGAATCGTTAGATTTAAAACTCATCAATTACAATAAATAAAAGGATTAGAACAATTATGATAAATTCATGATAATTTAATGTAAAGCAGACGACCAAATTAGAGACAGTTCAGAACTTATTTCATTCCGCGAGTGATTTCATAATTTATAATGACTGACCTCTGTAAATGCATGATTTGCATCTGTACTTGTGTGTTTAACTATTACGAAGGACCAAAAATGGAGATTGAATACACCATCATAAAGTGTCATATCGAAAAAAGGCATACTGATCTTTGTATCTAGTTTACACAAATCTTATACCGTATTTCATGCATTCCAAATTTATGACGACACACTCGACCTCGGATGAGTCGAATACTTTGGTCCGGTCCCTTCGACTTCGACACAACGAGGTTTGACTGTACATATAATTCGTCTCAAATTTAGCCCAACAATGTTAGATCTTCAAATTTGCGTTGTCCTTCCCTTCCCTTTGCTTCTGTTACAACTCGACCACCTAGGCTACATATAAATATAGCTTTCAGTGGTCGATATGATACCTTTCCTCATCGGCTTTATCTAGGGTTGTAACACAGTACATGATGTGTAGTGGCAAGTAGATGATGTACCTTTCAGATCAGCTATTTTGTCTGTCGTAAAGAATGATAATGTTAATTACCATGACACCACATCAAATTTTAATTTTATTATACACGTCTAAACATGTGACAACTTTATGACAGACATTCTCCATCGGATAACACGCTTATACCATAATAAATATATAATTCGTATCAAATTTAGCCCAACAATGTTAGATCTTCAAATTTGCGTTAGCAAATGTTTGTTCTTCCCTCAACGGAATATATATATATTAGCTTAGCATTTTTTTTTTTTTCATGTTAAACAAAAATAAAAAATAATTTCCCAGAATTAGCACAGAATTAGAAAAATCTGATTGATCAGTTGTGCTTAGTTCAAATACTATTTACGTATTAAAAACATGCCAATTCGAATGATGGTATAATGATTATGTTTAAATATCATAGCACAATTGAAGCATTACAATTATATGTTGTGCGAAGAGATCTTCCTTTCTTGCCTTATCTTAAGGAAAACTGGTCTAACGGGGAAAGAAGCTACCGAGATCCCTAACCAAGATACATATACAACGGGTCTTAACTAAAATAGCAGATAGTATGATGGTCTTAAGACACGTCTTCGTCCGATGTTCAGATATATCCTAAATTTGGTCCGAAAGTTAGGTTATATACATAAATGTCTCAGGATGATCTTAGGATAGTCCTAAAAGTAACGATGTTCTAAGTTGAAATAAAAACAACAAATATGACCTTAGGTCAGTATTTGAAGAATTTGTGCTTGTTTAAATACTATCCCATGTGTTCTCCTTAATATTATTCGTCGCCACATTTGAAAGCTTGCTGAATAAAATTCCCCCATGCTTATTTACTTCGGCAAAAAGAAGTCTATAATAATAATAATTTCCGTTTATTTCAACATGATAACATATTTAGTCCAAAGACTAGTTTACAATATGGTCCTACATTATCTAAATATATTACAACATGAGGTATAAAATTCAATAATAAAAATACTAAATTAAATACAAATTCTATGCTATTACTAGTATACTGTTATTAGAATTAAACAAAATATTCTTATATATATTTTTTTTTATAAAGATTCAATTGTGTTACATTGTTTTAAAATTGTAGACAAATTGTTCCATAAAATACTTCCAGATATCAACAAGGAGCGTTTATAGTATTCATTTTTAGTTTATTGGAACAAAACACCTATTACAAGTACATTGTTTGGTTGTTCTAGAACTAATCCGATGCACATATCTAAATACATTGAGATATTCCTGAGTAAAGTGGTGAAATATCCTAAGAACTAAAATAAGCTTTTCTATATACAAAATAATCTGAAATGGGCATCCATCCCAGCTCTCCAAAAACTATGGGTGACGATGTCATATTATGGTTTAGTCACGATTCTCCAACATTTGAAAAATCCGATTCACGTTTATTAAACCAGTTTCAAACAATAGATGGGCTTGGTGTTTATATAACAATTAAAATTGTTGTTTTGGGAAGGTATAGTGAAACCTATTTATGATTTATGATATAAATTACATTTATCATTTTTAATAATAAATGTCAAATAAAAAGCAACTTCAGCAAAATAAAAATATTAATGGAATTAAGTAAAAAAAATAATTCCGTATTTTTTGCCGATTTTATCTTTTATTAAAATATTTATCAACTTGAAAAACTTTATATCTTAAAAAGTAAAAGATGATGTTTTGTTTATCAATTTGTTGAAGAAATAAGTCAATTATGATAATAAAAATATTTATGAATTAAGATTAATGCATAATAATTAAACATGACACTTAATTAATACTATATTAATACATTAATTATAAAATAATTATTTCAATCTCGTATCATAATTGTGGCAAAGACAAGCCTAACAAACAGAACACTTCTCTGCATAAAAGGAAAGGAGGAAAGGGTCAAGTTACGCAGCTTAGAGTATATGGAAGTCAATCCAGATCATCATTTAACTATCGAATACAATTAGTTAAACATGTAGCAAATCGTCCACGGAGCTAATAACCATTTTTACTAATCAATACAATTAGTTAGACATGTCAGGTGCTCACTGTCAAAATGTCTGACGATAGTCGTGAATCACACCAACAACAGCCCGTATTATCCGGTGATATATTTACCATTTTACATATACTAGAACATCAAACCGCCGACTGGGTTTTATCTGCTCGGAATGGAAACTATAAGCTGACAGTAAAATGGACACCTGCGAGGATAGAGGAAAGAGATAGGTCGACTTTACCACCTAAAAAGAGGTCATCAAAGTCCCGTTCTGAAAGGAAAAATCGCAGATTAAGGGCATCCTTGGCCAAGAAGTCCGAGTCAATAACAGAGATTGGAACTCCCGCTCTAAACGTTGACAACGACATTACAAAAACTGATGAGATAGGCTTTACCGCTCAATCCACAGAGACAGTGTCGCAAAAGACTCACCGGCTGAGGTAGTTTCTAAGAAAGATGAAGCGCCTCCACTACCAACAGCCACATCATCGCCAAAAGGTCCCTCTTGCTCTGCAGGTGCCGAGGGTCAATGGAGATGGCACCTTCTACACATCTCCAACCCAGGTTTTTTTTCAACTCTACACACTACATGCAATGGTCGATGATGTCATGTACCCATTCGTCTTCAGTCTACTACCCAATACAAATGAACAGACGTACGACCGTTTATTCAACTTGCTGAAGACTGCTTGTCAACAACACCACCTCCAACTAGCACCACAGATATTATTGACTGACTTTCAGATAGCTATACGCAATTCCGCCCAACGAGCATTCACCAACATCACACTGAGAGGCTGCTTTTTCCAATTTACCCAATGCATATGGAGGAAGACACAGAATCTTGGACTCACCACCGCTTACAAAGACAACGAAGACCTACGACTACTATAGTAAGACGTGCAGCAGTGTTATCCCTTGTCCCACCAGAGCTAGTTGAAGATGTATGGTTTACAGAACTAGAAGACGCCGAAGAGATCGCAATCGACACAACCGCTTTCGCCGACTATGTTACAGAGTACTGGGTAGAAGGAAACAACCGCCAACACTGGAACCATTTCAGCTATGAAGGACCACGCACCAACAACCACTTAGAGGGATGGCACAGCAAACTCAAGAAGCACGTCAACCATGCGCACCCAAACATCTACATCCTGATTGAAATCTTTAAGAAGTGCATTGTATTGACAATTTGTAAATAGACTCAATATATTTGTAAAGTACATGCATAATAACAATCATGTCGTTTATGAATTGTTCACTGTGTCCAATTTCAAAATTTGATGTAATGCTACTAAAGTTTCGCTAAATTAATGCATTTTCCTGTGCAAAGTTATGTTTTAATTACATGACTTGTATTTAAAAATATATTTTTTGTGTCTGATTTATTTTATTGTGCATAACTGGTTGAATATTTGTCTATTAGTGCTTATGTTGTTTATCAATGATTCTGTTTATTTTGTATGATATTAGTGCTCTTTGATACAAAAATATATTTACTTTTTCTAATTTTGACCTTCATTTGGTATTATTATTATTTTATTAAATAGTTCAATTGGTTGAATTATGCTATTAGTTTTCCTTAACTTAAAGCGTTTCAAGATTTTCTAAAGTATGTGTCTATTAGTGCTTATATTGTTTATCAAAACAATAATTCTGTTTTTTGCATGATATTAATGCTCTTTGATACAATAAATATATATATTATAATTTTGACTTTTCATTTGGTATATTAATATATTAAAAGTTCATTTGAGCGGGATTTACTGTAACTCAAATTACAGGTATATTCCGTTAATCCCTATTGTCAATAAATCACGTTTCTCCAACAAGAAATTCTTTACCTGTATATAAAAATATAAAATGTTGGAGACACGTGATCACACCCATATTATTACGATCATTTAAAATAATAGTGCTGCCTTTTTTGAAGCTTCAAAATTCTCTCAATATTTGCAACATTTTTTGCACCTGACCAAATGGTACAACAATAATTGAAATATTGATTTTGTTATCAGTAAATAAAGCACGGCATTGCACAAGGGTCCGTGTATATTTGCGTCCATTCGTTTTTCGTTTTGAAATATCAAAAACAAAAAACAAAAAACGAAAGTGTTTTCATTTTTGCGTTTTTGATTTCTTAAAAACCAAAATGAAAAACAAAAGTGTTTTCCTTTTTCATTTTTGATTTCTCGAAAACCAAAACGGAAAACGGAAGTCTTTTCTTTTTTCGTTTTTGATTTTTCAAAAACCAAAATGAATATCATAAGTGTTTTTGTTTTTCGTTTTTCATTTCTCTAAACAAGAAAAGAATCGACATTTGCATTCCATTTCTGCATTTTGCTCTATTTAATTCTCGTTTTACGTTATACAATGTTTTCCTTTCCTTTTTAGTAGCCATTAATACCCCGTTGTATTTACTACTTAATGTAGACAGAAAAGACCGCCTGACTTATGATTTGAAAGGTGATTAATGAATCAAAGACTTTCAAATTTCCTTGTTTTATCTATAAAAATATAAAATTATTATATTTAAATATCAAATGAATCACAAATTTTAATAATACAATGAAATATTATATAGATGGTGAAAATTAAGCGATTAATTACAACATCACATTAACAAGGGAGGTTACTACTTATCTAAAGGAAAACTAGCCCTGTCATTAAAGTATGCACAGCGGTTATCCAGATCAATAGTATTTTTTCATTCGGAGATAATGTCGACGAATGGAAAAGATATTATCAATCTGAACAATAAGGATGCATGATCTTTACTTTTAAGTTTGAAAGGTTGGTTATGTAAGAAGAATATATATTAGAATTGCATGATGACTGAGGCCAATCAGCCAATATTAGACATATTACACGAACATTCAAGACGGTAATATGTATACGTTATTTAGATTATTTAAAAAAAAAAAGGTCCCACTCCAAGTCGTCGTTCAGTAGGCCATCTTATGAGTCACTAGGAAGCAGTCCAAAAGAAGATGTCTATCACGATGCTCGGCACATTATTGTACTTCGATCTCGCATTACTTGATTTATATCAAAATATAAAATATGTGAAAAATTTGCCACGACTTCGTAAATCACAAAATATAAGGTTGTGGGACTTATTGAGTTTGATCAGTTTCTTATTATTTTGCCTCAGTAATTGGTGGTTTATTTTGTTGGTTTCGACTTTGCGTGATTGCAATACAGATATTTTGATAATCATTCATAACCGTGAACTTGTTAAACCATTTTTTTTTTCAAGCAGTAAAGGATCGAAATCTAATTGTTGGCAGCAGGTAAGGTCAACTACAGAAATAGCCAAAAGCACAGGCACTTAATAAACATTTGGCTTTCCTCCAATTTTTAGGAAAAAAAGGGGGGTCTTTGAAAGCGACGAGGCCAATTTTCCCTGGACTTATAAATTTCACTCATAGGGTCAAAATCTAAAATTGGTCTGCACATTGAAAATTGAAGATGACGTTATATATTGTAACAATGTTTTACATATTCCCCTGAAATCAAAATACTATACTAAGTGCTATATTTTTCTGTTGAAGGCATTGTAATACAAAATTGCCAAGGGTTAGAGCCTAGTTCTCAATATATTTTTTTCACTCACAGGGCCCAACATGTGTTTTTTACATTTATCATTCTTGAAATGTAATATTAAAAACTTTAAATTATATATTTTAAAATATCTTTTTTGAATTTTAGTTCATTTATATGTTTCGCAGTTAGTGTGACGCCCATTTTCACTGAACTAGTACACATTTTTGTTTATGTGCAAGCTGAAGCCCGCCTCCGGGTGCGGGATTTTCTCGCTGTGTTGAAAACCAATTGGTGGCCTTGGTCTGTTTTTGACTCATTGGTCGGATTGTTGTCTCTTTGCCACATAATAATAATATAATTATTGTAAAACCCTAAGTAAACTTTAAGATTGAAAGACTTTTTGTAAATGGCCCTGGTTTGAAATAAATCAAGGGGTAATCGGCTCTACCCTTTTTAAATGGTTTTGACTTTTACATCGGCAGGCGACGCTAAACAAAATGAAATAATTTGTATCCGAAAGACAATATATATAATAGCTTCACTATGTTTAAATCTATTTTATAGAGTTCAGAAGGGAAGCTCCGCTGTAAGGTAAATTTTAAGAATAATTATGGTTTCGAAAAGTATCTAAATATCATGAACAATTTTGAGCTTAGGAGATCATTAACAAAATTTAGGGTGTCATCTCATCATTTGCAGATTGAAATAGGACGATACCAGGGTACTCCCGGCCTCCACACCTAAGACTATGTCATCAGTGTAACTCTGGTAATATTGAAGATGAAGTTCATTTTCTCTTTTATTGCACAAAATATAACGAAGACAGACAACATTTATATCACATTATTTCGGAATCATGTCCCAGTTTCATTAACTTAAATTCCCAAGAGAAATTGCTATGGCTGCTGTCTTGTGAGAACTCGCCTGTATTAAAAGAGTTGTGTATATTCCTGGTGAAACACTGTAAATAGCAGATTTATATGTCATGTTTCGCATAATTAGCAATAATTTTTGTTGTTATTTAAAAAATTATTTGTTAATTGACTGGATTCAGTTTCTTTATTTATTTTGTTCATCTGCTTCTGACACGGGAGGATTGCTGTTATTGCCTATCGCAATCAACAGTATATCTTAGAGCACCGTCCTGGGTGTCTCCTGCAGATGAACAAATTTTCCATCTTTAAAGATAATAACTTAAGTATGTTCAAACTTTATTAATATTTTTTCTTTAATTTTTAATTTTAATTTTATTTATATTTTTATTTGTGCACTGCTGGACATAGAAATAATAATAGTAATAAGGAAGGAAGGAAAAAATACTCAAGAGTACTTTTAATGTATTTTTAGTTTTGTTATTAATGCTATTTTCATTTGTCTATTATAATATCTGTCACGTTATATATTGTACAATGTCTCATGTTTGTTGCTTATATTATCATAATTGTTAATTGTGAATGCCCCCTGTTGGACCCTGATTGGAATAATAAAAAATATTTGATTTGATTTGATATAATTGCCAATGAGACAACTATCCACCAAGGTTCAAATAAAGCTGATATAAGCAATTAAAGGTACTAACCATAAGGCCTTCAACAGTAAGAAAAACCCATACCATATAGTAGGCTATAAAAGCCCCAACGTGAAAAATATGAAACAATTCGGTTGAGAAAACTAACGGCCTAATTTTAACAAAACAATTAACGAAAACAAACATGACAGACAAGAACCAACGACAACCACTGTACTACAGGCTCCTGACTTGAGACAGGCACATACAGAATGTGGTCCAATATCCAAAATCTAAATACATTTGTACAAGGTTAGATTCAGTACCAAGAATTTAATCTACTAGTATTTATCAATGGACAATAACAGGTAAGTTTGTCAAGGGTAAGCTTCATAAAAATTATATATATATATATATATATATATAGCATTCTGAAAATCAATTTATATGGAATAAAACAAACCTACCACCAAGTTCTCAAAAATCTTTACAGAGAAAATGAAAAAAAGACAAATCACAAAATATCATTCATCATTAATACAATATCTTTTAGAAAATCCATAAAACTTAGTACCTTTAATTATTTTTAAAAAGATCTAATATTGAATAGAAAATATCAAACTATACTTATATAAAATTAAAATTTAATGCGGTATCTATTTTAACTGTAAATCTACTTACACTTTCTATTAAGTGTGCAATACAACTCTGAATTTGATTGTGATCAAATATATGACATATCATAGGTTTCCGACACAGAATGAATGTGGTCTAAGAACTTAAAAAATGAAATTGGATATTTACCTATCATGATCCAGTACCCAAAATACAAATACAGGTGTAGATTAAACAATTAAAAGACCCCTTGAATTCAATTTTTTTGTAAATCAAACTAAAATTGATTATGAACGCGTTGGACATTAATGTGGGCCAATTTGAAAACCGGGCCCAAAATCAAAAATCAAAATACACGGTTAGATTCACCATAGCAAAGAACCTTAATAATCTCTTTTTTTGTTAAAATCAAGCAAAGTTTAATTTTGGACCCTTTGGACCTTCATGTGGACCAAATTGAAAACGGACCCAAAAAAAAAGAATCTGTAAATACACGGTTAGATTATGCATATAAAAAACCCCAAGAATTTAAGACTTTGAATTAAACCCCATTGAAATTGGTCAAGCAATGAGCAAGTATGCAAAGTATAATAAAAGTATTGTTTTGAGCCCATTTTCCTAAAACGATTCATTTTAGACTTATACTTAATTTATTGTCCGGAAACCAGAAAATCCTAATTTTTTAGTCCGTAATTCTTGAACGTTTTGGGTCATAACCCCCAAAATCAGTCACAACATTCCTCATGAAGTATGGAACCATGTGGTACAAATTCATAGAGATTCATACACTTATAATTAAGTTATTGCCCTGAAACAAGAAAAACGCTTGTTATTGGTCCTTAATTCCTACAAAGACGGGACAATAACCCTCAAAATCAATACCAACCTTCCTTTTGTGGTACAAAAACTTGTGGTACAATTTCATAAAGATCCATACACTTACATGTATACTCAAGTTATTATTTGGAAACCAAATGTCTTCGGAAGACGACGACAAACGTAATACCATTATACGACCGCAAAATCACTCTTTTATGCAAGGTTGTGCCTGCGGTGGTAACAAATGATGGCTTTTTAATGTCCAGTGGCAAATTAAATGCATATGCAGGACGATAACATGTTATTTTAATATGAATTATTAACCTGCTTTGTATTAGATCGACACACTGAGCCGGACGTGCTAGTTCGCGATGCTATAGTTCGCAGGAAGACATGTCATCCTACGCGGATTCATTATTTTGACTCGGAGCCGACTAGTCTCTGATTTTACTTATTAATGCCACGTGCTTGAAGAGAAGCAGCACAAACCAATTTTAAAATCTTTGGTTTGACCAGACCGAAGTTCCCATACCCTACGTAATTTCATGCACATCTTCACATTACAGGTTGCAACACTATGCAATGTCATTGGGTTCCAAAAAACGTTAAGAAAATATATATGTCAATGTTCTTTCCCATAGGATTCCCACATTCCCACATTGAAAGAGTTGAGGCATTGAAGGCCAAATATATTTGCATATTTCACATTTTTACGGGTCGAATTGTAATCAGACGGCCATTGTAGAGTTCCAAGAAGTTTATAAATCAATTTAATACAAAGGCAAACTTTAATGAAAAGTTTCATTGGTGAAATTAAGGCGGCAATACAAATAATTATTATGATAACAACAACAAACATAACATGAGCAAATCCCTGTTCAATCAATCAATCAATCAATCAATCAATCAATCAACACAAGTATATGGAATTCATTAAAAAAAGAACACGTGTTGTACCTATAATGACTACATTCCAATATATAATGATATATTTGAAACTTCATCTTTGGTGTGACAGATAATACAGTAAAATAAAAGTGTTTTTCATTGAAACCGTTCCTAGCTTTAGGTTGGCCTTGAGCTTCTTAAAACACGCCGTAAAGTTCATAGGCTCAGACATACCTTTACAAAATAAAAAATCATCTTGTCCCAGATTATCTACATTATTCCATCATAACACCGAAAACTATAACTTTAGACGACATGCCAAATTGATATTTATCAGGTCAAGAACAGTAGCATACCATAATTCATTTCTTCTAGCTACGATTAGAGACTGGAAGAGCTTGTCAACTGAACTAATTTCAGCAACATCTTTGGCGACTTTCAAAAGGTTGTCAAGGAAGATTCTCAATTTGTATAGTAAAACAATATATTCATGAGGGCATGGTTATTAGAAAAAGATTCATACTAGATTACGTTTAGGGCTTAGTGTCCTTAATGACCACTTGTACAAATATAATCTTACACTGAATAGGTTTTGCTAAAGGACATTTGCGCTTTTAACTTTGACACACATGAACAAAATAGACAAGATATTTGCGCTTTTTACCTATAATAGTTGTATACCTGTAATCTTTAAAATTTACCAAAGTCATGGAATGTTTTTTTTTTTTCAATTATTGTTTATCATAAATTAAAGGGGCCACCATTAATGAAATTATATTATTTTGCACGGGGGAGGAGTGGGGGATAGACAGGTTTTGAAAATGAAAAGTATAACCTGGTGTAAATAAAAAAAAGCAGGCACAAGATTATGAAAGAAGAGTGACGCTACAGTACCAACAGGTGAAATGTACTGTTGTTTTCCCCCGCCTAACCCTCCTGATAAAAATAGAACCAGAAAAGTGCTTTGGACGCAATAAATTAATAAAATTTTTGCATTTTGTCACCAGGAAGCAAAGAAGTTAAGTAACTATATGGTGACAAATTATTGAAGCTCACGTTTAAATTGATAGTCATAAAAGTAAAGAGAAAACGTATGATTAACAATAACAATCTACTGGAGACAAAAAAAAAATAAAACCCGTTGATATAGGCAACTAACTACTAGTATGGGGGTCTGGATTGGGGTCATTCATTTCTGTATTCTTTAATGTTTTAGACCATTTTTCTCTAATCATTATACTTTTTGCCAATTATTCTCTATTCTTTATATTCTAACAGTGCATTATTCTCTTTTCTTTATTTTTTATCCATTTTCTCTATTCTTTATATTTTTGCCCATTATTCTCTATTCCGTAACCCCCTTCCACACCCTCTAGTATATGTCACCATATAGCCTTCACAAATGAGTAAAAGTCATCACGAATAGGCCGTAAATGGCGAAATGATTGAATGCTAGTCCCCATTTTGAATTGTAAACTTTCGGAAATTTGTTTTTCAATCAAACGATCTAAATAATAAAATATAATCAGATTGTACTGAATGTTCGTGTAATAGTACTAATACTGACAGAAGGACCTATGTCATCAGTTATAATCATCTAAGATAACTAACCTTTCAGAACAGAAATAGTAAAGATCATGCATCTTTATTGTTCAGATTGATAAAGTTTTTTCCATTCGTCGGCATTATCTCCGATTTAAATACTATTGATCTGAAAACTGCTGTTCATACTTAACGACAGGGCTAGTTTTCTTATCAGATAAGTAGTAACCTCCCTTGTTAATGTGATGTTGCAATCAATCGTATTTTTACCATCTTTATATAGTATTTCATTGTATTATTTACATTTGTGATTCATTTGATATTTAAATATAATAATTTTATATTTTTTTATAGATAAAAACAAGGAAATTTGAAAGTCTTTGATTCATTAATCACCTTTCAAATCATAAGTCAGGCGGTCTATTCTGTCTACATTAAGTAGTAAATACACCGGGGTATGAATAGCTATTAAAAAGGAAAGGAAAACATTGTATAACGTAAAACGAGAATTAAATAGAGCGAAATGCAGAAATTGAATGCAAATGTTGATTCTTTTCTTGTTTAGAGAAATCAATAACGAAAAACAAAAACACTTATGATATTCATTTTGGTTTTTGAAAAATCAAAAACGAAAAATGAAAAGACTTCCGTTTTCCGTTTTGGTTTTCGAGAAATCAAAAATGAAAAACGAAAACACTTTTGTTTTTCATTTTGGTTTTTAAGAAATCAAAAACGAAAAATGAAAACACTTTCGTTTTTTGTTTTTTGTTTTTGATATTTCAAAACGAAAAACGAATGGACGCAAATATACACGGACCCACAAGGTAATGTTTTCCTCTAACTGTTAATGACGTCTTTACACTAAATCTATTTGATGTTGGATGTGTAATGGTTGATATTTTAGTCTTGGATACAATTTTTGTTATTAGTTTTTATTTGCCTTTGAACTTGCTGTCAGTAACTGTGAATACTCTCAGATCTGTACTTTGTTGTTAGGAATGTATAAATACCCTGCCACGTCCGGTCTGTGTTTTTGTTAGATGTTATTCTGCTTTATATCGATCTGACGAGTTAAGCCCTTTTCAACTGAGTTTTATAGTTTGTTCATATGTTATGCTGTAATGACACTGTTAAGGGGAGGGTTGAGCGCTAACAAACATGTTAAACCGTGCCATATTCCTTAAGTGTATGTCCCAAGTCAGGAGCCTTTAGTTCAGTGGCTGTCGTTACTTCATGTCTGTCATGTTTGTTTTTCTTGTTTTGTTTAGTTATGAATTATGTCGTTAGTTTTCTCAATTGAATTGTTTAATAATTTTCATGTCGGAACCTGTTATAGCCGACTATACGGTATGGGTTTTTCTCATTGTTGAATGCCGTACGATTGGTCATAATTCCTTACATCCAGTTCATTTGAACTTTGGTGGATAATTATCTCATTGGCAATCATACCACATCTCCTTATTTTTATATAAAGGGTAAATGTATCCGTTTATATGCCAAAAGTAACAAATATATGAATATTTAAAAAATATACTTTGGCAAAAATATTTGAAACCACAACCGTAGAAGATACAGATACTTGTTTTTTGTCAGGTAAGCTTTTACAAAACTCTACTTCCGCTATAATTCACAAAACATCTGCATCAATTAGTAGAGTCAAACCCGAGATAACCACACCGTGAATAAACCGATTTCCTGTTCATTCTTGCCGAAAATTGAAGTGACATTTTTCCCTCCAAAGTCCTTGAAAAAATACCCTCAGTAAACTGGACCATGTGTATTTCGAACTCTTGTCTAATTATGCAGTAACAATACTCTTAATTACAGAAATTATTGCCTGTCAGGACCTGTTTGCTTAATTAATTTGACAATAAATTATGAAAACAGTATACTTGATCGATGTGCTATCAAAACAAAATCGTTTACAAAAGAAGGTCTGTTTGCATAATTTATTTGCAAGATGTTACACCGTTAACTTACAGTAGTGAGTTGTCCGGACGCCTTCAAGAATGAAACAAACTATTTTTGTTTCCTTTAGTCAGAAATAGCGTAAATCTGTCTAACTGATTTTTTACAGTGTGTTCTAGTGTGTTGCTACACCACTGTCCCGGATTAGAAGGCTGAGAACTCAAACACATGTTAAAATCTGCAACATTTTATATGTACCTGTCCTAAATGATAAAGTTTGAAACACACAATCTTTATCAAAGTAAGTGATGTGTCATCTTAGCGATAGAGAGTTCAAATGTGCATGGACAAATGTGGAATGACAGAAAATTGCTTGTTGAAAGAAACTGCCAAGCATATATAAAGTATTAAAACATACGGCATTATATATAAACTAAATTTTGTTGCACAAAACCATAGTATTGTCAATGCACTTCCTGCACCAACAAAAAGTATGCTATACCAGTATGTGCTATCAGGAATTGATCTCAAATTTAATCAATTACAAGTTTTTTTAAGTAGTAATAATAACAGACGCTACAAAGACTTTAAAATTCAAAGGAAGATAAGGATTACAATTTCTTTTAGATAAATAGGATACAAAATTTGGCAAACCAATATCAGCAGATGTAAGGATACATTACGATTT
The DNA here is from genome assembly GCA_017311375.1 of Mytilus coruscus. NCBI lineage: Eukaryota > Metazoa > Mollusca > Bivalvia > Mytilida > Mytilidae > Mytilus > Mytilus coruscus. The sequence continues at coordinate 34,059,996 of CM029607.1, forward strand.
GGGAATACATAGAGTATATCATCTAAAGTTTTTCAGACTTTCAAAACTCTCTTCGATTAATTTTGCAGAATCAAATCGAATGTTGAATCTGTTTATTTTATATATTGTTTGTGTATACTTGTTCTTCTAATGAGTTCAATCACAATATTTAATATTTTGCAGTAATATCAAAAATTGTATACGCTTTACAATAGTATTCACCAAGTTCAACTGACAGATCGAATACATCGTCTCATTCAACAGAGTTTTTTCTTTAATTTTTTATTTTAGGTCATAAAAAATCTAACTTTGTGAAAAAACCGCTCGGACTCCAAAAACAAATACACCAAGGATGATTTACTCAAAATGCTTAAATGTTTGAACGACAGCATATTCGTTATACAGTCGGTATACCAATGGGTACTTATTGTGCACCCTTACTGGCCGACTCGATTTTGTACTCATATTAATCAGAATAGCAAAACCTTTTCATAGACAAACAGAAAAAAATATCTTGCAAAGTTCGTTAATTTAACTTTTAGATATATAGACGATTTTACCACAGTTTTGTTTGTTTTTCTGGATTTGTCTTCTTAATCGATTTATGAAATTTAATCATCGGTACACTACTATTGCCTTCATTTTCCTTTTGTTAATTATGTAAAATGTTCCAATTAAAAAAAAAAAAAAAAAACAACATCTGATTATCTTTTCTCATGAGGGCACAGTCAATTCAAATTCGACAAAAAGGCTCGCCTTTTAGTCAAAGTTTCTGAGTCCTTTTTTCTACAGATTAGAATATGAGATTACTTATGGTGTCATACAGTTTTAATTTTCTTTGAATAAACTGCCCTAAAGGGTATTTCTTTCAGAAAAAATAAATAATTTTGTTAGCTGCTTACAACCCTCCTTTGCTACGAGGAACTAGTAGATATACAACAATCTATACTATCTTTTTTTTCTGTCTGAATAAAAAAAAAAAACATTTTATAAGAAACATACGATCTTCGCAAACCAAAAACGCCAATAATATAATCTTTGCAGATAGTAGAAAGAAAAACAAGGACTAAAGTAACAGTAAAGGTATAATAAAACAAAAATACTAAACCTCAAAATTGTCATGTAAATTCAAAATCTATGATGCTTTGACGAAAGTACCGAGAAAATGAAAATCTTATATATCAAAAGAGGACAAGGGTTCCAAGGGGACAATCAAAAACCACAAATCAAATGAAAACTGGGAACATCATGATAATGGCGATACAAATACGACGAAAGGAGTGAAAAGTGTTATGGTCGTATTAGTAAATATCAGAAAAAGAGATAAACATTAACGGTACCAATTTTATTGCACCTGATGCTCATTTCAACAATTAATGTCGACAATTTATGTCTCTTAAATGATGTATGAGGCCAAAATATTTGAAAGTACTAAACTGCATACAAACGTCGAAAAGCTGATACAAGCAAAAGAGGAACCAACAGTAAAGCCCAACCCAGACAAGGAATCAGAGCTATGCACGAGAGAGATACCTGAGTTTAAAACTCAATTTTATAAATAGAACAATATCCATGTAACATTGAGAAAGAAACAAGAGTGCACACGCTGAAATGTCTCGCCTTCTTTACTAACCATTGGTATTATGTTGATAGTCCTAAATATAAAGCTTTACTACAACTATCACATAAACTTAAATTGATCCAAGAAAATGAGGTCAAGGTCATATAAACCAAACGAGAAATACATGTACACCTTACAATCATTCAATACACTAAATATAGTTGACCTATTGCTTATAGTTTCTAAGAAACAGACTTAACTAAGAAAACTAAACACTGACCAATGAACCATGAAAATGAGGTCAAGGTCCGATGAATCATGCCAGGCAGACATGTACAGCTTACAATCCTTCCATACAACAAATACAGTTGACCTATTGCTTATAGTTTAAGTAAAACAGACCAAAACACAAAAACTTAACACTGAACAATGAACCGTGAAAATGAGGTCAAGGTCAAATAAAACCTGCGAGACTGACATGTACATCATAAAATATTTCCATACACCAAATATAGTTGACCTATCGCATATAGTATTAGAAAAAAAAGACCAAAACTCAAAAACTTAACTATAACCACTGAACCATGAAAATGAGGTCAAGGTCAGATGACACCTGCCAGTTGGACATGTACACCTTACAATCCTTCTATACACCAAATATACTAGACCTATTGCTTATAGTATCTGAGATATGGACTTGACCACCAAAACTTAACCTTGTTCACTGATCCATGAAATGAGGTCAAGGTCAAGTGAAAACTGTCTGACGGGCATGAGGACCTTGCAAGGTACGCACATACCAAATATAGTTATCCTATTACTCATAATAAGAGAGAAATTAACATAACAAAAAATCTTTACTTTTTTCCAAGTAGTCACTGAACCATGAAATTGAGGTCAAGGACAATGGACATGTCACAGCCGAAAACTTCGTAACATAAGACATCTTTATACAAAGTATGAAGCATCCAGGTCTTCCACCTTCTAAAATATAAAGCTTTTAAGAAGCTAGTTAACGCCGCCGCCGCCGCCGCCGGATCACTATCCCTATGTCGAGCTTTCTGCGACTAAAGTCGCAGGCTCGACAAAAACAAAGAACTGAAAAAAATGTATATGTAAGATCTGTGTTGATTCTGCCATTCAAGGTTTATTGAGGCTTAACTGGTAACAACAACTTAGGATAAACTTAAATGGGAAGTTTCTAACATGTTATGATATTGTAACTATCATATTTATTTAGTTGGCCTAATTTGTTTTGTGTGGCCTATTATATTACATTGTGTACAAAATAATATACATTGTGTTACAACTATGCAGTTTAGAATTCACTGGAACAATCACTGATACTCATGGAATGAACTTTCTATTTCACTTACATAACGTTTCCAGAATGATCATAACAAAAGATGCGTAATTTATATTTCTAGCGTTGTCTAGAAATTTCCGTTTGAGTATTTAAATGCAGACCCAAAAGTAAGCTGAATATAGAGATTTAGACATAGACATAGATAGACTTAGACATCGTTAGACATCAACATTCTCAGCAGTTGGATTGACACTTTTATTTACAAACTACATCATACTAGATTGTGACCTATTGGATATAATATTCTGTGGATTCCGCGAAGATTTCCGGATAAAGAAAAGATAAAAGATTGGACATATATTTTGACAGTTAAGTTGACATTTCTTTTGTGTAATACTTCTTGTAAACTTGTGTATAATAAATCTTGTTAAATTTAATTATTGATTTGTGTCTTTTGTTGGCTACAATTAAAGGCGATTTTCTGGCGTAACAGAAATTGGGGGCTCAAGTCCGGGATAACGTTAATATCTTATTTAAAAAAAACAAACAAAAACAGTATTTTTATTAGAACTAGCCAACAAAATTCTACAAAATGGCATTTGATGCCGGTAAATTTTTGAAAACGCCAGACCTGGAGGGTTTGATAAACTAAAAAAAGAAGAATCAGTGTTGCTTGCTAAACATCTACAAATAGATTTTAGAGTATCTATGAGAAAACAAATTATAAAAAATTTGGTAATAGACAAATTAATTGATGCAGAAATTTTTGGTGAAGAGGCTCTTGAACTTAAGGTCGAAAATGTTGATGCTATCAAATTAAAACAGCTCGAGTTAGAACATGAATTTAGATTAAAACAATTGGAAAAGGAAAAAGAAGAAAAGAAGGCAGAACTTGAAATGAAAGAAAGGTTAGAGATGGAAAAAGAAAAGAAAAGAAGATGAATTTAGATTAAAACAGGCAGAACTTGAAATGAAGGAAAGGTTAGAGATGGAGAAAATGAAAATTGAAATGGCAAAAGAAGAAAGCAACACTAAATTCCAATCAAAATCAGAACATTTTAATTTTGATGCAGCAAAAAATATACGTTTGGTTCCCAAATTTTGTGAAAAACAGTTGACAAATTTTTCCACAGTTTGAGAAAATTGCTCAAAATTTGAAATGGCCGAAGCCTTTTGGACTACAATGCTGCAAAGTGTTTTTGAGGGCAAGGCCGCTGAAATTTACTCAGCACTTTCATCGGAAAATAGTTCTGATTATGACATGGTTAAAAAGAAGTTTTGAAAGCTTATGAGTTAGTGCCAGAAGCATATAGACAGAAGTTTAGATCTTATAAAAGTTTGATTCACAAACCTATGTTGAATTTGCTAGGAAATAGAAGACCTATTTGATAAATGGCTTACGTCAAAGAAAATAGATAACAATTTTAAGGACCTAAGACAACTGATGTTATTAGAAGAGTTCAAGCAATGTGTTCATTTAGACTTAAAAACACATTTAGATGACAAAACTGTTGAGACATTACAAGATGCAGCTGTTATTTCCGATAATTATACCCTTTCACATAAGAAAAGTTTCAAAGGTCAAAATTTTAATACTTCAGTGGAAATTACAAGAATCAAAGCACTGAGCGTACTGATAGTAAGCCTGTTGCACAGAATAAGAGTCAGTCTAGTTATAATATGTCTAGTCCAAAATTTGATACTTTTGAGAAGAAGTCACTGACTTGTGCTTATTGTAAGAAGAATGGTCACCTGATGGCTGATTGTTTTAGACTCCAGAAGAAGAATGAAAGAGATAATAAGCCCAAGACCAGTGCTTGTACGACACCCCGTGTTACCAATACGTTGGATTGTCCTGCGAGTCAGGCTTTTAAGTCCAGTTTTTGTGATTACATGGAGGATTATAAACCTTTTATGTCTGAAGGGTTTCTTTCTATTGTTGATACTACTCCTCAGCCTATTAAGATTTTACGGGACACTGGAGCTTCTCAGTCTTTATTGTTAGAAGGTGTGTTGCCTTTGTCCGAGGAGACTTCTGTTGGTGCCTCCGTTTTGTTACAAGGTGTGGAGTTAGGTTGTATAGATGTTCCCCTCCATTGTATTTATCTGAAGTCAGATTTGATAACTGGACCAGTTGTTGTGGGTGTTCGTCCTAATCTCCCTGTTGAGGGTGTTTCATTATTGCTAGGAAATGATCTAGCTAGGAACAAAGTGGTTGCTGAACCAATTGTTACCAGTGAACCGGTGGTGGATGTTAAATCACCTGAAGATGATGCTGAACTGTATCCAGCTTGTGTCGTTACTAGGGCGATGGCTAAAAAACAACAAAATGAGGATTTGCAAGAAGACCAGTTTGATTACATGGACCTTTCTGACACCTTTCTAGCCGACATTGAAGGTCCCGGTAGCTCAGAGAAGGCCGTAATAAGACCACCTAGTATTAGCAAGAATGTAATTATGCCATGGCCAGACGTAAACAGCCATTCATTAGACCGAAGGAAATTTGTCGAAGAACAAAATAAAGACCCTGAGGTTCTTCAGCTCTGCAAGAGGGCTCAACCACAGGAAGAAGCAGACAAAGTGGCCGAATGCTATTACCATCAAGACGGCATTTTAATGAGAAAGTGGAGGCCCCCTGATGCTACCCCAGAGGAGGATGGTATACCAAGTGGTGGTGCCTAAAGTCTATAGGCAAGACATTATTGGTCTTGCCCATGACACCCCCTTGGCTGGACACTTAGGTATAAGGAAGACTTGCTTGAAGATCTTGCAGCATTTCTACTGGCCAAGACTTAGAAATGATGTCGCAGAATACTGCAAATCATGCCATATATGCCAGGTTGTTGGTAAGCCTAACCAGAAAATACCACCAGCACCACTTCTGCCTATTCCAGCCTTTGAAGAACCTTTTAGCCGAGTACTCATTGATTGCGTTGGACCTTTACCGAAGACCAAGACTGGAAATGCGTATTTATTGACAATCATGTGTACCTCCACTCGTTTTCCTGAGGCTATTCCGTTAAGGAATATCAAGACACCTAGTATTGTCAAAGCTCTGATCAAATTTTTTACGCTAGTAGGACTTTCAAAGTCTATACAGTCCGACCAGGGTTCAAATTTCATGTCAGGTTTATTTCAGCAAGTCGTGTACCAGTTAGAGATTGCTCAGTATAGGTCAAGTGCTTATCATCCAGAATCTCAAGGTGCCTTAGAACGTTTTCATCAAACATTGAAGAACATGATCAGAAGTTTTTGTCTTCAGTTTGACAGAGATTGGGATGATGGTGTTCACTTTTTACTTTTTGCGGTCCGAGAGGCTGTTCAAGAATCCCTTGGTTTTAGTCCCTTTGAGTTGGTATTTGGTCATACTGTAAGGGACCTTTAAAATTGATAAAGAAAAAGTGGCTTACTGAACACACTGACTTGAATCTTCTAGACTATGTATCTAGATTTAAAGAAATATTGTATACTGCTTGTCAAATTGCTCAGAACAATTTAAAACTGTTCAGAATAAGATGAAAATATGGTATGATACAGATGCCAGGGACAGATTTTTGAGCCTGGTGATAAGGTACTTGTATTTTGCCAGTCCCTGGACATCCATTACAAGCTAAATATTGTGGTCCTTATACCATAGAGAGTAAAATTAATGATTTGAATTATATTGTAAAACACCAGGTCGGCGTAAACAAAATAGAGTGTGTCACATTAATATGTTAAAACCATATTTTTAGCGTACTAATGAAGGTGAGAGTAAACCAGTTGCCACTTTAGCCATGGTTAAATTGGAGAACAATCATGACAAACCAGATATAATTGAACCTCCTTTTAGTTCTAAAACTTTGGAAGAGACAGATGATAATGTTGAGAAACCTATATCATATTTTTCTAAGAAATTAGATAAACATCAGAAAAATTATTCAACTATTGAAAAAGAGTGTTTTGCACTGTTGTCTGCACTTCAACATTTTGATGTATATTTAAATCCCACTGTGCATCCTATTCTTGTTTATACTGATCATAATCCTCTGACCTTCATACATAAAATGAGAAACAAGAACCATAGATTGACTAGGTGGAGTTTGTTGTTACAGGAATATGATGTTATTGTAAAACATATTAAAGGTAAAGATAATGTAATAGCAGATGCTTTATCTAGAACTTATTAAAACACTGTGTATATACTATGTATTTTTGTACATATTATTCATGAACAGTTTTTGTTACACTCAAACTTTTTAAGGGGAGGTGTTATGATATTGTAACTATCATATTTATTTAGTTGACCTAATTTGTTTTGTGTGGCCTATTATATTACATTGTGTACAAAATAATATACATTGTGTTACAACTATGCAGTTTAGAATTCACTGGAACAATCACTGATACTCATGGAATGAACTTTCTATTTCACTTACATAACGTTTCCAGAATGATCATAACAAAAGATGCGTAATTTATATTTCTAGCATTGTCTAGAAATTTCCGTTAGAGTATTTAAATGCAGACCCAAAAGTAAGCTGAATATAGAGATTTAGACATAGACATAGATAGACTTAGACATCGTTAGACATCAACATTCTCAGCAGTTGGATTGACACTTTTATTTACAAACTACATCATACTAGATTGTGACCTATTGGATATAATATTCTATGGATTCCGAGAAGATTTCCGGATAAAGAAAAGATAAAAGATTGGACATATATTTTGACAGTTAAGTTGACATTTCTTTTTGTGTAATACTTCTTGTAAACTTGTGTATAATAAATCTTGTTAAATTTTATTATTGATTTGTGTCTTTTGTTGGCTACAATTAAAAGGCGATTTTCTGGCGTAACAAACATTATAACCATTTCATAACTTGAAGGATTCAAGATTTTCTAAACCACGGAATACAACATCTTACATTTTATAAAAAAGGTGTATTTGTTCTCAGGTATAGTAAGTGCACTAGAATTGTATCTATCTTTAATTTAGGTAGCCTTTATAGTTATAAAGTGTCTTTCAAGCAAGTTGTATTGTCAGTCGATAGTCCAAACTTGTTGAGGTGAAAGAAAAATTTATTTTTCAAAATATTTCCGAGAAATTCTATGAGATTTCTGATTAAACTTGAAATTTTATTCCGAAAGATACGTATATTATATATAAACAGTTTCCAATTATTCTACAGTATTATTAACAATATAAATTAATAGTAATTGACTTTTTCAATATAAGAAATACACGACATTCCTAATTAGTACACACATGAAACAGATTCAATTAAAAGAAATTTAATTGGTGATTTCTGCTTGACCGCATTAAACAATATTTACTATTTATTATTCATTTACAATAATATTTTTTCCAATTTATAAACATAACAGATTCTTGTTACTTTTTTGCTACTGAACCTTGCTAATATTTGCACTTAATTTAATTAGAAATAACATGAAAGTAATTGAAATAACGCCATATAAATTTTATGTGTCGAAAACGGTTTTCTTAATTTACCTTCATCAGGAACGCTCAGAGCCTATTATTTTGAAATCCAGGGATATAATAGAAAAAAGTTAAATCACAAAAATACTGAACTCCGAGGAAAATTCAAAACGGAAAGTCCCTAATCAAATGGCAAAATCAAAAGCACAAACACATCAAACGAATGGACAACAACTGTCATATTCCTGACTTGGTACCGGCATTTTCTTATGTAGAAAATGGTGGATTGAACCTGGTTTTATAGCGCTAAACCTCTCACTTGTATGACAGTCGCATCAAATTCCATTACCGGTATATTGACAACGATGCGTGAATAAAACAAACAGACATGATAATAGGTTAAAATGTCAAAATAGGGGTACAGCAGTCAACACCGTGTCACAATCTTAATCACAACAAAAACAAACAAATATTTAACAAAGAAGCACAAAAAAGGATATATCACATTTAACAACCTCGTTCATTGCTTACTTATTTTTGTATTTTATTTATGTATGCCAAATCAACCCATAAAGGATCGAGGGATTTTAAGCACTGGGACCGAATCGTAATTTTAACATTAACTCTGGCGTAGAATTGCGTGTTTGACGTCAGAATGTAAACGTCACACAGTAGAGATATAAAATAATTTTGTCGTTCAAAGTATGCAAAAATCATAATAGAGCGGGATGTTTAAAGTACAGAGACACGTCATATGTATCAAAGAAACATAAAAAGTAATACGGACAAAGCACACAAGTAAAAATGAAAAATAATACAAACAACACAATGACGGAATGTATAAGTACAGAGCCACGTTAAATGTATATGACCAAAAACAGACCAAACAGTAAAAGTAATATTAATAAAGACAAATAAAAGAACACTTTAACACGTTATTAAGATGATAAACAGCGTCAGTACGCAGAATCTATACTTCAAGACCATCATGTATTATTTGTGAAGTTGATACGGAATATTTATCAACAAGGTATTGGTACATTCCGATGAACTTTTTTAGAAAAAGGACGAGACGTTCTTTGACATACTTAGAACCGATACTGTTGAAGAGCTTTATGACCAAAAAATTTCAAAATTTTTTTGACAAATCCATCTAAGGTCAATTTTGCCTGAGAGAATTAATAATTTATTAATTTATAACAATTTAGGAAAATTATGTTATAAATCATGAACTACCGAAGTACTGACTACTGAGCTGATGATACCCTCGGGGACTGATAGTCCACTATCACCGGTATAGACACAGTGCAATAAAATAATGAAAATAACGCTAATTAAATGTTATGCTTCACAAGCGCTGATCTGGATTTACCGTGACCAGGAACGCTCCTGACGATTTTTTTTTTTTCGATAAACAAGAATTATCCTGTCAGCCTGTCAGCCTGTCAGCCTGTCCGTACAAGCATTTTGCAAGCGCAACTCCTGATGCCCCTAACAGTTTAATGGATTTCAATAAAGTTTTCGCAAAGTTAGTGCACCATATGATGACATACAAGAACGGAACAAACTACTGTTCAATGATACCAAGTGATTTCACACAATCGAAAAAAGGGAAGGTTATCATTTTTTATGTTGCTCATACTTTCTGTAGTTCTAATTAATATACAAAGTCTAAGATGATTAATATTTAAAGCCAATATACAAAAATGTGTACAATTAACTTCTTGTTACTTCATCGCATAGCAATACAAACATCACTGCTTCAGTGCTTGTGCTTTATTCGTACTAGTTAATTATAATATATTTCTAACAGTCTTAACAGCTGATTTCATTTTGCTATGAAAATATTAATGATAAATGAATATATTTCAAACTTCATTTTAGTACGTTTGTCTTATCAATTAAAAGTTACAAATCATTGAGAGATATTATTTTATACACGAAGGTAAGATGTTTAAAATTTAAATTAACTTGTTATATTTTCACTTGATGTATTTATTCACTCAATCAATTGCTGAAGTAGAATGCAGATTATCAAGTTGATTTAGAACAGTGCTACGTCTTTCATTGTTAATAAAAAGAAATTAAACAAAATGCTGTCATCTAAATTCTTAACTCTCCTTCAATTAAACTGTGTAAATATAAAAATAAGAAGATGTGGTATAATTGCCAATGAGACAACTCTCCAACATAGACCAAATGACATAGAAGTTAACAACTATAGGTCACCGTACGGTCTTCAACAATGAGCAAAACCCATACCGCATAGTCTTCTACAAAAGCCCCCGAAATGACAAATGTAAAACAATTCAAACGAGAACGGCCTGATTTATGTACAAAATAATGAACGAAAAGCAAATATATACAACAACAAACGATAACCACTGAATTACAGGCTCCTGACTTGGAGCAGGCACATACAGAATGTGGCGGGGTTAAACTAGTTTGAAGGCACCAACCCTCCCCCTAACCGTAGACAGTGGTGTAAGTTTCGTTTGGGGAAGTAATTTAATTTGGAATATTTTCATTAATATTTCAGGCTTAGAATAAGCACAGTTTAAAAAATGAAAGCAACACGTTATAAATTTTATGCGTCCGAAGTGCTTTTCTGGATTTACCTCCATCAGGAACGCTCAAAGCCGAAGCCTATAACAAACAGGGAATTGTGGATTGTATATGTATCGCCTCAATGGTCTTGCAGTAGCTTGCTCGTCTCTAGTGGCGAAGGTTGTGTGTTCGACCAACGATGTCAAAATATAGACTTGCAATTAATATGTTCTGCTCCCCCGCTTAACACGCAAAATTTAGAAGTAGGAACAAGACTTGTCATTTTAAAGTTCAGACGTCAGATCGATATGTCTTCCTGTGAACTGTAATCATGTGAAGAAGCGCGTTCAAATTCCGGCTTGGCGTGTTGGTTTAGTACAAATTAAGTTTCATAATATTCATTTAACATTAACATATTCTAGTCCAGATATGGATGTTATATTTGCCACTAGAAATAAATCACCAATCCCTCACCATCTACTTTCTGTTCTGCATTAAGAATACACCATATGAACTACGGAGATACTTTATTGAAACCTCAAGGAGCCTTCGCTGTAAAAAAGCCGAATTTACGGATTACTGTTGTTATATTGTTCTTGAGATACCGAACATTCCAATTTTATGTACAGCACTATGCAAGTTGATTTTGTCGAAATGGAAAATCTGGTTGTAGTTTCTTTACGGAATCCTCTCGCTTATGAATTGAGTGCACCCAGTGATCGAGGCATACTCCAACACATGTATCTTAATTGACATCCCTCATGTGCACGGTCGTAAACAACACGTAAGCACTCGTAGTAATCCGTAAATAATCCGTAAAGAAATCATAAACTTACCAAAACAAATCGTTGAAAAACCTGTTACGAGTCATTTACGGATTCTTGCGAGCAGCTTACGGATGGTAACGAGTTGTTGCAAGCGGTTTAAGAGCGGTTTACGTTACTTATGGATTGTTACGAGGTCTTTTGTACGGAAAAATCAATCAGTGTACATCGTAAGAAGATTTTTTAAAGAAATGTGCCTCTCCTAAAACGGATCCTGAATTGTGTCTATGAGTTGTTGCGAGTTGATAAGTTAATTTCGGATACAAACGAGTTGTTTACGAATGCTGGCGTTTGACTACGAGTTGACAATCCTTAAGGGCTCGTAAGAAAAATCCGTGTACGTGAATCATTGCTGTTGATTTTATGTTCATCAGTCGATGTACGTGTCCTCGCTTGAATAGTGCTTTTATTCTCAGAGTACCTTTTACCTCGAGTAGGTGAGATAAAATACATTTTATACATGCAATGGAAGTAAAAGAGTCGTCTTTTAATATAAATTTCAAACAATAACCTTAAACTTAAATCTTCAGAAAACAGTTCGTCTATCATATTGTTCCTTCTTTTTTATTTGCAAGTAACAGCATTTTAAGCGGAACTGATAAAGAAACGCTGTTTCCACTTTCTCCCATCCTAAATGATAAGTATCAATCTGATTAAAATATAGATCCCGTATCCAAACTTTGATTGTCTTAAAATTAAATCAATATAAAAATGAGTAAAAGCTTTCACCAAGAATTTTTTCAACAAGATGATTTAAAAAATAATTGTAGAGCAGAATCTGTTGTTTTTTATTCAATGACATAAAAATGCAATTTGATTTTTTTTTAGATGCAAAAACCCTAATGTTAGTTTACTATTCACCAGTCCATCCATTCGTTCCAATTTATTGTTCCGCCTACAAAATATGTACATATTTATTGGAATACAATAAAATTTCACAAAACTTTTCATCATCATATGGAAATGTGCATGTCTTTTTTGAAGATATTTTTGTTAGTTGTTGATTAGAGTTTACATCACATTATTTTTTCCTCAAACCCCCAGGGTAAATCGACATGTTTGTGAGCACCGCTTATCCTACATTAAGGTTTAAAATGCAATGAATGTCTGCATAGCTGTTTATTATTTTGTGTCGATGTGCAAATGAACTTATCTTCCTTGACGATTTTGCGATATGTAGTTCAAGATAAAAATGGACAGACATTTTATGTCTCATTGGCAATTATACCATATCTTCTTATTTTTATATTAAATGTGTATTTTTTTTTTCAAACGAAATTATCTGATTCTTTCCCCTTAAAGCAAACTTTATGAACTCTAATATATTTAGTTAAAAATGCAATATTAGACAAATTCGATTTTTAAATTAAACATGATTGTGTTAAAGTCCTTAAAATTAATTGCAAATCTGCATGAAATTTGCTAATTCAACAAATACATGAACCGGTCAACATGCATACAGACATCTTTTTTTTAAATTACATACAATCATGTAAAATAATTGCAGAATACACCATTTACTATTTTTTTACTTGAATACAAATCGTATCGTCGTGTGATTTCTCGATACACCAATGTTAATGTATAACATGTATAATACAGAAATCAACAAGACAATGAATTCATAAGAATTTTACCAACACAAGTCTTTAAAAACTTATAAAAGTAATACAGCCAACAGCGCTCCATAAGCTTATAAACGATACAGAAAACTCTTAGTTGCTCGAGTCTGTAGAGAAAATGGAAGATGGAAAAAGTTACATTACATTTATTTTAGTCTGGCTTATTGCTCCTTTAGATTTACTTACACAAAAACTGCCTTTACTAAATTATGAGGAAGAACGACACTTATCGTCATATGTAAGTTTTACGGTCACCATCACAAATTGGTTGATCGATAAGTTGTGTCAGTGTCTCACTTCACTAGCGACATGTTTCCGTGGTCATGGAACTTTAGATACAAATTATAGTCGTCTGATCTGTAATTTTACCGATTGTAACCTATTCCCGATTGCGACATTTTAACTGAGTTTGTATTCCTGTGGTCGTTGGTTTTCGTCTGTCATTTTTGTTTTTTTATGTTAATTGTATTGTTATAAATTAGGTTATAAGTTTACTCTTTTGAATTGTTTGATATTTTGTAATGTCGATGCCTTTTACCATGTTTACTATATATATGTTATATATCTATGTTTAGGATTTCAAGTTGATATTTGAATCCGATTTTTTTCTCTTCTACTGCATGCACAAATATTATATAAACGTTGTTTTACAAATGAAACTAACGTTCTTGTTTCAAATATTAGTATGCTTGTTCTGTTTTTACAAAAATAATGCTATACACTTATGCTTACTTTGACAGAATTGTCCACTATAACCTCTACGACATAAACAGATGTAGCTGTTGACTGAATTACGACAAGTGGCACCATTTTTACACTCGTGGGTATCACAATATACATCTGGAAAGAGATATACAACAGAAAAAGAACGAAAAGTTTCTTTAAAAACTTGAAAATTTAATATTTTTAATAAGTAGTGAAATGTATACATATATTACATACAGTCCCCAATGTATTTGAAAGAAAAACATTGTTTGTCCTCACCTGTGGCTAAGTCCCTATCATAACGAGGTTTATTCTCTTTCATAACGAGACTAAGTCATTATCATGAAGAACATGTCTGTACACTTAAAGCTATTACAAAACAAAATTCTGCCTCAACCAAACTAAATGGGTATAATAATAGATCACTTTCTTTTCCTCGAAAAGTCAAAATTAACACCCTTAAGCCCTGTCAACAAACTTGACTGTTGTATTGTTAAATGTGTTCCTCGAACTGAAGGATTGACTTCGGTACGAAAAAAAACAATGATCACTTGGATTTTTCTGAGGCAACATTCGTTTAGATGTGCAGGATGTGTGAAAGTAAATAACTGTTATTGCTTATCTGCTGTTGTAACAATTTACTCGGATTACAGCGTTAGTCCGAGTATCCCTGTTATTAGTTACTGAATTTTCAGGGAAACAACACAGTAAAAAGTAATCAAATATTATACTAACCCTTCCGGAGCACCTGAGATCACCCCAAGTGTTGGTTGGGTTCGTGTTGCTCAGTCTTTTAATTAGTTTTCTATGTTGTGTTTTGTGTACTGTTGTTTGTCTGTTGGTCTTTTATTTTTTAGCCATTGCGTTGTCAGTTTATTGTCGACTTATGAGTTTGAATGTCCATTTGGTATATTTGGTCTCTCTTTTATAAGTAATAACATTTACATTTTTTTAAAGTACAGTATATATAAGTATAGAATTCCATGGTATAAATCATGTGTTTACGGAAAATCAATTCGCTTTCCGAAATTGTGCTCATTTTCCCACATTTATTTCGATCATTGGAACAGTTACATTTTGTACTTTACCTGTTGTGCCGGATTGGTTAACCTGTTAAATAATTCATTGTATCAAAACTAGAGCAAAAAGAACGTGTTTAATGCAGCTTTTATAGTTAACAGTTTGTTGGATTAGATTAAACTATGTTGGTAAGTATCATATTATATTCATTAGTCTATAATTTTGTCACAGAAACGAATGTATATAGAAATGAAATGTTTAAATAAAAGAAAATTATAGTAGAAAAAACCAACATGTGATTTGATACCAACATACTCAAAATTACTTTATGTGTTTTGGGTTTTTTTCGTTTGTTTACACACAGAAAAAACAACAACAACAACAAAACCACAAAGGTATCTTAACTTCGATAACCTTTATCTACTGAGACATCATTCATATATTTCATTTATATATTTTTTTAATATTTTTAACATGTGATTTATGTATTTATATTTTGTTTAAATATTTCATAAACTTTAACCGGATTTGTCTTATTATTTGAAATGCAATTACATCTGTGCAGAGTGAATATGATAACTGTCAAGAGATAATTAATATCATTTGATGAGTTGTCCTGTATTTTATATCCTACCGCCAAATGTTTTAAATTTATTATATGTTTATCAATATGGAGTTTCTTTAATAGAATACAAATCTTATAACAATAATCTTTAAAATAAGTACATTCTATTGAATTATGTTGATTAGTATATGGTACCCCACACACTGAATACAAATTGGTGTTCTTGATTTTCCATGTGAAAAGATGTGTACCTACAGGTAACATATGATGTAATAATTTCCATCAATCATTTTTAATTTATTGTCCTATAAGTAATTAAAAATAAAATGTAATGTGTACTTGATATTTGGTTAATATTTTTATCTGTATTTAGTTCATTCAGCCATCTTGTAAACCCTATAAGACTATCTTTACTAACATTTGATATAACTGTATAAATATCTTTATTATTGATTTTTGTAAATCTTATATAATTGCACCTTGCTTTAAGGAGAGTTGTTTTTACAATTAACAACAGTTTTTGTTGAGTCTCCTTTTGCAATATGTTTTCCAATGATTTGGTATGCTCTTTCTTATATGTAATATTTCAGCAATCCAATTTCTTTACATTTCAACTCATTGAAGATTTTTTCTTTTGCTATTCTAACCTTTCATCGATTATGTCATTTAAAAGATTATATTGTCTTTTATCCAATGATTAAAGATCAAACTATGCCCGTTTATCTTTATATATTTATTTAAGAAATAATTCATGCAAGCCATAGATTTGTTGGAAATTTTCACATGGCCTGGGCTGTTATATTCGAATTTTATTTCGAGCGTTAGCGAGGGATAAAATAAACGAATATAACAGCCCAGGCCATGTGAAAATGATAAAAAATATATGGCTTGCATGATTTATTTCGATTCTAATAGGACAAATACGGTAATTTAAAAACTGAAGCGAAGGTAAGATTGCCGTGTGTATGGCTGTTCTATATTATCCCCTTTAAGATAAAAGCTACAAATTTCAAATAAATATAAGCCTTCATGAATTATTTCTTAAATAACCACAAGAAAAAAATATGTTCAATCCTTATAATTCTTAACCCAAACACTTTTTTTTTTCGTCGGCTACTATTTACTGTCAAATGCACAGTTGACATGTCATAACTAAGGAGTGAGTCGCCATGTTGACCTGCTGAAATCCATGAATGTGCGAATGATGCAATACAATATAAACTGAAACAACACCTAACTCAAAACTCCATTCTAATGTGATATTATCCGAATTCAGAGCGTACACGTAACGGAATAATCTTCAGCTTGAGAGTTTTCATTAAGTCATTATCATGAAGAACATGTCTGTACACTTAAAGCTATTACAAAACAAAATTCTGCCTCAACCAAACTAAATGGGTATAATAATAGATCACTTTCTTTTCCTCGAAAAGTCAAAATTAACACCCTTAAGCCCTGTCAACAAACTTGACTGTTGTATTGTTAAATGTGTTCCTCGAACTGAAGGATTGACTTCGGTACGAAAAAAAACAATGATCACTTGGATTTTTCTGAGGCAACATTCGTTTAGATGTGCAGGATGTGTGAAAGTAAATAACTGTTATTGCTTATCTGCTGTTGTAACAATTTACTCGGATTACAGCGTTAGTCCGAGTATCCCTGTTATTAGTTACTGAATTTTCAGGGAAACAACACAGTAAAAAGTAATCAAATATTATACTAACCCTTCCGGAGCACCTGAGATCACCCCAAGTGTTGGTTGGGTTCGTGTTGCTCAGTCTTTTAATTAGTTTTCTATGTTGTGTTTTGTGTACTGTTGTTTGTCTGTTGGTCTTTATTTTTAGCCATTGCGTTGTCAGTTTATTGTCGACTTATGAGTTTGAATGTCCATTTGGTATATTTGGTCTCTCTTTTATAAGTAATAACATTTACATTTTTTTAAAGTACAGTATATATAAGTATAGAATTCCATGGTATAAATCATGTGTTTACGGAACATCAATTCGCTTTCCGAAATTGTGCTCATTTTCCCACATTTATTTCGATCATTGGAACAGTTACATTTTGTACTTTACCTGTTGTGCCGGATTGGTTAACCTGTTAAATAATTCATTGTATCAAAACTAGAGCAAAAAGCACGTGTTTAATGCAGCTTTTTATAGTTAACAGTTTGTTGGATTAGATTAAACTATGTTGGTAAGTATCATATTATATTCATTAGTCTATAATTTTGTCACAGAAACGAATGTATATAGAAATGAAATGTTTAAATAAAAGAAAATTATAGTAGAAAAAAACCAACATGTGATTTGATACCAACATACTCAAAATTACTTTATGTGTTTTTGGTTTTTTTTCGTTTGTTTACACACAGAAAAAAACAACAACAACAACAAAAAAACCACAAAGGTATCTTAACTTCGATAACCTTTATCTACTGAGACATCATTCATATATTTCATTTATATATTTTTTGAATATTTTTAACATGTGATTTATGTATTTATATTTTGTTTAAATATTTCATAAACTTTAACCGGATTTGTCTTATTATTTGAAATGCAATTACATCTGTGCAGAGTGAATATGATAACTGTCAAGAGATAATTAATATCATTTGATGAGTTGTCCTGTATTTTATATCCTACCGCCAAATGTTTTAAATTTATTATATGTTTATCAATATGGAGTTTCTTTAATAGAATACAAATCTTATAACAATAATCTTTAAAATAAGTACATTCTATTGAATTATGTTGATTAGTATATGGTACCCACACACTGAATACAAATTGGTGTTCTTGATTTTCCATGTGAAAAGATGTGTACCTACAGGTAACATATGATGTAATAATTTCCATCAATCATTTTTAATTTATTGTCCTATAAGTAATTAAAATAAAAATGTAATGTGTACTTGATATTTGGTTAATATTTTTATCTGTATTTAGTTCATTCAGCCATCTTGTAAACCCTATAAGACTATCTTTACTAACATTTGATATAACTGTATAAATATCTTTATTATTGATTTTTTGTAAATCTTATATAATTGCACCTTGCTTTAAGGAGAGTTGTTTTTTACAATTAACAACAGTTTTTGTTGAGTCTCCTTTTTGCAATATGTTTTTCCAATGATTTGGTATGCTCTTTCTTATATGTAATATTTCAGCAATCCAATTTCTTTACATTTCAACTCATTGAAGATTTTTTCTTTTGCTATTCTAACCTTTCATCGATTATGTCATTTAAAAGATTATATTGTCTTTTATCCAATGATTAAAGATCAAACTATGCCCGTTTATCTTTATATATTTATTTAAGAAATAATTCATGCAAGCCATAGATTTGTTGGAAATTTTCACATGGCCTGGGCTGTTATATTCGAATTTTATTTCGAGCGTTAGCGAGGGATAAAATAAACGAATATAACAGCCCAGGCCATGTGAAAATGATAAAAAATATATGGCTTGCATGATTTATTTCGATTCTAATAGGACAAATACGGTAATTTAAAAACCTGAAGCGAAGGTAAGATTGCCGTGTGTATGGCTGTTCTATATTATCCCCTTTAAGATAAAAGCTACAAATTTCAAATAAATATAAGCCTTCATGAATTATTTCTTAAATAACCACAAGAAAAAAATATGTTCAATCCTTATAATTCTTAACCCAAACACTTTTTTTTTTCGTCGGCTACTATTTACTGTCAAATGCACAGTTGACATGTCATAACTAAGGAGTGAGTCGCCATGTTGACCTGCTGAAATCCATGAATGTGCGAATGATGCAATACAATATAAACTGAAACAACACCTAACTCAAAACTCCATTCTAATGTGATATTATCCGAATTCAGAGCGTACACGTAACGGAATAATCTTCAGCTTGAGAGTTTTCATTCGTATGACGTTAATGCGCAAAAATCATTCATGAAATTTCGCGGAATTTTATTTTATTTTGATTTTATACTTTTTTTAAGATCTTATGCATTAATTCTTTTTGTTATGCATTAGAATAGGAATAACGGTTCTGTAGGTTCTTTTTCAATTTCAATTTGAACACAACGAAATCCAAATAGTGTTTGCACGTAGGTTACAATACATGTGGATTTACGTGGGAGGTAAATAGTAGTTGCCATTAATATGTACATCTCTGAGTCTGCATTAATTATAGATATATCGAGAATTTTATCACGCTGTTGTTTACAAAGCGAAAGAATAACGTCATGTTCATTTTTTGTACATAAATAGGGCCGTTAGTTTTCTCATTTGAATTGTTTTACATTGTCATTTCGGGGCCTTTTATAGCTGACTATGCGGTATGGGCTTTGCTCATTGTTGAAGGCCGTACGGTGACCTATAGTTGTTAATTTCTGTGTCATTTTGGTCTCTTGTGGACAGTTGTCTCATTGGCAAACATACCACATCTTCTTTTTTATATATTAGAATACCTCATAATATGTGTTGTCTGATGGTTCTAAAGTTTTCTGGTTTCTTAGTTTGACTGCTGCCTTTTCTTACCCACGTTTTATGTTGTACTTCTGTAAAAATAGACAATACAATTTCCCATAGGAACTCCTTTTATGGCAAAAAACGGTACCACTTTTACTATGAAGTTTCGTAAAAAATTGTATCCTAGAATGGAAAGTTCATATGCACTACTATTTTTTCAAAGGTCAAAATATAGGGCTGTGCAGCATATTTTCAACATTTATATGCCCTGAACTTCTTAGAGATTAAACTTATACTAAAATTCTGTACTACCCCTCCCTTCACTTTGGGTCTTCCTCAGAATTCAATTTCGCCGCTATTCATGTGTTTTTATACTGGTAACATTCCCAATTTATGTCTCTTCGAGATGAAACATAGTGATCATATCTGGGAACCAGAAGGTTAACAAAACAAAATATCTACGAATATTATATATCTCCCCAAAAAGAGGCGTGGTTTGTGAAACAGCTGTATTTACAAAGTGCAACCTATACTAACATTTATTCAAGTAGAAAAATCTTGAAAAACACTTTTCTCACAACAATAGTTATTTATCAGAATCATAGCCTAAAGGAAATCACTGCATATGCTCTAGTTTTTCTTTTACAGTACATTTTATACCCCCACCCCTGTTTCAAATTTTAACGAATTTGAAAACAAGACTTTAATCATTGTCAGCTTACCCTATGTGCATGTTTTCGGACATAAAATGCCTAGAACCTGTATGAAACTATTCTGATAACAAATTGAAAGCATTTCAGAATACTATAAATGTAAAGTTTAGTAGTTAATCATTGCAATATTCAAGATTATATAAAGTATCCAATCCTGCCTCTGTCTCCTCTCCACATCTTACTGTATGCCTATTTATCTATAAAATTTCACAATTTCTGCTTCAAATGGTCAGTTTGGAAATTTTGTCACAATAATATTATCTCTTACTATATATCTAACATAATTTGGCTAATATATGACTAGAAGTGTTTAAACAAAGCCATATTTGCAAAAATTGTATGTATGAAATTACCAGTCTGATATATGAATTCACTAAAAGTTTTATAGAACTGACTGCTGGAATCTGTTTTTTGCATAAATTCAAAGCACAGTTATTGTTTTCTATACAAAAGACCTTTATAATAATAAAATCATAGCCTTTACAGGCTAAATTATCTGTTTTATGACCCAATGGTTAGGGATTTTTCTCTGTTTTTCGCCCCTGAGGCCTCAAATTTGCAAAATAATTCTGCTGTTTCTGTGAATATGGAATGTTTAGTACATTTCTTGGATAGAATCCACTATTGTTATTTTTATTGAGGTATTTTTCCATCTCTAGCTTATATTTGGTTTTTTATGCCGCGGTCACAAGAAATCACATTCAGGTATTACGGCTTACTTTTGGGTTTTCGACAGGACAAAAACACCCCAACACCAATATTCATCAAGGATCTATGAGTTTCAATGACTGCGAAGAGTAAATATAAGCACTGCTTAACAATTTAAATTACAAATGTGCATATTTTATGAATTAACTTTGCATACAGGGCTTTAGGTAAACTATGCATATTGTAAACTGTGAATTTATGCTGAGTCATCATAGCAAAGGCCCAGAATTTTCTCAATCTTCATGAAATATTTATAAACTTTATTTTGAGTTAATTTTATTAAGACTCTGAAGATAAACCAGATTTGGTGAAATTCTATATGTTCTCTTTTTTCACCCAATATAGGTTGCACTTCTGTAAATATAGACAATACAATTTTCCATAGAACTCCTTTTACGGCTAAATATGTACCACTTTTACTATGAAGGTTTGTAAAAAATTATATCCTAGAATGGAAAGTTCATATGCACTACTATTTTTTCAAAGGTCAAAATATAGGGCTGTGCGGCATATTTTCAACATTTGTATGCCCCGAACTTCTTAGAGTTTAAACTTACACTAAATTTCTGTACTACCCCTCCCTTCACTTTGGGTCTTCCTCAGAATTCTATTTCGCCGCTATTCATGTGTGTTTATACTGGTAACATTCCCAAGTTATGTCTCTACGAGATGAAACATAGAGATCATATCTGGGCACCAGTAGGTAAACAAAACAAAATATCTATAAATATTATATGTCTTCCCAAAAGAGGCATGGTTTGTGAAACAGCTGTATTTACAAAGTGCAATCTTTAAGCTTTTCAAAGAAAAAAATAAGGGATTTTGATTTTCTGGTAATCAATAGATTTTAAATTTTCCAGATTCATGTTAAATATAAGAAAATTGGATCAGTACTGATTATAGTAAAATGTTTGAATAATTTTCCAATTTGACTGTTCCCCTTCCATTAATCTTTTCACCCATTTATTTTTTATTGAATCAATAAAAAACTTATCAATATCTATCATTCCAAGTCTGCCTTTAGTTTTTTTCATATTTATTGTATTTCTTTTAATTTTTTTTAATGGTCCCAAACGAGTCATAACTTTTTAAAACTTATATAATGAGTCTTTGTCAATGTTAGAAACAAAAGCTAAAAATGTAATATTGGTGATAACGAGAGATTTCACAACTGTTACTTTCCCAAGCATTGTTAATTTTCTTTTCTTCCATGAGTTAAGATTTTTATCAGTTTTTTTAAGTTGTTTTTCTATTTTTAAATTCATACAATGAGATTTATTATGTCCAAAATAAATACCTAAGCTACTGTTAAATACCTAAGCTTTTAACAGTAACAGTTAAGTTTTTGTGTTTTAATCTGTTTTTCTTAAACGTTAATCAAAGGCCAACTGTATTTGTTGTATGAAATGATTGTGAGGTGTATATGTCTGTCTGCCAGGTATCATCTGACCTTCACCTCATTTTCATGGTTCATTGGTCAATGTTCAGTTTTCCTGGTTAACTTTGTTTCTTAGATACTATAAGCAATAGGTCAACTGTATTTGATGCATGGAATGATTTTAAGGTGTACATGCCTGTCTGGCAGGGTTCATCTGACCTTGACCTCATTTTCATGGTTCATTGGTCAATATTAAATTTCCATGGTTTGGTCTGTTTCTTTTATACTATAAGCAATAGGTCATCTATATTCGGTGTATGCAATGATTGTATTAAAGGTGTACATGTATTTCCAGCTTGGTTTATCTGACCTTGACCTCATTTTCTTGGATCTTAAATGTTAATGTGATACTTATAGTAAAACTTTATATTACGACTATCAACATAAAATCAATAGTCAGTATTGGAGGCTAGACATTTCAGCGTGTGCACTCTTGTTAATTTATTAATGTGTACTTGATATTTGGTTGATTCTTGTCTGTATTTAGTTCTTTCAGTCATCTTGTAAACCCTATAGGACTATCTTTACTAACATTTGATATAACTATATAAATATTTTGTTTATTGATTTTTTGTAAATCATATATAATTGCACATTGCTTTAAGGAGATTTGCTTTTTAAACCTAGCAATAGTTTTTGTTGAGTCTTCTTTTTGCAATAGGTTTTCCAATGATTTGGTATACTCTTTCTTATTTGTAGTATTTCAGCAATCCAATTTCTTTTACATTTTAACCAATTTAAGATTTTTTTCTTTTGATATTCTACCCTTTTCATCAATAATGTCAGTTACATAGATTATATTGTCTTTTATCCAATGATTTAAGATCAAACTATGCCCGTTTATCTTATATATGTAATACCTCATATTATTTGTTGTCTGATGGTTCTAAAGTTTTCTGGTCTGTTAGTTTGACTACCGCCATATCTTACCCACGTTTTTAGTATTTCAAAGTAGAAATAAGGGATTTTGCTTTTTTGGTAAATAATGGATTTTAAATTTTCCAGATTCATGTTAAACATAAGAAAATTTGATCCGTACTGATTATAGTAAAATATTGGAATAATTTTCCAACTTGACTGTTCAAATTCCATTAATCTTTTCACTCATTTATTTTTTATTAAATCAAAAAAGAAAATATAAATATCTATCATTCCAAGTCCGTCTCCACTTTTTTTCATATTCATTGTATTTCTTTTAATTTTTTTTATGGATCCGAATGAAGTCATAAATCATGTTTTTTCAAACTTATGTATTGAGTCTTTGTCAATGTTAGAAACTGAAGCTAAATATGTAATATTGGGTCTATAACCAGAGATTTCACAACTGCTGCTTTCCCACGCATTGTTAACTTTCTTTTCTTCTATGAGTTAGGAATTTTTTTTCAGATTTTTGAAGTTGTTTTTCTATATTCAAATTCATACATTGAGATTTATTATGTCCAAAATAAATACCTAAGGTTTTAACAGTATCTTTGCTCCAGTTGATATTTTTAAAATTAACCTGAATGTGTTTTAAATTACCGAAAGCTAAACCTTCTGTTTTAGTTCGATTTAAAATAAGTCCTGATAAAGAACCAAATACTTCAATTACATGTATATTAAGCGATTGAGTGACTTCATCTTTAGAGCAGAGAAACAATGTAGTTTCATCGGCTAACTGATTTATTATACGGCTGTGTTTTTTTCCGTCTAACTTTATGTTTATTCCTTTTAGATTATTGTCAGTTCTTATTCTACAAGAATTTTCTTAGATTTCAACTATAAACACAAACGAATTCCTCTTAACATTTTCAGAGGGCTTGAAATCCATCCATTATTTGAAATACATGCCTTGATATCTGCATGCATGGTTTTGACCCATCTAGGCATATAATTTTAATACCACATTTTGTATACCAAGTGATTGATACATGAATTCCCAGGGAATCAAAGGCTTTGGAAATGTCTATAAAATAATCGCTCCATCTATTTACTGCATGGTCAATAATGTCTTATATCTGACGTATATTAAATCATATATAACAGTTTTTGATTATCCGTTTTGGTCGCTGTGTATAATTTATGACATTAGAGGTTTTGATCTTTGGGCTAATGTATAATTATGCAATAATTTCAACATCAGCTTTTAAAAGTGTAATTGGTCTGTAATTGCCTAAATGATTTTTAAATATTAGAAAAATAAGGCCTATTTTTTGTGATTCAGATAACATCCCTTCTGTATAGCTTCTTGATTTCTTTTCATTGACCAATCAATCATGAATTCTTTAAAAAGACGTGCAGATATTCAGAGGACACATTTTATCGAATGAATTCAAACTTTTAAAAAATACCGGTATGCCAAAAAACTTTACTGATCGGAACTCTAACTCATAACAAATAGTGTCCCTTGGCTTTCTGAGAGCTCAATATTAGAAATGCAAACACGTAAATGACATTCTAATGTTATTAACAATATACTTAAAAGACTGAGTGGTAATCAACCTGGTCACACTGTTGTTGTCAAATCATTGCATCTTATATTTGTGGTGCTACATTGTAATACAGTTTCGATTGATAACAGTTAGAAATATTACTTAAATGTATCTTTCCTTTTTTCTGTATTATAAATAAATAAATAAATAATGGATCATTATATACGTTTATCTATATTTGGCATGGTATTATTGTGTGTATTTTGTACCTTTCGTGAAATTGGTGTATGAAATCTGCAATTAGACACAGTGGCATTTATTTGACACGTATTTGAAGTAATTGTAGGAACACATGATTTCTTTATTAGGAAATTGAGTATTTCGAGATAAATTTGAGTTTCTGCGAGTGTTCTGTAATACCGTAACTGTATTATTTTGTATTTCTTTTTATAATTTTTAATTTTTTGTCTTTTAGTGTAGATCTTTTTTCATTGCATTTATTGTGAGATCTTTTCTGTGCCTGTTTTATTAGGCCAATCTAGATTATGGTATTTGTTTATATCTGTTGTTTCTGCTTTTTAAACTTCGGTGATGACGACAGTTCTATTGCAGTCTCTGATGAAGTGTTCTATGTGGGCAAAACTAGTCCTGAGTAATTTGGAGCTCGATTTATTGGTACATATGTATGACTCTTGACTTACGGTTTTGCTTTGTTCGTTGCCTGTTGTCTCAGTAATGCGTGACATAAATTATTTCGATTCTAATAGGACAAATACGGTACTTTGAAAAACTGAAGCGAAGGTAAGATTGCCGTGTGTATGGCTGTTCTATTTTACCACCTGTAAGATAAAAGCTACAAATGTCAAATAAATCCAAGGCTTGCATGAATTATTTCTTAAATAACCAATAGAAAAATCCACAGTTGGCATGTCGTAACTAAAGAGTGAGCCGCCATGTTGACTTGCTGAAATACACGAATGTGCGAATGATGCAATAGAATAGAAAATGAAACAACACCTACCTCAAATTTCATTTAATGCGATATTATCCGAATTTAGAGCGTACACATAACGGAATAATCTTCAGCTTGAGGGTTTTCATTCGTTTGACGTCATAAGTATAGATATATCGATAATTTTATCACGCTGATGTTTACAAAGCGAAAGAAGCATCATATTAGAAAAATGCTTAATATATTTTATGCTAATAAATTTGGTAATTTTTATGCCCCCGCAACTGAAAGTTGGGGGGCATATTGTTTTACCCCTGTCCGTCCTTCCTTCTGTCCGTCCGTCCTTCCGTCCGTCCGTCCCATAATGAGTATATAGCTATTCCAGATAATTCCTCCTACAGTTTGAATGCCAGGAAGTTTTCACTTTGCTGGCTGTTTGTTCATATATTGAAGGTATGCATGTGGTCTGGGTTTTGATTTTTATTTATATTTTCTCTTTCGGGAGATAGTTGAACTTTGTCATTTTTGGAGTATGTAATTGCATAAGAGGTACATAGCTATTCCAGATAACTCCTCATACAGTTTGAATTCTAGGAAGTTTTCACTTTGTTGGCTGTTTGTACATATATTGAAGGTGTGCATGTGGTCATGGTTTTGATTTTTATTGATTTTTGCTCTTTTGGGAGATAGTTGAACTTTGCCACTTGCATAAGAGGTGCATGGCTATTCCGGATAATTCTCCTTCAGTTTGAATGCTATGAAGTTTTCACTTTGCTCGCTGTTTGTACATATATTGAAGGTGTGCATGTGGTCAGGGTTTTGATTTTTATTGATATTTGCTCTTTTGGGAGATAGTTGAACTTTGTCATTTTTTGGAGTATCTACTTGCACAAGAGATGCATAGCGTTTCCGGATAACTCCTCCTACAGTTTGAATGCTAGGAAATTTTCACTTTGCTGGCTGTTTGTACATATATTGAAGGTGTGCATGTGGTCAGGGTTTTGATTTTTATTAATATTTGCTCTTTTGGGAGATAGTTGAACTTTGTCATTTTTGGAGTATATACTTGCATAAGAGGTGCATAGCGTTTCCGGATAACTCCTCCTACAGTGACCATAGACCTGTGTGCTCCCATGCTAAACTTTGTGTATTTTTAAATAACACTTTGCATCTGTGGGGGCATCATTTGTGTCTCCCAGACACAATAATATCTCAAAGAAAGTCCTACATTGACTTTGTTATAATACAGTTACTTCAGAGTGGAGTGCGGGGGCATCACTTTGTCTAGTTTTAATGGTGCCTTCTGCACCACATTGGTCTTATCTATAGAAAAAAAACCATATAAATCTTTAATCTGTGCCTCAAATGTAGTGTAGGGTTATGCACGTTGAGCTCGTTTAAGTAATTAAAAATTCAAATAACATAATTAGCCATACATATAAGATTTCCAATAACATATTTGTATAAGATATGTAGAACATTCCCCAAATCAATATAAACTTATGAAAGAACAATGCATATCAATATAGAATGTCATTAAAAAGTAGTGTCATATATATAAAATCTCACAAAATTATGACCCATATTTTTGGCATACCTCGTATACCCATTAAAAGGAAGTTACACCCCCTCCCCCACCCTTTTCATGGATATTAGGCTACGTGGAGCTATACAAGACTTTAGATACACGTCTTTTTGATTTACATTTTACAAAAATAAATTAGCCGCGAAAATAATTATAAGTAGATTAAGTATATATTGAGAAACACAATAATCTATGGGCTAGAAGTAAAATATCAATCATTTCCAAGATTAAAGTTGATAATTCCAAGATTATAGTTGGAATTTCCCAGATTAAAGATGATAATTCCAAGATTAAAGTTGGAAATTCCAAGATTAAAGTTGATAATTCCAAGATTAAAGTTGATAAATCCAAGATTAAAGTTGGAATTGCCAAGATTAAAGTTGATAATTCCAAGATTAAAGTTGATAATTCCAAGATTAAAGTTTATTATTCCAAGATTAAAGTTGATAATTCCAAGATTAAAGTTGATAAATCCAAGATTAAAGTTGGAATTGCCAAGATTAAAGTTGATAATTCCAAGATTAAAGTTGATAATTCCAAGATTAAAGTTTATTATTCCAAGATTAAAGTTGATAATTCCAAGATTAAAGTTGGACATTCCAAGATTAAAGTCGACAATTTGAAAAAAAAATAATAAAAAAGGATGGCCCTAATACGCTTCCGTAGTTTATATACTTAATCAGATCTAAATAAAACCATTTATTTTAGTATGGTTTAATTGTAATATTACTGTCCAGAGTCAGCAGTTATGGAATGGTATATCTTAATGTTTTTCGTAACTCACACTTTAAACTCAGACAGGGAGGTCTAGTCTTTAGAGTTAATTGACATATTGTATTGACACCTGACTATTGTTGATGACTTTATATTGCCTTCTAGATCCATTTTGTTTATTATGGCCAAGCAACAATGTTGTCGGGGCCATATAGTTTAACCCTTATCCGTCATTCTGTCATTCCGCAACGAACAGTTATACGGACCTTTTTTCTAAGCGCCTTCACATATTGAGCTGATTTTTAGTATGTGAGTCTACTATGATGAGTTACAGATCGCGTTTACGTTTGGTTCCATTCCGTTGATTTTTGCCCAAATTACGGGCTTTGGACTTTGAAGATTTCATAAAAATAGCAGTTATACGGACTTTTTTTCTAAATGCCTTCACATATTGAGCTGATTTTAAGTATGTGAGTCCACTATGATGAGTTACAGATCGAGTTTACGTATGGTTCCGCTCAATTGATTTTCGCTGAAATTACGGGCTTTGGATTTTGAAAATTTTGTGAAAATAAGTCATACGGACTTTTTTTTTCTAGACGCCTTCACGTATTGAGCTGATTTTTAGTACTTTTGGTTCCGCTTCACAGATTTGTGCCGAAATTATGGGCTTTGAACTCTGAAAATTTCGTGAAAATAACAGTTATATGGACTTTTATTCTCAAATTTGCACTCCTAAAATGGCTTCAAGCTTTTTTTTTGTGAGCGGGGCCATTTGTGTCTTTCCGACACGTTTAATTTTTATCGTTTGAGGTAGCAATACACAGTTAGGAAAAATCTTAAAATTGACACTCATAATTTTAACCACCCTCTTTTCCTTCCTATCTAATAAATAAGGCTTACTATTTGTGTTATGCATGTGTATATTTCTGGAAAGAGCATCTTCCATAGATTTCATTTTAATAGTTAAAAGGTGAAATATAATCTCTTTTGGTGTAACCATGGCAACAATCTGCATTTATTTGATACAAAATATTGCAAAAAGGGGTGAACATGTCACAAAAGTCTCAAAATTTGGTCCAAAGGAAAATTTCAATCAATTAGAGTGATACCTTTCCTGAAACCATAGACCTATATCTATCAAGAGGTCCAAAAAAATCATATGCATTTCTGCTTGTTTTCCATAAAATTGAATTGAAAAGATCGAGCAACAAATCTTTGTTGAAAAACACTACAATAATTTCTAGATCTAGGGCGGTGCGGATAGGAAAATACGGACTGTCAAACAGAAAATGGCCTATAAAACATGCTAAAACAATCTAAATGATCATATAAACCCACTAGGAAGGCTATATTATTCTTCAACTATCTAAAAATCAATTTTATTGTACGAAAACTTTCATATTTAAAAAATTCACCATGGCCATAATGCGAAACTAAACTTCTAACTGTGTATTGCTACCTTAAGGATAAACATTTTTTTTTTAAATTCCACTTTAAATGGATTTCTGTGTTCTTCTAGCTAAACTGAGCAAATTGGCCTGCTAGTTTTGAAAATTGGTTCAGAAATGAATATTTTATGAAGGTTAGCAGTTGCCACTGAAATGCAACAAAAAAGAGATATGAAGAAACATGCCATGTCAATGTGTAAATTCTCCTTTTTTAGTCAAATTTCTAAAACTATACCTTCTGTGCTTGTCTTTTCTTGTTTAAAAACTTAAATTAACCTTAACAGTAGACAAGTTTTACAAATTAAAGCTATTTTAAAGCTCTAGAATGTCAATTTTGTTGTGTATTAGCATTCCAAAGCCTTGGTTAAAATTTAGCAAATACTGAATTAATTTATAACAGCGGGAACAAATTTAGACTTAATTCATGCTAAATTGTAACTTTATACTTACTAAAATAATAAATTTGATTTATTTGCATGAAAAAATATATAAAGCGTTCCCTATTGAGGTTTCTACATAACGCACATTCTTTCTTTTCCTAGGGGTAGCCAATAAAGTATCAATTTATGACCGAACCATGTCTTTGTGTCAAAATGTCTATATTGGTTGCTAAGGACAATAAACAACAAAACTAACATATATTGTCATACTAAAAGATGTTTCTCCCTCAGAATTGTATCTATAATCTAAATATCAATAGATTTGTTGTATAATTTGTCTAAAAATAAGCAATTCTGTATTTTGTCAAATGCCATAAGGTAGCAATACACAATTAGGAAAAATCTTAAAATTGACACTCATAATTTTTAACCACCCTCTTTTCCTTCCTATCTAATAAATAAGGCTTACTATTTGTGTTATGCATGTGTATGTTTCTGGAAAGAGCATCTTCCATAGATTTCATTTTAATAGTTAAAAGGTGAAATATAATCTCTTTTGGTGTAACCATGGCAACAATCTGCATTTATTTGATACAAAATATTGCAAAAAGGGGTGAACATGTCACAAAAGTCTCAAAATTTGGTCCAAAGGAAAATTTCAATCAATTAGAGTGATACCTTTCCTGAAACCATAGACCTATATCTATCAAGAGGTCAAAAAAATCATATGCATTTCTGCTTGTTTTCCATAAAATTGAATTGAAAGATCGAGCAACAAATCTTTGTTGAAAACACTACAATAATTTCTAGATCTAGGGCGGTGCGGATAGGAAAATACGGACTTTCAAACAGAAAAATGGCCTATAAAACATGCTAAAACAATCTAAATGATCATATAAACCCACTAGGAAGGCTATATTATTCTTCAACTATCTAAAATCAATTTTATTGTACGAAAACTTTCATATTTAAAAATTCACCATGGCCATAATGCGAAACTAAACTTCTAACTGTGTATTGCTACCTGATTGCTGGGTCATTGATGCTAACCATTCGTCTCCTTAAACTTATATTAAGATACGGGTTTACTTTAAGTTATTTAATAGATGTATCTAGTGTTTGATTCTTGCACACGACAGAACAACTGCATTTATAACAAACTACATGTATGAACCAGAACAAAGGATTGTACATAAAAAAAACGTCAGCTCTTTCATTATTGTGTCCTGTCATCCTGTAAATTTGATTTAAGCAGACCAACTTGGAAAAAGAAAAGATATATACTTTATTCTCTTAAACCAATTGACAATGGTACAGAGAGGGAAACATAATAATACAACAATGCAATGCTTAAGCTGATACTTTGAGTAAAATTATACAAAATACAATACAAAAAAAAAAAGAAAAAGAAAAAAGAAAACAACAACAACAACAACAACATAACAACAACAACAACAACAACATATGATATTTAAAAAATTAAAAGATGGAAAAAAATACACAATAAAATGTCCATTAACCATGTGCATTGACCTTTTCATCCATTACTCTTAGAAATTTGCACAGTCTTTTGAACGTGGAAATCCTTATTTTTAAAACAGAGAGTAAAACATAGCGGTGTTCGGTCTCATGTAATATGATGGAAGGAGATATTTCCTTTAAATTTCATTTCACATTGTAATGATACACACGTTCTGTGACATCAAACTGAAATTATGTAAATGATGACTTTGTACTCACCAAAACTAATACAAAAATGGTGCCCATTCTGTGCTTCAACACATTTTGTTCTTTCCGGACATGGATTAGGCCAACACGAACTAGGTTGCTAAAATAAATATAAATGGAAATGAATTGACCTTGAACCATCGTATGCACATCGAATTTAAATGGTATTTCTTGCATATACATGTGTCGTATGCTGAAGAAAATTATTTTTATTGCACATACGGTAAAAACGAAAATAATAAAGAAGTTTGAACTGAAACAAAAAGCACAAGATTATAAAATAATGCAATAACTATACTCTGCAAAAAAAGAAACGCATAATGGATTTTTAAGAATTTTTAATATTTTGAATAGAAATTGTACGTTTTACGTTTATTAGAGCATTTCCTGGACACACGAAGGAAGCAAAACGTTCATTCATGCGCCGATAGACACGAGTTCTTCCATCACGTTTCTGAAGCATAAAACGGGACTCATCACTGAACCAGATTATGCGCCAGTTGCGGAATGTCCAGCCCCTCAATCTGTTGCACCGTCGGACTCTATTCCGTCTGTGTAACGGCCTCAAAACGGGTCCAAAATACGGCCTTCTGGGTCTAATGCCATGTTATCGATTGTAGACTATTTGTGAGCTGATTCTTCTTAATCCTGGTATCCCAACTGCAGTGGCTGTTGCGGCAACGGTTTGGTTCCGTAGATGAAATACCCGGAACTAGCAATCTTGTCCAGGAGTCGTTAGGCGAGGTCTATTCCTCGGGCGGTCCTTAGTACAGCCAGGCTGCTGGTATCTGTTCCAAAGTCAAGAAATTGTGCTCTGGTTAACATTTTCAGTTCTTGCTACTTCACTTTGGGACACTCCGGCCTGAAGTCGGCCGATGTCGATATTTCGAATGGCGGGGTCCAACCTTGGCATGGCAGCGTTTTAACGTTGTGATGAATTAAATCTTCAAACTTGGTCCTTATATGCACAAAAGTGTAACAGTTGAGTTGACCACAAAATTCTCGTGAAAAACGTTAGCAAAATTTCGCGGCGAAAAAGGTCATATGCACTTTTAGCATACAATCTTTAAACCAGAAACAAAAGATTCTGCATACACAAGATTGCTACGCCGTAGCGAAATATTCTCCGCCGCTTTGTAAATGAGGAATAAAATTGTGTGTGTAGTATAGAATTGTACAACAGGAACATTGAAAACATTTTCCTATTTAATAGACAGAACATGGTGTCATTGTGGTACAATAGTAAACAAATGGTCAAATTGCAAGTTCTCCCATAACATAGTGTAATCATATAATTAATATAGTGTGTGAAAGACGTCGAAGCTCTCGATCTAAGTTGTTTAATTCCTTTCATATTCATATGAATAAAAGGAGATTCGGGTTTAAGTCAGCAACCCAACAACAAAGATTACAGAAAAATAACTATAATAGAGATCAACATACAGTCTTCAACAATAGACAGCTGTTTATACAACATGTGGAACTCATAATCGAAATTAATGAATAAAGAAGTAGGATCAACTTGCCCAAAACTCTCCAACTAACAAACAATATGACATACGACAACTTCTTACTTAAGATATGGACATAGTTTAGTTAGCAACTCCAGATTATATAAAGTTATTTTCATAGCAGCAAACTAGTATTCATTTGAAATTGACATTATTAATTGTATATATCGATGATAAAATTTAAAATCATAATTTTGATAAATTTGATTAA
The DNA here is from genome assembly GCA_017311375.1 of Mytilus coruscus. Lineage (NCBI taxonomy): Eukaryota > Metazoa > Mollusca > Bivalvia > Mytilida > Mytilidae > Mytilus > Mytilus coruscus. The sequence continues at coordinate 34,093,805 of CM029607.1, forward strand.
ATCATAAACGATTGATTTTATTTGTCACAAATATTTTTTTCTACGACGTGACGTGTCAGCCAATAACTGAACGTCGATCTGAGAACGGAAAAGACTTTGATTAGAGGCGGAATGAATCGGCCGTCGATTTGGATTCTTTAAGAAATATACTTGTATGCCATGCTCTATGCTCATTTTAACATGGGTAGGCATTATATTTGTCAATATTTATACCGAGCGTTAGCGAGCCATGCTTTATGCTCATTTTAACATGGGTAGGCATTATATTTGTCAATATCGTTGTACCGAGCGTAAGCGAGGTGTAAAATGTTAACAAAAATAATACCTACCCATGTTAAAATGAGCATAGAGCATAGCCTGATCGAATTATTTCGATTCTAATAGGAAAATTTGAACTATTATCCTCTGGAGCGGACCTAACATACACGTTCGAAAGGCAGACATTTTGATTTGATGAAGTCAAAACTATATAGCAAATTAACCGTTTCACGATAAAAAATGAACAGATACATGTAAACTTACTTTTAGAATGATTTTACCTAATTTCCTAGCGAGCAACACCAACACAAATGTCCATTTTGATCTCCGGCATTAGTTTAAACAATATTTATTCCGATAAATCATCACATAACGATATAATACAATTGAATTAAATATTTAGGATTCAGAAAAAAGCAATTTTAATTTGCTTTTACAAATCTGTCTCCTATTACACAAATAATACACTTATTGAACAATACATAAATATAAATACTGGCATGCTCTGTAATAAATATATAAATATGAAAAAGGTGAAAAATACAATAGAGAAAAAATAAAAATAAACATGAATTTTTGTAATGTATACAGTGTGAAATGCTTTGGTTCTTATTGAATGACGAAGCAGTAACATCAAGGGTTAAAACGTTTGCTTTTGGTAATGTATTTCTGCACCAAACTAAATAAATGACTTTTTTACTCATTTGAGAGTACCAATGATCCAAAAAGAAAAAAAAATGTGTCAACTTGGACAGGAAGAACTGAAACAGAAGCTAATGGTTCCTGTCTTAAATCGGTGTATATAGGACAAGTTAACAGGAAGTGAGAATTTGTTCTACATCACCACAACGACAGTTTGGGGAGTCTATTAAATTTCGAAGGAATAGGTTAGAATTCAATGAACTTGAATCCATTCTTAAGCGAGCATGAAGAATTTGACCAAGACGATATCCTACATAGTAATACATTGGGACCTTCCTATTTTGGGTACGAATTTGGTTTTTGAATAATGGTAGCGATTCACATTTTCTTATGTTTAAGTTAAGAGTGTTCCATAGTCTTGTTGCTGGGATAAAATACTCCGAATAAAAACGAGTCCGTGTGTTGAGTTGTGTAATATTATTTCTCTGTCTTGTATAATGATCATGTCTACGTCCCACTGAATCGGGCATTAAGTCTCTTAAATACTCTCGAGTTTTATTATTCAAAATTTTTTGAAAAAGAATTAATCTATGATTGCATCGTCTATCAGATAATTTTTTTCCATCGAGTTTCCACACATAACTTATTAATACTGGTAAGTTCAAACATACATCTTATCTTAATCGTTACTTTAAAATTGTAGCTGCTTCTGTTGGATTGTCAACCATTATAATATATAATGAAGTGTCATCTGCAAATAGTTTAATTTGAGCTTGAATATCTTCGACAATATCGTTTATAAATATCAAAAAAAGGAGAGGGACCAGGATGGACCCTTGTGGGACGCCTGCATTTACAGGTAGCCATTCAGAATTTGAACCATTAATTACCACTCGCTGGACTCTATGTGTTAGATAATTTTCAAACCACTTTAATAAAGAACCCTATATGCCCGTTTGTTGAAGTTTGAATAGCAGTCCCTTATGCCTGACTCGTTCAAAAGCTTTACTTACATGTATGTCACAGAATACTACCCTAATTTCTTTACCGCTATCTAAAGCTTTTCCAAAATCATTTGACATATTAATTAATTGATTAACCGCAGAAACCCCCCGTGTAAAGCCTGACTGATTTTTAGTTAAAGTGTTATTACTCTTTAAATGATAGAAAACTATAACCTTTGACAAAATGGAGTTAAATAAAATAACGTACACAGGAAAATTTAAATGTAATAATTTTGTTATTAGGGGTACGAAAATATTTTTTTACAAAATAAATTTGTTGTTCATAGTACGAGAACAGAAGTGAAAATTAATCGTCATACTAAATACTTATCAATGGTAGTACATATTAAAAATAGTGAGACGAGATATAACACGAAATAAGTCACCATTGAATAACAAAAATGCATTACAAATTGTGTCAACAGGTCAAATTAACACGAAAGTACTATTAGCCTTTGTGTGGATTCCATTTTTCCCTTATCTTTTTAATATCATTTGTTAGCCATGGATGTTCATTTTTCCGAACAGTGATTATTTTATTTGGAATACATTTTTTAGCGTCCTCTATCATGTCTATGATAGTTTCTGTTATTTCAGTTGTAAATTGTTCAACGTTGTTAGATTTTAATACGGAATCCCAATTTTTTTCGGATAAATTGTTACGATATATATATCTGTCGTAATCTCCGCGATCATGTAGCCACATTTTCCGCTAAAAAGGTTTTTGACGACATTTTGGAAAGTTCAAAAGACTAATTACATAACAGTGAAAACGTATTTGTTCTAATAAAGTTGGCCCAACTCCACAGTATGTTATTATGTGAGCATCGTTTGTTATAAAAAGATCTAATAATGATGACGACGATTCAGTAAAATGAGTCGGTTCACCTATCATTTGAGTAAGACTAAATTGGCTTAACAAAGATGTAATTTTTGAATTGACAGTGGTTTTCGTTAAAATCGTCTGTGACCATTATGTAATTAATAGTACTATCATTGGACGCCATATCAAGAGAATACTAGTATTCATTTTTTCCCCAGATTTCTGATTCACTATTTGGAGGTGTATAAAAGTTTCCGAGTAAAGCCTTTTTATTTTTAAATTTTAGTTCTAACCATATTGCTTCCAAATTTGCGCTTTCGAGGTCAGTTCGACGGTGAACATGTATATCATTTTTTTACATAAACAATTTTCACCCTCCAGCCTTGTGCGGTCCTCTGTCACGGCGGAAAGGGTTCTGATAATTTAAGATTTTAATTGATTCGTCTGTATGGTTATTGTTTAACCAGGTTTCACTAAACGCTAAAATGTCAAAGTCAGAGTATTTAGCTTGTATCAGATATTATAGGGGCTAGGCTTTGTACATTTAAGTGAAGAATTGGGACTGATTTTGAAAAAAGTTCACCAAAATCCGACATGTCAGTTGAGTTAATTGAACTTTGAAAAGAATCGATACCGTCTCTAGGACCTGTATTTACCTCTATTCCTGCCCGAATTAGCAAAATTTGTATAACAAAAAGTAAAAATGAAATAATAAATAATCGATGATTAACATTTACACTGAGTGATTTTTGTACATTTGAGTCTGCATCTTTCATCTCGGAGGGTTTTAGGCACATGCCTAAGTTGATGCGTCAAAGTGCAGAATGATTAACATTGATAACACCAAATGAATGCCTGCGAAACACTTATATTAACGAGAAATAAGTTGATACAGATTAGTTAGTCTGTGCTTGATGTTTTTGCCTGGTGAGTATAGGCCAACTCTCATACGATATATTTCAATTCCTACTTCCATCACGGGTGTCATTCGGTATATCAAGAGAAAAGATCGTGAAAGAATAACTAACGGTGGTCAAGCATTGCGATCGGATCGTGAAAGATCTGGTATCGGATCGTGAATGCAATTAAGTGTAATTCTACTTCAAAATCTGTGAAAAATCTGCTGTATTTTCAAAAGGTGGAACAAATCAGAAAAAAAATATGTCTGTCAAAATGATTCAACTTCCTTAATAATACTGTGCACTAAGTTAAAGAAAAAATGCAGTACTTTTTAAGAAAACACAAAGGCGACACACAATCCTATGAGAATCATTAAGAAAAAAATCACGTTTTGTATCTATAATGGTCACATTCCAATATATCATGATATATTTGAAACTTAATCTTTATTGTGTCAGATAGTCCAGTAAAATAAAAGTATGTTATTACTTGAAAAAGTTCATATTTTTTTGAAAAAGTATATTTTTGTTGATTTTTAATCAAAATTGATCGTGAAAGATCATTCAACGCATTATTTTGATCGTGAAAGACAAGGCGTGACCAGACTTAATGAACAGAAAACAGCATTTCTTATATCAATTGACATTCTTGTAATTGGTTGAAGCGTGTAATTACTTACTAAGAACGTAAATTAATGCTATAATTTTTTGTTGGTGATATATATATATATAACGGTGATCCGTTTATTTGGCAATCGCCAATGGCAGTCAGCAGGGTTTAAGAACATTTGTTGTTCGACCTGTTAGTCAAATGCGTTTTGTTAAAATATACTTTTCACTTTTTGGTCTTTTAGAAAATGTTATTTGTGCTGTATTTAGACCCTCTAACAAGAAATTTGTTTTGCATGCACACGTATAAAATTGCGGTTTTATCCAACGCAATCATAGGTTTGAACGTTGTTTTCAATTTAGACTTGTTTATATTTTTCGTTTGGGCTTGTATTATATTTGCCTTCGGGTTTATATGATCCGTTCATCCTATTTTGACTCCTCAAAATTCAAGAGTCTATCCTAAATTGAGGTAAATTGTATGTATGGCTTTCCAAATACCGTTTCGATTCCTAACATCACTGAAGAGACATTAATTGTCGAAATCCGGATATGGTGTACAAAAACCTTTGCACCTTTTGTTTGCGGTATACCATCTTTTCCGCAAGTTTATTGTTTTCTGTTTAGTATTAAATTTATAACTAAGATCCATTTATTACATCGGTGATCCGTTTATTTGGCAATCGCCAATGGCAGTCAGCAGGGTTTAAGAACATTTGTTGTTCTACCTGTTAGTCAAATGCGTTTTGTTAAAATATACTTTTTCACTTTTTTGGTCTTTTGGAAAATGTTGTTTGTGCTGTATTTAGACCCTCTAACAAGAAATTTGTTTTGCATGGACACGTATAAAATTGCGGTTTTATCCAACGCAATCATAGGTTTGAACGTTGTTTTCAATTTAGACTTGTTTATATATATATATAAACCTTTAAACCTTTGCACCATTTGTTTGCGGTATTTCATCTTTCCTGCAAGTTTATTGTTTTCTGTTTAGTATTAAATTTTAATTAAGATCCTTTTATTACACACCAAAATCCGACATGTCAGTTGAGTTAATTGAACTTTGAAAAGAATCGATACCGTCTCTAGGACCTGTATTTACCTCTATTCCTGCCGAATTAGCAAAATTTGTATAACAAAAGTAAAATGAAATAATAAATAATCGATGATTAACATTTACACTGAGTGATTTTTGTACATTTGAGTCTGCATCTTTCATCTCGGAGGGTTTTAGGCACATGCCTAAGTTGATGTGTCAAAGTGCAGAATGATTAACATTGATAACACCAAATGAATGCCTGCGAAACACTTATATTAACGAGAAATAAGTTGATACAGATTAGTTAGTCTGTGCTTGATGTTTTTGCCTGGTGAGTATAGGCCAACTCTCATACGATATATTTCAATTCCTACTTCCATCACGGGTGTCATTCGGTATATCAAGAGAAAAGATCGTGAAAGAATAACTAACGGTAGTCAAGCATTACGATCGGATCGTGAAAGATCTGGTATCGGATCGTGAATGCAATTAAGTGCAATTCTACTTCAAAATCTGTGAAAAATCTGCTGTATTTTCAAAAGGTGGAACAAATCAGAAAAAAAAATATGTCTGTCAAAATGATTAAACTTCCTTAATAATATTGTGCACTAAGTTACAGAAAAAAATGCAGTACTTCTTAGGAAAGCTCAAAAGGCGACACACAATCCTATGATAATCATTAAGAAAAAAAATCACGTTTTGTATCTATAATGGTCACATTCCAATATATCATGATATATTTGAAACTTAATCTTTATTGTGTCAGGTAGTCCAGTAAAATAAAAGTATGTTATTACTTGAAAAAGTTCATATTTTTTTTGAAAAAAGTATATTTTTGTTGATTTTAAATCAAAACTGATCGTGAAAGATCATTCAACGCATTATTTTGATCGTGAAAGACAAGGCGTGACCAGACTTAATGAACAGAAAACAGCATTTTTTATATCAATTGACATTCTTGTAATTGGTTGAAGCGTGTAATTACTTACTAAGAACGTAAATTAATGCTATAATTTTTTGTTGGTGATATATATATATATATAACGGTGATCCGTTTATTTGGCAATCGCCAATGGCAGTCAGCAGGGTTTAAGAACATTTGTTGTTCGACCTGTTAGTCAAATGCGTTTTGTTAAAATATACTTTTCACTTTTTGGTCTTTTAGAAAATGTTATTTGTGCTGTATTTAGACCCTCTAACAAGAAATTTGTTTTGCATGCACACGTATAAAATTGCGGTTTTATCCAACGCAATCATAGGTTTGAACGTTGTTTTCAATTTAGACTTGTTTATATTTTTCGTTTGGGCTTGTATTATATTTGCCTTCGGGTTTATATGATCCGTTCATCCTATTTTGACTCCTCAAAATTCAAGAGTCTATCCTAAATTGAGGTAAATTGTATGTATGGCTTTCCAAATACCGTTTCGATTCCTAACATCACTGAAGAGACATTAATTGTCGAAATCCGGATATGGTGTACAAAACCTTTGCACCTTTTGTTTGCGGTATACCATCTTTTCCGCAAGTTTATTGTTTTCTGTTTAGTATTAAATTTATAACTAAGATCCATTTATTACATCGGTGATCCGTTTATTTGGCAATCGCCAATGGCAGTCAGCAGGGTTTAAGAACATTTGTTGTTTTACCTGTTAGTCAAATGCGTTTTGTTAAAATATACTTTTCACTTTTTGGTCTTTTGGAAAATGTTGTTTGTGCTGTATTTAGACCCTCTAACAAGAAATTTGTTTTGCATGGACACGTATAAAAATTGCGGTTTTTATCCAACGCAATCATAGGTTTGAACGTTGTTTTCAATTTAGACTTGTTTATATATATATATATATATATATAAACCTTTGCACCATTTGTTTGCGGTATTTCATCTTTCCCGCAAGTTTATTGTTTTCTGTTTAGTATTAAATTTTTAATTAAGATCCTTTTATTACATCGGTGATCCGTTTATTTGGCAATCGCCAATGGCAGTCAGCAGGGTTTAAGAACATTTGTTGTTCGACCTGTTAGTCAAATGCGTTTTGTCAAAATATACTTTTTTCACTTTTTTGGTCTTTTGGAAAATGTTGTTTGTGCCGTTTTTAAACCCCTCTTCCAAGAAATTTGTTTTTGCATGCACACGTATAAAAAATTGCGGTTTTTATCCAACGCAATCATAGGTTTGAACGTTGTTTTCAATTTAGACTTGTATATATATATATATATACCCATATTTATACCTGTTTTCATTTAAGAGGCAATGTTACATGTAACTAGGTATCCATGATAATAAGACCTCCAGGAGCGTCAATTGTCGAAAAGTAAATATATTTGTATATATAATGCGTAATGCATCCACAAATGAGTGAAGTGAGAGGGGGTCTGGTCGTCTTCCCCTGTAAATATCTTAATGTGTATGTTTTTGTTTTCGTAAGTATAAGTTCAAAGAAGCTATATCATTTAATTTTACATAAAGGTGTATTGAAGATGTTCTTTCCATTAACAATACAAACTTTTCTGATTGTATCCCATTAATAGTCATGAACTAGAGATTACAGACACCATATATACAGCTTCCTTGGCCTCATTTTAGACATATACCCCGAATTTAACTACAGCGGTCATCTCAATACCAGAGTCTATGACAAACGAGATGATTTCAATTTTGAAATTATAAATTTTCCTCACCTTAGCAGCGATTTACCAACTTCATCCGCGTATGGAGTATACATTTCTCAATTCAAACTATTGTATTTATATTTTACTTTTTTTTTGTATTTTATCGGAAAATTGTATATGTCATTATGTAAAGAGCCCCTTAAGTGCCAAGTAAAAAGAAATATTTTAGTTTGCCGGAGATTTAATCTGGTGCGCGCTAGTTTGAAAAATCGTCCGCACGACATTTGAAAACTGGGGCGCACAACTTTCAAAAACTAGTGCGCACGACTTTCAAACTGGTGCGTACGACTTTCAAACTGGTGCTAACATCTTTCAAACTAGTGTGCATGAATTTGGAAGTCGTGAGCACCAGTTCTTGAAAGTCATGCTTACCATTTTGAAAGTCGTGCGCACCATTTTGGAAAGTCGTGAGCACGAATTTGAAAGTCGTGCGCACCATTTTGAAAATCGTGCGCGCCAGTTCGAAAGTCATGCACACAAGTTTGAAAGTCCTGCGAACAAGTTTGAAAGTCATGCGCACAAGTTTGAAAGTCGTGCGCACGAGTTTTCAAACTGTTGCGCACCATTTTAAATCTCCGGCAAACGAAAATTTTTATATTCACATGACACTCAAGGTGCTCCGTAATTATGCTTTACTATACTCACTGTATTATCAACTACAAAAACTTTTTTGTTGGCGTCTTTGTTTGATTTAATTCTAAGAGTGTTTGAACGTTAAATTAAGTTGTGGTGTTTTATGTCTATGATGTATGTTTACACAGTTTTGGCTGCTGGGTCCCAGATATGGCCACGTCAACCTGTATGTGTTGTTCATCCAATTTGGTAATATTACGGAATATTAAACAACTGTCATACAAGTGGGCGTATTAGCTAGCTAGAAAACCATATTTAACCCTGGCCACCATTTCCTTAGGAATATGTCTGTGCCAAGTCAGGAATATGACAGTTGTTTTCCTGCTGTTATTTTGAAACAATGTTTTTTTCACAATTTTTACAAAAATCAACAAGGATCTTCGTTTTATAGATATGACTGTGCATAAAAATTAATGGAAATCAGATAAGACAATCTTAACTTTTAAAACGAAATAAAACTTATGCATGACGGACAGACGGACTTATATTCTTATAAGAAAACTAGTCGGTGTGGTATTATCAAATAATCAGATTCAATGACATTGAACCATCATAGCCCAATTCACAAACAAAAGAGAAGCGGAATAAGTCATGCAAATCCAATATTTTGATATACCAATTACAAATATAAATTATCATTTGTCTAAAGAAAGATTTGATCGTTTTTGTATTTGTTTCGACAATAACGAATAAGCGGCAACAGATCTTTCACGATCATTTTCACGATCATCAAAATGCGGTACTCAATCTTTCACGATCCGAAATATCAAATTTTTACAAATATTACCGTTTTTGCAAAGTTCTGATTAAACTAAATCAAAATAAGTTTAAGAACTATTTTAACAGTAACATTGAACGATATTTTTAAGAGAAAAGTAGTTTAAGTATTAAAAATTTGAAAAACATCATATAGATATGAGAAGATGTGGTATGAGTGCCAATGAGACAACTCTCCATCCAAGTCAAAATTTATAATAGTAAACCATTATAGGTCAAAGTATCTCTAATGATTTTCAAACAATATGCAGGCAAACTTATTCCGTCTTTTCGAATGATATGTAAAAGATGTGTTCTTTCTATGTGACGTCATCAGGCATGGTCGCCTTTTTTCATGCCGTCACAATAGGAAATTCAGAGGAAAGCAAGTAAATTCAACGTCATAATCGGATTTTAACCAATGAAGAACTGAGATCAAACGAACCACACGTTGATTAAATTTTTTTATACAATGGGTGCAGAAAGGGATAAATTGACGAAGAATTAGAGAAATTAGAATACTATATATAATATATTATGACGTCTTATTTGACGTCATAATATATTATATATAGTGATTTGAGGAACGTATCAGAGACCGGATGTCGAGTCCTACATATATATAAAAGATATTGTCTCAACAGTTTAACCATGATTATAATTTTTTTCATTTTCTATCAGATTTTAAACACCTTTGTTCCTGAAATATTAGAAAGGACTTTCGTGACGATGAAGCCATTTCGTAATAATTAATTCGATCACGTTTTTTTCTTTGAATATTCATAAAAATGTATGTTTAAATATTGTCAAAATCATAGCTGTATACTTTTTATAAAAAAATATATATTGGATTAAGATAAAATATTATGGTATACATGTATAAGAAAACACTATTAAGTAGCAACTATTATACTTCAGTTTCAGTGAATCATGAGTACTCGATTTTATAATTGACTTTCCAAAGCACTGCTATACGTGTAATAAATTAAAATTAAACAATCAATTATGAAAACTGAAATAAATTTCTTAATTAACATCATGAATTGCATATACAAATGATTTACCTTTTCCCAGCTATCAATTTTACTAAAATAGAACCCAGGTCTGCCTAAGAGTCTACCCCCGTCATATGAAATGGACAGGAGCTTGCACAACAGCTTTTTAGGCACAAAAACGACACCATTGCATTCCTTATATAGAAAGCAGTCATTGACGCACATTTTTTGTCCTATATTGTTTTCAGCAATAATAACATACGAGTCCATAAATACATCTTTATGAAAAAATCCACCAGTTATTTTAAATTCTGACGAAAGTCTGGTCCAGAGAAGGGAAAATAAACCAACATACTTAATATTCATTTTCAGTGAAATATAAATGTGGAAAGTCAAATTAAACCAAGCATTAACTTGCAACTGTTTTACCCTTCTTCACGTCCTAACAATTGTAGTATACCATACTAATAACTACTTTGTATCAAATCACTAAATCAATACCCAATATTCATAACGTAAGTTTCACTTCACTTGGTGAAACATGTTTAATGGTTCGAATAATGGAGAATGTATAATTAATAATAAAGTAGATGTTTAAATTAAATTTTACTATAATTACGTAATTGAAATTGAATTTTCCATCTAAGAAACAGTCGATCAAAACATATAGACGTGAGTTTAAAAAAAAAATATCCAAATGTTTTACACGAACAATGTCAATATATCGAATATCGAAAATATATACTATATAAGAATGTATATATATATATATACAAGTCTTATCATTTGTGCAACGATACTGATAAAATGTAATCATATTGTAAGAAAAAGATGAGAGTAAATCGTATTGACAAATATTTCGGTAAGACAATTGCCTCCATCGATGATAATGTTTTTTTTTTAAATCAATACAATCTGAAATTCTTAAAAGTGTTATTAGGTCATATTCACGATAAATCCACTAAGCTTAAAGTTACAAAACAAAAAAAAAATATTCCGGACCAAGGAAAGATACACCTTTTCCTACAAGGAATCATAAATTGAATGGACTTCATTTATATATGGTAATAAATATGCAAAACCACATATTGTATTCATTTGTCCTTTGAACCATCTTTTGTTGAGACTCAAATGTTGACTTGGTTATAGAAATATAATCACCTGCTTTTCTCCCGCCTTCCAGTAAAAACCCTACTGAAAAGGACGGAAGTAAAAGAAAGACTAAAGATACCAAAGGGACATTCAAACTCACAATTCGAAAATAAAACCTATGCTACGTTTGGGGTGGATTTTTTTTGCTGTGCGGGATGCATACATACGCATCAACGTCCAATGGAAATTGATTTAAAATCATGTTCCTCGTGTTGTCAGACTGTCAAAGTCTCTTTTGATAAACGAATCTCTTCAACAAATTTCTGGGGGTCCGTAGGTGACCTTTTATGATGACATACATTTGTATTTATGATCTATCCAAATAATTATATCTCTTTTTAATTTTCTGATGGCAATATGCATTTTCCGGTGGTCTATCTTTGCAGAACTAACCAATTATATATACGGCTAATATGAGGCAGGTGTTACCTATGAAAGAGGACGAATCCCGTAAAAATATGTTTTTACAAAATTAAAATTACAAAAAAATGAACTAAGGCCAGCAATTTTGTTTTGCATTATACAAATTATGACAATTAAAGAATTAAAAAAAAATCACTATAATTTAAAAGAAAAACAATACGTAACTTTTGGGATACTCTTCATCTTTGTCTCCATGACAGAGAACTTGACAATAAATATCTTTTCCAAATTGTAAAACAATTTATTCCCAGTTTAATTTCTGTTGAAAAAGTAACTGAAATACGAAAACGTATCCGATGTTGATCATGTTGTAAGGAATTTTATTTATGACGTCATTTTCAAGGTAAACAAATTGAAGTTTAATTTAATTAAAAAAAAATGTTTACCATAAACGACAAAAATACCGAATCAGCTTATTATTATTATTAATCATCGGGTAACCTTTCCACAGATAACTCCTGTTGATATAAAATAAGGAGATAACTATCCCCAAGCTCAAATGAAGTGGATGTAAATCCAATTCGCAATTTGTTTGCTATAAAATCGTATGTTGAATAAGCACTAGGTTCATTTTATAACGCACACAAGCAGACTGAATTCAAAATATTTGTCATCATATTATTGCCATTTATGATTCTTTTTGGTAATCAAATAAATTTGCGTTAAATCGTTTGACTTACAACATGGCAGGGTCCGTCAACAGAGAAGAAACAGGTTACTGTGCAAGCGCAACTGTTGGAAAAAAGTTAACGATTTCGAGTTTATTAGTTTATTGACTTTTGTATTGATTTTTAGTTTTATTGATTTTCTTGCTGTTATTGGAGAATTTGTTCCCATAATATTTTTCTTGTCTTCAATGTGCATTGAATATTTGAAATTGAGCGTTAAGCATACACCACTGAAACAATCAATCAATCAAGCAAAATGCATCGCGACTATCCTATAATGTAAGATAAGCAAGTCTATTGAAATCATTTACAAACACGATCATGAGATTCACAAGAATCCGCCATAATATTTAAAGTATAAAACTATAACGGGTTAAGGTTCATCGAGGTGTATGTCAAGGCGAAACGATCCCAAATCACATTTAGCTAATGCATACACACACTCTTCGAAGATAGACGTTGAAATGACAAGCTTTATTTCTCCTCGCATCTACACTAAGGTTGGAATAGTAGTAAACACAAACTTTAATGCATATGTCCGAAGAACAATATGCATTTCAAGACAAATACATAAGGAACTAACTAAAGATAACAATTGACTAGGATCTGTTCGTGACAAAATTGACTGCATAGCTAAGACGGTGTTGTTGTACTAACTATGGCGCAATTGTGGTACATTGTGCAATACCTGCACATTGAAGATCTTCTTATCGGCAGAAATTGTCATTTTCTCTAGTGAACTAATATCAGGGTGCATAGGAATACTTTCGGTTAGTAACATAATGTATGATAAATATACATATTCATGCATCCCTGCTGATATAATAATTTGAAAGTTTCATCAATTCATCCTTTTGAAATTATAACGAATTTTTATTACGTATTCTTTTTGACTTTAATGCGATTTAGCAGTTGCTTGTCTTAATTGTTTTAATTTTGCTTATTTAGTCTCGAACGTACCTGATGATGGTTTTCTCAGAAACGTGTTAAGCGCATAGACATTAGTATCCTATCCTGCGCAGGTATGACATAACCGTGTCAAGGATAAAGCTGTCCTGCGCATGTATGACATAACCGTGTCAAGGATAAAGCTGTCCTGTGCATGTATGACATAACCGTGTCGAGGATAAAGCTGTCCTGCGCATGTATGACATAACCGTGTCAAGGATAAAGCTGTCCTGTGCATGTATGACATAACCGTGTCGAGGATAAAGCTGTCCTGCGCATGTATGACATAACCGTGTCAAGGATAAAGCTGTCCTGCGCATGTATGACATAACCGTGTCAAGGATAAAGCTGTCCTGCGCATGTATGACATAACCGTGTCAAGGATAAAGCTGTCCTGCGCATGTATGACATAACCGTGTCAAGGATAAAGCTGTCCTGCGCATGTATGACATAACCGTGTCAAGGATAAAGCTGTCCTGCGCATGTATGACATAACCGTGTCAAGGATAAAGCTGTCCTGCGCATGTATGACATAACCGTGTCAAGGATAAAGCTGTCCTGCGCATGTATGATAAAACCGTGTCAAGGATAAAGCTGTCCTGCGCATGTATGACATAACCGTGTCAAGGATAAAGCTGTCCTGCGCATGTATGAAATAACCGTGTCAAGGATAAAGCTGTTAGTCTTTCAAGTTATACTAGAATTTCATATAAGTTTCATAACGAGATAGAATTGGATATAGCTTGATATTAACTCAAGGTATCTAAATATAATAAAATAATAAACAAGCCTTTGGCGAGTATTACCGTTGAAATTAAGCAACGAGAAAAAAAATCAGAGATGTACGTTACAATTGACGAGAATAAGTCCGTTGTGAACTTTAGAAATCATGATTGACTTCACGAATAGTCAATGGAAATATCTCAAATTTCGTTACATATTGCAGGATAGACAAAGCAATTAAACGCATTTTATGTATTATTTATTCATATCACACTTAAGCTTGTTTAATAGAGTAATCTATGTAAATGCAGAGAATAGACTATATGTCACAATCATAATATAATGTACATTAATGAAAAAAAAAAAAAACAAATAGACCATATAAGGGATCAACCAGACTCAAGCTAGTGACCAATTCCAGCGACCAATTATATCGACCACTAAAGTTAGCAATGAGAATCAACTTGTCAAAGAATCAAAATGCGGTATGTGTGAAAACCACAAAACCCCATTATGAAAAAACGTTCTGTTAAAAAGAAATTCCAGCTACCAGTACGATATATATTGTTTTTTAACTTTTAAATGACCAGAGAAATCCAGCATTTGAAATGAAAGTGGAACACATCAACACCAATGCCGTCTGTAGCTGAATGCACTGACTACCTTGCTTGCTAAATGCCGACATATTGATATCAATGAGTAAAGAAATATATAGTTTCTATAAAAAAGAAACGTGCCAGCAATTCGAAAAAAGTCAAAACATCTTGATACAGCCTGTGTCAGATGTATGATGTTTGATAAAATTCTGTATATGTCTATTATTAATACAGTCTTTGTAAACGGAACTATTTTTATTCCGCTGCATCCAAACACATACTAAATATTATCATACATGTATTTATATAAATGAATGTGCGCCCCCTCCCCGGATTTTACACCATCGGGAAAGGGACAAGTTGGGAAAATAACTATTTTATGACGTCTTCTTTACGTTTCCTGTGTTTTCCAAACTCTAAACCTATCATATTGTAAACTTGTATCAATTATTGCAAATAAAATATTAAAGACATCTATCTCCTAAGCATATAATGGCTATAAAATAGCACATGGCGGATCAGAAATGAGAATAAAAAGTAAACACATAAAAAAAAATAAAAATATTTGTCAATGATGATTTGCTCGCACAATCATTTTCCATATTAAGTGAACCGTAAAACTTGTGTCAAAATGCTAATTTTGGCATTCGATTTAGAAAGATCACGTTATAATGAACATGTGTACTAAGTTGCAAGTTGATCTGACTATAACTTCATCTTCAACTACATTCATTAATAACGTTAATCTAATGCAGTATGAGTGGACGGACGGACGGATAAAGGAACGGACGAACGGATGAATGGACAAACGAACGAACGAACGAACGAATGAACGAACACACAGACCAGAGAATATCATGCGCTTTACTATCGTAGGCCGAGCATAAAAATATATATTTAATGTAAGTTGACTTAAACTTATTCCTTAATACAATGTATATGCTTTCAAATAAACGAAATAAGAAAAATACTATGTGCGATAGAATTACTATATACTGGCTTTCCATACACTCGGCATCCTCAAATATCCTGTATTTTTTAGAAAAGGAACTTTTAATGTCTATTTCCTGTACTAAATATGAAAACATATTGGAAGAACAAGCCTGTAAGAGAGGGGGCGCACATTCATTTATATAAATACATGTATGATAATATTTAGTATGTGTTTGGATGCAGCGGAATAAAAATAGTTCCGTTTACAAAGACTGTATTAATAATAGACATATACAGAATTTTATCAAACATCATATATCTGACACAGGCTTTATTATTATATATAATAAGATGTTTTGACTTTTTTTCGAATTGCTGGCACGTTTCTTTTTTATAGAAACTATATATTTTTTTTACTCATTGATATCAATATTTCGGCATTTAGCAAGCAAGGTAGTCATTGCAATCAGCTACAGACGTCATTGGTGTTGATGTGTCCCACTTTCATTTCAAATGCTGGATTTCTCTGGTCATTTAAAAGTTAAAAATATAGAATAACCATACATTGTCTCGAAATATAAATTTTATTTGTACAAGGCTTAGAAACAGGTATAAAGCGAGGCTGTGCCGAGCATTTCTTCCTGTTTCGAGCCGAGTACAAATAAAATTTATAGTTCGAGACAATGTATGGTTATTCTTTATGTACTGCAACTCTTATAACTGTTCCAAATGAAATATTTAGGGTAAAACCATCATTTTTAATTTGGAGCGGACGACGTAAAATTTCCGCGAACCTGTATGTTTTATTGACGTCATAAATAAAACTCTACGGAAACGCATTGTCAACGTCATAAACAAGGCGATATACGGTCAGTGACTGTATATCACATATGAATATACGGTCAATGCAATTTGACTGCGCAAATAGCACAGCTGCAGTATATAACAATATATACCGTACTGGTAGCTGGAATTTCTTTTTAACAGAACGTTTTTTCATAATGGGGTTTTGTGGTTTTCACACATACCGCATTATGATTCTTTGACAAGTTGATTTTCAATGCTAACTTTAGTGGTCGATGGAATTGGTCGCTAGCTTGATTGGTCGCTGGAATTGGTCACTAGCTTGAGTCTGGTGGATCTGGTAAGGTATTATTGACATTTTAAAAGAATTTTGTGTACGCTTTTTATGCTTTCATTTTTTTTAACATTTCTTACATATTGTATTTTCTTTAATTTTAATTAAGCTGTCTATGCCAGGTAGGCTTTTTTTTCTTTTCTCTGTCAATTTTTACCTCTTTTGACATTTGAAGGTCAAACTATTAGAAACGTTAAAAGTTCATCAATTTAACAAGCACATTTTAATCTGTGGTTGTTGAAGAGGTAATGAAGGAGGTCTAAGTCTACAACATATATATCATTATAGGTAACAGTATATATTACATTGTATAGGTACATAGGAACAAAACAATCTCCCAGATGTAGAATCGTTAAGTATGTTATGTGAAGTAATATCACAGTACATATAAACGTACGGTAAGTTCCTGTAGATTAATTCTTTGTAGTTTAATGCTTAATAAAATGGTATATTTACAGACATACAAATTTAAAATATGTGTTTAAATTTTGTATTCTTAACACAAACACGAAATCAACGTAATGCTACTTAAAATTTTTGATTTTGATTTTGATTTTGAACATTTATTCATAAAGCTATGAAAAGGATTGAGCAACAGGCACAGCCTATAAAAGCTCTCTCCATATTACATGTACAAGTTAAGGTATACATAGAATATTAACAACTGTAATAATATAATGTGGTGGAAAATGCACGATATTTATTAGCACACACAAACAGATACATATTTACAGTGTTAATTACTAAATGTATATATAGTATATTTAAGTGTGTAGGCAATTAATCATCATTTATTCAAGTACATTGAGACAGATACATATATATATATAAGTGCCTATAAATAGCAACACATAACATACAAATCTAGTGTGGATTGATCAGTACAAAGATTAATACAATTACACAAATGAAATTATAAATTGCCTAACAATGTAATTTAAACACACTATTTTGTATGTAAATATTAAAATGTTAAAAATATTTACAATGCGATAAAAGATAAACGCAATATTTCGCTAGACAAACTAGCTTCAGGTTAAAATGAAGTAATTATTTACATAGGCGACAATGGTAGCCTTTTGGGTCCTGCGTTTTCACTATTATAAAAGATCCGTTGATAAAACTATCAAATTCTGAATTATCAACACCTTTGGTGTGAATAAAACTGCAAAACACATATGGTGCCGCAGTTTTTTGATAGAAAAATGGCATTTTATAAGGGTACTCAACGGTTCCGGAATTTTCGAAATAGTATGAATGAAGAACACCCCTTGCTTAATTTTGCACAGAAAATGTTGCTCGTCACAGAGAGTTTCCTCCAAATTTCTCGCTATTTCTACACCAATGGCCAACACTCATTTCTCACTTTTTCAATTTTGTTTTCTAATTACCAGGGCAGCAGAAAATAAATTAACTTCTACCTATTATCTAAAATCTAGGTGGCGCCAGTCATCTTTAATTACTTCCTTTTAACCTTCATCGACGTGCATCTATCGAGAAATCGATCATTGTACACATTGTAAATTTTGCTGCCTTGTAAATAATTCAAAGTTTGGATGAAGTTCAAGATTATTTATTAAATTACAAAATTTGTGGTTGGAGTTTGCAACGTCCATTGGACAATATTACAGAGATATAAAGGACGATGCTGTATAATTAATTATTCTTTATCTTTCCTGTATCTTTTCTCGTCTTTTTCATTAAGCCCATTAGGTTTAAAGTATGGAGCTGGTAGATCCAAAAGTTCTTCTCCTTCTCACCGTGGTGTCCCACTCAGTGTTCACTTCTATGATTTGGAAAGTAACATTATCAAAAGGATGTTTCTTTGAGCGAAGATGTCTTGTGAGGGGATAGTTTTTGTTGATTTTGTACCATGATCGATGGTTATTTAGCTGAATATTAAATTTGTCCGTACTGAATGCCACAGGTGTTACATGTTAATACATAAATCGAGTTCTCCGTTTTACAGTTATAATTTGTGTAGATGGTATAACTTTGTTTTCTAAAGGAGCTGATAAAAGAACTGTTAGTATTGGCAGCTTTACAACATAAGCAATTCCTTCTCCCACATTGTTCGTAGCAACCGGGAGGTGTAGTAGGTTGCTTTGTTAATACAGCTGTCACTAATTTGTCACGGATGTTTTATGGTCTTCTGAAGGCCATGACTGGTGGTGAGGAAAATACTTTTTTCAAATTTGAGTCATTTTCTATAATTTTCCAATGCATCGAATAATGGATGACACATTTTTAAAATCAGGATGGTAATTAAGTGAGTACAAGAGGTGTTCTGTTGACTCCTTTATTCTTATCCTTGTACTCCAGAAGTTCTTGGCGGCTAGTTCTGTTTGCTTTTGCGAAAGCTGTATCAATGCTGTTGTTATTGTATCCTCAAACAACTAGATGTTTACGTAGTTGTCCAAGTCTAGCATTTTTTCTTATTTTAAGTTGAGCATATTCTCTTGATTCGCAATGCCTGACTGAAAGGGATACCACGGGAGCAGTGTTTAGGATGGCAACTTTTAGGAGAGAGAAATTGATGTTTGTCTGTTATCTTCGTATGGAGATCCGTTATAATGGTTCCGTTCTGGATGTAACTCGTAGTAAAAATGATGTTTCGTGTGTAAATTTAATTGAATGGTGGAAATATTTTTAACATTTTAATATTTACATACAAAATAGTGTTTTAAAATTACATTGTTAGGCAATTTACATATATAAATATATACAGCGCATAATGTACATGTCATATCCTAATTTGCATGTACATGTATTTCTTATTACCATCAGAAATTGTCAAAATGGCAGAAGAAGAGAAGATTGGTCACACGACTTTGACCACTACTGAAAAAGTTGTCAAAACGGTCTTCTTAGTTTTAACGTGGGTTATGATTGTAAGTATAATTATATATTAAATATGTTTCCAGCGGCAAATCACACACATGTCTTCTGCTTTTAAGAATTTTCATATATAAGAAACTCTGTATTTTTTAGAATTTTTTGTTTTGTGACCATAACAATATGAGTGCAGATATTATATAATTATATAATAGTTATTGAAGAACTGGTCATTACCGTGATATATGGACTGCACACAGGACAGTGGTATTGATTAAGACAGCGATAATGACTGAGTCGTAGGTGAGGTCATTATCGCTGTCGCAGTCAATACCGCTGTCCTACGGGCAGTCCATGAATCACGATAATAACCAGTTCTTCAATAATTATTATTTTTATTTCATTGAGGAACCATGTTTTTAAAAATTCTCATAAATTCAAATACTTCAAAGCAAACTTGAGTTATTGTACGATTTCTATAGGAAAGAGTGAGACCAGTCATGGTGATAACTATAAGTCACTGCCATTCATTTAAGTGAAATTGTTCAGTATAGGAATACAAAATAAAGTTTTCTATAATTTTATAATTCTTGTTGCTGAGTAGTTTGTCTCTATCAGCATCGGAAAGTACGGCAAAACGATCATTTGAGTTGTCTGTAACAGACTTGCCTTCCAGTTCAGCCATGTTCCAAACGTCTGCATCGCGATTGCGTTTTATTAAAGGGACATCACTCTTAACAGAGAAACCACGCCCCACTGGTCATTAACATGTAAAAGTCCGTTAACGACCGGTTTTCTGGGCCGTTTTTTTTTGTTAAAGACCAATGGAATTTTTTACTAAAGAATAAAGAATGTCATGTGGTCCTTGTTATCCAAAAAGAGAAGCTAATTCTTAAACGATATGAAATAATAGCTTATATAAATGTTCATTGGGTTTTTAAACGATATAAATATATTTCAGGGGTTGTTTACCGAAATTACTGGACCAACTCAAAAAGATCTCATTATAAAAACGAACTCGGACTATGAATTAGTATCTCGTGCAATTTCTGGTAGGAGTGCTGGGTATTTTATAGGAGCAGTTATAGGTGGGCCTCTAGTTGACAAACTAGGACATTATTGTGATTTGATGATTGCTGTTTGTCTGGACGGAGGAGCAATAGCCACTGTAATAGTACCGTATTGTGGCAATGTATCTCTGTTATGGTTTTTACTTGCCCTTGGAGGTACATTTGAAGGAGTAATAAACATAGGTAAAACAATAACAAAATATATGTTACTTGTACGACTTTGCCCCCAGCAGAGCTATAGTAAAACAGTACATTAACGAGTGTTACACGGACACTTTTTAGATGATACACGGACACTTTTTAGTTGTTACCTGACACTTTTTATGAATAGAATCACTCGTGCATGATCAGTGAGTTCATGGGCACTTTAAATTTCAATTAGATTTGAATTTTTTGTTTCACCGACATATTTCCTGTCTTTTTTTATGAAAATATTAACGTTGGCATCAAAAAGTATATTTTTTCAAACAATTCCAGTATATTACTATTCATATCAGTACACTAAGGTATTGACCATTTAACTTCAAAAAGAAGGTTATGGTTTTTTCCTAAAAAATATTCTGATCTCAAATTTTGTGAGAAAAAATATATTGTGGTCAAGCAGATAACAAAATACTATTCTGATTCCTGATTTTCCGAATACCGTTTATAATAGTGCTTATTTCGAAAAAAAAAATATTTGGGTGATAGGGTTGAAAAACTAAATTACTCAGAAAAAACATACCCCCTTTTGAAGCTAAATGGTTGGTTCGTAAATGTTTTTTTTTCTTCTTCAATATATGGACATGAATAGTATTCTGGACAATGCTGAAAGTAAAGAAATGCTGGTACCGACGTTTATATTTCAATAAAAAAAGACAGGAAATATATATAAAAAATCAAATCTAATCAAAAGATAAAACCCTATCAACTCACTAGTGCACGATTGATCCTATAAATAAAATGGTCCGTGTAATACATGTTCAAATAGGCAGCCAATTTTGAAGAAAATCATTCAACTTATGACACCAATTTTGACGGTAAGCTGCGATTGGATCATATTGTGACACGTGTTTAATTCTGATCAACACTATTAGAGACATATAAAACCTATAAGCATGAAATTTAAAAGAAAATCCAAAATATATGCCTATATATATATCTAATAACAAGACAAAATTCATTTTTCATAACACATTCACTAATGAAATAGGAAATTCATTCTTTTTATACATTTATATTGTTATTGAATTAATATCTATTGAATTCATACATATTGAATTCATATATTTGGGAGCAAACGTACGATTTTTATTATTTTTAAGGGGGGATGGGGGAATGGAATGGCACATCCTGCATTTTTTTTAACAAAGAAAGGATCAAGCCTGTTTATTTTAAATTTATTTACCCCCCCTTTTCTTTTCTGTTTTTTCCCAAACGAAAATCAAATGTTAACTTGCTTAAATTTACCTCTGAAATCTTTTTAGTACATAACTTACTTGCGAAGTTGCATTTTAAAAAGTCTCAAATGTGTACGACATTCAACTTTTACTTTACATGGTTCTTTTTTTTTTTTTATAAAATTATTAGATTCTTGAATTTCATAAGAAAAAACTCTCGGCTGCAGGGAAGTAAAAAACAGTTTGTTTAATCTGTAACTTACATTATCTGGTATACCGCCATTTAAGTTTCTAATCTGTTTAATTTTGCTAACTCTCCTAAATGCAAAATGTAATACTTCTTTCTTGAAACGTCGTACAAGTCAGATACAAAACAAAGGTAACAAAAAAACAGGCCGGAAACACACTGCCGTATAGTTTATCTGCACATTGGCAATTATGTGTGTTATGTTGTTACCGGCCTGTTTCTTTGTTACCTTTGTATTGTACCTAATACTTATTTAGACGAGCTTCGTACACAAATGAAATGTTCACACATAATTGCCAATTTTACTTAGCTCACTTAAAATCATTTGACAAGATTAAAGAGTTGTGTTTACTCCATGGTTCGAGAACTTTGTCATTCGTTTTATGTACCAACTTAATTCTTACCGTATAGATCCAATCAGACCAATCAGTCTGATCAGTCCATATTTCCCGAATAGGCTGTCGACGTTACATGGATAAATAATTAGTGACCGCTTAAATAGTAACGCCTTACTTTGCAAGTACAGTATTATTTAAATATGTTTCTTATTTTATAAATTGTGTTCTTTTAAAAGTCATTGTATACGTATGAATCAACTAAGATTGAAGTGTATGCGCCATAGTGTTTTGTTTTATTAACCGGTGCTATAAAATTTGAAACGGTGTATTGTTTGTGCCTAGTTAATTTGGGAATTTTGGATTAATTAAACCAATTAAACAGCAAACCGGGTTTTCTGTATTTTGTAGACGCTTTCATGCTTCGTTTGATCGAACTGCCGCGTTCAAGGCATATTTTCCAATTTATCTAGAATCATAACTCATGAACAACAAAACGAAAATCGTTTATATCGAACCTGACCACTATTTTGTCAACAGTCAAATCATATTAAAATATTAAGAGCATTGGTTGAACGGTTCTTAGGAAATTTCACGGAAACAACATAAAGTGTCATTTTCTATCTATAAAGGACCAAAAACTCCTTAACGAATAAAGTGAAAATCGTCAATATCGAACTCGACTTCCATGTTAAATGATAAAAGCAATGGTTGAGGTTGAGTGGTTCATAAGTACTTGCATTGAAAAGTCATACATGTAAAAAGCCATTTTCAAATATATAAATGACCATAACTCCTCAACGGTAAAAAAGAAAATCGTCAATATCGAACTTGACCTCTATAGTAAAAGCATATCAAAATTTTGAGAGCATTGGTTTAACGTATCATAAGAAATTGCACGGAAACAACAAGCAGTTCCATTTCCCAATCTATGAAGGACCGTAACTCCCTGACGGCAAAATTGAAAATTGTCAATATCGAAATCCACCTCCATTTTGTAATCAGTAAGGACATATTAAATTATAAAAGCATTGGTTTAGTGGTTCATAGGTAATTGCACGGAAACGACATACATGTAAAAAGCCATTTTCTAATATATAAAGGACAATCGTCCCTGAACAGTAAAGGTGACAATCGTCAGTATCGAACTTGACCTCCATTTTGTCATCAGTATCAACATATTAAAATTTGAAAAGCATTGGCCGAACAGTTTATAAAAAATAATTGCACGTAAACTGTTGGTAGCCGCTCGCCTCGAGTTGGAAGGTTCGCTCTCGGGTCGGGTCAAAATATTAACTTGGAAATTTTCCTTTTGGTGCGCCACTAAGCATGTGGCAAAGACTGGTCGTCATATTCATAAATATATGTCCGGATAGAGTAACATGTCTCTCCGCGGCCTATTACCTTGTGAACTAGCATGTAACAAAATCGAAAAAAAAAGATGTCTGTCCAGTACAAAGCAGAGCTCATCTGCATATCACATTATGTTGTTCTTGTCCTTAAGTGAATATTATGCGCAGTTTGGTACCGTTGATATTATTACTACCACTAGGTCGATACCTCTGCTGGATGATTGTTAATCCCCGAGGGTATCACCTGCTAAGTATCCGGTACTTCGGTACATACATGAATGAACGGATATTGTTTTATTTAAATGTGCTGTTAAAGATATTTGAAATCATTTTAATTTAAGGAATGTAATTTCCTCAAGCATAGCTCTGATTTCTTGTTCGGATTTGGCTTTACTCTTGATCCTTTTGGTTTAATCAGCTCTTTAACGTTTGTATAAGGTTTTGGGTTTCCAAATATTTTGGCGTCAATTTTCATTCCGACAATTAACGTCTCTTCAATGATGATTGAGGGTGATCACTGTCGAAATGTGTGTCTAGTGCAGTAATATTAGTACCGTTTATGCTATTATATTTAACTCTGGACGTTGAATACCATTCCAACTTTCTTTTCTTTCCAATCACAAATATAATGTCGTATAATTATTGTTCACTTTTGTTTTACAACCGAAAAGACCAATAGACGTTTAACACTATCACAACATTCCTTCCTTTCCAAACACATATTTATTTCGTATAATTATTGAACTTTTTTGTTTTACAGCTGGACAGAAAATAATCCTTAATATTTGGCAAGAGAAAGCTACAGGACCAATGCACGTACTGCACTTTGGATTTGGCATGGGATCGTTTATTGTTCCACAAATATTGAATCCCTTCCTGGCTGTGTTATCACCATCGCCAGACAATATTACAGAGACAGTCAATACAACGTCAGTTTCTTTTGTATCATCAACCATAGCATCTAATGCTACAGAAACATATTTAAAAGAATCGCGAATTGAAACAGGGTATTTGATTATAGGGATTATAGTCGCATCCTTATCAGTTGTGTTTTATATATATCAGTTTTTCTTTAGACAAATTGCGGGTGAAACAAAAATATTGAATGGAAATGATACATTAATAAGAAAGATAGTTAAAGTTGTTGATCCCGCGACGTGTTCAAAAGGCGATCGTTGGTTTGGAGTTCAAGTTTTTGTTCTTTTATTTATGTATTTTTTCAATCAGGTTGGTGGTGATAGATTATATGGTAAGTTCATTCGAAGTTACGCAATTGATAAACACAAATTTTCCGGAGATAATGGTTCACTACTTAACACCGAATTTTGGATTAGTTTTGCGGTGGGTAGGTTTTTGGGTTTGTTTACTGGTAGATATATTCCTATTAGAGTTCTTATATTAATTGAAGTGGTTGGTGCCTTTATTACAGTAGTTCTCCTGGAAATATTCGCAAGGGAAAGTGATCTCGCTTTGTGGATATTAACTGCACCTATGGGATTTTTTGTTGCCCCTCTATTTCCATCAGGTATAGCATGGGGAGATTTCCATGTTGAATTTACTGGCTTTGCGATTACGTTCGTTCTCATGGGTGGTGCACTGGGTGGAATGTCATATTTATGGGTCATTGGATATCTCTATGAATATTATGGTTATGATATGTTTCTGCATCAATTGGTTGCATATGCTATAATAATGACATTTCTTACAATCATGATGACTATAGTAGGCAAGCGACATGGAGGAAGATTTGAAAACAAAATGTCCGAAGACTTCGTGAATGAACTTGCCGTTAAAGAGAACTAAAGATACTGTTGTTGATCATGATGTCCTTCACCAAAATGTTGACGAAATCAGTCCTCCAAATTATTCGGATATTATATCCTATTATTTCCGATGTCTCCCTACCTTTTTATTTAATGTGTTGAACTGCTAAGTGCAGCTATGAAATATGACAACAACATTAATGGTATAAAAATTCAAAACTCCGATGATTATATTTTGATCCTGGACGATAGTGAAGAATCCCTAAATTTTGAATAAGATTGACTAATTGTCCTCCAACTCTGGGTTGATAGCTAACTATGACAAAAATCCAAGTTATATGGATGGGGACAAAAAGGGGCTGTAGTGAGTAGCTAAACACAGATAAAAAGATACTATGGAACCGTTTAGGAAATTTCAAACTCCTAGGCATTCATCACTGTTTGTCAGAAGTTTATATATGTATAGACAATTACTTAGAACAAAATCAAAACGTTAAAAATCTTTTAAGTGTTTGGTCCTTTTGAAATATTACTATAGATAGGAAAATTATAGTTGTGAAAACTCTTGCCGTACCAATTCTAATTTAATGTTTTCCGTTTTACAAGAATCATTCCCAGATATATTAAGGGAGATACAAGCTATGCTATACAGATTTGTGTGGAACGGTAAAAAAATACTTATCTCAAATTATGAGGATGGTAGTGTAAAGATGCGACATAAACACTTAAGCTGTCCTGGGTAAAAAAAGTTTTAGACCCTTCAAATTATTCTTCATGGAAGTTGTTATTGGCAGATCCTTTTGAAATGAATCAGGGATAAAATATTTAGTTTTTATCAAAATCAACACTCAAGAAAATTAAAAATAAATTTAACCCCTTTTGGCAAAATGTAATTGTATCATGGGTTTCACTGTGCGAACCTCTGTCCACAGCCCCAAGTGACATCTTGTTTCAGAAATTGTTTCTACATGATAATATTATGATTGGTGGGAAAACAGCTTTTTATAAAAATTGGATAAAGAAAATAAAAAAGATAAACGATCTTATAAAGGAAAATTGAGAATTCTACAATTTTCAGGTATTTATAAGAAATTCAAATAAAGAAACAGTTTTCCTAGAGTTCTATAGACTAATTTTTGCACTTTCAAAGGAATGAAAAATGTTTATCCATTCACGCGTCACTTTTAAACTAAATACAATGTCACAAAAATGAAACCGCCAAAAAAACTGTACAGTAGATAAAGTATTCAGACATTTGTATAATTTTTTTCTTGACAAAATTAAGGAACCCCATTTCGTATACAAGAGAAATGGAAAACAAAACTAGAAATCGATATCCTGTCTGAAGAATGGAGATTCCTTTTTAGTCTTCCTTTACTTATAACCGAAGATCTGACACTAAGGGAATTTCAATATAGGTTACTCCATAGAATTTTAGGAACAAATACTTTACTTATGAAATGTAAATATAGTGAAATAGAATCGTGCATTGTTTTTTAGAGGAACAAAAGAAACATATACGTGTTACAGTGAATTTGTATAATCAGGGATTATGTAGAATCCTTGAATTTGGGGATTTTGCGCAATCACTAAAATCATTGGTGATTCTATATAACCCTGAAAATGACCAGTGATTTTACATAATCACTGAAAACTTTAAGTCATATGAAACGAATTTCTTGTAATTTTATTGTAATCGAAATTATTAAAACAATGCATACATTTATACTTAACTAAGTCCAGTATGCACGTTTTTTTTTAAATATTTATTACGAATCTATAACGTATTATCGACAAAAGCTATTTCATTCAGTGGTTGTTGATCGCAAGCTAATTAACTCTTGATTATGTTGCCGAAATTAACGGATCGTGCCATTGATAAACAATCAACACAGAGCAGGTGAAGCACGTGACAAATAAGTGAATTAATAGAGCTATCATTTTTTTTAATTTTTATTTTCTATGCTATCCCATTTGTTAATTAAACTTTTCCTTAACAGTTGTTAAATGGTTTGTTGTATTAAATTTTTTCTTGAAGAATCAGTTTTTACTATTTACCTGCCAGTGCACGTTTGTTTACATTCTTTTATCACGGTTTTCCACTCGCACTTGCGCTGTGCGGTGGCCGAAGTTTTAACAAGAGTCGTAGTTAAGGTCACTGCATACGGGAAAATATCGGCGAATTAGTGTACGGGAAGACAATAATTCAATAGCAGTACATTTATGAAGATTTTGAGAATGTACATGATTTTCTTTTATAAGAAAGTTCACGTACGCTTATTTTATAGTAACACTTAGCTATTCACGTATACAAAACATATTCAACATTTTTTTTTCAAATTTGAAGTTTCATATGACTTTAAGAAGTATTTTACAAATTCACTGAAATGATTTTAGGGATTATCAATAAAACAAAGATTCTTTGTTTGATAACAACACATCAAAATATAGAAAAATAAATCATCTGTTTATTTTACCCCTTAATGGTTTAAGTAGACAGTTTTCATTCCCTATCCATTCATCAAATCTAAAGTGAACAATTTTTCAGTTATATTCTATTAAACTGTGTTGAACTACATTTACTCATAAACAGAAAAGTATATAAAATTGAAATTAATAATACCAACATTCGCAATGATACTGATAACTGTACATGTATGCCATGATTTGTATTATTAGCCAAAAAACAGCGTCAAATACACGTTCATGTTTTGATTATAAAGTCACATATTAAGTAATCTGCTGTAAAACAAAGACGATGAAACTTATTGGACATCTGTTTTATGTTTTCAATGTTCCAACGAACAAGGAATTCAGATTTAGCAAAGAAATGCAACTAAACATACAGACAAACAAATAGAACACATGCTTGACAGATTGATCACAATTTTGGAGAATGCCAAGACGAACATTGGCTGTAATGTTTTGATACCGATTCCGCATGTTGATCGCGGAAAAGGGGACCCAAAACATATAATGGTCTTTCATGAAAGGACTGAAAAGGAATATTCCGGCTACGAAACATGAAATTCTGCTCAGATCCCAAACAAGGAATTATTTTGAGGTGTCTGATTCACTTTTTTAGCTCCTTCAAATGTTTCTAATGAACACTTTATTTCTCTTCAACGTGCAGAAATATGTGAAGGACAAGTTTTCTTTTAAATTTTGTTGCAAAAATAAAACAACGAAAAGCAGAGTAAATGTTCATTAGGTAGATGTCATCCAAATTTACAATGCAGTTTGTAAAAATACATGATTTGTATTAGAATATTATACTTAAGATTTTGATATTTACGTTTCTAAAGATATTTAGATATGGATTTATAAAATAAATTATTTAACTTTTATTCATTGTCTCTTCATCATGTTCATTTCAGTTATTATGTATAATCCCTTTTTTTAGTGATTATGCATAATTCCTGAAACTTTCAGGGATTATATATAATCCCTAATTATACACACTTACTATAACATATATATGTCTCTTGTTTTAATGTAGAAATGTTTGAATTTCTGACTAAATTTTTTTCAAAAGTTGGAAGAGGTGTATTATATAACCTTATCAAGTATGTTAATTATCGTGTATTTAAAGATATCTCTAATTCATAAATATCGATATTGAAGGGATATGTTTACTTATGTCAAGTTAAATTTAAAATTCCTTCTGTTATTGAAGCAATTGAATGGCTTAGATAGTAACGTAGGATTAACAGTGCCTCTATTAGTTTGTGCTTGACAAATAAAGCAAATAAAAAAAAAAAATGGTCAAATATTGATATTATTATATAAAGGAAATGGGACTTAAAGATGTATTCATCATTGTATTATTAACTGATCTATTGAAATAATTATTATTTACCATATATTTTTGAGTTATTGCAATTGTTTTGGTACATCTTTATTTACAGATAAAAAATGAAAACTACGCGTTATAAATTTCATGCGTCCGAAGCTAAGACATGTGAATGATATGAAAATAAAAATTTATAATACAAATTTGTTTTAACTCAAATTTATGGGAATCTGACTCCAACCTTGAAGCCTGTAAAATATTATTTGATTCATATATATACATCAATATTATCATATGGCACTAGCCTTTCAACACCGAGGTTGTGAGTTCGAATTCGAATCCCTCACTTGGCAGGTGTGATCGACTCAAATCGTAATTCACAAGATTGTCAGTTCTCCGTCCGAATGTCGGTGGTTCTCTGTGGGCACGCCGGTTTTCTACACCAATAACATCTGACGACCGCGAAATAGCCAATAGTCAAAATGGCATTACACACCAAAGTTCAAAATCAACACGTTTTTACATGAGGAACAATAGGGGTTTATTTCATGGAATGAATTCAATATGTGTTTCGTTATTTTCAGCCAGCATTTGAGTGAACAGAAATTAATTTCAAAATTTGATACATACCAATAAAATGGAGCTAAGGGTTTGCGGCTTAATATATTTTATAATACGAGGCTCGTAAACTATAAGTCGGAAGCCGCTAGGTTTTAGATTAGATTTTGGGGGTAAAGATAATTAGCTTTTAGTACGATAGATGTTTTCTAAGGAAATTTTATTTTTCGTTTGATTTTCCGGTTTTCTTCTGTGTGTTATTGGATATTTTTTAAACCTTTGTGCTTACTGGCGAATTTATTTTTTGCGTTCTTACACATTACAGTATTTCAACAGAAACTGATTACATTAAAAATGCCCATATTCATACTTTGTAAAATGATTTCATCTGTTAAATGAATTTCTTAAAACATGCGAATCAGGAAATATAAGTGTAAACCGAGACGTGGTTTGAATTATGTTTCTTTCAAGCATTCAGCATGTTCAGTAACACACATGTATTGATGATCAAAAATAAGTCTGATATGATTTATATTTGTATTTACGGTTACTTTTTGTTCATAAACATTCAATGGAAATTTCAGTATGTTAAATACATGTATTAGTGCGTTCGATTTGTTTTTTTTTTTTTGTTTTTTTTATATTTGTAAGATTTCAACCCCGTACGTGAATACTTTACATCAATGGTTGTTTTTAGGGCCGCAATAACAATAGCTAATTGGTCACTAAAGCTAACTGATATATGAGACAATGATGGAAAGACGTATTGACATATTGTGTGACAACAATCCTCGTGTAATCCCTGGCTATTTGTTGAAACTCTTTTCGTGACTTTAATCTGACACGCGATAGAAGTAAATTTTTATTATCTGTAGAAAATGATACACAAGGTTTTACTTTTCTGATTGTCCTTTCATAACAACGAATAAACCCCTGCTTAAAGCAATCTCTAGTGAAAGTTTACAAATTTAAAATTCTGTTATCTTTTGAATTAGAAATCAAATTGTTTAACTATTTAAATGAGTCCTATATAAACAAAATTTAATATATTTTTAGTCCGATGAATTCAAATCCCGTCCTTCACCTTAATAAAAAACCGAATGAAATCAGCAATGATGCCCAATATTCTATGCGTATTTTATCCGATCAGAAGAATGCGGTAGTTTGTGTGTGACTGTCCGAACACTTAGTTTTTGTTTAAAAATCAATGAATTTGAGAAACATCTTTTTGTCAAAGGATTTATACGACATGCAAAATATAGGTATGATATCTATATCACTTTGATTCCCGTTGACAAAAATCGTGGAATTAGTAAGAAATTGTGTTAAAAAAATTTTATTTTGAGTAGCATCTCTTCGTGCAAGAATGCTAACAATGTATATCTGGCTGAAGATATAATATACTTCTCTAATTTAATTCACTGTTTCACAAAATATCAGTCGGCCTAACATTGTTTTAATGGTTGACAGAACACATAATAAATTCATAGTACGAGGGATAATACCCCATGGAAATTGTTTTTCTTTTTCTACACCTGTTATTGTACTACTTATTTGTTTCTGTAACTTTCACACACCTGTTCTACCGTGGCCCTTTTGAACATGTCAGTTTTCTAGTTACCTGACAACAATACAAAAATAAAAATAACTAAACAATTTATATATTTTTCGGTTTTGCCAGTATCTGTTCTATTCTTTATCTCAAGTTCGATAGGATAGATACATTCACATAGTCACTAAATTATAAATTCTTTAGTGGGAGGACATTATCCATAAAGCTTAGCGTAAAGTTGAAGTTTTTAATTCTTCCTAGAACCTCACGTATAAAGTCTGCCTCTTATGCTTAAAGGAACTAGTAGTCAAGAAGAGGAGCACAGTTGGTTTCGTTAGGAATGCCGATTGTTTGTTACGAAACACGTCCTCCTAACGTAAAAAAATATGTTGTCAATAAAGAAATCAAACATCTTGATAATGTCAGTTTCAAAATATATATTATGTTTCAAGCAGAGTGTATTTTTTTTTTTTTTTTTCAAAGTATGATTTATTCCTCCCGAAACTAGACATTTGTATCTACATTGACCATTCTTTCAAAAGTATCTAACTTTTGTTTTTATCAATTTCAGGTAGTTGTAATGTTTGTTTTTTATTAAAAAAAATCCAAACATAGTTTTTTTCATTTATTCGATTTGTCTTCTGAGAACTGCGAAGAAGCATACTATTTAATTTTAAAGATTGTCGTTTTAATATCCATTTAATTGTTTTGCAATTTTAATTGGTAATAATTCATGTCTTATGTTTTAAATTTTAAAGACCATATAGTTCTTAAAATGTATTACAACGTTCATGTCATATAATATTTAAATGATTTTTGAAGCACTGAATGCGTCTTTTTTGTAACTGTAGCATGGTGTTGTGTGCTCCATACATATATGTGCACATTATCAGCGCTTTTACTACCTACATAATAAACAAAAATCCCATTGAATTATTAATATATATAATGCACAATCAGGAATGTCTGCGTGCATTTATAATTGCGATTTTTTAAGAATATATTAGTTATTGTGATTTCAGAAAAATGTGCATACATATATATATACGAGTTCTTGTTATTGAGATAATCACAAACTCGCATTGTTCGCATTAATAAAAAAAACCTCGCAATAATCTTTAATTTAAAGTATATGCTTTTAAACTATACCCATGAAAGTACGATATAAATCGATTTTTGTATTTTTGTATTTTTGTTCCTGTGCATTGATGTAATGGTATCATGGAGCTTTGTAGTCATAAATGTTGCGTTTATTCAGAAAACAACAAAAATAATTGGATTGGATTGTCTCGTGAATTGTTTGTGCCAATGGAAAACAAGGTGAATCTTATATAAAAAATCTATATAAATTATAGGATAAAAAATATCCTGTTGGAAATGCTTTTATTTGATGATTCTACCTTTAAAAAAGTGTGGTTCCAATTTGCAAATTAATCAATGAAACTGTTTAATGCTATTTTATGAAAAACAAGTTTCATTACTAATTATTTATACATGTACATATACAAAACATTCTGCAACTTCTACATAAATGTTAATATATTATGCAAATTCTTCAAAAATGTACGTTGCAGTTTCATCATGAGAGTTTGCCTGTAAACAGTAATCGGCTATTCCATATCAAAATAAGGAGATGTGGTATGATTGCTAATGACACAGCTATCATCTGGATTTCTCGTGAAAAAGATATAAGCAATACAATGGAGATTACTGTACGACCTCCAACAATGAGAAAATCCCATACCGTAAATTCACCTATTAAAGGCCTAACATACAAATGTGACACAATTCAATCGAAAAAATAAATGTTGGCCAAATAAATGACAAAGAGATTTACAAAAAACAGCTAACATGAAACAATAGACACAAAGCATCGATATCAGAGTACTTGCTGTTTCTGAAAGCTAGTTCAAAGCCAAGTACAAATAAATAATTTTGTCCAAGACTGAAGTATTCAGTTCACACCAAACGGATTTAGTGTAAAAACGTCATAAACAGTCTAGAGAGAGGCGAAAAGATACCAAAGGGACATTCGAACTCATAAGTCGAAAATAAACTGACAACGCCATGGCTAAAAAAGAAAAAAAAAGACCAACAGACAAACAATAGTACACAAAACACAACATAGAAAACTTAAGACTGAGCAACACGAACCCCACCAAAAACTCGGGGTGATCTCAGG
Source organism: Mytilus coruscus (assembly GCA_017311375.1). Classification (NCBI taxonomy): domain Eukaryota; kingdom Metazoa; phylum Mollusca; class Bivalvia; order Mytilida; family Mytilidae; genus Mytilus; species Mytilus coruscus. The sequence goes on from CM029607.1 coordinate 34,127,781, forward strand.
TGCTCCGGAAAGGTAAGCAAATCCTGCTCCACATGTGGCATCCGTCGTGTTGCTCATGTTAGTACAGATCCGATAACAAGTCTTATTCGATATGTCACATTCGGGAAAAGGGGGCGGGATTGTAGTTACGACATAAGGAACATATCCGCTATCATCTGTGAAACAGATATTCCATAACGGTCAACCAATTCCTAATGGCGTCCGTAAAATTTACGAAGGGATGATTTCATCTTCACCACTTGGAACTCTTGGTTTAATAGCTTCCTTGTGAGCAGCAAAACTCTATCATGGAAATCATGATAGGAAATACAAGTCCTGGAATATCGTATCAACTGGGAGATATATACTCCGTATGCAGGCGTAGCTGGAATGTTGCTACATAGAAATGGAAAGTTCACAATTGGGAAGCTGATATCATCTCTTTTGTTGTAAAGCTTTGTTTTCAACCGACCCTCATTGTCAATTTCTAGATGTAAATGTAAATAAGAAGATGTGGTATGAGCGCCAATGAGACAACTATTCATCCAAGTCACAATGTTTAAAAAGTAAACAATTATAGGTCAAAGTACGGTCTTCAACACGGAGCCTTGGCTCACACCGAACAGCAAGCTATAAAGGGCCCCAACATGACTAGTGTAAAACAATTCAAACAGGAAAACCAAAGGTCCAATTTCTATAAAAAACGAGAAGTCAAGATATGAGGCAGACTTAACTGTATCTGTTGTATCCTTATCTCAAGTTCGATGGGATAGATGCGTTCAACATAGTCACCAAATTATGAATTATTTAGTGAGATAACATCATCTATATAGCGGAAAGTAAAGTAAAAGGAAACTGCTAACTTATTTTCTTTCTTCCTAGGAAGTTCCTGTATGAAATCAGCCTCATATGAATAAAGGAACAAGTCGACAAGAAGAGGGACACAGTTGGTTCCAATGTAAATGCCGATTGTTTGTTGAAAAACACGCCCTCCAAATGTAACAAATATGTTGTCAATCATAAAATGAAGCATCTTGATAATGTCAGGTTCAGAGAAGTGTTCGTTTGAATCAGAGTGATTTTTTACAAAGTAGGATTGATCCCTACCCAAGACATGATACTTGTATCTATGTTGGCCATTTTGTTTTTATGAAACAAAGCAGGACCAACTCTTTCAATTTGTCTAGAACACGTATGTCCTTTTGCAATAACAAAATATAAGTAAACAGTATAGACAGGATGTAGGATCACGAGTACTGTAACTATTACTGTACATATGTTTTGTTTGTTTCATAGCTGTATGTATTTATCTTTTGTTTCCATCTATTTTAAGTTCTTTTCTATATTCCTGGTCAAGTTACATTTGTAAATCCAAAGAGCTGAGCCGAACCAAGAATCACAAACCTACCACTTTGAAAAAAACAAACAAACATAAAACAAAACAAAACAAAACACGCTACCTGTTTAGATAGGATGATATATGTCATATGTTTCAAGAATTTTATAACTACATGTAATTTGGATCAATTGGTCAAGCTCCACCTTGGTTTGCCTATATTACTTTTGTAATTTTGCCTTTCAGTTAGGAGATGCTGTAATGTACCGGGAACCAATTTCCCCATGTTGAAGGCAGTATTTTTCTAAGAAAATGACCAATTTCAACACCCTGAAACTTATAAATGCAGAAAACGAGGAGATAAAGAATGATGATTTATTGAATAATTAAGTGTTGAAGCTTTAGTAACTCACCAGTACTTAAATTTACAAGAAAAAGTATATGTATAATTCCAAGGGAGATAATTCAGTAAAAAAGTATTTTCAGAAAATCATAAAAAGTACATACTTTTAAAAACATCCAGCCTTTGGTCCATTAAAAATATAAAGATAACACCCTATGTTTTATTAATTTGAATACTTAATTATGCATTTAAACTAGTAAACTTGCTGGGGTCTCATTGTAGTACATTCTAGAATTCTACTCGAAAAATGCCTAAATTTACATTTTCTCTCAATAAATCAATGAATTTAAAAGAGTATTCTGTAGATAATTTCTGAAATGAAGTGTTTCTTTTTCAAAAGCACTTTAATATATAACAAAATAAGTCAAAGTAACAATGACCATAGTTTAATTACAATTTATGATGCCATAAATATTGAATTTCTATGGTATAAAGGGAGATAATCCAGTAAAAATGCATTTTTAAAAATCTTAAGATTACATTGATTTTAAACTTACCAGCTCTCGGCCCATTAATACTATAAATATATCTCTATTTGGCTATTTAAGTGACAGAGTTAATAACGCATTTTAGCATAAACGATTGGTGGGCTCTTGTTTTAGTACTTTCTAGAATTCTCCTTGAATAATGTCCAAATTTACAATTTCTCTTACAGAATCAATGAATTTTAAATATCAATCTGTAGATAATTTTGGAAATGTATATATAAATTTTACTTTTTAAAGCATTATTATACTTAACAATGTAAGTTAAACTAACAATGAAGATAATACAGTTATAATAAATGATGCCATATATATTGATTTTCCCTTGTACAAAGGGAGGTAATTCAGTAAAAAATCCATTTTCTAAAATCTTTTAAAAGTATCTATTTTTTCTCCAAATTAGCATTCTGCTCTTGATACATTATAAGTATTTCAATATTTCCTTTCTTTTCATAAAGTAAAATATAAAACAAAGCATACCAAGGTGTAATAAGAAAATGTTTAGACCAAAACACTGATTGTGATTTTTTTCTATGATCTGTTGAAAAATGTCAAAATTTGCAATTTCTGAAAAAAAATTAAAATATCAATCTGTTTATCCATGTAGTTTTATAGTGTATTTTTTTTAAAAAGAGCAATAATCTAGCAAGGTTTAGATACCTTATAAATTACAGTCACCATAACATTGATTTTTATATAACTATGGGAATAATACAAAGAAATCTAATTATAAAAACAGGCTTCCTAAATAACTTGTGCTGTCATATTTTTACTAGAGTTAACTCGTCAAAATTAAACTCATCTCACGTATTCAAGTGTTTCTTTCTATGAAATAATTATAAATCTATTTTTTTCTTGCTTTTAAAGTTTCTCTCTATAGATTGTAGTTTTCAAGATACTAGGCAAAAATGCAAAAAATTGTTAAAAATCTTCATTAATCAAATATTTATTTTCATTTTACGTATTTTACTAATACATGGACTCAGTTCTTTTGACAGTTAACAAGTAGTTACACATCAATTACTTTGGCAAACCTTTGACATTTTTTTTAAACTTTGGCAGAAGCTTTTTTTTTTTTTTTTATTAAAAGATAATGTCTGAAGCAAACTTTTGAAAATATATTTTTTTTCATTTCAGTATTTTTCTGAAAGAACTTTTTATTAGATGGACTTAGTTTTTTACAGTTTACATTTACAGACAATCTGGGATTGAATTTTTTGACATGATAAATTTGTTAATCTTCATGGATTGTTATGAAACTTGGACAGCCGCTAACCTTCAAGACCAAGAAATAGCGTCTAAAAAAAATGATTTTTTTAATTCTGTACTTACTGACGAATGGACTCACTTTTTAGGTCAATATTACACTTTTACACTGACAGCAGCAATCACAGGCAAGACACAGGGTTCCGAGGAACCCCTAACGAATTTTGTATTGTAAAACAAATATGTAATTTAAGGGCAAAAACTCCAACACGAGCTCGTCTGACAGTTTTGACGTAAAAAGATGGAAGAGAGATCTAAACACTTTGAAAATTCCTGCCCCTGTCAGATTTTCCTTATCTATAGCAGTTTTTAAGATAATAGATAAAACTAGCATTTTACCCCGTGAGTTCTATTTTTAGCCCTGTCGGCCATGTTGGTTGGAACAAAGGAGGGTGGTCATCACACACAATTTCTAAAACTTGATACCCCAATGGTGATTGTGGCCAAGTTTGATTAAATTGAGCCCAAAAATTTCAGAGGAGAAGATTTTTGTAAAAAGTAACGGACGACTGACGCTAATGTAGTCAAACTTAGAATTCAACTGCCAGACTTGAATGTACAGTTCATGCTGGATCCAAGGACCAGGCACTCAAAAAATCATTTTACTGGCAAATTGTGATGCAACAGATGCATATCATAATACATTCACAAATATGTCTGTAATATAAACACATATCTTAGACAGAAGAAGAAGCAAAAATTCTCGTTATAATGTCCTCAACTGATCTTGAGATCAATATATTCAATAATTGACAGTAGTACTTCATTGAAGTCTGAATCATGTACTACATCTGCTTCATCAATTGTTTCCACTTTACTAGAATTGTCCACCAATTCATTTGTTTTCTTTAAGGTAAAGTTCCCAAATAAGCTTCTGATCTAATTTGGTGATAACCATTCTTTTGGTGGAAACATTTTATATGGAGTTGTTTTTAAGGCGATCGCAAATGCCTTCATAACGAGGTCTTTTTCAAGCTTTTTTTCTCCTTACTCAAAAAAGCATACAATATAAAAAGAAGAAGATGTGGTATTATAATAATTTCTCTTTCAATTTTGGGGAAATTTTACAACTTTCTTGGGCCTTTTCAAAACCCAGCTTTTATTTATCAAATCTTCATGGTTTTCTTAGTTTATTTGGGTAATCTAACAAGCTGAAAATGTCGCTGCATTTGTTTGCACCTGTCCTAAGTCAGGAACCTGATGTTCTGACAGTGGTTGTCGTTTGTTGATGTGGTTCATAAGTGTTCTCGTTTCTTGTTCTTTATATAGATTAGACCGTTGGTTTTCCTATTTGAATGATTTTACACAAGTAATTTTTGGTGTCCTTTTAGCTTGCTGTTCGGTGTGAGCCAAGGCTCCATGTTGAAGGCCGTACTTTGACCTATAATGGTTTACTTTTACAAACTGTGACTTGGACGGAGAGTTTTCTCATTGGCATTCATACCACATCTTCTTATATTTTTTCACATGTACAATGTATGTCAAAACTTGCTGTTCGAGACCTTCAAATTATGTTTCTGTAAATTAAAAAATTATTGCAATATGAATAACACAACAGATTTTCAATTCATCCGCCTACTAAATTTTTGAACAGGGCTCATTTTCAAACTTGACCTGTTGTCTGTAGAAAGCTACTGCATAAATTTTATCCGAATTAGATAACGATTAATTATGCTAGAAAGTTTACAATTCGGACCGATGCTCGGACGGACAGACGAACGAACAGCATTTATATATTCCCGGTCGCAATGTGATGCTGAGGGGGACAACGAGAACTTATATTGGGTATAAGTCAAGAAGACAACATTTCATCTCAGAAGTTTACTAACCAAAAATGTACACCCAGAGGTCGCCACAAGATCTGCAAAAAACTGGAAACCCCACACCATGCAGTTAGCCCTATATGGCCCAAACTGTGACAAACCTTAGTTGCATTTTCATATTTTGTACAATATTCAATATAATCTAAATTTTGCTTTAATTAATCTCACATTTTAACGGTCACCATGAATACGCAATAATATTATTACACACATTAAGTTCTGAATTCACAGTATTTAATTTTTTCTGCATAAAATCATAATTCTACCAAACTGTCTTTGGATTTAATTACAACTAAGTAGAACTGTTTTAGTGAAATAAAACTGATGTCTCCCCTGTAGAAGTCACTCTGGTAATAATAAGATGAATATATGGTTAATGCGTAGAACTAAGCAGTTTTCAATATATTTACCAATTTATGAAACGAGGGGGCAGGGCATGAGGAACAACATATATGTTACACTTAATTGGTCTAGTCATGATATATTTATTAGTGTATATGGTTTAGGGGTGGGTATCTGAACAGTGTATGTAAGGGGCATGAACCACAGCAAAAACATATATGGTGTACTCAGAGGGGTTGTCATGCTGATTGAGAATATATATATGATTTAGAGGTAGGGATATGAACATATTTCAAGCTATTTTACCATAAATGGTATGTAGGGGGCAGGGCATGTCCCGCATGATGAACTATGAAGGCAATTAAGATTAAATATGGGTTAAGAATAGGGTTCTGAACCCTTTTTCAGATAAATCTAAATAACAACATTATCATATGAGGGGCGGGGCACGACCCCAAGGGACAAACTCTTAGCTGCACTGCAAAGGTCTTGCACATTCTGTGGCCTATAAATTGCTTCTACCACTTCATTTTAACTGTGGTGGATAGTTGTCTCATAAGCAATCAGTCCACATCTCTCCTTTTTCGTATTGACATGGCAAGAAAGAATATGTTTGGTTTTAAGGTGACATATAAAATTAAATTTTTGACCTTGACTTTTTATTTGATCTTGAAGGTCAAAGATCTAGGACATGATCCATGGTATGCAACACATCATGTTGAGGTGCTGCACTTGTGTTTCAAGTGTTAAAAGACTTTGTCAAGGGAGAGGAAAAGGTGTGCTCCAGATAAGAAAATGTATTTGAGGTCAAAGGTCAGGGTCATTTGACGGTTTTAATTTTGATAAGATACACTGTCTTATATATATATATACACACCTTCATGCCAAATATCATAAGTCAGTGTCAAAAGATAAATAAGTTTTCATGATTAAATACTGTAAATTCAGAAATTATTGCGTGCATTTATTATTGCGATTTTGTCGTTTTAGACTAATATGCGATTTCAATTTTTGCAATATTGAGAAAAATCCTGTTTGAATTCATATCAAAAATTTCAAAATACGAGTTTAAATTATTGCGATTATAACCCTGTCGCATTTTTCGCAATAATTTCTGAATTTACAGTACATGGATAATTGTGAAAAATACGTGAAAATTACACATTTTTGAGACCCCAGCTCAAAAATCATAAAACTTGTAGCACATATGTAAACCTTTATAGAAAAATTTAAAACATTAAAAAAATCATAGTACTTTAAAAGATTTCATGTCTTTATGTTGATCTTTTTAGGAAGTATCCAAAAGATGCCCAAAATGCCCCTTTTAGACCGGTCAGCCTCAAAATATAGCTATACCCAAACAAAAACATTTTGTTAAGTTTCGAAGGACGAGTGGTGCTTGTTATAAAAATCAATTCGAGTATCAGCTAAACATAACCATATCCAGCATATTCAGAGTAACAAAATTATGACATTTGTGTGGAAATTTTGGGAAATTAAGCCTTTTCCAATAGATGGCGCTGCAATTTCTAAAAAAAATACCCTAAACTCAATTTTAAAGTCAGAATTTTTTTTCTCTTGACTATCATAACATATGTGCAAAATTTCATTACATTTGGTTGACATGTCATGTGGACCCACTTATAAGCCTTTTGCACGGTTCTATCAAGGACTGGGTGTTTAAAAACTGTTCAAACCACTGAAGGGGTTTTGGTAAGTGGTTTCAATTTTCAAGAAACCAATGTAATTCCAGTTTCAGCTTAGAACTAGTACGTACCCAGTTTGGAAGAACAAACAGAAACCAGTTAAGAGACAACAAATACACACTTAGACTAACAATGTTATTGCATCAGCATTACTTTATTTAAGTTGATATTTTTATACCACCGCAAGAAATTTTGCGGTCGTATATTGGTATCACGTAGTCGTCGTCGTCGTCGTCGTCAGCGTCGTCCGAAGACATTTGGTTTCCGTACAATAACTTTAGTATAAGTAAATAGAAATCTATGAAATTTAAACACAAGGTTTATAACCACAAAAGGAAAGTTGATTTCTAAGGTTATGGTCCTACGGTTTAGGAATTAGGGGCCAAAAAGGGGCCCTTATAAGCATTTTTCTAGTTTCCAGACAATAACTAGTGGAACGGTGTATGGATCTTTCTGAAATCATACCACAAGTTTCCATACCCCAAAGGGATGGTTAGGATTGGCTTTGGTTTTTTTTTGGCTCAAACCGTTTAGGAATAAGGGGCAAAAAAGGGGGAAAACAAGGGTTTCCTGGTTAATGGACCATTACTTAAGACAATTTAAAAGCAGTGTAAGGGAGGTAATCTAAACACATGTTTTGATTACCTCCCTTACATTGCTTTTAAATTACAATATATGTATAAAGAAATGTTTTATTGTCTTGAGATGATTAGCTGTCAATTTATTTTTAGAAGGTTACTATTAATTAATTTTAGCTATGATTATGTATTTAAATGGGTAATTATGGTTGCAAACTCCTTTGGAAATTTGAATTGAGATTATGACCATATCTTGAGGGAAAGAATTTTTTTGGGGGAAAAAGGGGAGGAGGCGAAAAAAAATTGTGGGGGTGCTTAAATAAGAAATTATTGGGGGCAATTTTTTTCTCATTTCAGATTTCAACAATTAGAAAGAAAATTTATCAATACGCAACATCAAAGTGTATTGCACAAAAGCGTAAAATTGAATATAAATTTAAATCATATAACCAATTCTAAGTTCTTTGACTAAAGTTATTCTGTGTCAGAAACCTATTATGTGTCAATTATTTAATTACAATCCAAATTCAGACCTGTACCAAGAACGAATATTGTGTCTGCATTGTTGCCCCAACTCTTCAGGGTTGGACCTCTGTGGTCGTATCCAGCTGCACTCGGCGAAGCAATTTATTTAGATATCATGTATGATTAGGTTGTCGATAAAGAAGTACATTCTAAAATGCTTATCTAAAGCATAAAAACGGTTATTTTTTTCATTATTGTTTAAATAGAATTCGTTTTATGTTAGCTTTACAACAAAAGTTCATTGTTTCTTATTCTAAATATAATATACGTGATATGAGGATAAGTAAATTTAAACCCTAATTTTAAATGTGCAAAGTATTAAATAAACATGAGAAAGGTATAATAAGACTGTTCTACATTACTTGTATAAATAACGAGATAGAAACTAACATGACTAATGTTTTACCATTCGAATAAACTGATCAAGTAAGTAATCATCTTCAATATTTTCATGCTAATATTAAGAGATTATTTATTAATATAGACTCCTATTTTTTCTATCAGTTTCATATTCCTTGGACATTCATTCAAATAAAGACAATATAAAATTTTCAATGATGTATTGACATGAATTAACATTGATATGGTCATAATTATAAATTGACTGTTTACAAAACTTTCAATATTTCGATTGTCTGCCCCAGGAATAGATTACCTTAGCTGTATTTGGCCGGCAAAACCTTTCGGAATTTCGGCTCCTCAATGATCGCCAACTTCGTACTTTATTTGGCCTTTTTTACTTTTATTCGAGTGTCACTGATGAGTCTTTTGTAGACAAAACGCGCATCTAGCGTACACAATTTAACCTTAGTATCTATGGTGATATTGTTTACAACCACTGGGTTAATGCCACTGCTGGTGGAGGTTTTCTACCCGAGGGTATCACCAGCCCAGTAATCAGCACTTATATGTTGACATGAATCATCATTGATATGGACATATTATAAATCAACTGTTCATAAAACTTTGAATTTATGAAATACTAAGGATTGTCTATCAGAATAGATAACCTTAGCTGAATATTGCAAAACCTGTCGAAGTTTTGGTTCCTCAATGCTCGTCAACTTCGTACTTTATGTGGCCTTTTTAACTTTTTTCATTCGAGCGTCACTGGTAATAAGTCTTTTGTAGACAAACCGTGCGTCTGGCGTACACAATATAAACCTGGTATCTATGGTGAGATTATTTGTAACCACTGAGTTGATGTTACTGCTGGTGGAGGTTTCCCGCTTGAGGGTATCACCAGCCCAGTAGTCAGCACTTATGTGTTGATATGAATTATCATTGATATAGTCATAATTATAAATGAACTGTTTACAAAACTTTGAATTTTTCGAAATACTAAGAATTGTCTACCCTAGGAATATATTACCTTAGCTGTATTTGGCAAAACCTTTTGGAATCTTGGTTTCTCAATGATTGTCAACTATGTACTTTATTTGGCGTTTTGAACTTTTTGTATTCGAGCGTAACTGTTTTTTGTAGACGAAACACGCGTCTGACGTACAAAATTTAAACCTGTTACCTATGGTGATTTTATTATAGAAATTATTGGATTCTGTATTTTACTTAAATCTGCAAAAAAAATGTACAAAAATGACCAGAGTCCGGTTATTCAACTTGTATTACTATAAAACTATGGTAACTGTTATCTTAATCATACTGCTCAACATCGAATACGTGTCATTATTCAAAGCAATATTTGAAAATGTATGTTGGACTTGTTTTATCGCCATCTTTGCATGTAATTAGCGATAAGCGAATTTGTAACAAACGCACATATGGTGGTGGTCAACAAAATAAATCATTTAATTGTGGCCCTAAAAAGGACAATATACTTGTTTAAATATTATTAGCCCGTCATAGGACTTGAATGATAAAAATACTTAAAAATTAGTATTTATTTTCAAAAACTTTATGATTACCTGACAAATGAAAAATGCTTGATATATTTTTTAAATATCAACACTGACCTAACTCAGTAATACCATACAGTTGTTTAACTGGAAAACCTTTTCTGTATATTTATCATTACTGTACCATTGTATTGGTTATGGTGTAGTATATACATTGCATGTTTGTGTCGCTTGCATTTAGATTAATTTTGAAACTTCACTTAAGTATAATGCATGTAAGAAATCTGCCACTTACTGAGCACACTTGTTTTTTTATTGGGAAGCAAATAATCACAGAGTCCTACAAAACTTTTAAGAGTAGTAGGGGACACAAATGGTAAGTTCTTAAAGCAAGTATATTGATGGAATACACTATTTGTGTTCAAACCACGAGGAAATACTATGGATTCATATTATTTGTGGGGTACCAACTTTATTGGACTTGTACACCACGAATTTAAATGTTCAACAAACTATATTTTTTCTTAAATTCTTGTATAAAACTCTGGCAAATCCACAAATTTCAAGTTTTTCTAAATGTACTAAAACTAGTATCCACGAAAAAAAAACACATTACAGTATTACATTTGAACGTTATTGCATTATACCAAGCAATATTTGAGTTCTGAAATAGTCCGTGTACCGTGTCTGGTCTCATTCTACACACTGTCACTTCAATCACGTGACAACGCCAGAAATGTATGCAATCCTGAGATCAGCTCAACCTCGTTTACACGAAAATAATAACTGAAACTGACCGTATGTTTTAATCAGGGTGGTCAAAACATCAGATAAAAGTGTTGTCGAATATTTTATGCGGAAATCTTTTAAATTCATTTTATTTGACGAAGGAGTGAAAAATTAGGTATATGCATAGAAACCTGCCACCTAATACCGCTTTTTTAATATTATCACTGAAACAACAGATATCCTGGAACTTTCATTTTGCGTTGTGTACACTCACTACAAAATCTTAACCAGAACCGTACCTGAAAATTTACAATTTTATTTTTCAATAATACGGATTTATTTAAGTAAAGTGGACATAATCTACGAATACGATTTTGTTTTGTACGTGCCAATTATACTGTCTTCAAAAGTTTTTTTCTCTCAATAGAAGATGGACCTTTTTCATTTTTCCTGGAGGGGAAGAATGGTGGGGGGGTAAGTGGTTCAATATATTCCATTTCTCAACAGAAAATGAATTAAGCATGCCAAACAAAAAGAAGGACTAAACAATAAATAAATAAGTTATGTTTATTTTATGATTTACTCACTGCAGTTTATATTGTAATATGCACACACATTGCTAAATTATCTGTAAGGCTAACTAAAAGTACTGAATTGACTGCAAGCCAGTAGTCATAATATAAATGAATTTACAAAAAGAAAATAATTTAAAAAAAACTTTATCTCTTGAAGAAACTTAACGTTTTAGATTCTGTTCAGACTTATCAGATGGATTTAAGATCAAAAGTTTATATAAAAGTAAGAACATGAAGAAGATGTGGTTTGATTGTCAATAAGACAATTTTCCAGCAGACAAAATGAAGAAACGTAAACTCAAAACCGCTATAGCAAGCTTTTAAAGTCCCTGAAAATGTAAAACAATTAAAAAAAGAAAAACTAACGGCCTGATTTATGTACAAAATATTTTACGAAAAAACAAATACGATATACAGCAACAAACGACCAATCACTTAATTACAGACTCCTGACTTGGGACAGGACAGAATGTGGTAGGGTTGAAGATGTTTGATGGCTCTCAACCATCCTTACCTTGATGGTTACCTACAGTGGTGTAACAGTGCGCTATCAGAACAAACTATAAAGGATCATTTGAAAATTGCTTGACTCATCAGAACGATACAAAGCTCAAAAACACTAAAGACACAAAGTAGAAATCTGAGAGTACTCGTAGTTACTGATTGTTGGTTTTATAACTAACTGTTTATGAGTCACTGAACAAAAGTGGTTTTTAATTTCAGAAGTGTACTACTATCAATATCCCGGTAAATTGTAATTTATATATTCCATTTAAATAACATTTTTTTCTTTGCCATAGCATTTACAAAAATGTTCTCTTTAAATAAAACGGAAAAAAGTTTTTTTTTTAATTCTTTATATACTAGGATAACAAATTTGTGTAAGCTAAATAAACATTTAATATCATGAAATATAATAAAATGGAAATGGAAAAGAAAATAGTCTTAAAAATGTACATGTTCGTGTTTATTCTCGTTGAATTATTTTTTCTTTGTAATAAGTACTTGTAATTCAAAGTGCAATAAAATTGTAGTAGTTTCATAGATACTTTCTGCAGTGGGTTTAACAAATTTAGGAAATAAAGGACTGAACAAGCATAACATATTAACACGTAATTTTTCACTTGGAGCAGAACCAAGTTTTAAGCTGATACAACGCCTGGCAAAAAGGGAAGAACGACGAAAAGTTTGTAAACACTCTACAGAAAACTAAAAACTGAGCAAGAAATTCAAACAAGACTGAAAGGGGTAACCAACAAAACTCACATTTCAAACCAATGTATTTCAGTTGCTATTATGATAGTTTTGATTTCTGAATATCTGCTTAATTTACGCTTTACGGTAGAATATCATGATGTACAAGATAGAAAATTAACACTCCTTGATGAGACCTTGCTGATTATATATATCCAAACATTTGAACGTGAGTGCAAATTTCATAGCAAATCATACATTTTGATTCTTGATGTTTGATGTTTTCAAAACGAATAAGGAAAACTTAAGCATTTAGTCTTCTCGTTAATTCATGCACTTTTATGTCAAGGTGTTAAAATGAAATTTGGATAAATACACTTATGATTGACGACATCTTTAGATTCAGTTCTTTACGCTATTTACTGTAAGTGAAAAGAACACTTAGTAATTAAGTGTGTCCCACGACGCACTTTTATTTGTTTGATAAGTTAAAACCAAAGATGCATAAATAATTGAATAGTTGAGGAGATGGGCGTTTATGACAGAGGGATACTTGCATAAAAATAGTCAAACTTAACTTTAGGTAAACTTCGAGGGAGCTGGAACCTTATTCGTAATACTTTCTACCTTCCGAATTTAAAAACAAAGAGTTTAAGAAAATATGTTATGAAGACGTCATGTATAAATGTTGTTAGTCCGCGATTTCGTCTTTAAATTTGGAATGTGCGTCTCTAAATTTATGTAAATGTTTCTACTAATTTTTACCACAGTTAAAGAATGTTCCCATCGATTGATTGATTTAAAGTTAAATGTAATAAATTAAGTTTGTTTATGTGGCAGTTCTCATTTTTAGACGTATGGAATAGCTAGGCTAAATGTCGAATTGACGTAAAACTCGTTTAAGCGAACACGTCAGGCTATGGTGAACTTTATATTGGTCATTTGTTGGTTGTCTATTTTTTTATTCAGGAGGATTCGTGGTACGTTTTGTGGTCATATAGTTCCTAACGTTTCTATGTATTTATTCATTTCTGGCTTTCAAATGTTTAGTTTTGAAAGATCCTTGTGATAGTATATTGATTAACGCGCATTGGACACGGGACATTCGTTTTTTCATTCACGCACATTTTCTTTTTGTTTCAGGTATCTTCATCAATATGCCACCATTAAACATTACAGCGTGGTTATCATCTGTGCTTCAAAGTGTTCCTGATGTAAAAACTATTCAACAGATACAAGAAAATACTTTTTACTCTCCAAAAGACATTCTCGGACAATACCATAGCATATTATCTTTACTGCCAACCTATTTTCATAGTTTTGCTCGTGATTTGGATGATAGTGTCGATGAACCTTGTTTGGATAGGAAATCACAAGAAAATCTTTGGACTGATGACAGCATACACTAGCCTTGACATAGCAGCATTATTAGTGCAGAATATAGCTCTGATAACTGTTTTTTCGACCAAAGATAATTACCTTAAATATGAATTGTGTTACGTTTATGAATTGTCATTTACCTTTATCCCAATGTGTTTGCGCACGATTTCACAATGGCTTAAAGTTGGTCAAACATTAACGGTTTTCATTATGCTTTACAAGCCTTTGACATTTAAAATCATTGTTAGCACAAAGGCACGTGTATTGTTTATAACATTGTCAGTATTTGTATCATGTTCCATATCTGTTGTATATTATGTCATCAATGTTAAATTTGAAAAAACAATAGCACTCGACAAGACAACAAAGGAAGCGCATGAAGTATGTCGGGAGGTATCTGTTTATACAGATGACAACAAAACGAATAGAAATGCAGAATTTATCATTACAATCATCAATGATATAGTACAACAAATTATACCGGGTATATTGATGATTTGTTTATTCATAGGTATTCATCGACTTTTAAAAAAACAAGTTAAGACCCGAAAAAGTCTTCACATAGAGAGTACAGAAAGGGAAAGGTCAGATGAAAGACTTTCAAAGGTAACAATGATTGCAACCATAATTTCTGTCTTATTCGCCATACCTGAAACTGCTTTAACCATTCTGGTGAACACGGATTTCCCATTTGTTGAAGCTGTAAACATAATCTTAGAAGTTATTGGTACCATCAGTAGAATATTATTAGTTCTAAGCATACCAATCAATTTTCTTTTATTCAGTTGGCTTAATGGACAATTTAGAAATAGAGTTTTGACAATTTTAAAGCGTTTGCATACATGTATATCGTGTTAAAACCTATGAAAAAGAACTTAAAAAATGAAACCTTTGGAAATTTCAAAAAGTTGGTAGAGTTTGACAAGACATTAAATAAAGTGAATTATGTATGTTTATTTTTCTACGTCTCTCTCTCTCTCTCTCTCTCTCTCTCTCTCTCTCTCTCTCTCTCTCTCTCTCTCTCTCTCTCTCGTGTGTGTGTGTTGTTAATTTAATTGCACAAGATTTTCAGTACCTTCATTATAACACAAATAATTATCTAAAAGAAACTGACTTCTTATGCTTAAAAAATAGATTTAAACGTTAATTCATTTGTCAGATTATTAATACTAAGAATAGGGAATGTATTTTTATAAGTTATTTTATGCAGACGACCGGAATTATAAATTTGTTTCAAAAAATACTTTTTCCCACCCCTTTTGGGAACCTCTGCATTGCGATCTCTTCACCGTTGTTCAGTTTCTACACAATGTATCATATTTTCGCTGATCTACTGTGTAACAGATCTCTTTAATAGGATTTTTATTTGTGATTTTATAAATTTATATTAGTTATTTGGACTTCTATACAGATAAAATGAAACGTAAGGAAGGCACCAAGTAATCTTTATTCATGCCTCTGTTCGTGTATATTTCTTTTGATTTAACTGATGAAATATTGTTGATGAGAAGGAGCCCTTTCACCATATTGGAAACTTCAGCATATAAAATAGTTGTTTTGATGTCATTTAGTTTACAAGGATAGAAATAAAATCAAATTCGTAAAGGGATCCGTGGAACCCTGTATCTCGACTTCGATTGCAGTTGTCAGTGTAAAAATGTAATGTTGACTGTAAAACGTGAGTATATTTATCAGTAAAATAATGAAAAAAAAACCTTTATTTTTAGATGCTACCTCTTGATCTTGAAGATAAGCTTATGCCCAAGTTTCATAATAATCCTTGAAGGTTTACCAACTGTCTGTAAAATGTCAACTGCTAAAAGTCCAATTATCATTATAATGGTGGATGCATTTGCCTTCTTTGTAGGTGGTAAATAGATGTTACTTATAGACCATGTAATTTATCAATAGACATTAATTAATTAATATAGACCATGTATTTGATCAATAGATGTTGGTAATAGATCATGTATTTGTTCAATAGAATTTGATTTTTAGATATACATGATCTACAATTTATGTAGACCATGTATTTGTTCAAAAGAAGTCAGTTATAGACTATGTATTTTGTCAAAAAAATGTGGTTAATATTGCATGTATTAGTCAAGTTATGCTATTTATAGACCAAATATGTGGTCAAATGATTTTGATAATAAACCAGGTATTTGGTCATAAATGGCAGATGCATTTGGTTTCTTTGTAGGTGGTTAATAGGTGTTTTTTTCCATAGACTATGTATTTTGTCAACAGATGACGTTAGAAGACGACAAATTTAGTCAATTTATGTGGATAAAAGAACAATGTATTTGGTCAATAGACGGGAGTAAAAGAAGATATATTCTGTCAATAGATATACTTTCACTTTAGTCTGTACTGTTCCGTCTATATCAGACGACCCACTTTTCAGTGTGAATATCATTAAATTGTCAATTAATCCAATGCACTATAATTGTTTCTTTTATACACATTAACCACCACCTCTATTTACATATCCCTTAATATGTATACACGAAAGAAACTGGAGCTCAAGTCAATTGACCTATAAATGTTCATTGCTCCATTTCAAATAAACATTGTCCCTGATGAGCACTTTTTTTTCTTAAAACTGATTGTTATTAATTAACTGGTTAATTAACTAGTACTACCTCAACAGAGTCGATCGCACCTGATGTAACTTAAAACATAGTCCTCTGGTGATGCACTCAACTGTAAATATTTCGCCTCTTGTCAGAAAATGAAATCCACTGCAGTCGATAATTAACTGTTAAGTGTTAATTTCAGAACAAAATAGTTCATCGTATAGTTTAGTTGATACATCGTCTTTTATGAAGGTTTTTAGACTTTGTATAAAGCGGTTTCTAACATTATTAAATTGATAGCATCTCAAAACAAAATGTAACCGATTCTCTTCCTCAGTTCCACATTACGGACAGATTGCCCTCGCTTGTCGTTTACTAACTTTAGACTTGTCACACTGAAGAGTATATGTATTACATGCTAATTTGGATTTGATGCAGGCACGTAACGTAGAATAAGGTTCGGATCCACAAGTATTCCAAATAGGATGAATGCTTCATAACTTATAGACCATGTATTTGGTCAATATATTTTGGTAGTAGACCATTGTTTTGATTAATCGAATTTGATGTTTAGACATGTTAAATATTCATTTAATATAGACCGTCTAAGTATTTAGGCAATGATGTTTCTTATAGACCATGCATTTGGGCTTTACATATTAGTTAAAGATCATGTAGTTGGTCAATGACCATGTATTTTGTCATAGTCATAACCTGAAATCAGCTTAAGATCAAAATTGATAAGGAAGTTGTTAAACAGTTAATTGCCCTTATTTAGATAAAAAAACAATTTTAATTAGCTCCAGTGTGTAAACAATTATCATCTTCAGCATTTTTCTGGATTAAAATGTTGGTCACATCTGAATATATCCCTAACGGTAATGTTTTGTTATTGCAGGATGTTTAATTTCACATGTCTAAATCACAGGTTATAGAAGTCTAGGTTTGCTTTCGCAAATGTAAACATAATATTAGGGGAATGTCATAGCCTTTTTCCTTTTTACATGGTTCAGCAATGGATTGAATAGTCTTAGCCAAGAATGAGTACCTCACAGTGAAACGATATTCTATTCCTTCTACATCATTGTTATGTTCTATTTACGGCAACCCATTGCATCGACTTGACCTTGACAAAATTTTCACATAAAGTCCCAGCGTTATGTGGTCTCGATTGCTAAAGATATAAGGGACATAGCTTTCACATAGGAGCAGAAACTTATACAGCTGAGAGAGACTTGTCTAATTCACGGTTAGGTTCAATAAGACGTTTGAAATCTAACGCCTTTCAAAACCACATTAAATCTAATTTGAAATAATAGGTCTATAATTGCTTACATCCACTTCATTTGAACTTTGGTGGATAGTTGTCTCATCGGCAAGCATATACCACATCTACTTATTTTTATATTGTAGTACCTGCGTGGGTCGGTGCAATACTTTATGGGTGACACCAATAGACAATTTTATTGGCATTTCTATATCAATTACTTGCTTGGGCCGGTAGTAAAAAAGATATAAGAAAAGTATTTTTATTTTTCTAAAAGTTTTTAATAAAGTGCTTCATTCATAAAAAATACTCTGTTATACCCACGATATGAATGGGTCAGTAGGCTATCATGTTGATTAAACCAAACTTAACTGCTTTGGTCGTTACGTCTTTATTGCAAAATGCATGCTTGTTGTATTCACTTATCTATAATTTGTTTATATTCCTTTGTTCGTCTAGTTTGATATATCTATGTGAAAGCACCATTTTATTGAAGGATTATTGCTTGGGCTGGTATAGTATCATTACTAAATAAAGGCAACAGTAGTATACCGGTGTTCAAAGGTCATAAATCGATTGAGAGAAAACAAATCCGGGTTACACACTAAAACCGAGGGAAACACATCAACTATAAGAGGAAAACAAAGGAACAACAGGAACACGGAAGTGCAACAAAATATTATTGATTTTCATAGTTAATTAAAAACATATATTGAGCTTAAACTAATATTACTAACATAGCAAATGGTACATTTTGTTGTAGCATAAATCACTTTAAACAGCAGTTTAATATGGTTTTACCATATGGGTATGCAGAAAAACTAACGATTTTTTTTTTATTTTTGCCAAGTGCTTGGCTTGTGGGGTAGGAAAGATTTATTATATTGCATCTTTCCTGGTGGCTTAGTTGACCCATTCCTAGGCCAACGTATTGAATTGTGTATTATTATATTATCATTTTATTTTTTACGTTTATTATGATTTTGTTGTCCAAATGTATACACATGTATATAGCAGGGTTTAAGAACATCCGTTGTTCGACCTGCTAGTCAAATGCGTTTTGTTAAAATATACTTTTTCACTTTTTTGGTCTTTTGGAAAATGTTGTTTGTGCTGTATTTAGACCCCTCTACCAAGAAATTTGTTTTGCATGCACACGTATAAAAATTGCGGTTTTTATCCAACGCAATCATTGGTTTGAACGTTGTTTTCAATTTAGATATTGTTTTTGTTTTGTATAAGAAAACTATTTTATTCTGAATAGGTAAACATTTCGCAATTCACCTTTTTGTTTCTATTTTCATTTATGCATTGCCCAATGGAATATAAAGTACATGAGCTACTCGCTAATTAATACTAGTGCATTTTTAAACCTCTAGTATTTTGTTTGGGTTGTAGGAGGAAAGCATCAAGGCAAGTTATTTTGATAGCTAATTGTATGCAGACGACGGAAATCTTTAATTTGTTTCTAAATATACATTGTCCAACCCATATGGGGTACCCCTCAATTACGATCTCTTGCCTGAGTGACCATTCATCAGTTTCTACACAATGTATCTTATTATAATACACATTCTTGTTAATCTACAGGCAGATACTTTTGAAAACTAGATTTTTATTTGGGATTCAATAAATCTTCCCTCTACTATCCCGAATTCGGCTAAAAAAAGAGCGTATAGAAGTTTTAGCAAGTTGTGCCTGGACCACGATAAATATAGGGAGACAGTGTAAACGACGTATTAAATGTCCTCAATCAAACTCAAATGTATGTTAGCAACGGGTTAATGAGTCTAGCACGTGTTTACAATATTTTTTCTAGACGATACGATGAAATAAATGAGATTGTGAGTCTATAGTAGAAGTCATTTACATGATTTAAAGATTTAATTTTATTCAAAACAAAAGATAAGTTTATATTTTATAATTATATTTAACGGTAAAAAAATTCACTGTAAACAAATTTGTTCAGCCGAGAGGCCTAAAAAGGTTACAGGACAATATATAAACCTTAGAAATGGCAAAGAAAATAAAATAAAAACAAAACAAACTGCTACAAAAATGAAAACAACACGTTATAAATTTCATGCGTCCGAAGCGCTTTTCTGGACAGGTATCTAAAAGGTATTGCACACTTTAAACCAACTATTTTCAAATTATTGATCAATGATTTGTTCATTTAGCAATGGCATTTCACGCGATAATATTAAAAATTTGCAAGGAATTTCAAATTTCATAATAACAATTGAAGCTGAATTCATTTCGAATACTGAAGTGAAATTAAAAGTATATTATGTTTTGTAATTGTGAACACGTGCTTCAAAGAGGGGTAGTACATCGCTCGTGACGGGAGTGTAAAAAATTAATGAACTTTGGTCTAACAAAGACAAAAATAGGGTTTTTGCCCTTACATGTAATTACAATCATTAGAGTCCTGCAAAAAGCGTTTTTTCCATAAATATCTATAGAGATATTGCATTTCACGGCTATTAACAAATTTCATGACTTTCATAGATACCACCTCTTTAACAATTATTATACATACTTTGTTTTTATTTTGATGGATAAAATCAATATAAACTATAATCATTGGGAAGTAACTTTTACCGCCTTTTAATTTAAAAAAACGTATATGTTTATATAAATATATTGATGTAGAGTTGTGTCATAAAGGTTAAGGCCGGGTTTAGCAATTGTTACAAGATATCGTTTTCGAACATACCTTCGTAAAATAATGACTAACTATGACTATTCTTTTCATTCGTTTTGCACAGACAATATTCTAATTTGTTCATTTCGTAATTGTCTAACTGGTTATGTATTTCCTTTGCATGTATAGCCTTTTTGAATGACGATTCATCATTGTTTTTAATTTTGGCTGACGAAATCGGATTAAAGACATGAATCGGAAGCTGGTGTATTTTCTCTCTTTTGTTCCCTTTATCAAGATGTGGAGACTCATCTTTTAATAAATCAATTTAATTTCTTTAAAAAAATAAATAAATTTAGCAGCTATACACAAAAACTGCTTGACTGAAAGGAGAAAAGAACAATATAACCTACAGAACAGTTGAAAAATTTAACATAACTTTATTTAAGTATTGACATGACTTTATATTTTTTTTTATTATTATTATTTCAGATGTGATATAATAATCAATGAGACTGCTAAGTAGATCTTTAAACAATTTATTATGATTTTGATGTGCACATGTAAATAACAACTTCTGAACAGTCTGAACAACGACTGATCAGATCCTAATTGACTGCAGACGAATTGTCTAAATAGTTCTAAATTTACCGCAGTGGATAAGTTTGAGATTTGACTTACAGAATGAACATATAAAAATAAGAAGATGAGGTATGATTGCCAATGAGACAACTCTCCATCAGAGACCAAATGACATATAATTTAACAACTAAATGTCACCGAACGCCCTTCAACAATGAGTAAAACCCATACCGCATAATAAGCTATAAAGAACCCCGAAATGACAAATGTCTTAATGATTTATTGTGCAGTTAATGAGCTGTTGAGATGAAAATGACCATTTTATATCAAAATTGGTTTACTTGTGATATATCCCAGAGAGCTTGATATTGTGGATACTACCACAAGTGGATGGTCTGCTTCATACCTTAATCTGTTTTTCGATATTGAAACAGATGCATGACTTCAAAATAGAATCTATGACAAACGTGATGAATTCAACTTTCCAATTGTCAACTTTTAATTTCTCAGCAGTAACATACCTTTTGCGCCATCGTATAGCGTCTACATATCTTATTCATAACGTCGCGTTCGTGCATGTCAGGAACCTGATGTTCAGTGGTTGTCGTTTGTTGATGGGGTTCATAAGTGTTTCTTGTTTCTCGTTTTTTTATATAGATTAGACCCTTCGTTTTCCTGTTTGTATGGTTTTACACTAGTCATTTTTGGGGCCCTTTATAGCTTGCTGTTCGGTGTGAGCCAAGGCTCCGTGTTGAAGGCAGTACTTTGACCTATAATGGTTGACTTTTACAAATTGTGACTTTGATGGAAAGTTTTCTCATTGGCACTCATACCACATCTTCTTATATCTATGTTCACCCTTATTCAGTCTTCATTAACAGGGGTGTACTCTTTACCGAAAAACTGCTCAAACAGATTCCTGCAAATAGCATTTGAAATCAACACTACATAAGTTTTATGGTTACCTTCATAAACTAGTTGACCAATTGTCGGTGTCTCAGATCTTTAGATACTACTATAGTTGTTTGTTCTGTAAGTGTACCGACGGTGTTGTATTCCCAATTATGATATTTTGGCAGATTGCTGATTCACATGGCGTAGATGCATGCATATCAGGAGAGGCTTACTCTGTCGTCGCACCCGGTCTCGCTGCTTTTGAAGTTTTCCCTCAGTTTTTGTTTGGTGTGTCTCTTCTAAATCGATTTAGAAGATTTGAACATCGGTAAACTACTGTCGTCTTAAGATTAATTGAGTGTACAAACAATAAAAGTACCAAAGTTTTATGATGCAAGAAACTTATTTCCCCAAAGGCATGAATGACACTATTAATAACTGTTTTCCTGGGTAATATGTTTCTTAGTTTGAGTAATAGTGCAACAAGAGGTATAATATTTTGGTTTTGCAGAAATACAAAATATAATATCATAAATGAATATAAAGATCAGGAGTGGCGTTATTTATTAATTAATCTTGAAATAGGAGACAATGTATATTCCTGGATAAAAATATGTGAACCAAATAGAGCAAAATAGCGAAATGCCTTCTTCAAAAAAGTAAAAGACTCGACACAAGTGCCCAGCTTAGGACAAATCATAATGAGAAGAGATTTTAATGACATTTTAACATTTAATGATACGAAAACAAAATAACAAAATAAAAAATTGGACAAACTAATTCACGGTCTAAAAAAGTTCATAAAATATTTAAAATTTATAAATATATGGAAAGAGAAAAAAACCTACACAAATTTTATACACTTGGCGTAGAAAAATAGGTCATATAGCAATACAAATTGTCTTTTTCTTTTAAGTAAAGAAAGTAAATCTTAGATACTTAAAACGGATATAAGGCCTATTTAAATAAAAACAACAGACCATTATGGCATTTCATCAAAAATAAGAACTCAAAGAGTAAACAAAGGGAAAGGATAATTGATATTATTACTGAATGACAGAGAGTATTGTCAAAACATAAAACAAAACATAAAATACTATGAAAATAAGGTAAAAAATACAGGTTTTACTATGGGATAACTTTAAGGCTAAAGTCAGACTAAGCAGTCTAGGGTTTTGTAAAAGTAAAAGCAAAAGAAAAAAGAAAAAAAACTCAAAACTTATGAAGAAGAACTTAATAAGATAATATCAAAATAGATCAAAGCGAGAGCAATAATAATTCTGATTTACTTTCACAGATAAATAATATAACTGATCTTTTAGATCAATTATACCTTTAAAAAACAAAACCAACTCAATTAAGGTCAAAAGCAAAATGGATAGAAGATATAATTTCGAAAAATCAAGATAAGTAAATAAAACTATAATAGAACTGTACAACTATGAAGGTAATGCAACAACAATAACAACTGACCAAACTGAAATTCTGAAGTAAACTATCCTGACAAGCTAAATAAATCATCAAATCCAGACAACAAAAATAGACACTAAACACTAAAATAGAAAAAACAAAAAAATATAGCAATAAGTTACAATGGCTAGTAACATCTGAAGAAACTACAGAATGATGCAGTGTTTAAAATTACACTTAACAAATCTACGGGTCTAGATGGACTTAATTTGGAATTCTATGGAAAATTGTGGACCAAAATCCAAATGTTACTTACAAATGTATATAATGAGTCATAAACAAGAAAAGTTTGACAAAATCACAAAAAGGAAGCGATTTGACTAGTTTTTTTAAAATTGATCCAAAATCTTTAAATAACTGTAGGCCAATAATTATTAAATGTTGATTTAAAATTCTTGCTTAAGCATTGGCGCTAAAATAGTTTGACCAAATGTTGTAAATGCTGACCAGAAGGGTTATGTGAAAAATAGATACGTTGGGTTAATATAAGAAAAAATTCAAGATGTAATTGACTATGGTGAAAATTTCATTGTAAATGGGGACATTTTATTTCTGGACTTTTCAAAAGCTTTTGATTCAATCGAATAGATTTTCATGATACAAACATTAAAAAACTTTGATTCAAAAAAGAGTTTGTACATTAAATTGAGACTATGTATAATGATTTATCTGGGTGCATTTTAAAAATTTGGTGGATATCAAACTCTTTTAAGATCTGTTGCTGAATTCGACAAGGATGTACGTTGTCAGTTCTGATTTTTGTACTAATTGAGAGGCTACAGAATAATATACATACTAAAGAAAATATTAGAAACAATCAATTTGACGAAAGAAACAATAAAAAGTTTCGGCATTTATTTTGGTTATAATAAAGAAATGTGTCAAAAACTTAATTGTTAAAAACAAGCTGATAACATTGAAACGACTACCAGTAAGTTGTCAAACAGAAAGATAAGTATGGTAGGAACTATAACTGTAGTGAAGCCTTTCATGCTTTTTTGTTCTCAAATATAACATATATAGCAAGCAATATGATTTTACCAAACGACTTTATACAAAATATAAAAACTTTGATGTATGACTACATTTGGAATGGAAAAAGAGATATGATTAAGAGATATTTTGTCACAAAATTATACTGAAGGGGAATTTAAAATTGTTTGAAATGGTTTGTATAGATGGTTTTTAATATTCAAGATGAATATATAAAATATAAATTCATTTGAAAACAATTTAATAAAACAAATTTCAAAGTCTTACCAGCAGTTGATAAAAAGACCGTGATGAATAAAAAAACAACAACACAAAGGCCTACCATCTTTTGGGAAATAAGAAAACAAATAATATGGGGCAGCACATATATTAAAGTCAACAATAAATGTTTACTGTTTGAAAGCTGGATACAGAGCAACATGCTAGTTATAAATGATTTATTAGATGATGAAAGAAACATATCCTTAGAAATAATACTGAGTAAACTTAAATATCAAGAAAACTGGATAACTGAACTAACAAAACTGAAGAAAGCTATTACAAAACAGTTGACTATTATTCTCAAAATCTCACCATCTAAAAATAACCAAGTTAATATAAATAAAATGAAAATCTCAATATCATAAACAAAAACTTATTCAATCCCTATATAACCATGACATTTATACCTATATAACCATGACATTTATACCTATATAACCATGACATTTATACCTATATAACCATGACATTTATACCTATAAAACCATGACATTTATACCTATATAACCATGACATTTATACCTATATAACCATGACATTTATACCTATATAACCATGACATTTATACCTATATAACCATGACATTTATACCTATTTACTCAAACAAATAGGAATGCAAACACCCATTGGCTTTTAAAAATGGAAATCAACTTTCGTACAAGAAAATATTAGCCCTGCATATGATACATTGAAATGTATCTTTAAATTTCTAGTTGTTTATAGATATGAAATATTTAGAGGAAACTGTTACAATGGAAATCAACTTTCGTACAAGAAAATATTAGCCCTGCATATGATACATTGAAATGTATCTTTAAATTTCTAGTTGTTTATAGATATGAAATATTTAGAGGAAACTGTTACAATGGAAATCAACTTTCGTACAAGAAAATATTAGTCCTGCATATGATACATTGAAATGTATCTTTAAATTTCTAGTTGTTTATAGATATGAAATATTTAGAGGAAACTGTTACAATGAAAATCAACTTTCGTACAAGAAAATATTAGCCCTGCATATGATACATTGAAATGTATCTTTAAATTTCTAGTTGTTTATAGATATGAAATATTTAGAGGAAACTGTTACAATGGAAATCAACTTTCGTACAAGAAAATATTAGTTCTGCATATGATACATTGAAATGTATCTTTAAATTTCTAGTTGTTTATAGATATGAAATATTTAGAGGAAACTGTTACAATGGAAATCAACTTTCGTACAAGAAAATATTAGCCCTGCATATGATACATTGAAATGTATCTTTAAATTTCTAGTTGTTTATAGATATGAAATATTTAGAGGAAACTGTTACAATGAAATCAACTTTCGTACAAGAAAATATTAGCCCTGCATATGATACATTGAAATGTATCTTTAAATTTCTAGTTGTTTATAGATATGAAATATTTAGAGGAAACTGTTACAATGGAAATCAATTTTCGTACAAGAAAATATTAGCCCTGCATATGATACATTGAAATACATCTTTAAATTTCTAGTTGTTTATAGATATGAAATATTTAGAGGAAACTGTTACATTACATATTTTCCTGTAATAAAGTATTACAACAGCATATAATAGAAACAAATACATGCTCATACTGCAAAGAATTAGAGCAGTATAATCATTTCTTTCTAAAATGCTCATATTTTGAATTCATCTGGAAGGACGTACAACAAAAACTCCAGAAATTAAACATTGGAAGACATGCTATTAATCTGAAAAGGATAGTTTTTGGATATAATGTATCTGATAAAGAGTATTATGAACTTAATTTACTTCTAACCATAATCAGTTACACTATGTATAAAGTATACTATACGTCATACAAAACATTAAGATGCACAGTCACTCAAGATATTTAGACACGAAATAAAAATGTTTATTGAGACAAGAATATTTTAGAATATAAGATTGGTAAATAAGTAAGGAATGTAAGCTATCTAATTAACTAATTTAAAATAAAAATATAATGAAAAAGTGTGAACTTGATCTACACATTTAGTTATACTTGATATTTTGGTAAAATATTATTTCTTTCAAATATAAAAATAGTATTATTATTTTAAATTTATTCATTTATTATAAATAGAGTTTTGATAATATTTTCTACAACTGTAGTTTTATTCTTGTTGTTTTAAAATACTAGTTTTTTTTTTTTTTTTTTGTTGCTGTCAAATAACCGTTCACTGGTTTAATGATTTTAAGATATAATGTATCCAAGATTACAGGAACACTTAGTAAATGATTATTACCTTCAACTGAATGATCTGGTAAAATAAGCAGCCGATTTTACTGTAGATGATATATTGTGTAAAACGTATATGAATTTCAATCAAACAATGACCACAGAATAAAATGATAATATAACGGAAATCCTGCACAACAAATGTTAGGAAAAATTCCATGGTTATTCAATATATTCTATAGCACTACACGTGTTAAAATAAAATTTTGTAAACAAAACAAATAATAAATAAATCATTCAGGTGAATACGTATATTTGAATCGGATTAATGTGAATTTGTGAACTAACACAACTAACCATAGCATATGCTCTGTACTAATATTAACGGGGCCGGGAGAAGGTACCGGTACTTCTTGACGTACATGTATCTATCAACAAATGTAAATATATTTATAAAATTTGTTTTAAGAAAAAAAAAAAAAAAAAAAAATTACTGTCGCCTTAATTTAGTTATGTAATAAAAGTAAAATCAATATGTGTAATGATAAATACAATATTTAAATAACTTAGTAATAAAATGTGAAACTGATACCTCATTACCAATAAGGACGAATAAGATTGCATCGATCGTATTTTAATGTCCAAGTTCTATAAAATTACAACAACATAACATTAGTATTTGGTATCCCGTGTTTAATAAGGTTTTACAGAAACAGTCAAACTACAAAACGAAATATTCATATCTGAAACCATTTAGTAGAGCTACATTATAAGACAATTTGGTTAACAGAATTCCATTCTAATATTTTACAAGTTATAAATAAATGACCTGCATTTATATCTACTTCATAAAACCTTTTCCTCTGTTTCGTAAATTTTAATAAATAAAAATCTATTTATTTTTTATTTATCTATTTATTTAAACTAATGCTTTTAAAATCTATAATCTAAAAAATAAATAAAACACTTGTTCCCCGAAAAGGCAAAGTTTGATAATAACCTTATAGTACACATGCGTTTAAGCTGGAGTTTAAACATTATCCATTTGGAATTAACAATTTTCGTATATGCTTGCGTCGATGTACCTGGATATTCAGGAGACAAAGTCGTTGTCAATTTTTCATTGACTATCGTTGTATTTGTCTTTTCCAGACACAATAACTTGCTATTGTAACAGAATTTTCAATATATAGTATTATGTAGCCAAATTCACATCATCAACAACTTTTAAAGGGCATTAGCTAAGAGATATAAAAAAAATAAAGAAAATGTTTTATCAATCAATAATGAAAGTGAAATAGTGAAATAATAATCCACTTTTAGTAGCCAGTTTGGTTCAATCTTGTCGAAATAAGCTAAGAAATATCGCTGATGAATTATTCACTTGCAAGTGAATAATTCGACCTCATTGAATCCGTATTCATGTGACATTCAATTTAACCCCTTAGCTGGAGATAGTTTACTCATGTATTTAGCTATTAAAAGGAAAAAGAATGTCAACATTGAAAGTGAAACAAGGATGAACCATTTGGTTGACTGATTCGATCCACATAGAAATAATTCTTATACAGGTAGAAACGATGATAAACATATTTTTAACCTACAATATGAAATCTAACAGAACTAAAAATTCACTGCTGCACAGTCACCCATTAATTGGCCATTAATAGCTATCATTAAATTACTATTAAAATTTCATTAAAAACCCATTAAAACCCCTTAAAGGTACAAAATTAAGACCCATTAAATCAGTGTTCTTGATGTTAAAACCATTAAAATACGGTTAATGGCCTTGAATTTTGACAGTATTAAACCCATCAAATATATATTTAATAGTCATTAATCAGGACAAAATGAAAGCCATAAAATTCTGTTTAATGGGCAAAATAAATCCCATTAAAATATATTTCAAGGCCGTTACATTGTAGGTTTCAACCCATGAAATTTACAACCAAAATTTAATGCCCATTAAAACAGTTCTATTTAACGCCCATTAAGAAACAATAAATTAATGGTCATTTAAAAAATGATGGGAAATTAAAACTTAACAGCCATTAAAGGTACAATATTAAGACTCATTAAATCAAAATTACCGAAATTAATGGGTTTTGGCAATGTTTAATGGCTTATTTGAATGGCTGTCAAATTCCCATTAAAATAAAATAGCCTTGTATTTAATGATCCTTAAATTTCCATTAAAATTAGTTGATAGCAAACTTGTTGAACATATTTAATGGCTGTTAAATATCCCATTCCAAGTATAATGGTACCCCTTCACCCTTCACGTGCAATGTCCACTAGCACCTTAAACTAAAACAGTTCATTGTCTTGATTGCAATGGATACTCAATCAATGTTTACCATGGCTTACTGATGTTTGCTGTTCAGTTTCAATAATTACAAGATTTTCTTAATCTCATATTACTTGTAAGGCGTGTTAAAAGAATGTTAAGGGTTTCCCACACCTACTCCATTTTTATACAGAAAATACCAACCCTTAGATTTTTTTACCATTTTTTACATTGAAGCAGTATTAAAACCCCAAACTTCCTCCCATAAACACAAGGTATAAAAATCCAAACTTTGGATTGACTGAAAAAATTAATTTAATGCTTGGTTTGTATAGTACAAACACATCTTGCTTGCTACAACACTTCTCCCCTTTCCTTGAAAATCAAAAGTGTATGTGCCTTGGCTTATGGTATTCAAACAAGATGATAGTGAAAATCTGACAAAATTGAAACCTGACCAGCGAACATTATTAAACAGTGACTATGGTCAGCTTAAGCTTCACCCAAAAACTGAAAACTAATATTAGAATTATGTCAGATATAAAGGATACATGTAAACTTCTTTTCTTTTCTGTAACTAAACTTGCTTTCTCCGTTCTTTCAACTAGAATTGCTAGATAAAGGTAACTGAAGTCTACATGAAATTCGTTTTATATCATTATACTGAGCTGGCATCAAACTTAATCAATCAATCCCTAAAAGTACAAAACAAATCCACAAAGAATCAATTGTCCAAGACGTTATGAAGCAAAACCTTCCATATATATATATATATATACATTTGAAGCCAAGTAAATTACTTGACGCACACGCGGTGTATCAAAATCCTTGGATGTATCACAGTAAACCTATCAAGATCTGGAATTGGATTATTTCCCCATTTTTTTTAATTGCCTGAAGATAAAACTGGCTGCTTATAATTACCACCCAGGAATCATTCGCAAAATTCATTTTAATTTTACATATCTACCAGTTGTACCTGTTACAAATGTGATAATAATTATTCATTGTTGTGTATAATAATAGATAACTATTTTCAGTTTATGCTGCCAGACTTTCTGGTGTTGATTTGGTCAAATTAAAACTATAAAATTTCAATATACCTCAACAAATCATATTTTATAATCATTATAAAAGCAAATTTCAAATATACTTATCTGAAAACATCTTCAGATCGGATTTTGCATTTTGAATTTCCCACATTTTGTCCCATCAGCAGTATGATCAGCGTATTCACATTTTGATGACGTATTTGATCCAGTACAATCAAAGTGTCAATCTCGCCCCATATTATATCGGCCGAAGATGATTCGTCCCCGAACCGGTATTATTAGAAATGTATTATTGGTTGTCGCGTTAAAACATTTTCCAACTTGATCAGTTTTAAAACGTTTTCAAATAAAAAAAAACGGCTTGTATTCATCGGAACAGGGTTCATTCGAATGAACTAGTGGCCGCATTATCTAGGATGGTATTGCCTTGGGTCGTTCTGTTCAGTACAATCACAAAATAAAAATAGCACGTGTTCATGACTTGTTTACATTTTACATATGTATGTTGAGAAAACAACGGTTACGATGGACCATTTAGCATTGATCTGATATTTTCTAAGTTCTGTATATGCCGGACGACAATTAAAAGTAAGGCACATATGTGAACTTGGGGAAATCAGAATTTACATCTTTGGTGAAAGGAAGAGACTTGTTGCAACAAACCAGTGTACCAATGTAAAATAAAACCGAGTAAGATTTAATTAGTAAGAGGAATGAATACACAGAAGAATACATTTTATTCAAAATCAGTACTTATAAGTTTATGCGTAAACAATTAGCATGATAGTAATATTATTATTAGACAACGATGTACCAGCTGAAGGACTCCTCCGGGTGTGGGAGTTTCTCGCTGCATTGAAGACCCATTGGTGACCTTCGGCTGTTGTCTGCTCTATGGTCGGGTTGTTGTCTCTTTGACACATTTCCATTTTCATTCTCAATTTTATTAACTTCTTGTATGTGCATAAGCCTCCTTTAGAAAGAGCAACACCAAAAGTTATGGCGTAAAGGAGGACATTTTGCAGTCTGTATCTGGAAAAGTTTTAAGGAATTGCATGCCTGGATAAATAAAATTCAAATGCATTGTATGTTTTAGAAAATTTAAAGCTTAACTGAATTTTGCAGTGCACTTTTTTCGTCCCCGCAGAAGATGATAAAATTAACAAACAGTTGAGTTTCACTTGATATGGTCCACTCAGGTACACAGTTTAAATCACCAATTATTGTCAGGTATCTATTGTCTATCTATTGTCCATGTCAATCAATACAGTTCACTTCAATTATTACCTGTGGGAAGTTCTCAAACCTCTTTCACAACTTAGTTTATTTTGCCACCTTCTGGAGGAACGAAAAAGTGCATTGCAAAATCCTGTTAAGTTTTAATTTTCTAAACAATGAAATATATTTGAATTTTATATATCTAGGGCATGCTATGCCTTAAAACTTTCAGATGCACAGGTTTGTCTGTACTCAGAGTAAATTTTGAGGTAAAAATGCAGCCATTTTAGCCAAAGGGTCCACATGAACCTTAATGTGAGCATTTGCCTACCCAGTTCCCAAGCCAGTCCGTGATAGTAAAACTACCATAAATTTAACCTCCCCAAAACATAATTCTATGCAATAAAATAGATCATACAAACTCACACACACCTGAGATTCTGCAATCAATTGTCTGTTTATCTGATATTTTTAAAGTTCTTTTGTATTCCGGAATACAATAAGTGTGGCATATTTACGAATTTGAAGAAATATTCAGAATTAACGTTATAAATATTGATATTTTGTCGCAAAATTATACTGAAGGGAATTTAAAATTGTTTAAAATGGTTTGTATAGATGGTTTTAATATTCAAGATGAATATATAAAATATAAATTCATTTGAAAACAATTTAATAAAACAAATTTCAAAGTCTTACCAGCAGTTGATAAAAAGACCGTGATGAATAAAAAAACAACAACACAAAGGCCTACCATCTTTTGGGAAATAAGAAAACAAATAATATGGGGCAGCACATATATTAAAGTCAACAATAAATGTTTACTGTTTGAAAGCTGGATACAGAGCAACATGCTAGTTATAAATGATTTATTAGGGAAGAAAGAAACATATCCTTAGAATTAATACTGAGTAAACTTAAATATAAAGAAAACTGGATAACTGAACTAACAAAAACTGAAGAAAGCTATTACAAAACAGTTGACTATTATTCTCAAAAACTCACCATCTAAAAATAACCAAGTTAATATAAATAAAAATGAAAATCTCAATATCATAAACAAAAACTTATATAACCATGACATTTATACCTATATAACCATGCCATTTATACCTATATAACCATGACATTTATACCTATATAACCATGACATTTATACCTATATAACCATGACATTTATACCTATTTACTAAAATCAAGAGGAATACAAACACCCATTGGCTTTTGAAAATGGAAATCAACTTTCGTACAAGAAAATATTAGCCCTGCATATGATACATTGAAATGTATCTTTAAATTTCTAGTTGTTTATAGATATGAAATATTTAGAGGGAAACTGTTACATTACATATTTCTCTGTAATAAAGTATTACAACAGCATATAATAGAAACAAATACATGCTCATACTGCAAAGAATTAGAGCAGTATAATCATTTCTTTCTAAAATTCTCATATTTTGAATTCATCTGGAAGGACGTACAACAAAAACTCCAGAAATTAAACATTGGAAGACATGCTATTAATCTGAAAAGGATAGTTTTTGGATATAATGTATATGATAAAGAGTATTATAAACTTAATTTACTTCTAACCATAATCAGTTACACTATGTACAAAGTATACTATACGTCATACAAAACATTAAGATGCACAGTCACTCAAGATATTTAGACACAAAATAAAAATTTATATTGAGACAAGAATATTTTTAGGATAAAAGATTGGTAAATAAGTAAGGAATGTAAGCTATCTAATTAACTAATTTAAAATAAAAATATAATGACAAAAGTGTGAACTTGATCTACACATTTAGTTATACTTGATATTTTGGTAAAATATTATTTCTTTCAAAAATAAAAATAGTATTATTATTTTACATTTATTCATTCATTATAAATAGAGTTTTGATAATATTTTTCTACAACTGTAGTTTTATTCTTGTTTTAAAATACTAGTTTTCTTTTGTTGCTGTCAAATAACCGTTCACTGGTTCAATAATTTTCAAGATATAATGTATCCAAGATTACAGGAACACTTAGTAAATGATTATTACCTTCAACTGAATGATCTGGTAAAATAAGCAGCCGATTTTACTGTAGATGATATATTTTGTAAAACGTATATGAATTTCAATCAGACAATGACCACAGAATAAAATGATAATATAACGGAAATCCTGCACAACAAATTTTAGGAAAAATTCCATGATTATTCAATATATTCTATAGCACTACACGTGTTAAAATAAAAATTTTGTAAACAAAACAAATAATAAATAAATCATTCAGGTGAATACGTATATTTTAATCGGATTAATGTGAATTTGTGAACTAACACAACTAACCATAGCATATGCTCTGTACTAATATTAACAAGGCCGGGAAAAGGTACCGTTACTTCTTGACGTACATGTATCTATCAACAAATGTAAATATATTTATAAAATTTGTTTTAAGAAAAAAAAAAAAAAACTACTGTCGCCTTAATTTAGTTATGTAATAAAAGTGAAATCAATATGTGTAATGATAAATACAATATTTAAATAACTTAGTAATAAAATGTGAAACTGATACCTCATTACCAATAAGGACCAATAAGATTGCATCGATCGTATTTTAATGTCCAAGTTCTATAAAATTACAACAACATAACATTAGTATTTGGTATCCCGTGTTTAATAAGGTTTTTACAGAAACAGTCAAACTACAAAAGTAAATATTCATATCTGAAACCATTTAGTAGAGCTACATTATAAGACAATTTGGTTAACAGAATTCCATTCTAATATTTTACAAGTTATAAATAAATGACCTGCATTTATATCTACTTCGCCAAACCTTTTTCCTCTGTTGTCGTAAATTTTAATAAATAAAAAATCTATTTTTTTTTATTTATCTATTTATTTTAAACTAATGCTTTTTAAAATCTATAATCTAAAAAAGTAAATAAAACACTTGTTCCCCGAAAAGGCAAAGTTTGATAATAACCTTATAGTACACATGCTTTTAAGCTGGAGTTTAAACATTATCCATTTGGAATTAACAATTTTCGTATATGCTTGCGTCGATGTACCTGGATATTCAGGAGACAAAGTCGTTGTCAATTTTTCATTGACTATCGTTGTATTTGTCTTTTCCAGACACAATAACTTGCTATTGTAACAGAATTTTTCAATATATAGTATTATGTAGCCAAATTCACATCATCAACAACTTTTTAAAGGGGCATTAGCTAAGAGATATAAAAAAAATTAATTTTTTTTTTTTATCAATCAATAATGAAAGTGAAATACTAGTAGTGAATAATAATCCACTTTTAGTAGCCAGTTTGGTTTAATCTTGTCGAAATAAGCTAAGAAATATCGCTGATGAATTATTCACTTGCAAGTGAATAATTCGACCTCATTGAATCCGTATTCATGTGACATTCAATTTAACCCCTTAGCTGGAGATAGTTTACTCATGTATTCAGCTATTAAAAGGAAAAAAGAATGTCAACATTGAAAGTGAAACAAGGATGAACCATTTGGTTGACTGATTCGATCCACATAAAATAATTCTTATACAGGTAGAAACGATGATAAACATATTTTTTAACCTACAATATCAAAATCTAACAGAACTAGAAATTCACTACTGCACAGTCACCCATTAATTGGCCATTAATAGCTATCATTAAATTACTATTAAAATTTCATTAAAAAACCCATTAAAAACCCCTTAAAGGTACAAAATTAAGACCATTTAAATCAGTGTTCTTGATGTTAAAAACCATTAAACTACGGTTAATGGCCTTGAATTTTGACAGTATTAAACCCATCAAATATATATTTAATAGTCATTAATCAGGACAAAATGAAAGCCATAAAAATTCTGTTTAATGGGCAAAATAAATCCCATTAAAATATATTTCAAGGCCGTTACATTGTAGGTTTCAACCCATGAAATTTACAACCAAAATGTAATGCCCATTAAAACAGTTCTATTTAACGCCCATTAAGAAACAATAAATTAATGGTCATTTAAAAAAATGATGGGAAATTAAAACTTAACAGCCATTAAAGGTACAATATTAAGATTCATTAAATCAAAATTACCGAAATTAATGGGTATTGGCAAAGTTTAATGGCTTATTTGAATGGCTGTCAAATTCCCATTAAAATAAAATAGCCTTGTATTTAATGATCCTTAAATTTCCATTAAAATTAGTTGATAGCAAACTTGTTGAACATATTTAATGGCTGTTAAATATCCCATTCCAAGTATAATGGTACCCCCTTCACCCTTCACGTGCAATGTCCACTAGCACCTTAAACTAAAACAGTCCATTATCTTGATTGCAATGGATACTCAATCAATGTTCACCATGGCTTACTGATGTTTGCTGTTCAGTTTCAATAATTACAAGATTTTCTTAATCTCATAATACTTGTAAGGCGTGTTAAAAGAATGTTAAGGGTTTCCCCACACCTACTCCATTTTTTATACAGAAAATACCAACCCTTAGATTTTTTTTTACCATTTTTTTACATTGAAGCAGTATTAAAACCCCAAACTTCCTCCCATAAGCACAAGGTATAAAAAAATCCAAAATTTGGATTGACTGAAAAAAATTAATTTAATACTTGGTTTGTATAGTACAAACACATCTTGCTTGCTACAACACTTCCCCCTTTCCTTTGAAAATCAAAAGTGTATGTGCCTTGGCTTATGGTATTCAAACAAGATGATAGTGAAAATCTGACAAAAATTGAAACCTGACCAGCGAACATTATTAAACAGTGACTATGGTCAGCTTAAGCTTCACCCAAAAAACTGAAAACTAATATTAGAATTATGTCAGATATAAAGGATACATGTAAACTTCTTTTCTTTTCTGTAACTAAACTTGCTTTCTCCGTTCTTTCAACTAGAATTGCTGGATAAAGGTAACTGAAGTCTACATGAAATTCGTTTTATATCATTATACTGAGCTGGCATCAAACTTAATCAATCAATCCCCTAAAAGTACAAAACAAATCCACAAAGAATCAATTGTCCAAGACGTTATGAAGCAAAACCTTCCATATATATATATATATATATTACATTTGAAGCCAAGTAAATTACTTGACGCATGCGCGGTGTATCAAAATCCTTGGATGTATCACAGTAAACCTATCAAGATCTGGAATTGGATTATTTCCCCCCCCCTTTTTTTTAATTGCCTGAAGATAAAACTGGCTGCTTATAA
Organism: Mytilus coruscus; assembly: GCA_017311375.1. Classification (NCBI taxonomy): domain Eukaryota; kingdom Metazoa; phylum Mollusca; class Bivalvia; order Mytilida; family Mytilidae; genus Mytilus; species Mytilus coruscus. The sequence continues at coordinate 34,164,637 of CM029607.1, forward strand.
TTACCACCCAGGAATCATTCGCAAAATTCATTTTAATTTTTACATATCTACCAGTTGTACCTGTTACAAATATGATAATAATTATTCATTGTTGTGTATAATAATAGATATCTATTTTCAGTTTATGCTGCCAGACTTTCTGGTGTTGATTTCGTCAAATTAAAACTATAAAAATTTCAATATACCTCAACAAATCATATTTTATAATCATTATAAAACGCAAATTTCAAATATACTTATCTGAAAACATCTTCAGATCGGATTTTGCATTTTGAATTTCCCACATTTTGTCCCATCAGCAGCATGATCAGCGTATTCACATTTTGATGACTATCTGATCCAGTACAATCAAAGTGTCAATCTCGCCCCATATTATATCGGCCCGAAGATGATTCGTCCCCGAACCGGTATTATTAGAAATGTATTATTGGTTGTCGCGTTAAAACATTTTCCAACTTGATCAGTTTTTAAAACGTTTTCAAATAAAAAAAAAACGGCTTGTATTCATCGGAACAGGGTTCATTCGAATGAACTAGTGGCCGCATTATCTAGGATGGTATTGCCTTGGGTCGTTCTGTTCAGTACAATCACAAAATAAAAATAGCACGTGTTCATGACTTGTTTACATTTTACATATGTATGTTGAGAAAACAACGGTTACGATGGACCATTTAGCATTGATCTGATATTTTTCTAAGTTCTGTATATGCCGGACGACAATTAAAAGTAAGGCACATATGTGAACTTGGGGGAAATCAGAATTTACATCTTTGGTGAAAGGAAGAGAGACTTGTTGCAACAAACCAGTGTACCAATGTAAAATAAAACCGAGTAAGATTTAATTAGTAAGAGGAATAAATACATAGAAGAATACATTTTATTCAAAATCAGTACTTATAAGTTTATGCGTAAACAATTAGCATGATAGTAATATTATTATTAGACAACGATGTACCAGCTGAAGGACTCCTCCGGGTGTGGGAGTTTCTCGCTGCATTGAAGACCCATTGGTGACCTTCGGCTGTTATCTGCTCTATGGTCGGGTTGTTGTCTCTTTGACACATTTCCCATTTCCATTCTCAATTTTATTAACTTCTTGTATGTGCATAAGCCTCCTTTAGAAAGAGCAACACCAAAAGTTATGGCGTAAAGGAGGACATTTTGCAGTCTGTATCTGGAAAAGTTTTAAGGAATTGCATGCCCTAGATAAATAAAATTCAAATGCATTGTATGTTTTAGAAAATTTAAAGCTTAACTGAATTTTGCAGTGCACTTTTTTTCGTCCCCGCAGAAGATGATAAAATTAACAAACAGTTGAGTTTCACTTGATATGGTCCACTCAGGTACACAGTTTAAATCACCAATTATTGTCAGGTATCTATTGTCTATCTATTGTCCATGTCAATCAATACAGTTCACTTCAATTATTACCTGTGGGGAAGTTCTCAAACCTCTTTCACAACTTAGTTTATTTTGCCACCTTCTGGAGGAACGAAAAAAGTGCATTGCAAAATCCTGTTAAGTTTTTAATTTTCTAAACAATGAAATATATTTGAATTTTATATATCTAGGGCATGCTATGCCTTAAAACTTTTCCAGATGCATAGGTTTGTCTGTACTCAGAGTAAATTTTGAGGTAAAAAATGCAGCCATTTTAGCCAAAGGGTCCACATGAACCTTAATGTGAGCATTTGCCTACCCAGTTCCCAAGCCAGTCCGTGATAGTAAAAACTACCATAAATTTAACCTCCCCCAAAACATAATTCTATGCAATAAATAGATCATACAAACTCACACACACACCTGAGATTCTGCAATCAATTGTCTGTTTATCTGATATTTTTTAAAGTTCTTTTGTATTCCGGAATACAATAAGTGTGGCATATTTACGATATTTTGAAGAAATATTCAGAATTAACGTTATAAATATTGAGAAAAGAAAATGCAAATCCACCACGCACTACTTGGAAATAGCATCGTAAGTTCCCAAATTAATTATTATTTAAAGCATTTAGCTGTCTTTAGATTCAAATATGTTTAATCAAGAGCATCGTTGATGTTTGGACTATATATTAAAGCATGATAATGCCTCTTCTGTGATAACTGATGCCACACCTAATATGAAACATTTTCAAAGCTGTGCTAATAAATATTAAAAATAAAACATGTAGTTCGGTTGCCAATTAAAAAACTATAAAATCCTATATACATATAAACGCAAGTTAAAATATTTGGTACCAACTGAAATGGAGTACTGAACTACAAAATCAGAAATTAATAAAACCAACACAAATTGGCATGAACAAAGAGTAGCCCCCTCCAAATCAAACAATAAACGGCAATCAATGGTGAAAGCTAGAACAGACTACATATATTGTGTTACAATTCATGATTTGGAATATGTATGATGGTCATTAAGTAATAATTGTATTAACAGGAAATAATTTAATGGCAATCAAATATTAAAGTTTGAAATTTTATTGAATTGGACACTTTTAATGGTCGTTACATACAATTAATGGCCATTACATGTTAACGTTGAGACAAACAGGATGGAAATTCCTTTTCGGTCATCATATTTTATGTGTTAGTAATTAATTGGCATTAAATTACCATTAATTATTTTCATTACAAAAATTAATGGCCATGATATAAGAAGAGGTTTTAGTAAAGCTATAATAATGGCTATTTAATGGCATCATGACTAGATTGACCTGATTTAATGTCAATTAAGTAGAATTTAAATGGGTTTTAGAACCCATTAAATATGTCATTACAAACTTTGACCGGCTTTTTAATGGGTTTCTGGGATTTTAACAGGATTTTAATGGGAATTTAATGGTTTGACGGTGCAGTAGTGGTAATAAAAGTTATATTTATATGTATGTTTATATCGGGTGATATGACCGTCGGCAGTCTTCGGAGGTCATCTCGATGGTTAATAAGATGACGTCAAGATAAAAAAAAATACACACGAAATCCTGATACATATTATCGAGTCCATGCATTGTTTATTGTTTATTTTTTTATAATGTTACCTTTTGTAACTTATAGATATACTTTTAGTATGTAACAAATCAAATATGAGAATTTGATTCAAAACGGTGAACATGAATTTGACAGCTAATGCCCCTTTCAGGACCATGTTAGAACAAACCTTAACCTATAATTTCTTTCAGCAACAAATAATATTTTTGACTTGTTTACATCAGCGTGTTTATGGTATCTGATCATTTTTGCAATTTTAAAATACCCATACAATTGACAGATTAAACTTAATAAAACTTTGTATACTAGTAAATATACATCATTTCTGGGAAAAAAATGACTGACATATTTTCATGAAATAGAGTGGACCTGTTCTATTATTTTTAATGAATTTGTTGCATACCCTTCGAAAACTTGAACACAAAAATTTGTTCTGCTGAAAAACAGTTTCAAAAAGCTCAACGAGTAAGAGTAAAGGACGTGATTGTTAGTCTTTTGAGAAGTTTAATTTATTAAAAACAAAATCAACGTTAGAACCGATAGATTTTTTTTTCAAAAGATATTACTACCGACAGCGTTAAATGTTCATTAAAATATGATACCGCAAACCATATTTGCTATGGTGAATACATTGTACAGTATATAATGTATACATTGCATGCAAAGGAAAACGGGTTATCATTAATCTTAATTACATTGCTTATTTCTTGATCAATATGAAAATTAATAACATGCACGGAGCCCGTAAATTTAGAAACGATCCGTGTAAACTTAACAATCCTTTAAATAGTATCGGTACAAACGTTGATTTTGTTATCAATCAGTTAAAACATAACTAAATAGTATTGCTATACTGCTTTTAACATTTACGTCCTACATTCTGTCGATACCTATATTTTGGCATTGCACAAGATCATGCTTATTACGTCTTTTCACTACAGTTATTGGATGTGAACTGATTGATATTTTAGTCTTGGATACATGATATTTTTTTATCAGTTGTTAATGGTGTTGAACAAGCTTTCAGATCGGTACTTTTTATATAAGTCTTTTTGTTAGTTGGTTTGTTTTTTTTTTTTTTTTGTGTGTGCTCTGTGTCAATATGATAGTTCATTCTTTTTCAACTCATTTTTATTAGTTTGGTTTTTATGTTAAATGTGCCTGTCTCAAGTCAGAAGCCTATACATTGGTTGTTGTCGTGTGTTGCTGTAAATCATATTTGTTTTTGGTTTATTGTATTTTTATATAAATCAGTCCATTAGTTTTCTCGTTTCATCTGCGATATATGGGCCTCTAAAAGCTTTATTGTGGTATGAGTTCTTCTACTGTAAATTCAGAAATTATTGCGAGGTTTTTATTAATGCGAATAATGCGACTAGGTGAGTATCGCAATATTAAGAGCTTGATAACTAAAACATAAATCTGTATGTAGATTTTTCTGAAATCGCAATAATTAAAATCGCATTCTTGTCCATTTTTTAAAAATCGCAATAATAAATGCACGCAATAACTTCTGAATTTACAGTAATTGTTGACGATTGTTTTACTCCTGTCAATTTTTCTAAAGCTAGGTAATACCAGATAAATTTAGAAATGAATGTTTAGCGGAAAACATTTGATATTCGGTGGAGGGAAAATTTTTAGACGGAATATAAATTTTCACCTTTTGCGAGTCTCGCTTATTCTTTTCATTCGCAATTAATTTTCCATATTCTATTTTACTATTTCCTGCTAATGGCTGCCTTTTCTCTCTCAAAATATTCATTTTCATATTATTTTGACCAAGATTTTGGATTTTCAATTCTTATCATGCCAGAATATTTATTTCCAACCCCATCCACCCCTAGAACATCCCCTTACTTCCATTAAATATACTAGTATATATATACTATTGACACCGAAGAAGGCTATTTGTTAAGCCGAAATATTTGTCAACACGATTTAATAACTACATCTTCGTATAATACCATCTTATATTAGTATCGTTGTGCAAATTTTTGTCTTATATATATATATATACTTTTTGGTCTTTTGGAAAATGTTGTTTGTGCTGTATTTAGACCCTCTAACAAGAAATTTGTTTTGCATGCACGTATAAAATTGCGGTTTTATCCAACGCAATCATAGGTTTGAACGTTGTTTTCAATTTAGACTTGTATATATATATATATATATATATATATATATATATATATATATATATATATATATATATATATATATATATATATCAAGAGTCTATCCTAAATTGAGGTAAATTGTATGGCTTTCCAAATACCGTTTCGATTCCTAACATCACTGAAGAGACATTAATTGTCGAAATCCGGATATGGTGTACAAAAACTTTGCACCTTTTGTTTGCGGTATATCATCTTTTCCGCAAGTTTATTGTTTTCTGTTTAGTATTAAATTTTTAATTAAGATCCATTTATCACATCGGTGATCCGTTTATTTGGCAATCGCCAATGGCAGTCAGCAGGGTTTAAGAACATTTGTTGTTCGACCTGTTAGTCAAATGCGTTTTGTTAAAATATACTTTTTCACTTTTTTGGTCTTTTGGAAAATGTTGTTTGTGCTGTATTTAGACCCCTCTAACAAGAAATTTGTTTTGCATGCACACGTATAAAAATTGCGGTTTTTATCCAACGCAATCATAGGTTTGAACGTTGTTTTCAATTTAGACTTGTTTATATTTTTTCGTTTGGGCTTGTATTATACTTGCCTTCGGGTTTGTATGATCCGTTCATCCTATTTTGACTCCTCAAAATTCAAGAGTCTATTCTAAATAGAGGTAAATTGTATGGCTTTCCAAATACCGTTTCAATTCCTAACATCACTGAAGAGACATTAATTGTCGAAATCCGGATATGGTGTACAAAAAACTTTGCACCTTTTGTTTGCGGTATATCATCTTTTCCGCAAGTTTATTGTTTTCTGTTTAGTATTAAATTTTAATTAAGATCCATTTATTACATCGGTGATCCGTTTATTTGGCAATCGCCAATGGCAGTCAGCAGGGTTTAAGAACATTTGTTGTTCGACCTGTTAGTCAAATGCGTTTTGTTAAAATATACTTTTTTCACTTTTTTGGTCTTTTGGAAAATGTTATTTGTGCTGTATTTAGACCCCTCTAACAAGAAATCTGTTTTCCTTGCACACGTATAAAAATTGCGGTTTTTATCCAACGCAATCATAGGTTTGAACGTTGTTTTCAATTTAGACTTGTATATATATATATATATATATATATATGTAATTATATATATAATACTAAAATAACGAGGTCCAATTTGTTTGCCGGCATGGGGTAAAAACGACGAATCAAAGAATTCAACTTTATATATAACTAATAAAGGACAATGGTGTTGATTAAAGATTACACCATTCCAGGCCCTTTTGTTTTCCACATAATTAATATTACCAAAAATTAACAAGTTCCGGATCGAACCCGATACCGATAACAATAGTATATGTCACCTGTTACCTATTACCTAATCTGTACGTTCCGCATCTGTCAGGCGCACCACCAAACAGTGTATTTGGGATTGACTATATACACGGGTCATAATCATTGTTTCCTATTGTAGTATTTTAATCAGCATGAATTTATAAGATGACAATACAAATACTAAAAATCCAGACTTAAACTAAGGGTAGGTACAGTTTCCAATTTGTTAGCCGGCATGACGTAAATACGGCGAATAAAAGAATTCAACTTTATATATAACTAAATAGGAAAATGGCGTTGATTAAAAATTACACCATTCAGGCCCTTTTGTTTTTGAAATAATAATTAGTTCCAGGTCGACGGGTTCAAACAGAAAGGTTTTGAAAGCAGAGAAAACCGTGCATCTTATAAACAGCATGACTTTATCAGATGACAATACCAATATTGAAAATCCAGGCTAAACATAAGGCTTATACATAATTAGATACTTTAATTCAGTCACGGATCCGCGATGTCTCGGGTGTGTTTTTGTATAATATACTTTTTAACTTTTTTGGTCTTTTGGAAAATGTTGTTTGTGCTGTATTTAGACTCCTCTAACAAGAAATTTGTTTTGCCTGTACACGTATAAAAATTGCGGTCTTTATCCAACGCAATCATAGGTTTGAACGTTGTTTTCAATTTAGACTTGTATATATATATATATATATATATATATATAACCACTCTAAATATCAGCACAACAATGTTAAATCTGCAAATTTGCGGAAGCAAATTTTTGTTCTTCCCTCGCCAGGATTCAAGCTCATGCTATTTGGATATCGAGACAACACCGCTTGCACTGTGTTCAGTGCTCTAGACCACACGGTCACCTATGACATGCCTAAAATGAAAAAAGTAATTAGAGATATGAACTGGCACAACTCTAAAATTCCAAAATGACGTCAGTTAAGATGTTCCAACAACTGTGTGTAAATTCATTAAATTTACACACAGTTGTTGTAACATCTTAACTGACGTCATTTTGGAATTTTAGAGTTGTGCCAGTTCATATCTCTAATTACTATTTTCATTTTAGGCATGTCTTTGAGTCGTTTTTTGGAATTTTAAAATTTATTAGCGTCTCTACATATGATGTTCGGGTAAAACTGTTTCACTTTTTTTATATTGTATGGAAATCAAGATTGTTATAGTTTAATAATCAGAATAGTTTGATCTGATTCAATTTACATCGTGCTCATACTGATGAAGGATATCTGTTATCCGAAATATTTATAGTTACATTTGTTCGTTTATTGTCATTTTTTGGTGATGTTGTACCCTTTTAGACTGGTTATGTATATATATATATATCATTGAACTTATTTTTACTTATAAATTTAATTATTTTCTGTGACTGTATCTTACATTAATTTGTAGGATCCTTTACTTTAGATAATTTAGCTGATCTGTAAAAATAACATCTCCATGCCTTATATATCATGTACTGTAGTACGACGCTAGATTAAAACTGACGTGGAAAGGTAACACCAGGCCACCGAAAGCTTCATTTTATGAAGCCCAGGTGGTCGTGTGGTCTAGCGGGACGGCTACAGTGTAGGCGATTTGGTGTCACGATATCTCAGTAGCATGGGTTCGAATCCCGGCGAGGGAAGAACAAAAAATTTGCGAAAGCAAATTTACAGATCTAACATTGTTGGGTTGATGTTTAGACGAGTTGTATATACATAATGTACACAGCCATGTATCACCATCACTGCTGGTGATCCGATGGATAAATCTGTTGTAGAGTTGTCACTGGCTCAGACGTACTTATAAATATAATTATTTTCTGTGACTGTATCTTACATTAATTTGTAGGATCCTTTACTATAGATAATTTAGCTGATCTGTAAAAATAACATCTCCATGCCTTATATATCATGTACTGTAGTACGACGCTAGATTAAAACTGACGTGGAAAGGTAACGCCCGGCCACCGAAAGCTTCATTTTATGAAGCCCAGGTGGTCGTGTGGTCTAGCGGGACGGCTACAGTGCAGGCGATTTGGTGTCACGATATCGCAGTAGCATGGGTTCGAATCCCGGCGAGGAAGAACAAAAATTTGCGAAAGCAAATTTACAGATCTAACATTGTTGGGTTGATGTTTAGACGAGTTGTATATATAATTTATATATATAATATATATATATATATATATATATATATATATATATATATATATATATATATATATATATATATACAAGTCTAAATTGAAAACAACGTTCAAACCTATGATTGCGTTGGATAAAACCGCAATTTTTATACGTGTGCATGCAAAATAAATTTCTTGTTGGAGGGTCTAAATACAGCACAAACAACATTTTCCAAAAGACCAAAAAGTGTAAAAGTATATTTAAACAAAACGCATTTGACTAACAGGTCGAACAACAAATGTTCTTAAACCCTGCTGACTGCCATTGGCGATTGCCAAATAAACGGATCACCGATGTAATAAATGGATCTTAATTACAAATTTAATACTAAACAGAAAACAATAAACTTGCGGAAATGATGATGATATACCGCAAACAATATATATATATATATATATATGCTCGTCTAAATTGAAAACAACGTTCAAACCTATGATTGCGTTGGATATAAGTAAAACATTTATCCTCAAATTTCAAATTGAACGGGATATATAGTAAGTTTGATAAGATCCAGACCAATAGCATTCATAACAGATCAATAAAAAATAAAAATTTGTGCCGGATATGAATTCCAATGAGACACCTATCAATCAAAGACTACCAATTCTGGATGTAAGCACTTATGATATGCCAACGTGAGATTTTATGACGGGATTGTGGTTACAACAATTGGAACATATTCGTCGTCATCTGTGAAATATATATTACATCAACCAACTCGTGTTGGCGTCCGCACAATTTTCGAAGGGTTTATTTTAATTTCAACACCGGGAACTCTTGGTTTAAGAGGTTCATTTTAAGCAGCACCTCTCTATAAAGGAAATCGTGATAGGACATGCAGACACTGGTGGGAATTATATACTCCATATGCAGGCGCTGCTGGAATGTTGCAACATAGAAATGTAAAGTTCACAATTTGGAATCAGTAACCCTCTCTTTTGTCGTAAAGTTTTGTACACAATCGACCCTTATTGTCAATTGATAGATGTTAGTCAAGATATGAGGCAAAACAACCTGTATCTGTTGTATGCTTTATTTCAAGTTCAATGGGATAGATGCGTTCAACATACTCACAAAACTCTGTATTATTTAGTTAGAGGACATCTTCGATATTTCAGAATGTAAAGCTAAAAGATAATGCTAGCTATTGTTCATTCTTCCTACGAAGCTCCTGTATGAAGTCAGCGTTATATGAATAATGGAACAAGTCGGCAAGAAGAGGAGCACAGTTGGTTCCAATGGAATACCGATTGTTTGTAGAAAACACGTCCTCCCAATGTAACAAATATGCTGTCAATCAAGACATGATGCATCTTCATAATGTTAGTTTTAGACTAGATGGTTTTACAATAACTTAGAAGCCCGGCTTTGATTGCTGATAATATAGATGTTAATAATTTAGAAAGTGAAGCAAGCTACAGCTATTTATACTTGGTAAAATTCCAAAGGAACATAGAAAAGACCAATGATTATTTAGAATTTCCTCTTTGGTAAGTGTCGTGGTGGTATATTTCGAGTTTCCAAGTGAATTGACAATACATATTTCCTTTATCAAGCAGTTTATGTAATGTGATTTACATTCCACCAAGATGTTTGGTGCTTTATCTGCAGGAACAACAACACATGAAAATGGACGTAGGACAGGTGCTTAGCGACATTTAGATCTTTAAAGATAAATGTAGCTTATGTATTCATTTCCATTTGTATATTCTCACAGAAGATCATCCACTTAAAGTGAGTATAATCCTTGTTATGAAAATACAATCACTGTAATAAAAGCAAATGAAATCTTAATCTACAGATAAAAAGATAAAGTGTTTGTCGTGTGACAGATTAATGTCATGTAAAAAAAAATTTAATTACAAATATCTATGGATTACCAGAGGATTGTCACGAAAAATAAGCCAAAACAAGTTGTAAAAAGAAATGTCTGAAAAAGAATAATATTTACAAAATAAAGCATAAAATAACTTAAATTTTTTCACACGAAGAAATTACAAAGGAATTTCAGATAAATTATGGCAACAGTAGTTTTCCAATGTTTATTTCTAATAAACCGCTTAAGAAAGGCAAATGATAGTAACACACAAAAACGGAGGGAATTGTATTAATTCAAAAATGTGCATGACAGTGTGCGTGGACAGGGTAAACGTCTCCTGATATGCACTTATCAAGAAATACAAGGGGGTCTTAATTCTTTATTTTTTTGAATTGCAAATAGCTGCAAATAATCGAGCTGAATTTTTATTGGAACTATCAAATTTGAAGTAGAGATATCACCTATTTGTGAGATTTTACATTTTACTAAAGTTTTACAATTCTATCTCATGGTAACATCTGTATGAAAAAAAGAACAGAAAAGGTACTATCTATCATTATATATGAGCTTTTTTTTAACGTAATCTGGAATGTGGTATGTATTCCCTTCCCAAATAAATATTTTCAGTAAAAACAGGAAGTCGTCAGATTGGAGACCGAACTAGAAACCATTACTGAAAAAGTGTATAAATTAAAATCAACATTTTATTTAGACAAACTAGAGCTATTAGCAGATTCACTATCAAAACATTTAAGCTTTCAAGGTAAATGATGGAAGGATCTTAATAACAATGAAACTGTTTTTCATCAGTTGCCTATATACAATTTTAATCGAGCTATTAAAAAAAAGTAATGGTGATCGAGCTCTTTTGCAATCTATAGGTTGTTCAAAATTGTCAGATACCACTTGAAATAAGAGGCTTCTAACAGACTGCATCGCTCACCTGTGAAAAGGAGAAGGTCCGGTAAGGGCTAATTTTGACCTCAAATTTGAATTTCATCTTATAAAAGATTTTTGGCATTTTTTAAACACTCAAGTGTCTAATTCATTCGGTACAATTAGTTTATGTAAAAGATTTGAACTGGTCATTAAAGACGCTCCAATTCAAGCTTCCTGTCCTAAGTCAGGAACCTGATGTTCAGTGGTTGTCGTTTGTTAATGTGGTTCATAAGTGTTTCTCGAATTTACCAGTCAAATAGATTCCCTTGCGGTCATTCAAGTTAATTTGAGATGTGGTTAAACTGCGTCAAACTAAATAGCCACGCCCCCGTTAAACGGAATCAAACTGATGTTAAGTCCTTTTAAACTTTAAAGTGTCCGCCTTTTTGTAAGGTAAATCACTCAAGCGGTACTGCATCCGCGTGTATCTATCGTTTTACCGTTCCGAGCGTTATCGATTTTAGTCAGAAAAGTAAAATTGTACCTCTTACAAATATTCACAATTAAAAGGAAGTAATGACAAATACATGTGTAAACTAAGTTTTTTATAGTTAATGATGCCAGATCTTTAAAATGCAGCGAAAAGTATAATCAGCTCTTGAGATAAAAAAAAAGTGACTGTGATAAAAAAAAAATTATTTTGCTTGAAATAAAACGAGAAAGCTGGTAGTTATTTAATAGCCAATAAAGGTACCAAACTGAGCGTGCATGATGAATGCCAAGGGATATTGTACGCAAACATTAATCTATATGAACGTATCGTCTGATCAAAATGTAATTTCGTCGAGAATATGCAATAATATTTGCCACGGTACGTTAAGCAAATTTAATTGAACCAATTCCGTCCGAACTTTTAAAATTCACATTAAAACATATCTTTTTTTTGGTCTAATTCACCTGGAAAATTAAAATTTCGTTTAGCTTAAACAGTTTTAAATGCGCCCTTACTCGTATACCGGATACCAAATATACAGCAACACTGTTTGTCTTAAGTCTGATAGTGCTCTGCTAGTCATTACTAAATTCATACGTGTAAAACTATACAATTTTACTCATCTGCCTTCAACACGAAGTCTTGGCTAACACCGAGCAGCAAGCTATAAGGTGCCCCAAAATGAGAAGTGTAGAACCATTCAAACGGAAAAACTAACGGTCTATATATTCGACTTTTGAAATATATAATCAAACAACAACCACTAAACAGCAGGTTAGGGCAGGTGCAAACAAATGCAGCGGAGTTTAAAAGCCCAAATATACGAATAATTCTCGAGACTTAAGTGACATTGTTTTAATAAGATCAGAACCATGTATGTGTTAATTTTAAAGCAAAAGATATAAGTTTGTAAGAAAAATATTGACGCACCAATTCTAATAGCTAAGAAAATTTCCTTTTGCTAAACGATGATAACATTTTAACATTTTGGTATACCTTATACTTCATAATTTATTTCTGAAACGACTTCTCGCATTGAACATGTATGAAATGTTTGCCACTGGACATTAAACAACCATTAATCAATCATTCAAATTGTGCTTTAAAATGAATTAAGCCGCAAGTGTATCCATCAATGAGTGCTGTTGTTTGTTTGTCCATTTAACATATACTGAATTTGTTTTGTCCAGAATTATATCCCTTAGAAGAGTTCAAGTATGTTAATATTCATAGGGTATCATGTGCTAGTTGAAATTTTCAGTTAAATCATTATTGTGTGTCCAACGTTCTTTCATGCATATCAAATATTGTATCCACTTTTGCTGTTCGTAGTCTGTTAGTCCTCGGTCTCCAAAATTTAGCACACACTTATGTAATGACCAATCTCGAAAGGGGACATTTCTTTTTTATATTCTATCATTCAATTAACCGATGTACACCTAAGATTTTCGACTATAGATGTTGAATTAAAAAAAACAACAATAATAAGTCCCAATGTATTTTTATGGCAAACATATCTAAAGGGTTATTTTCTCATGCAAAATAATTATTTTTTTCATTTTTTCAAGATAATAGTGTAATCAGATATGTTCTTTGACACGTGTCTTACGGTTCACCGATTTTCGGCAATATCAAAGAAAATCAGCAAGTGCCTAAACATTAGTTTTGAGAATGTTGATGCTGTATTAATATATGGAACATGTCTTCATACCAAAAGAGATTACTCACATTTAATGTTCTTGTAAATGAAATTGGGAATGAAAATGGGGATAATGGACGTCATACTCAACTCCGAAATATATAAAAGAAACTAAAATTAAAATTATACAAGACTAACAAAGGCCAGAGGCTCCTGACTTGTGACAGGCGCAAAATGCGGCGAGGTTAAACATGGTTATATTTTTTCGAATTGTCTTTTTGTGAAATTATTCAGCAACAAATTAATCTATTCATTTTAATACAATGAAACAAGATTTTTTAACGAAAGGAAGTATTTTTCGTCCCTTATATTTAAAGGAAATAAGCAATTTGTCAAAAAATAAAACTCCGCCCATCATTCTCTCTCCCCCCTCCCTTAAATCCAGAAAAGAATGAATTGATATTTTATAAAGAATAAAGGTGAAATCATAGATAAACTGCTATTGTATTCTTATTAAGATCTACATTTTAACAGAATCGGGGACTAATATTTCTCTAAAAGCCCATGCATACACTAATATTTGTGGTTTTTTTTTGTTTCAAGTTGTTTCAATTATCATTTACATGTATGAGGCTGTAAATGGGACCACCATTTATAAGTATATGAATTGGGTTTACAGATTTGAGAATTATGAGGAAACTAAGTTAATAAGAAGCGAGGCAAAATAAAACTAGATAACAGAATATAGAGGTGGTGTAACCCGAATAATTCAGTTGTTATATTTCGTGATCTACGATTATTACATAAATTCACAATTTTATGAATGTTGACATTGATAGAAATAGTTTTTTGAAAATATTTTATCGAACTTTAATATCGTAATCTGTAAAATTCAACGAGACTTTTTGTACCTTTTCGCATGGACTGTCTCGGATATAACGATAACGCAAATCACGTGTATTAAACATGGTCTAGGCCTGAGGATATCATTTCATTATCACTTCCTAATATCCAATCCACAGACACGAGTCACACGACATCCCCGTATCTTCTAATTTTACTAGTATACGAATTACCAACACATTTGGCATTTACCAGTTGTTGACGCTAGTAAGAAAATGAATAGTTAAGTTCGAATTATTATTATTTCAAATGTCAAAAACACTTTGAGTATTATAACAGATCATCTAAAATCAAACTAAATAATTAGAAGTATCACAGCTCAGATCGGCCAATGTCACTCGTTAGAACTTATAACTAATTGAAATACTGACACATTGCTTATAGTTTGACTAACGCTAATATGAATCATAAGATATTACTGATTTAAAACATGCAGTATCAAAATTGAATGGCATAAATTAAAAGAAATACGTTGTGTATCTAAAGTATTTTCATCATTCCGGATGACCCTAATAATATTTCCTTTCAAATGATTTTTCTACATAAGGTTATATCTCTTCTCTCTGGTCACTAAATTGCCCTAAAGCTAAATGTCACCGTCAGATGTATAGTAGAAGGCAAAAAACGCTTAGTTGTTAATTTCTGTGTTATTTGGTCTCTTGACGGGAGATTATACCACATCTCCTTATTTTTTTAGATTTGTTTGTGTTCAATGTGCAAACATTGCAAAAACATATAGTATCTTTAAAATGAAACGGTGTGTAGATATACCGCAAAGGACTTCTTAGTGCACTAAGGACACTAAAACGATGTTTTAAGACCACAAAGAACATGGATATAAGAGGATATGAGTATATAACTCATAAATATAAAGTTTGGTATCAATAGATATTGTAATTTTGAAGTAAAATGACTTTTTAATCAGCGCGTGCCACTCGGCACGTGACCAACGGCTTATTGCAAATTCCCAATCATTAAGTTCAATCAACCATATCCAAATAACAATCGTCTTTTGATCGTTACTAATTGATTAATGATAGTTGTTGAATAAACCTAACGGTTTAGGGTGTTATAATTTCAAGCTGATGAAAGAAAATTAAAAATTGAATTTTATGTTTACTTTGCCTTGTTTTATTTTGTTTTGAAGGAAATTGCTTTAATGAACTTGTTTTTTTTTTTTAAAGAAGCCAGTTTTGAGATAGAAATTGAGAAAAAAAATGCTTCTGAGATTTCATTTCCACATTTACAACTCTATAGTTTTCATACTTTCATTATACCTTGAAAGACATTTGAGAGTAAAACATATTCTTCAAAACCCGATTATAGAAGTGACATAGAAAGACTTCAAGAGGAAATATTATTTTCAAAAAGAGAATTAATAATCATATTAAATTGTGTTCTATGAAATATACCTTTATTACGGATGTCATTGTTTTTTATTGTCATTCTCCGCCATATGTGTATTTTATATAATTATAAAATTCAATTATGTTATTAATATAACGCTGATGCATTTAAAAAATAATGTAAACCATACATTCTTGCTTCTAAATAAAACTCTTATAATCTTATCCTTAGTAAATCTAGTATGTGTACCCATTAAAAGTATTTCGGTTGAACAAAATTACCGTTCTAAAACTAAAATTTGGCCCAGTGATTTCAGAGGAGAAGATTTTTGTAAAAGCTAACGACGACGGACGCAAGGTGAGCTAAAAATAAGAGTAGAAAATACGCTATTACATAGAAGTAAAAAAATATAACAGACAGAAATACAACAAACACCATATAACTGCATTTATCATGTCTATAAAATATTTCAGGTCTGTAAAAACATCACTATCAATCAAGCATATAAAAAAACAATTTCTTCTACTTAGAATATTACAGCAGGTCTTGTCAACCACACCAAAAAACAGTACTTTTAAAAAGATGTATAAACTTATCATTCTTACAATTACTATATGTCTCTGATGAAGATTATTCGTTCCAACTTTTATGAAGAAATAACCGACTTTTTCAACTAGATAAATAAACGACAAAATGCAGTTTTTTCTTCTAAAATCAATTTCTTTTAACAAATTGGATTTTTAATAAGGATTGTTACACAAATGTAGAGCCCAATTTTGTAACGAAGATATTCCTTATCTCTTTATCGAAATCCGCATATTTTATCTTTTGAAACAAAATTTAAGGAGACAGAAATGTACAATCAACCGAAATTTTTAGTAAATGTCGAAAACTTCAAACCCATTTATCTTTAAAATTCAACACATGAAGATATAGATATAATTTTATTACATATTCAAGTTGATTTTGTAAAATTAGCTTGTATGTAAACTTTCGTAAAAACACTGTGTTGTTGGTCGTTTGCCCATAATTGCCCTAAAGCTAAATGTCATCGTCAGATTATGAGGGTCTGAATGGGGATTAATAATTTCTGTATTCTATCATTTTAAGCAATTTTTTCTATCCGTTATACCTTTTGCTGATCATTCTTTATTCCATATATTCTAGTACCTCATCATTTTCTTTTCTATATATTTGTCTGGTTATTTTCTGTTTTCTTTATTCTTTTGTCAATAATTTTCATCCACAACGTCATGTATAATGGAAGACGATAAATATTTTAGTATACATACCACCCGTTGTCAATTCTTCCCTGATATACAAACCACATGTAGTTATTTCTCACTTGGACACAGGACTTATATATATATATATACAACTCGTCTAAGCATCAACCCAACAATGTTAGATCTGTAAATTTGCTTTCGCAAATTTTTTGTTCTTCCCTCGCCGGGATTCGAACTCATGCTACTGAGATATCGTGATATATATATAATTACGTAATAGTAGCGAATGGAATTTTATCGCACTGGCTTGTTAAGTGTATTTTGATCTGACAACAAGAATACATTTGTTTATCATAATTTTTTACTTTATCTAAAATTAAGAATGGAAATGGGGAATATGTAAAAGAGACAACAACATGAAAATAGAAAGCCACCAATTATATTTGATCATGTTTTAGTTTCGAAAAGGCAAAACCATCGTATTTTCAAAAATCTCTACAAGGATGATAAAAGTTTTAACGTTTTTTAGGCCCCGGGTTTTAAAAATATCTATTTAGGAACCAAATTGTGACTTCTTTATATTTAATTTTGTCGAAGAGAACAATTACACAAAGAGCAACATGCGAGAAGAGGTTTCATTTTCGCTTACATTTTTTTTATTGAAGTAACTAATCTTTGAGGTTACGCCATATAGATAAGACTGTTGGTTTTCCTGTTTGAATGGTTTTACACTAGTCATTTTATCGTCATGCATGGACACAATACTTCACTATTCGTTACATTTTCGGGGCCCTTTATAGCTTGTTGTTCGGTGGTTTTACACTAGTCATTTTGGGGCCCTTTATAGCTTGTTGTTCGGTGTGAGCCAAGGCTCCGTGTTGAAGGCCGTACTTTGACCTATAATGGTTTACTTTTACAAATTGTGACTTGGATGGAGAGTTGTCTCATTGGCACTCATACCACATCATCTTATATCTATTCAATATGAAAAATCTATCAAATATGCCATAAAACATTCCTTTTCAGATGGTTTTTGTCTAAAATGTAAGTGGCCGCATTCGTGTTCAGTCTCAACCTTCATATATGTTATGCATTATCATCAAATACAACATGCATTTAAATATTTAGACTGAACACAAGTGCGGCCACTTCCATTTTAGACAAAAACCGTCTAAAAATTATCACAAAAGCTAAAATTGTTAAGATTTCAGTAATTTCACATGAATTACTTATGCTAGTACCTGATGCATGTGCATTGTTATGTCAAAAACAGCCCATATTTACGTAACAAAAGTATTTTACTTTCTAATAATTAGCTGAAAGTTTACATTTTAAATAAATTGTAAGAATGCTATATTTTGGGGCCAAAAAGGGGTCTTACCGTGCCTACTCCTCTGGAAAACTAGGCCTAAGCAAAAACTCGATAATAAGTCAACAGCAGTTTTCAAGGATAATAACTCATATACGGAGTCATCCAATGAATTTTGATATATTTTTTACCTTTTTGTAAATCTCATTTTCCTGATCATGTTTTACTGTTTTCAGTTCCTACCTATCTACATCAGTTTAAGAGGTACGAGGAATCAAAACATAAAAGCCAGTTAAAATTGTCTGTAAGGGCAATTACTCCAATGAGGGGTCATCCAATGGTTTCGGTTACATAATCATTCTTGTAGATCAGTTTTGTTGTTGACAGTTTCTACCTATCTATTATGATTTACATTTTTGTTTGAAAAGTTTACGACGACGACGACGGACGACGGAGAAAAACGCAAAGTGATGAATAAAAGCACTTTAATAGAATTTTAAAATAAAATTGGAGGATATAACTCTTATAATATCATAAACTGTATTTCCTATCATGATTTCCTTGAAAGAGGATTGCTGCTCACAAGGAAGCTATTAAACCAAGAGTTCCAAATGGTGAAGTTGAAATCATCCCTTCGTAAATTTTACGGACGCCATCACGAGTTGGTTGACCGTTATGGAATAACCGTTTCACAGATGATATCGGATATGTTTCTTATGTCGTAACTACAATATCCCTCTCTTTTCACGAATGTGACCTACCAAATTAGACTATTTACCGGATTTGTAATAACATAAGCAACACGACGGGTGCCACATGTGGAGCAGGATCTGCTTACCCTTCCGGAGTACCTGAGATCAGCCCCAGTTTTTGGTGGGGTTCGTGTTGCTTAGTCTTTAGTTTTCTATGTTGTGTCTTCTGTACTATCATTTGTCTGTTTGTTTTTTTATTTTTAGCCATGGCGTTGTCAGTTTATTTTCAATCTATGAGTTTAACTGTCCCTCTGGTATCTTTCGTCCCTCTTTTTTCTGTACCAATTTTAATGCACTAGCTGCGCAGTATTATTTAATATTCAGCTATTTCATATACAAAAAAAATTATGAGATGTGGTATGATTGCCTATGAGATAACTATCCACAAGAGTTAAAGTGACGAAGATATAAGCAATAACAGGTCATCTTATGTCCTTCAACAATAAGAAACCCATACCATAAAGTCGGCTATAAAAGGCACCGACATAAAAAAAAATCATAAGCAATAGTAGAGAAAACTAACGGCCACATTTTTAACAATATAATTTACAAAAAACAAATGTGACTGACGTGTACCAATGACAACCACTGAATTACACGCTCCTTACTTTGGACAGCTACATATCATGAATATGGCGGGGTTAAACATGTTTGTGAGTGCTCAATCCTCCCCTAACCTGCAACAGTGGTAAAACAGCACAACATAAGAACAAACTGTTAACTTCAGTTGCAAATGGCTTAACTCTGTAGATTGGTATGACGCACAAAAACAACCAATATTAAAACAATAGACATAAAGCACCGATACAGTTACCAAAGTCTTGTTCAAACACAATTACAAAAAAATCATGCTTTCACAGACTAAAGATCAATCAGTATGCATCCAACAGGTTCATTGTAAAGACGTCATAAACAGTCTAAGAAACGTATGACCTTAACAATATAGAGAGAAGGTAGAATTAGAAGAACTCATAACTGTACATCTGTAGCAAAATACATTCAGTTATGTGTTAATTTCTCAAATCAAAATCAATGTTAAAACCGATAAATAACAATATTTAAAGATTTTACTACGATGTTAAATTGATAACCGTTAAGAATAAGTGTATTCAAAAGATCAATGAGTTTACATGGATCGTATCAAAATAAACTAGCTCTGTACACAACATCATCATTAGAATAAGAATGCATGTTTGGTTCAATCAGGGATGTACGGGTCGAAGTTGACATGAGTACAGGACAGTTTTCGGATTTTATCGCAATTTAACTTTAGTAGTCAGATGTTTATTATTTTTCTACAGTCATTCATTCATAATATTGACTTTGCTTGTAGGACCTGTCATACAATCTGTCGCAATCTAATGTTTAGGTGATAGCATTAATGATAAAGTAAACTCATAAATCGAAAATAAACTGATAATGCCATGGCAAAAAAACAAATAAAAAAACGACCAAAAGACAAACAACAGTATATATAAAAAAAAAAAACAGGTAAAGAAATAAACAACTCCGTCAGGCAAAATTCACCTAAGAAGAGTCCGGCTATTTTATGCTCGATCATTAAGGATCATGAGTAGTCATAACTGTACAATTGTTTGTGTCATTACTGATTGTATTTATCTTTTTTCCACCAATGTTTAGGTCTTCGTATATGTAAGAGAATGATAATCCCTTTCTTCATGATTAAGTACGAGCGTTAGCGAGTACTTATCATGAAGTAAGGGATTATCATTCTCTTACAAACTTAGAATATTGTAAAGTGCTCAAGGCTCAAATGATCTCTTGATTGGTTTTATTCAAGAATTAGTTTCATTGTCAGTGTAAATTAAATGTTTATAATTGATGCATGACTTCATTTTTCAGCATTTCATTTATTGGTTAGTTTTAGTGATGCAAGGACTTTCTTATAATTTGGGAAATATTTTTAAAATGCGTTCTAGACATTAGGTGACACAACAGTACAAAGAAAAGGTAGGAATTGTATATGTTTCCTGATTGTGAGTATGAATGTAAATCATGTAATATTTTAGTGAGGAATTATCCTTTTTTTTTTATTTACAGTTTAAATCAATAAATACATTTGAGTTACAACTGATTTTATTTCACAGCCAGTATGTTGGTCCGGCTTTTTAAATCACATATTATTTCATTGTGTCAGGGAAATGTTCTAATAAAATGCTTTCAAAAGTTTTAACTTTATTCAAAACAAAAATCAAATTCCTGTTTTTTCTT
Organism: Mytilus coruscus; assembly: GCA_017311375.1. Classification (NCBI taxonomy): domain Eukaryota; kingdom Metazoa; phylum Mollusca; class Bivalvia; order Mytilida; family Mytilidae; genus Mytilus; species Mytilus coruscus. Next base: position 34,185,870 of record CM029607.1, read on the forward strand.
TTTTTTCTTTTATCGGAATATTAGGAATAACTATTCTTCCCAACCGATGGTTCAGTCATCAGATTTTTGGAAAGCTAAAGATTTAGGTTATTTTTTATTTTAAAACTTTTTTTTCTTTTTTTTATGCATTGCTTTGATATTGTTTATTTTTTTTTAGTAATTTGAAGTTATCAATATTTTCATAATAACATTAAAGGTACAAATTTTAACTTCAACTTATTTTGATTTTGTTTGTTTGTTTCACAATTCAACTTTTAGTCAGTTTCAATCATTGTGATAAATCCTTTTAATCTGATAAATGTGCTTTGGGGCATTTGTAACTCATTTATAGAAACTCTTTGTTTTGAACTGTAAATAGACCCAAATAATAGGATAATCCCTTACTAAGAACATGATTTACATTCATTCTTCACAATTAAGAGACATCAAATCCTACAATTTCATTGGTCGAGAGCACTTTGCTATATTCTAAATTATATTCCTGGTAAAGTTACATTTGTAAACCAAAAGAGGTGAGTCGAACCAAGAACCACAACCCTACCCTTCATAAAAAGCAAAAAACTAACAAAACTTATAGACTGTTATATACCTGTTTAGGTAGAATGATATATGTCATACGTTTGAATTATTTTATAATTAATAATAATTAATTTCGTCACGATCCACTGTGATTTTCCTATGTTACTATTGTTACGTAATGTCAAACGTTTTGGAAAAACAAATATTATGATAGAACATTTAGAAGGTACAGAATTGTCTAGAAATACTTTATTTACATCATATCAGAACTTTCACGATATTTATCTAAATTTGAAATTTTAGAACGTTTTGTTTTGGTCAGTATATATATATAGATAGACCAATATAGCAGGACCCATTCCAGCATAAAATATTATTCTGTGCAGTTGATTCATAGGGAAATTTGCACCTGTGTGCAGTTGTCCTTATTTTCGTGGTAGAAATTTTATTTATCCACCATGAACAGTTCACAAATTATTTAAATTCATTGCACAAGTATATGAAACGCGAAAAAATTAACACCACGAATATTCAACAGTCGCATATGAGCCTTAAAAAAGTTTTGATAAATGGTTTGTTAAACTGTTCAAACCACTTGAAATGGTTTGATAAATGTGCACAACTGGTTTCAGTTTAGAACTAGTAAGAAACCGTTTTGAAGAACAAACAGAAGGTTTATCAACTCTACTGCAAACTGAAACCAGTGTAGAGGCACCAAATACGTACTTAGACTGCGAATGTTGTTGCATCAGCATAACTTTATTAAGTACATTTAAATGAATTTGATAATTTTGCAGAACTTGTCTAACTTTTAATCATTTTGGTTGTTTATTTTCATATATCATGTAGGTGTAGGTGTTCTTAAAAGATGACTATCTAAAGCAAGAAGAACGGTTAACTTTGATTATATATTTATTGTTTTCATTATTGTTTTCATGTAAATTGTTTTATGTGATCTTTTCAACATAAGTAGATTGTTCCTAATTCTAAACAAAATACAGTATACGTGAAATGGGAATACATACTATCATTTAAAAAGTACAAAGTATTTAGGAAATATGAGAAAGGTGTTATAGGATGGTTCGACATTATTTGTATAAATAACGACATAGCAACTAATGTTTCACAATTTGAGGTAATTGATCAAGTAAGTAATTATCTTTCATATTTTTATGTTATTATTAAGAGATAATTTATAAATATGGAATCCACACGAGAACGCAATGCCAATTTTTCAGATCAGTAAAGTTTACAAACCTTAGATAATTTCATTTTGGCTTACAATTAGAAAATATTCAAATCATTAAAATTATTTCCGCGTATTGCTTAAGGCCTATTGATTTATTGTCACTTGTCACTTGATGGTTTGCTCTCTCAAATTAAATTTTTTTTTTCATTGTGTTAGTAAAGAACACAAAATTTGCGTATCAAGGCACCAGCATATGACTAATGTTGGGCTCTCATTGCATCTATGAAACGTTTTCAGGTGCCTCTCAGTTTTTGTTTTACTTGTAGTGTCATTCGGGAAGGACCACAAGTTATCTATTTTCCTCATTGATCACATTTGTTATTGCTCCTATGATCTATCTCCTGTTCATGGCTATGGGAAATGATACATATCCTAGTAAATATTGTGCTTTGAACTTGATAACATATTGCGATTACTCTAACATATGTTTTTTTTTTTTTTTTTTTTTTTTCTCGGTAGGGCAATGATGGGGGCAGATTAGATTAGATTCGCAATTAGTCAAGCCCTATCTAACTGATTTTACTCACTGTTCTTTTGTGTTTTTATACCCCTGCCCGCGTAAATTGTCCCGCCATGATTTTTTAGTTCCCATTCCAAGTTGTTGTCGTTGGTTTCTGTCTTGTATAACTGTCTTTTTTTATGAAAACGTGTAAATCAGGTCGTGTTGTTTTTTATTTACAATGATATAAATGTGGTAACCCCGGGCCTTGTATATCTTGTTTTTATGTCGTATTGGTTTTCATATTGTTAAAAGGTTTACGATTACCTGTATTTGTTCACATCATGGTCATGTAGTCTGACTGATAATTACCAATTATAACTTCATACCAAAACTCACAATTTTTATATAACCGAAATGTATTGTTTCAATGCTTTTTCCGTTTTAGATTGCAACTTCCAAATGTCTTGATTCGAGCGCCAATGATGAGTAGTCTTACTGGTAGTTACCGATTTGAAATCATAATACAACTCATTTTATATGTACGAATACGAATTTGTTTATTATAGTGACATTGTGTATATATAGAGTATAATAATAATATATGTGTTTGTACACCCGGCCAATTGGACCTATAAGTCACCTAAAAGATATAAATCTATAAATCAAAGTAGAGTCCTGTAGTTTAACTATTTACATAAATGAATTGTCTGCGTTTTGTAAATGCTTGTAAAATATATTTAGCTATTCTTCTTGGAAAATAAGTAAGTAGTTGTATTAATTGTTCACAATGTGGTAGTGATAAAAAATTTCTTTGCCCGGTATGGTTGAGTAAAGTTCATTTCGGAGTTCATTCTATAGATCACAGTTACTAAACCGTCCAGTTTCAATTCTTAGAGGTAAAATTCCTCATCTAAATTGAGCCAACATGGACCGTTCGTTGCGTTGTAAGTTAAGGTTCACGTATCCTTCAGCAGAGAAATTGGAAATTGTTTTTGAAAGTTTTGTATGTTAGCAGTTTTGGATATTTTAAAGTTTGTTAACCAATCAAAACTATGCTGTTCACGTATCGCTGATTTAGCGTTATGTATATCACAATTGTTCGTATTCTGAAATGTTTCAATAATTCTAATGTTTGTCATTATAGTTTTTTTTTTTTATTTCTGCCGACCAGTTGTTAGTGCAAATGTAATAGTCCCAGAGGAAAATACGTTTGCAAACCCTTGAATTATCCATTTTCAACAGTCTATTCCAGTAACATATCATGTTGAGCCATCGTCGTTCTTTAGAAGGTAACCATCCGATATCACCCTCAATTGCCAGTTTTGGTGCAAATTTGTGTACTCCAAGAAAATATCTAATTGCTTTGTTTTGTATATTGTCGATGTATAAGAAGTCTTCGTATCCCCAAACTGGGGAGTTATAGTCTAGTATTGGAACTACACAAGAATTATAGAGTTTCTCAAATGTCTTTAAACTAAATTCCTTCAGATTGTGAAGTTTTGAGATAATGGCTCCTAGTGCACGCCCACCACCTTTAGCAAAAATTTCTGCATTTGATGCAAAGTCTTTTTTCTCGTTAAATATTACTCCCAAATATTTGTAATGACATGTAACCTCTAATTCATGTTCTCCAATTTTAAACTGGAAAGAAGTACGCTGTCGTCTGCCTGATCTGAAGTGCACTACTTTGGATTTATCTGTATTTATCAGAACTCGCCAACGTTGAAACCAGTCATGTAGTTCATCTAACATCTTTTGCATATCCGTCTCGTTGTATGCTAGTAGTACAATGTCATCTGCGTACAATAACATATACAGTTTGGAGTCATCGATATTTATACCAAGATCTAAATTGGTCATTTCTTGCACAAGGTCATTAATAAATATTGAAAACAAGGTCGGTGAACAATTATCTCCCTGTTTAACACCAGAATTACAAACAAACCATTCCGACATCTTCTGATTGACACGAATACTAGCTATTGTGTAAGAATAAATGTTTTTGATAGAATTGAACATTTTGCCGTCAATATTGTTCGACAAAAGCTTGTAAAGTAACATATCTCGGTCCACAAAGTCAAAAGCTTTCTTTAGGTCAACAAATGTTGCAAGTACACTAGCGTTGTTACGAATCACACTACTAAGAGAAAAAACGTGATTTTCACATGAACGATTTCTCTTGAATCCATTTTGCTCATGAGCAAGAACCTCATTTTCGTCTAAAAAGGTCGATAGTCGGTTATTTATGAAGACACTGTACAGCTTAGATATACATGACAATAAGCTTATTCCTCGATAATTAAGCGGGATACGATTGTCTAATAACGGATCCTTTAATATTGGAAAAATAACTGTTTTTCTCTAGATTGACGGTATAAAACTGGTGTCAAAATCAGTTGAAAGATAGTGCGAATCCCTTGAAAGACATTTGGTAAATTTTAAAACTTCGTACGTTATTTGATCAATCCCTGTTGATTTTCCCTTTTTCCACACTTTTGATTACAGTCTCTATTTCCTCATTTGTTATGTTACCATTTAATTCTTCGTTCTCATTCTACAATGGATCCAAAATTATATCCTCTAATACAGTTTTATGAGACAATGCATTTCTATAAAATTCACTGTTGAAATCTTCTTCCGATTTATCATTATAATACAAATGTCAAAAGTCGGATTTACATTTTTCAAGACCACTAGTTCCATCAGTCAAAATTTCACCTTCAGTATTGTATACTTCCACTGGAATCAAATTTTTTTTCGTCGTCTTTTTATTTTTTCCAGAATGCATTTGGGTTTTTCGTAGTCATGATTTCGATATCAATACAGAACGATTGCCGATGTTGTCTTTCACATGTTTGTAGTTTACGATCGAATATTGTTTGAGCAGATTTGAAATCTAGTCGTAGTTTTGATTTAACACTAGCTTTTCCTTTGAATTTTAAAAACTGATTTTCTTTAGCGTGCATGTCATTCCATAATATTCTAAGTTTGTCGTTCCAAAATGGTTTATTCATTTTAAGGCATTTTCTGGTATTTGTGCTTGTACTGAAACGTGGAATTTTATTGTTCATCTCATTAGTTATAACATCGCAAAGTTTAGAGTATATTTCGTCTATGTTTGCTTGAGTTTCCCTTGTTCTTTCGATTTGCGTTATAATAGACTGCAGTGCAATTTTAGATAAATCCGATGGAAATATTTCATTAGGAATTGACTTTAGTTTGTAACGTTTATTTTTAACACAATCCTTTGAAACTTGTGATTTTGTTGAGCACAAAGTTTTAAATTTTGCCATTAACGCTGAGTGATCTGGAGCTTTACTTCGTTCCCCAAGCAACGGAAACTAATTTGACTGTTCCACGATTGAGCGCGTTGTCATTACTTCAATAGAAACACACAGTTCAAGAACATCATGCGGAACACATATACAATCCACTACTAATTTTCTCTTCCTGATATATAAGTAAAATTATCTTTTTGAAAATCGATTCTTCCATTTAATACACACATTTTTGATTCATTCAAAAATTCTTAGAATGCCTTTCCGTGTACAGTATCAAATTTGGTAAAGTCGTTCAAGTTTCCTATTCTAGAGTTAAAGTCTCCACAGACAAATATAGCATCACAGTTATAATGTACGTAAACGTTAGATAGAAACGTGCGAGTCCCGACCCCAGACGGAATTTTCTGGTGGAAGATAACAAGAAAGTACAAGAAAACTATAGTCGGTATTTGTTAACGTCAATTTCTCACAGTGTATTCCTTCGTAACACATATCTATTGTTTCATATTTGTATTCCTCAAGTATCCATTGTTTAATGAGTAGTCCAACTCCCCTGACGCTTTCGGAGCATTCCGATATATTTCATTTCTATAATGTCCTTTCCATGTATAACGGTCTACAGCAATTTTAATATTTTCTTTCAAGTGCGTCTCACATATGCTTAGTATATCCACATTAATGTTTTCAACAATTGCTTTCCGTAGTCAATCATTATTTAAAGTCCAACCGCAAGCATTCAAATGTCCTAATCGTATAGTTCCTATGTGCCGGGATGTGTCCTAAGCTGATTCCTGTTGTGTTTCCATTTCTGCATTTTCAGCGTTTTGGTCATTTTCAGTGGATTTCTTTAGGATTCGAAAATTTCCTGATATCATATGAGGTTTTCCTTGTGAAAGTTCTCGTAAAACTGTTCTAGCGTTTGTTTCTTATAGCCTTTCTATGCATGATTTTTCTCCCTGTATGAACACTCGACTGTGATTTTCAATATTTTTCAATTTGTGCTTATTACGAAGTGTCAGGATTTTTTTTTCAGCATTTTGGAAACTAACTTTTACTAGACTCGGTTTATTATGGAATCGTGCCTTTAAGCGAAGGGTTGCAGCCACTTTCACATTTAAAGAAATATTTTCCCCAAGACATGAAATTATTTTTGTTACTTTTTCCAATAATTTTTCATTCTATGTAAAAGGAACATTCTTGACAATTACTGTTACATCATTGTTATTTAATGGATCTAACATCCGAGCACCTCGCATTGCGTTACCGATCGAAGAATCAACGTGCCCGTTAGATAAATTTTCGTCATTTATGGGATTACATACGGACTGTATGTATATTTCGTTTCTTGAAATGAAACGGCCAATTTGGTTTAAACAGGTCTTAAAAGACTAAAAAATAAACTGATAACTAATTTTCCTGTCACTTTTCATACGTATTCACTACGGTTAATTCAGTACCATGCAAACACATCTTTTGTCAGTCAATGAAAAGCCGTTAGTTAATTTCCCCGAGACTGTTCAATACTGTTTATTTACCTGTAAAATTCTGATCAGAACTGGATTTTCTGCAAGAGATATGTGTAAAAAATGATAAATTTACATTTTGATGATTTGCAGAATAAAATGGTTGCTTAAAAATAAAATTCAAACAATATTATAGTAATACAATATATGTTCAAATAGCAACAGTTTATTTTGCTTGATAACAAAGTGTGAATAAGTCACTGAATAGAATTGTTTCTACATTCCAGCAGTGTAGTGTCATAATTATCAACAATCCGTAAAATCTTCCTATTTCTTATTTAATTAATATATTATATCTTTTTCGTTACCATTACATGCACAAAAGAATCTGTTAAAAAACACAAAAAAGGTTCATTTTGTTTTTCTTAATTTAGTAGTAAAATAATGTGCATGATAAATAGAAATTTGATCTCATGAAATGTAATAAGAAATGAAGTGGAACAGATAATAATTTTGAATGTGTTTATTCTCGTTTAGTTATTTTTTATATGTAACAATTTGTAATAATACTTTAGACTAGTTAACCAATTTTTATCTGAAACGATCATTTTGATCTGAACAGATCTTAATTGACTGTTCAATACAATAATAACTCATTTTCAGTCTTTCATTCAATTTGAGACTTACAAATGTATCCACTGCGGTAAACTCAGTTCTCTTCAGACTGCACGCTCGCAGTTAATTAGATCTGCTCAAACTATTTCATACCGTTCAGTAGTTGTTATATACCTGTATATTATACTAAATTGTCTTAAAGCTACTGAGCAGTACTGAATTGACTGTAAGCGAATTGTCTGAACATATATGAATTTATCACAGTGTATAAGTCTGGAAATTGACTGAAAGACTGAATAAGATTGAATTATTTATTGTTCAGATTTATCAGATGATGTTCAGATCAAATGACTTTTTAGTAATGATATACATTTACTAGTGTTTCTAATTCAAAGGGTTACAAAACATACATAAAATATCATAGGGTTAGTTTTAAAAATGTTGGAAATAAAGGGGGAAATAACTAGTATAACTTATATACATGTATTTTTACCATTGGAGTCGAAGTTGTAAGCTGTTACATGCACATGGACTGCAATATTTTAGAAAGGATTGAATTTAAAAATACACGACAGTCCTGGTGGATACGATTTTTAATTTAAAATCGGCGTTTTCTAGTTTATGTAAACTCGTTTGTCTTTTAATACTGTAACTGATATCTTTTTTCTAATTTTAATGGCAAATCAAAAAATATTTTCATACCATAAAAGTTAAAATGTGATATGTTTATATCGAGAAACAAGGAAATCAGAAGTTAATTAAAGGATGGAGCAGTCCAGAACCAAGTTTTAGACACTTCCTTTTACCACATTCAGTGAAAAGTATTTTTTTTTTTTTTTTTTTTTTCATTTTCGTTAATCAAAAAATGTACTGAAGTATCTACAGCAAACAGAACCAGATAATTAGAAAAATTAAACTCCCTTTATTCTGAAAAATTGACAATTTCAAGTATTACGTTATGTAAAACATGTACATATTTCTTCATATATTTACCTAGCAAGAAAATGACATAGAATTAAGGTCTTTGTTGGTCATAAATTTCATAACGTTTTTTGGTATTAAATTAATCCTGACTTCAAATGTTTGGTGCTGAGCGATCCTGATGGAGTATGTCCCTAAAAATCCTTTGGATGCAGGAAATTTATACAGTGTGATTTTCATTCACGCACAATTTCTGTTTATTTCAGGTATCTTCATCAATATGCCACCATTAAATATAACAGCATGGTTAACATCTGTGTTTCAAAGTGTTCCTGATGTAAAAACTCTGCAACAAATACAAGAAAGTAGTTTTTACTCTCCAAAGAAGACAGTCACAGATACAACCATAGCCTATTATTTGTTTTGTCAACCAATTTTCATAATTTTACTCGTGATTTGGTTTATAATGTCAATAAGACTTATTTGGACGGGGAATTACTTAACAAAATTTGCCCTTATGACAGCATACACTAGCCTTGACATAGCAGCGTTAGTGGTGCAGAATATAGCTCTGATAGCCGTTTTTTCGACAAAAGATTATTACATTAAATATGAGTTGTGTTACGTGAATGAAGCAGCATTTGTATTCTTTCCAAATTCTATGCGATCGATTTCACAATGGCTTAAAGTTGGTCAAGCATTACTTGTTTTCCTTATGTTTTACAAACCTTTGACATTTAAGGTCATCGTTAATGCAAAGGCAAGTGCTTTATATGTAACATTGTCAGTGTTTGTTTCGTGTACCATATCTGTTACATATTATTTTTTACATGTGAGATTTGAAAGGGTAATGACAGTTGACAAGACAACAAAGAAAGTAAAAGAAATATGTCGCTATTCACATACTTTCAGGAATAGAAATGCAGAATTTATCATTACGATCATTAATGATTTAGTACAACACATTATACCGGGTATATTGATGATTTGCTTGTTTGTAGGTATTCGGCGTCTTGTAAAAAAACAAGTTAAGATCCGAAAACGTCTTCAAAGAGAGAGTACGGAAAGGGAAATTTCAGACATAAGACTTGCAAAGGTAACAATGGCTACAACTATGATTTCTCTCATATTCATCATACCCGGAATACCTTCAACCATTCTTTTGTACACGGATCTTCATACTGATGAAACTGTACACAATATCTTAGACGTCCTGGCTTCCGTCACTCGAGTATTATTAGTTTTAAGTATACCAATCAATTTTCTATTATTCAGTTGGCTTAGTGGACAATTCAGAAACAGAGTTTTGGCAATATTGAAGCGTTTGCATACATGTATATAGGCATAAGCATTGCACAAGACTACAAAGGAGATGAATTATGAATGCTCTCTCTCTCTCTCTCTCTCTCTCTCTCTCTCTCTCTCTCTCTCTCGTGGTATGTTTATGTGTCTATATTCAATTCAACAGGACCTTAATTTTCGGAAAAGAAGCATCTAAATAACACTCTTTTGAGCAATTTAAATTGACTTACATGTTCATTATTGTAAACCAACTTATTTTCGCTGATACTGAATTCGCGTTTCGCCCTTTGTAGCCCACTTCACGGAGATTAAAAGTTCGTGAGTCTAAATTTTCTTGATGTAGTTGAATTAGGAAAGATCCAAGTTTTACATATTCGCGACGAGTTATATTATGTTAAACAAAGACAGGAATCAAACCTCATTAAGGAATTCTGGGGCAAATTTATTTAGTTGAATTAGTACAGATTCTTGTTGCACAATTCTTTGATCTGTCATATATGAAAATAATGTGTTCTATTAGATTTATTATTTGTCGTTCATTTATCATTATATAGACTAAGTATGTTTGAATTTGAATAAACTCATCATAGATAACAGGATTAACGTTTTGTACGCCAGAGGCGCTTTTCGACCACAAAAGAGTCATCAGTGATACCCGAATCATCAAAGTAAAATAGGCCAAAGTTCGAAGTTGAAGAGCAAATAGGACCCAAAATTCCGAAAGGTTTTGCCAAATAAAGGTAAGGTAATTTATTCCTGGGGTAAAAAATTTTAGTATTTCAAAAAATATATTTTGATAATTGCCCTCTTGGTTTCGTCTCTATGATGAGTCTATACAAGTATACAACAGTAAATAAATAGATACCTATATCATGTAACTTAGTCTCTAGTTTTCTATGTTGTGTCTTCTGTACTATTATTTGTCTGTTTGTCTTTTTGTTTTTAGCCATGGCGTTGTCATATCTTTCGTCCCTCTTTCTTCCTTCCAATATTCATAATACTAATAATGTGATAAAATTCATACAAAATGTAACAAAACAGAAACAAAACTTTATAGTAGTACATACCAATTATAAAATAATAAACAAAATGTATACTAGTACATACAAATGATAACATTACAAAATTTATTATTTATTTTTTTTAACTTTCAAGCATAGAAAACTAAGAAAATATGTGTATATAATGAATAAACATATATAATTAAAACTAAAATTGTGTTGCCTGTGAAAATTAGTTGGCATAAGCAACCTCAGTTTAAAACAAATGCAAAATTTAAAGAATAAGAAATATACAGACATAATATATCATATAAGTTATCTCAATTCCACTGCTATTGCTTCTGGACAGGTGATTCTCTTTCACGCCGATAGTTCAACTGTAGGGGGTATTGACACGATCACATTGAACATATGATATTAGTGAGAGAGGGAAAACGTTTGACAGCAAATAAATGTAAAATCTAAACAGAACAGCCCAATCAATATACCGCCAACTAACCCTTCAGTGTCAATAAGTCTTGTTTTATCATTGCTACACATTTTCATTTGATCATGTCAATTTCTATATATTAAATGCTAATCGGGGACTGATAACCCATATATAACATCAATTTCGTTTTTGTTTTTGTTTTTTTGTAAACGGACTTTAAAAAATCTTTACATTCAGGTTTCACATCTTAATGAAAAAGTTTCATGTAAACAAGTGCTGGATCAACACTGCTCGATTTATGCAACATCAGGATAGCATTATACCTAACCGAACCCTACCGTATTTTAGCTGTTCATGAATTGTCATAAAAGTACAATAAACTGACCAATATATGGAAGGAACCGGGTAAATATTTAAATAAAGATTGCACACTCTTACCGTTATATTTTCAAGATGCCATCATTTAAGAAGTTGATTTAGTAGTAAAGAACGATTGACGCAATGCTATTATCAAACTGTTGTCTCGAAAAGGAGTTATCACTTTTAGTTTCAATATGTTCAGAACTTAGATTTGAATTTTATAGTGAAAAGGTAAGATTACATTTCATGAATAATTTCTATTTGTAATCATCCCACATCTCATTATTTAATGAGTCTATTACGGAGGTATTATCTTATATGTATCGTATGAGTGTCTGTATGGGGTTTAAAGATCAGATAATGGGCAAACAGTGTAGAATAGAGGATAATAGTGTGCTGAAATATAATGAATAGAGAATACTGGTGTACTGAAGTATACAGAATAGAGAATAATGGTGTGCTGAAATAATAAAGAAAAAAGAATAAGGGTTAAGAAAAATAAAGAATAGAGAACAATGGTAAAAAAGTTAAGGAATAAATAAGGGAAGGATCCCCTCCCCACCCTATCCGGACACTCTTTTATTAAATGTGTCGCTCTTGTAGGTTGTCGTTATTGTTCCTGATAATTCATTAAAAACTTTCGTCTACAATTTCTCTCATTGGAAAAATAATTCGTGTTTTTGATATCACAAATTTATCACGCTGCTATTGGATAAAGAGCTTTTATTAATTTTAAACCATCCAATGCACGTGTTCAAGAGTTTTAAATTCATCGTCAAGTAGCTTTATTGGTTTTTGTTTTCCCTCTCAGAAATATCAAAATAAAATTTATAAGACACCTTTCACTACATGTTGTGTCCTTTATGTATAAAAATAAGAAGATGTGGTATGATTGCCAATGAGACAACTCTCCACAAGAGACCAAATGACACAGAAATTAACAACTATAGGTCACCGTACGGCCTTCAACAATGAGCAAAGCCCATACCGCATAGTCAGCTATATAACCCTGAAATGACAAATGTGATACAATTCAAACGAGAAAACTAATGGCCTAATTCATGTACAAAATAATGAACGAAAAACAAATATGTTACATAGCAACAAACGACAACCACTGAGTTACTAGGGTACTTATACATCCACACAACAACAAAAAATAGTAATTATAGATCTGAGAGTTCTCACAGTCACTAACAGCTAGTTCAAAGCCAATAACAACTAATAAAATAAAATAATGCATCTAAGACTAAAATATCAATCAGTACACATCCCACATCAAATGGATTTATTGTAAAGATGTCATTAACACTCAATAACAGTCAGAGAAAAACATGACCTTGTGCAATGCCAAGATACAGGTATCGACAGATTGTAGAGCCATGAATATGCATAAGTATATAAAAATAATATTTAGTTTGAATTTAATTTACTGATAACAAAATCAATATTAATACCAATAAAAACAATATTCAAAGATCTAATTACAGTGTTGAATTGGAAACCTTTTAGAATAAGTTTATTTAAAGGATCAATAAGTTTACCCGGATCGTTTCTAAATTTTCGGACTCGGTAAACAACACTTTTGTGTTCATCTTCAGTGTGATACTGTCTTAGTCGCACATTTTTTTTTTACTAGTTTAGTAACTTTTTAGTATACTATATCATCCCAAGTTTTCTTGCTAATGCATACTTTTTTGTTTTCATTTATTTGTTCATTAAATCTAAATATTTATTTGGAGAAGAGAGACGAACGATACCAAAGGGACATTCAAACCCACAAGTCGAAAATAAACTGACAACGCCATGGCAAAAAAAGGCCAACAAACAGACAAACAACAGTATACAAAACACAACATAGAAAACTAAAGACTGTTCAACGGGAACCCCACCAAAAACCGAGGGGGATAGCAGGTACTCTGGAAGGGTAAGCAGATCCTGCTCCACATGTGACACCCGTCGTGTTGAAAGAGCTAATGAAAATATACGTATTTGCTCATGAACGGGATGTTCTTTAATATGTAGTTATGATATTATTTTTTTATTGAACGGTAATCAAAATTTAATTAAATTAGATTGATACATCTATATAGACGTGGTTTATCAGTAAACGGGTAACTGCCGTGCATGGCAAGGAATCAACTTTTAACGTTAATATCATGGTATTTGGATTATATACAGTTACAAAGCCTCAGTCGATGTTCAACAATGATTTTTTTATACATGTTTGTCTTACCCTTAAATGTAATAAATTATACAATTTGCTTAGTTTATATTTAAGTTTTGATGACTTGCATTGCTTACAAAACAACATTAGTTATAACCAAGAGGAGTAACTTTTCCCGACTCATCAGTAGGTACATTTTTATGTGAAATTTAACTTGTATCATTTTTTACAGTATATACATATATAAATTCAGACTTCAATGTTTCATTAAGGTTAAGGTCGTGTTAAATATTTTTACGAAATGACCTTTTCCAACATACCTATGTAAACTAATGACACACTTCGAGTGTTCTTTTCCATCCATTTTGCACCGAAAATATCCTAAAATGTATATTTTGAAGTTTTCCTTATGGTTATGTGTAAAATTGCTGAGCGTAATTTTTTTTTATGTTGGATTTTAGTCATGAATTGGAAGCATGTTTATCATTTCCCATTAGTTCCTTTGAGCAAGAGGTGAATATTTATGTTTTGATAATTTAGTTTATTTTCTGTAAAAGTTTAAGTTAAATTGATTAGATTTATTTGTATGTTTGTTTGAATTTTTTAGTCAGTTGTGTTGTATGTCTGTGATGCATGTTACACAGTTTTGGCTGTTGGATCCCAATTATTGTCAAATTAAGCTTTTATGTCTGTTTGGGTTGCTCATCAAATTTTGTCAATATAACAGAACTATCAACAGCTGTCATTTTGAGTGGGAGGTTTAGTTAGCTATAAATTCATGTTTAACCAACCATTTCTTTTCGGAAAATGCCTGTACCAAGTAGGGAATATGACAGTCGTCTCCATTTGTTCCGATGGTTGATAAAATCAAACGTTTTAGATAACAAATATTTTTATTCAATTATTTCCTGATATATAAATACCTAAGTAGCCCAGGTCGCGTACTTAGGGACCCCTGTATTTTAACAGCCTCACTTGACCAGGGAAAAAATCAAATGATTTTAAACTTACAATAATTTGACATACATTAGTTTGTCAGTTTTAACGGACTTCATCTTTTTGAATTTACATTGGAGTTCGTTATTTTTGTTATACCTGTTTAGTACATATACGCTGAAACCGCTTGACTGAGGAAGAACCTAAAGTATAGTTGAAAAATTAAACAGACCTTCGTGTTGGTAAAAGCATGGTTAATGATCGAAGGGACATGATACATAAAACAAATGAATCATGTTTGCTCAGACGAATCGTCAATCAGTATACATCAAGCAGATATAGTGTAAAGATGTCATCAACAGTCCGTTTTTAATACTAATTCTACGGATACAGCAAAATTTCCTAACCAAATCTTAGTAGATCTATGAAAGTGTTTTTATCTGTGTTTTATTTATGCTTTATATCTTTTCACAAGGTTTTCTTTAATTTTTGGCAATGAAATATATAGCTGTCATTGTTTCAATAAAAATTTTGTTATCCAATCTGCGTTTTCTTTTTTCTTATTTAAACGCAACACATAAATAGTAACTGGAAAGGTATTCATATTGCACGACAGCTGCAGAAACCAAAAACTGAATAAAATTAGGAGTAACATGCGATTTCCAGTGAGACAACTATCTATAGAACAACTGACCAAAGATGTGAACAATTACAGGTCACTATCACAGGTACTTGTGAACATTATATCCATTGGATGCTCCATAGTGGGAGTACCTTGAATGATTCTCCATGTAGTTTAATTTTGATTTATTAATTTTATTAATCGTTTATTTAGATATATTTTGAAATTACTGTCAACAACTTCAACATATATTTCAGGTAAAAACATTCAATAACTTCAGCATATATTCATATTAAAAACAATTTAACGTTTAATAAAAAAATTATAAGAAATAAAACTATATGGGAGGGAGGGGATATTCTGTCCACACGTACCTATGGTCACCATGATACCTTCAATAATTCATATATAGATATAAGAAGATGTGGTATGAGTGCCAATGAGACAACTCTCCATCCAAGTCAAAATTTATAAAAGTAAACCATTATAGGTCAAAGTACGGTCTTCAACAAGGAGCCTTGGCTGACACCGAACAGTAAGCTATAAAGGGCCCCAAAAATTACTAGTGTAAAACCATTCAAACGGGAAAACCAACGGTCTAATCTATATAAAAAACGAGAAACGAGAAACACTTATGAACCACATCAACAAACGACAACTACTGAACATCAGATTCCTGACTTAGGACAGGTGCAAACAAATGCAGCGGGTTTAAACGTTTTAATGGTACCAAACCTTCACCCTTTTTCTGAAACAATAGTGTAACATCACAACATAGAACGACACACTATAAAATATCAACTGAAATAGCTTAACTCAATCAAAGGACATATTAACACCATTGAACATACACTGAACAAATAAATTTGACCTATGATACAATGTAAATACAAAATAAATAAACTAAGGGAAGAATAATAAAAGTAACATGTTATATCGGTATGAAATGTTAAACAATTTAAGAAAAACAATATGCTCGAACAAAATATCAGCCATTTGCAATAACTTTAAACACAGGTAAATGAAAATAATTTTGTTGTTAGGTATACGTGTACAGTTACAATAGAGAAAGGAAATATTTTAACAAAATAAATAATTTTGATGTTCATAGTACGAAGTGGAAATTTATATTAGTACCAAACACTTATCAAAGCTGGTATATAGACCAGATATAACCCTGAATAACATTAAATAACAAAAAAGCATTACAATTAGTATCAACAGGTCAAATAAACAAGAAAGTACGATTTGAGAGTACTCGCAGTTACTGACAGCTAGTTAAAAGCCAAAACAATTAATAATAAAAAATCATGCATCAGAGACTAAAATCAACTAAAACACATCCCAAGGATTTAGTATTTTAACGTCATGGACAGTCAAAGAAGACATGACTTGTGCAATGCCAAAAATAAATGTATCGACAGACAGTAGGATAGTTAGGAGTTTAACCTCTTTATAGATCAAAATGAACGTGGGTGTGTCTTTAAACATCCCGTTTGAAAAGAATACAAATTTAGTTATGTTTTAATTTGCTGATGACAAAATCGATATTAGTGCCAATGTAAACTATATTCAAAGATCTAATAACAACATTGGTAAGATAACCTGAACTAATAAGTTTATTTAAAGGTTCGATGAGTTTACACGGATCACATAGTGATTTCCGCGCTTTAAGTACAATATTACCGTAAAATTTAGGATGTGAAATACCGGTTTTAATCAGTTTTCTACAGGTACAGCCAAATTTACTAATCAAATCTTTGTATCTATGAAAGAACTTAGCAAAAGTTTTACGTAATTTATGGTAACGAAATCCCTGACTTAATAATTTACCAGTGATGCATTGATTACGTTCGTTAAAATCTATGACATCACTACACACACGGGCATAACGCACGAGTTGGGATATATACACACCGTATGATGGAGCCAAAGGAACATCGCCGTCTAAAAAAGGAAAATTAACAATAGGGAATGAAAAATCGTCTCTTTTGTCGTAAATTTTCGTATGGAGTTTTCCTTTAGAGATTGAAATGTCCAAGTCCAGAAAAGGACAACTACTGCTGTTTATGTTAGATTTAGTTAAAGTAAGTTCTATTGGGTAAATTTCGGTAGTATATTTAGAGAACTCTGGATTATTTAACGAAAAATATCATCTAGATAACGGAAGGTATTGTTGAATGTATCAACCAAATGTAACAATGACGTGTCTTTACTGAGTTTGGTCATAAACTGAGATTCATAGCAATACAGGAATAAATCTGCTATTAAAGGGGCGCAGTTAGTGCCCATAGGAATACCTACTACTTGTCGATACACTTTATCGCCGAAACGTACATATATGTTGTCCAGGAGAAAATTTAAAGCTTCAATCATATCTTCACATTTCCAGTAAGTGTATCTAGCATACTTTCCTTTTCGTTACAGAAAAGGCTTTAAAAGAGTTACAGCAAATAAATTTGTAATGAGATTTTCAAAAGACCATTTAATTAAATATGAAAACTTTTTCTTGATAAGATTGTGTGGAAGTGTAGTATAGAGTAGAAAATCATAACTGTCAACAGAATTAAAAGGACCATCAAAAGCATGTATTTTATCTAAAACCTCTAAAGAATTTTTAACACTCCAAAAATAATTAATACCATTATTTTCATAAGCTTTATTACAAAAGTTAATAACAAGTTCTTTGATAGTAGTAAGGAGGTAGTTAGAAGAACTGATAGATTGGTAGTAGAACACTTACTAGATGCGGAGATGAAACGGAATTTAAATGGTTTTTGTGCAATTTAGGTAACCAGTACATAGTAGGGACTTTCAAATGTTCGGAAGAGGCTTTAAGCTGGGTAGTGGCAGTGATATGCTTGTTTACAATTTGACTCTCTGTGGAGCGTACGGACCTGAATGTAGATGAATTTGTAATTTCGTTTTGGAGAACTTCCGTGTAGTATATGCGTCACACCACCACTACATTATTTGCTGCTTTGTCTGCCGGTACGAACACAAACCGCTTTGCAGTACTTGAGTTTATTTTTATTCTGGAAATGGGAATATCATGGACCCTATTACTAATTTCAGAATTGTTTTCAAAATGAGATATACGAATATTAACAGTATTCATAATTTTATTCAAATAACTGTCTAGAGATTTTTTATCAGATTTTTCACGTTTACACCAATTTTACAGTAGACAGACAGAGCGTCTTTAATGACCTGACGACACTGTTTCCAATCTATTTTAGATGGAGGACGATATTTCGGTCCTTTCTTAAGAAAAGTTATGACCTCACGGTCTTCGACGATGTTGAGGTCTCCTGTAAGGACATGACCATAGGGAACATATCTAAAACTAGATGTTTCACAATCTCAAGTGGAAGGAACATTATTTACTATATTGACGTCTGATGTAACTGACGTATAATTAAAAACAAACTTCTGCTGGGTTTTTATAAGAATACGAAATAATAGGTGGTTCTATATTATCAAAATATGGAGGTATTTGGCTTTGGATGGTAGAGTCATTGAATATACTAGATAAGTTAATAAAATCAATACCTCTATTTATATATTTTAATTTAAGAAAATGCCGTTTATGATTTTCAGGTTTATCGATACTAGGAAATAGCCTGTGATGACAAAAGGCTGTAATAATACGGGTGTATTCATACATTGGGCTAAAAAGAAATTGTATCACACTCCAGAAAAATAGCATATAATTTACTTATTGGTATCTGACCCAGTTTGCATAATACTTGATGTCTGCCATTATTTTTATTATAGATAACAGATCAGCAAGTGTATAATTTATACGATGTTTAATACGTTGATTACGGTTTTGCGTTTGCCATGAGACCTTTTATTTCTAAGTCGTTTATCGACAATATTAATGACATCGATTGAAGTTTTAGTTATGTTCCCTGTCCTAATATTTTGTCATTAAGACCGAGAGGATAAGCTGTTTGAAGTCTTTTATCCAAAATAATTCGCGAATTTCACGTGATTTTTCAAATTGCTTGTGTGATTCTCCTGGTTGTTTCTGAACGGTTTCAAGTGGTTGGAATTTAATAAATTTTAGATTGTGATTATGCTTATCTAAATGTTGATATATCAAACTTTTGAATTTTTTAGGTCTACGAAAGCGGTAAAGGTGTTCTTGATTTCTTTTGTAATACGCTCGTCCCGTCTGTCCCACATATTGAATACCACACTTAGGTTGGGTTCAAGCTACCACATATATAAGGTTTTGAGTTTTTCAGGTAATGTCACAGGAAAAGGAGAGCGAAAAAGCTCTCCCGTTCACTGTTGACCGTACAGTATTATGTGAAGTTAATCTAAAACAGGTTAGTCACTTTTTGGCATTGCACGGGAAAATTTGTGGATATCCACGCGCATTTTTGTTAAACAATCTGGCTGTAGAGGCATTACAAATACGTTTGTTTAAGCACGTGGATATCCTAGAAGTTGTGCCTAGTACGGTTTGAACAATAAATGGCAAGACCATACAAGAACATGAGAAGCCATAGTAAAAAGACCAACGTCAATTTGTATCAATTAGAATGTTTGAAATAAATATAAGGTTGACATGAAATAAGCTTTGCTTTAATCTACAGACTCGTTGCCTTAACCTGAAAAAATAGATTGTCGGCTTACATAATGTTTTTTTAAACGAATGTTATTGTCTTCAGCCTGACATATTTGCCACACTGTACGCTTAGGTATGTTTTTGGTGTATAGATAAAACAGCGTCTTCCAGACGCCAGTTTACTTCACGTTAAAAAGTTCACAATAAATGTCGACCTAAAAACCATAGACATTCTGAAATCCAGTATTAACCGGATCAGAGATCGAATATTACGAACGAAATCAATATTGTCGGCGTTATCCTGTATTGCCCGAATATCCCAAGTCGAAAAGAAAGTGATAATCGCAAGACAAAAAACTAAAAACGACCAAACGATCATGACAAACAACAATACACAAAACACAACATAGAAAACTTGTAAGTGTTTTTGTTACTTGTTTTCTGATTTGTATCGATCTGATATATTAATCCTTTTTCAACTGATTTTTATAGTTTGTTCTTATGTTGTGCTGTTACACCACTGTCCCATGTTAGGGGAGGGTTGAGCGCTCATAAAACATGTTTAACCCCACCACATTCTTTATGTGCCTGTACCAAGTCAGGAGCCTGTGGTTCAGTGGTTGTCGTTGGTTCATGTCTGTCATATTTGTTTTTCGTAAACTGTTTTGTTATAAATTAGGCCGTTAGTTTTTTCTATTGAATTGTTTCATATTTTTCATGTCGGGGCCTTTTAAGGCCGACTATACGGTATGTTTTTTTTTTCATTGTTGAAGGCCGTACGGTTGCCTATTATTGCTTACATCCACTTCATTTGAACTTGGGTGGATAGTTGTCGTTATCGAAGCAAAATATTTTTAAAGGTTATATTTGGAAAAAATCGATAAATTTCCAGATCAGACTTATTTGTCTTGAACTAAAAGATGTCTTCTGGGAATTATAAAAACCTCTAATCGTTCCGTACAAATGATTCCTTAGATGACTATGTAACCTGTGTAATGCAAAATTCGTTATTATTATAATCAATGGACATTTCGTCAGATCTACTTGTATTCATGAAAAACGACTTGCTTGTGTAAAAAAAAGCAAATTTAAAAAATGTGAAGACAAAGATACAATAATGGTGACTTTTGATATCTAAAATCGAAAACCAGAGGACAATACAATTACGAGCCAGTCAAAAGCAACAAAAAAAGTGTACAAACCACATGTTACAATGAAAGAGAGGCGAAAGATACCAAAGGGATATTCAAACTCATATAAGTCGATAAACTAACAACACCTTGGCAAAAAGCAAAAAAAAAAACGACCAAAAGACAGCATACAAATCACAACATAGAAAACTAAAGACAGAGTAACACGAAACCCACCCAAAAACTGGGGGTGATTGCAGGTGCTCTGGAAGGGTAAGCAGATCCTGCTCCATATGTGGCACCCGAGGGCGTTAACAAACAACGAACCCCTTTCCAGACAATACATAATGTCCCTTCATATTGTAAAACGGTTACTAGATGTTTATAACTCAAACAGCTAGTATACGATGCGGTATTAAAGAGGATATGGGATTTGAAATCTGAATAAAATAGTCTAACCACATATCATATGCATGTACCTGTCCGAAGTGAGGAAACATGTCATTAGTTATCTTGTGTTATAATGATTATGTTTGTCATTGGCGGAATGTCGACTCAATTGTAGATTTTTAATAGTCTTTGTGTAGTGAATTTTCAATTAATTTAATAAAGTGAGAATAAATTTGAAAGGAAATATTTCTTTAAACATGATAAACAACTGATAAGACCACTTTCAACAATTACCACATCTTAACGTATTAAACTAGGAATACACAAGACATATCTGCAGTAGATTTTGCTCCTGATGAGTCGACCAATAACCGTTTAACATTTTGAAAGGATACTAAAAATACTGCAATATATGATAACCTACTATTTATGAAAAAATTATGTACACCTTAAGGTCCAGTAACAGCTAATGGGCTATGTCATAAATTTTGGTAAAATTTTGCATACAGCTTTGGCTCGTTGAACTATAACTGAAAATCGAAAGAAAATAATGCATTTTTTGTCTTTTTTTTAATTTTCTGAAATATTACTGATTGATAGGCTTAACATTTGTATAGAAAGCACATAAAATCGGCAAAAACGATTATTTTTTCGATCTTCAGTTATATTTCAACGGGTTAAAGTTGTATGCAACATGTAACCAAAATCTGTGATATAGCACATTCACTGTTCCTTGACCTTAAGGAGAACATTTGCTATAACAGAAATCCTCAACACATTAATAGTATAAGTCACGAATAACAACTGTTTCATTCTATTTAATCACACTATATAAATCAAATGTTAGGTGAATTTGTTGACAATACATTTTTCGACGTCTATGTAAACAAGTGCATAATAGTATAAGATAAATATATATCTTACATTTCAAAGATACCAAGTAACCAAAGTATGTTCTTGATTGTGTAGTAAATATCATTTTCCTTTGAAATATCATTTTCATATAGGAGCTAGGTAAGTTTTCATAAGAACAAGCAAAACATATTTGTCTGTGTATCGATCATTTAATCACAGTTCCGCTTTAGTAGCTTGCACTGATTTAAAGCATGTTGGAAAACTAAACGTAGTTTAAGGAACTACAAATACTCTTGTGACTGAAAAATAAAGGATATGATTGATGACTTCGCGGCCACAAAATTTGCCTCAAACACTGGGCAAAAAAAGGGGGAACAGCGCCTTTATGTGTGTTCTTCATCTTATATTTAACATAGCTCAGTTTTGCATTTATTCTATTTTTATTCATTGTTTTGGAAATATATTTCCATATATTCATATATACACGTAAGTATAAAAAAAAAAAAAAAAAAAAAAACACACAAAATCTGTTGTCGACATTATTGTTTTACTTTGATTGTAATAGTGAACACCTGACTTTAGCATTTTCCTCGATTCATCAATGTACAACAAAAAACTAAAAAAGCATAAAACGGTCCACACATATATACCATCGTTTTTCCACAAAACATCGTGTACTTCCTTAGAACTAATATAAAATAAGGAGATGTGATATGATTGCCAATGAGACAGCTATCAAGCAGAGTCCAAATTAAGTGGCTTAAGCAACTTAGAACCCTAGACAAAGCCGACGACGAAATACCTTACAAGACTTACTAGAAAGCTTAATATTTACACAGAGAAAAAGCCCTGTACAGAGAAAATAAATCGGATGGTCATCGTAGGTAAAGAAAAATTCATTAAACAAAAGATGCATAGGAATATGTTCAAGCTACATAACAATTAATCAAAATATATTGAATCTAAGATAAACTGCACAAAACCATCATCTCAATTCGACTCTACATCATGAACTGTGTAACAACCCTGTGTGACAAAATTTTTATTTTATATTAGCTTAATTTGCCGAGTGGTCTTGGGCGCCGACCACAGTGCATACTGTTTTATCACTGATATTTCACTAGATTGTGTTCGAATCTTGCTGATTCTAACATTGTCGAACTAAGTTTAACGCAACATGTACACACAGTGTATGCATGTAACAAGGAAAAGTAGCTGTTTAGTTATGGCTAAAAAAAAACGAAATTTAAAAAAAATATGCCTTTAATTACGCCCGTCAGTCTGTATAGAGATTAATGTGTTTTTGAAAGATTAATTGCTTTTTGTTTAAAATCCATTTGCAAACATGTCACGCATTTTCAAGACGAAAACAAATCAACACTTAATTCAGTAGGTAAGTTCTGTTAAGTAGGGGGAATTTCGAATTGCACCGGATATTTATGATATTTAGGATAGGGACAAATTTGCAACATGCAGCTATGAACTTTTCAAATAGTTGAAAGGATTGTTGAACGTGCAGAGAACAGAACATTCCTACAAACCAAGGAATCGAACTTAACGTCAATTTTCAGAACGGACGCAATCAACTGAGTATATATATCCTGTACAACCAAACGTTATCCCATCTGAAGCATGATGTGTACTATAGGTGGGCAAGTTTAGGTGACCTCATGTATATGTATCCTAGTCAATCATTAAGTTGTTGTGATATGGACTTGTTAAATCGTTACTTTGTACTTCTATAAGTAATGGAACTGGATTTTTGTATCTAATGCGACCAAAAAAAAAAAAAAAAAATGCATGCATGCATTTTCTAACTGTTCCTGGAAAAAAGTAGCTGTTTGCGATTTCCGAATCAAATAGCTGTTTGCGATTTCCGAATCAAATAGCTGTTTGCGATTTCCGAATCAAATACAATGTATATATAATTATATAAGAAATTTTAATTTCCATTTTCTCTGTGCGATATACATACAACTGTTCAAAAATCCTTGTCCTGTGGTCTTTGATGGATAATTGTCTTTATGCAAATCTAACCACATCTCATTAATTTCAAATACAAAGTATTCTGTCTTCAGTCATTGATAATTAGCCTCGCATATGAAGAACATCTTAAAGATATCAACAGTTGACGGATCACATGTAAATTTTCGTAAATGTGCATGCACATGTACAAATTTGTAACGATGTATGTTATATGCATTATACATTAATTAAATATCAATTTCAATTAGTGTCATCAAAACTACCAGAATGAAAGAGGAGGACGAGATAAAACCAACAACGTATACTACGTCTGAAAAAATTATCAAAACTGTAGTTTTGGTTTTAACATGGGTCATGATTGTAAGTACAATTGTATCAAGTACACAAAACAAATGCCATAACAACTTGTCAGCTTTAAATGTTTTTATGTGCTTAGAAGTGATAAAGGGACGTAACACCAAAACTAACCGTGTAGGATATAGTTAAACGAAAGAATATTCCTAAAATGTATAGGAGGTAAGATAAAAATCCATGCAATTATAAGAGACGACTAGAACACACACGCGACATCGCGGGTCCGTGACTGAATTAAAGTACCCGCGCCGTATTTTTAGCCTGGTTTTTAGTATTCGTATTGTCATCTGATAAAGTCATGCTGATTATAAGGTACACAGTTTTCTCTGCTTTCAAAATCTTACTGTTTGAACCCGTCCTGGTTTTCAGACTACAACCGGAAACTACATGTGACATATACTGTTGGTATCGGTATTGGTTTCGACCCGGAACTTGTTAATTATTGGATTTATTAATTATGTGGAAAACAAAAGGGCCTGGAATTGTGTTATTTTTAATCAACACCATTGTCTTATATTAGTTATATATACAAAGTTGAATTCTTTGATTCATCGATTTTACGTCATGTCGGCTAACAAATTGGACCTCGTTACTTTTAATTTAGTAGTATAGATAGTATTGCTGTTTTCTTCTCTTGGCTTGTTTTTGAGTTTGTCCAAAAATGAGTTAAAAAGTTGCCATGTTTCCCCTTTTAAATGAAATTCCCTATTTAGTCAATCTGACCCAAAGAGACCAAAGGGTCAAAAGGACCATGTTAAATTTTCCAATCACTTGACGTTTGTCGTTGTTCGTCCGTTGTAAACTTGTTAAAAGATCTTGTCCTCTGAAACTGTTGTATCAATTTCATTCAAAGCTGATGTGAATAATCTTTAAGTTAGATCGTTCAGAATACAATTTGTGAATTTCATTCCTGCATTCACACCAACATAACCAAAAATAGAACATAAGACGTCGTCAATCGACACTTAAATGAGTAATTTCCCTTTAATAACTAAGTTCACCCATTTTGCCTTTTTGAAATTTTATCTGCCAAACTCCAATAGAAAGATACAAACCGAATAAACAAAAATTATTAACCAGCGAAGATCTACAAATAAGTCTACATGATCGAAATGTTTAATGATCTCTCTTTTAGGAGTTACTACCATTACATGACTATTTTTGCGCTTTTCGCATTTATCTTGAAAATTATAATAGATAGAGAGAAACTGTAAATTGTGAAAACGACCTCACAATGGAATATAACAGTTATGTCAATTCGAAAGACTAACCAGTACAGGTCAAAGTTTACATTAAAACCCTATCAGAAATTAAATTTTGATTGCTATTTAAGATCAAATGAAAGGAATGGAAACAACCAAAAAAAGAGAAATGTTCTTTGGCATTGCTTTGGTTCTGATGAAAGGTATATTTCTACTATTTGGGAAAAATAGATCAAGGTGAGCGATTCAGGCTCCGTGATCCTCTAGTTGCTTCCGCCTTTCACTAGCCTATCAAGATGAGGTCTACATTGTAGTTAATCAGCTACATGTAGTTTAAGGAAGTTTGAATAGTCGAAATTTTCTGTTAAAGTAGACACACCAAGAACTATGAAATTACAAAATATAAAAAAAAAGTAAATTAACAAAAATACCGAACTCCAAAGAAAATTGAAAACGGAAAGTCCCTTATCAAATGGCAAAATCAAAAGCTCAAACATATCAAACGAATGGAAAACAACTGTCATATTCCTGACTTGGTACAGACATGTCCTTATGTAGAAAAAGGTGGATTAAACCTAGTTTTATAGCTAGCTTAACCTCTCACTTGTATGACAGTCGCATAAAATAAACATATAGTTTCAACATAGAATACATTTATCACTTAACGTATTTATTTATTTTTTTTTTTTTTTTTTTTTGTGTAGCTAACATACTTGTTTTCATTTGCAAGGAAATCCAGTCTATCAATCATGATGTTTATATGACTTTTTTTTTTTTTGTAAACACGGCATGTGTTAATTACATAGATGTCTTAACCCAAAATTATTTAACCTGCGACGAGCATTTACAACAAAATATGTTATCATTATTCGTTAAAAGTGAATTTAAATGTGCATTTTAATTCTAAGAGATTGAAAACACAATCTTAAGGCTGATGAAAGAATGAAACAATCACAGAAAACCGTTAACGAAAAAATAATGACTTACTGAAAAAAAAAGTCTAATGGAGAAAAAAAAAGACGTAAAATACCAAAGGGACATTCAAAACTCATAAGTCGAGAAAAACTGATAACGCTATTGCATAAACAAAAAACCTGCTACACATTGTCATCCGTCGTGCTACTCTAATGGTATGTATAAAATTGAGAATGGAAATGGGGAATGTGTCAAAGAGACAACAACCCGACCAACAACAGAAGGTCACCAATAGGTCTTC
The DNA here is from genome assembly GCA_017311375.1 of Mytilus coruscus. NCBI lineage: Eukaryota > Metazoa > Mollusca > Bivalvia > Mytilida > Mytilidae > Mytilus > Mytilus coruscus. The sequence continues at coordinate 34,212,890 of CM029607.1, forward strand.
AATGCAGCGAGAAATTCCCGCACCCGGAGGCGTCCTTAAGCTGGTCCCTAAACAAATATATATACTAGTTCAGTGATAATGGACGTCATACTAAACTCCAAATTATACACAAGAAACTAAAAGTAAAAATAATACAAGACTAACAAAGGCCAGAGGCTCCTGACTTGGGACAGGCGCAAAATGCGGCGGGTTAAACATGTTTATGAGATCTCAACCTCCCCTATACCTCTAGCCAATGTAGAAAAGTAAACGCATAACAATACGCACATTAAAAGTCAGTTAAAGAGAAGTTCGAGTCCGATGTCAGAAGATGTAACAAAAGAAAATAAACAAAATGACAATAATACATAAATAACAACAGACTACTAGCAGTTAACTGACATGCCAGCTCCAGACCTCAATTAAACTGATTGAAAGATTATGTCTTCATCATATGAATATCAGGCACAATCCCTCCCGTTAGGGTTTAGTATCATACCATCATAAAATATATGAGAAGAGCATAACCCGTGTCATGCCAACAACTGGTTTTAAATAAATGTGTTTAGTTCCGATGCAGAGACCCTATAAATGAATCAATATTAAAGCCAAAATATGCAATCTTTAATGACCTGACAACAGTATCGTAACTATATCCCTTCTTAATAAGTCTATTTAAAGGTTTTGTTAGCTTCTGAGGTGAATACTGACATTTTAGTGCTTTATAAAGAATATTACCATAAAAGATTGGATGTGAAATACCTGAACGTATAAGAAGTCTGTATGTTGAGCTAGAAAAAATTTAAATGTAAAGTATTATGTACATATAGATTCTACCACTGCATCGTGTGTAATACGGTATTTATCCACTCGAGACAGTTAAATTTTCAAATTTAAAACGCGAGGCTCGCCGAGCGTTTTAAATATTGAAATTTAACTGTCGAGAGTGGATAAATATCGTATTACACGAGATTTGGTGGCGGAATCTGTTTCTCTAATGATTTTCAAACAATATGCAGGCAAACTTATTCCTTCTTTTCGACTGATCTGCAAAATAATGTGTTCTTTCTATGTGACGTCATCAGGCATGGTCGCCTTTTTTCATGCCGTCACAATAAGAAATTCAGAGGAAAGCAAGAAAATTCGACGTCATAATCGGATTTTAACCAATGAAGAACTGGGATCAAACGGACCACACGTTGATTAAATTTTTATATACAATGGGTGCAGAAAGGGATAAATTGACGAAGAATTAGAGAAACCAATACATAATTATTCTCAAAAATGACCGTAAAATGTACAGTAAGGCTTCCAGTATTTTTGCTATTATTCATTTTATCGTCTGAACAGTGAATATTAAGTTGTCTGATGCTTCAATATAGTTTTTAAAGAAGTATCAAATTAAGAAGAATCAATAGACCATTAGTATTCTTTTGATACATACGAACAAATAGTATACCTCATATATAGATATAAGAAGATTTGGTATGAGTGCCAGTGAGAAAACTCTCCATCCAAGTCAAAATTTATTAAAGTAAACCATAATAGGTCAAAGTACGGTCTTCATCACGGAGCCTTGGCTCACACCGAACAGTAAGCTATAAAGGGCCCTAAAAATTACTAGTGTAAAACCATTCAAACGGGAAAACCAACGGTCTAATCTATATGAAAAACAAGAAACGAGAAACACTTATGAACCACATTAACAAACGACAACTACTGAACATCAGATTCCTGACTTAGGACAGGTGCAAACAATTGCAGCGGGTTTAAACGGTACAAAACCTTCACCCTTATCTGAAACAATAGTGTAACATCACAACATAGAAAGACAAACTATAAAATATCAGTATGTTTTCCATATATAAACCAGAATACAATATTTTTGTTTTTTTATTCTATAATTCTTTCACAAATGTTTTGCCGGTCAGTAGTTTCTAAGACTATTGACGTTGTCAATAGTTTTGCAATCATATTTCCAGCACTTTTTTATGCGTCTTATTTTTTAATAGGACAAAAATTACATTATTGACTATTCATATTGTCTGTACTAATGTCTTTTTCGCATGGTACGTTTTATACTTAAACAAACGAAAACAGGAAAACAGGAAATCACTATATATATATATAGTATTTGCATTGTATCATAGGTCAAATTTATTTGTTCAGTGTATGTTCAATGGTGTTAACTTGTCCTTTGATTGAGTTAAGCTATTTCAGTTGATATTTTATAGTGTGTATTTCTATGTTGTGATGTTACACTATTGTTTCAGAAAAAGGGTGAAGGTTTGGTACCATTAAAACGTTTAAACCCGCTGCATTTGTTTGCACCTGTCCTAAGTCAGGAATCTGATGTTCAGTAGTTGTCGTTTGTTGATGTGGTTCATAAGTGTTTCTCGTTTCTCGTTTTTTATATAGATTAGACCGTTGGTTTTCCCGTTTGAATGGTTTTACACTAGTAATGTTTGGGGCCCTTTATAGCTTACTGTTCGGTGTGAGCCAAGGCTCCGTGTTGAAGACCGTACTTTGACCTATAATGGTTTACTTTTATAAATTTTGACTTGGATGGAGAGTTGTCTCATTGGCACTCATACCACATCTTCTTATATCTATAGACGGTATAACTTGATACTCGTATAATTTGGTCAAGATGTGCAATTTATTTCAGGTAGGCGGTAATGGCAGCCTTTTCCTCAACTCCTCTGCCCATATTGTAAACTTGGATATGTATGACAGCTCTTTTCGAAGCTGAGACGTTTCCACATAATAATGTGGTTAAATTTTCGAGAAAGAAGTACGATTCATTTTTCCGTTTAGCACACCCCGAAAAGCCTTTTGTGATGCGGCTTCCTAAGTTAAAAAACCTTTTTTTTTTTTCTTTATATACATTTGATAAATCCATAGTTTTTACACCTTTAGTCTGTGGTCCTCTGCTCTCCAAATCAGCACAAATGGTTAAGCTCAGTCACTTAATAACAATTGAAACATGTCCAATATCACTGCACAGAGATGTTTTCTTTGCGCACTACTTTTAAGTTCCTCCGAGGCGCATTAGAGATATTGATCCAACTGTAACTTCATAATCATCTAAGTCTGTTTTTGATGAATAAACTACTCACAGGGAGCACTGTTAAAAAACGAGAACAGTCTATACACGGAGAAGGACATTTTTTAGATAAACCACAACTGTTTTGTATGCGTCTGTTGTCGCCTTTCTCATTTGTGAAACTGGTGCACGGTACTTTATTAGTAATCATTAATTGTGTCTTGTTTGTTTAATAAAAAACTTAATGCTTGGTGATGAGGGCTGCTCTCTCGATGCCAGATATTGCCCTAGCATTCGCCTCGGGCAATACCTGGTATCTTTGTGTATACATACTTTTACCCACATAAGCAGTTAAGTGTTTAATGTTATTGAAAACTGCATTAAACAGTCTTATTGTTTGACACTATCTTTTTCTAATAAAAGTATGACCAAATGAATCAGTTTAACCATGCTAACGATTTCATATAGAAACTCCGAAGTTTATTAAAAGTACAAAGATAACAGGCGTACTTTGTCTAAATATATTCAATTATAAACATGCAAAATTTTGTTAAAACACTTTTAATTTATTTAAATGTTTTTTATTGTACAGAAACCGTATCATGTTTCAGTATCTGTTAAGCTGAATTCGCCAATTAAAATCTGTGCTGACTATGCATGCAATAACTGCCACTGGATGTTAAACAAACAACAAAGAGGAAACTTTAAGAATTAGTTGATATCCGTTTTCCTCCTTTGTTCTGCGTTTCGAATTACTAAAATATTGATATTTTCTTAACATGTATAACAAATGTGAGGATTATTCCAGTCTGTATGTGATGCCTAGTTTGATAATATGTTTGAAAAGACAAAAATGAAGAATATTAAAATAAGAAGATGTTTTATGATTTCCGTTTAGACAGCTCTCCACCAGAGATCCAATAACGTAGAAGTTATCAATTAACGTTCTTCCCTTTACGGCTTTTAACTATATGCAAAACCAATATTGCAAGCTGTAAATGGCTCAGAAATGACAAATGTAAACAATTGAAACGAAAAATCTAACGACCTGATATATGTACAAAACAATAAACGGAAAAACAAATATTAAATATAGTAACTAGATACCACCACTGATTTACAGGCTCCTTACTTGGGAAATGTACATACAGTATTCGGGGTTAAATATTCTAGCGGGCGCCCAACCGTCAGCTATACATGTCATAATCAACCACGTTTTCAGGAATTTGACCGTTAAACCACAGCTTGCTTTATGTATTTGTGGTACTCATTTATAAGCATCCGATATATTGTAAAGCGGCATTTCAACATAGTTGTTGCACTTTAGTTTCTAAGTGTAATTTGTTTTGCCATTAAATTTCAAACAATGTCATAAATAACATAATTTCAGGGATTGTTTACAGAAATAACTGGACCCACTCAGAAAGATCTGATAATTAAAACAGATTCAGATTATGAACTAGTATCGCGTGCAATTTCCGGTAGGAGTGTTGGGTATTTTATAGGAGCAGTAATTGGTGGACCCCTTGTTGACAAACTAGGAAAATACTGTGACTTGATGATTGCTGTATGTTTAGATGGAGGGGCAATAGCTACAATAATAGCACCCTATTGTACAGACATCTCCTTACTATGGTTTCTTTTTGTCCTCGCTGGTACTTTTGAAGGCGTAATAAATATAGGTATGGATAATAAATGATATCATTTTCAAAATTTTTATGAAAGCAATTTTGTTAAGGATGTATTCTTCTGACGTTTCAGTCTCGTTAAAATCTCGTTCTGGAATTATTTCCAAAACATGTGATACAAGTGGAAAATATCAATTAATTTAAAAGATATTATAACCAAACTTAACTCTGTGAAAAAATTGTGTATTTACAATAAGTAGTTTTTGAGTAATAAAATTTTCAAATTTTATAACCAATCAAGTCAGTCTCATTAGCCAAAATGTTGAGAAAATGGGTGAGGGGTAAAAGAAATTATTTTACCAGATATATCTACATTCCATATCATTTTTTCTTTTCAAATTTCTTGAATAATTATTTTTTCAATCATTTATAACAAAGAAGTTGAAATAATATACTTTTTGTTCTAAAAAAAGAGAAAAATCCCAAATTTACAAAATTGACAACATGGTAAATTTGACACGAAAAAGCAACAAAGTTTTATAAAACTTTCTTATATTAACACCTACCCATAGTTTTTTTAAGTTAAATTTATTCAGATTAGTCCACTTCATCTTTTGTGAAAGTACGAAAAAAAGTTTAATTGTGAAACTGTGATTTTTTCATGATAATAGCCCAAAAATGGGTAAAAATTGATGAAAAATGGGAAAATCATCAAAATTGGGTACTTTCAAATGGCTGTAGCAAAAAAAGAAGTGCACCACCATATGATTTTTTCTTCACCAATTATTGTTTTACAGTCATATAAACCCAAAAATCAGGTTAAGAAAAAAAGTTTAATTCTAGAAATTGTTGGCTCCTCAAAGGAGTACATCCTTAATCAAATTGACGTCAATTTCATGGTTAGTAGTCACATGCGGTTTTTATGATTAATTAAGTATGTTCATCAGTAACTACGCACGAAAGGTCTACACAATTGGATAAACATTCATTGTAAGAAGTCTCCAAGGCCTGGACCATATTGTCTAACATTCGAAGTTACGTTTGTAGAATTAGATGTGTTTCTGTGACTGTAACAAAATAGGTGATTGAAATGTGATCTCATTGTTTGAGTTTTTTTGCGTGAAACCCCTGAGGGGTTCACGCTTATATATTGGCGAGTTTTGGAAGTGTCTATGGGCCACTCGATATCCCTCGGAATCAAGATTTTCGGAACGTCTCGAAATTTGTCAATCATTTATACAGGTAGTTATTTATGTATTTGAGACGGCCCCTCTATGGATAGGCTACCACGTGGCATTGTATGTTTTAACAATCAAAGTTCAATTGTAGATTGGAAAGTAAAACAGTAAAGACTAGGTTTCATTCATAAAATCATTCATATGTTAGAAACTATTTGCCTTTTGACAAAACATATGTGTTTTTAATAATATGAATGATTATTAAATATCAAGTATAATGATAACGCAATTATATAATTCATGCTTTGAGACGGTCCCTCTACTCGTTGTATGTGTAATATTTTAAAATACAGCGTGCTGCTGTACATTGGGACAATAAATCTGGGAATAGTCTATTGATAAATAATACCCCAAAATAAACTGATTATTTCTGAACGTTTATCATTTGATATTTTGTATTTAAAATGTCGGAAAGCATGAATAAAATTAAGAAAACCATATTTCCTTTAAAAATATTTCTCTACGTTAGCTAAATGTCTAAATTTTAAACGGTCGTGAATGAAAATTCTCAATTTACAAGGATTTTAAATCCTTGCATCTCACAAAAAACATAATAATAATTTACAGTAAATTAATCATAACAAAATTTAATTACTATCATAATGTTAATCATTTTATACTGTTTTAGTATAGATTTTTGCTTATATTTTGTATATAGTGGAATTTCAGACTTTAAAAAGAGATTCATTTGACAAATACAATGTCCATACGTAAATACTTGACGTTTGTGTTTATAGATATTATATTTTAAATTTTCGGTAAAAAAAAAAAAGAAGATGTGGTTTGATTGCCAATGAGACAACTCTCCACAAGAGACCAAATGACACAGAAATTAACAACTATAGATCGCCGTACGGCCTTCAACACTGAGCAAAGCCCATACCGCATAGTCAGCTATAAAAGGCCCCAAAATGACAAATGTAAAACAATTCAAACGAGAAAACTAAAGGCCTAATTTATGTACAAAAACATGAACGAAAAACAAATATGTAACACATCAACAAACGACAACCACTGAATTACAGACACATACATACAGAATGTGGCGGGGTTAAACATGTTAGCGGGATCCCAACCCTCCCCCTAACCTGGGACAGTGGTGTCACAGTACAACATAAGAACAAACTATAAAAATCAGTTGAAAAAGACTTAACTCATCAGATGGATACAAATAGAAATACATCTAACAAAAACACAGAGTGGACTAGGCCGGGTACTTGTATATCCCAACAACAAAAAGACACTTAGTACTGATCTGAAAGTACTCGCAGTTACTGACAACTAGTTTACTAACAGGAACGTATGTTTATTATAAAATTTTAATTCTATTTGTGTTTCTTTGTTTTAATAGTTCAACCTTATAGCATCTAAATTTTGTACTATGATACGGTTTTGAAAATTATATTTATTGTGTTGACCAGCTATCCTACACGTCTTGATTCATTCACATTATACACCACCCTGTTCACACGCACACTATCGGTTTGTTTTCACAAAAATTCCGGATAAAATGTCAATGAATCCGGAAACAAAACACTCGAGTTAGGTAGTTTGACATCCGAATTCAACTATTAGATTAATATATGTGATGACGCAAATGCGTATTCTTATCCTGAGTGTCAGTGCGTATGCTTTCTATTTACTATTTCGTGCGTTAAAATACCGCGTGCATGCAATAATATTAGTTTCTCTCGTGAATGCGCATTTTCGCTTTTCTTCTCTAAATTCAGAACACGGCGGCAAGTGCTTGACATGTGACTTTAAAGCACAGCCATCAATACTTACGGTATTCTGACCTCTAGCTGTTTCTCCATTGTTTTCTTTTTTGAGTCACTGTCCTATTATAAACTTTGACATTTTCGAAATATATAGGCTTTTCTACCCAAGGAATAGATTACTTAACATTGTACTTTATTTGGCCTTTTTAACTTTTTTCATTCGAGCGTCACTGTTGATGTTTTGTAGACTTAACTCGCGTCTGGCGTACATCATTTTAATCCTGGTATCTTTTTTATATCTACATATCTTTTTATATAAATTGGTTCTTTTGAGAGTATATTCAGGTATTCATAAAACTTCTGAAAATAAGATATTCTTCAAAACCAAGTTTCCCTGTAGAATACCCATGAGACGAGGATATACACTTTCAGCTGACTTGTGAATGTTCACACAATTGCATATCTTTAAAAAAAAAAAGAAAGTGTTTTAAGATCATCATTATATCTTCTTCTATTCACAGTCAATTATTTCAATTCAGAAGCAAACACAAATTCAGCAACAATCTTTTGGTGATCCGGCAGTCAGCGGTCTTAGGTTCACGTATTGCTTTTCTTTTTTTAATGAAAGCAACTTGTTTTTTTCTCAACGTCAGGCTAATATACAATTATTGACTTTTCATGAGAATGTCAATGATACTGTACAATTATTGACTTTTGATAAAGTTGAAACAATGATTTATCAACCCAAGATATATAATATTCACCGAGGCCAACGGCCGATGGTGAATGTTATATCTCTGGGGTTGATAAATCATATTGTATCAACTGAAATAGAAAGTCAACAATTGTTTCATTATACGACTTTTTATCCTTCTCTAATTTTCTAATATTATTCATTATCGCTATTTTAACGAAATTTTCCTTTGATCTTACTGACTGATTATTTCCTTTCTCAGCACAGTAGACTGATATGAAAAATTATCGCTAGAAACTAAGGGCGCGCGTGCCGTTGTCAATGAAATTAACAAAGTCGTCATAGGTAAAATAGCGATAAACAGATTATCATTGGTCATCTCAACTCGATTGCTTTTCTCACTTTCGCCGTACCGCAAGCGAGAAAATCAATCTCGTTGAGATGACCAACGATAATCTATAAATATAGTTAACTACTCTTTGTTTTTATACTAAATATTTTACCTGTTTTGGCAGTTTCTAACTTTAATAAATTGAAATATTCGATCAAATTCACTAAAAGAAATAAACACCACAAAAAGAAGAAGAAAAACGAAAATTTGCATGAAGTCATAAACCTACGTCATTGACGTTGCCTAGGAACACAACCATTTAGGTTCACGTAACTATTTGAAAACTGAGTTGTTTTAAGAACCCTATATAACAGACTAAAATTCGTCTTTTATTTCTTATTTGAATGTTCCAAAATAAGTCTTATACATGTACATGTATACGTGCACTTGCATCAGGTCGATTTATATAAGTGTTGATGTTTGCAAATCTTTTTTTATATAATCTTTTCATGATAATTCCGTTTTGTTTTGGTTTTTTTTTTCCTTTATTTATTTATCAAATCTATCGTTTATTACAAATTTAAAATATTGTTTTACAGCTGGACAGAAAATAATACTTAACCTTTGGAAAGAGAAAGCTACAGGACCGTTACATGTATTACACTTCGGATTCGGAATGGGTTCATTTATTGTTCCTCAGATTGCTAACCCGTTCTTGGCAGTTTTGGCGCCATCTGGAGGTAATAGCACAAATACAACCATTGCTCCATCCGTTACACCGCCGCTTATATCATCAACAATAGCATCATCGGTAGAAACAGACATTTATCTGAAAGAATCGCGGATTGAATCAGCTTATCTAATTGTAGGCATAATAGTTGCCTCATTATCAATAGTCTTTTATATTTACCAGTTTTGTTGTCGACAAATTTCGGAGAAAGAAAAAGAATCGAATGAAAAGAAACAATGATAAGAAAAGTAGTAAAAGTTGTTGACCCAGCAACCTGTGCAAATGGAGACCGTTGGTTTGGAGTTCAGGTCTTTGTTCTCTTATTTTTGTATTTTTTCAATGCTGTAGGGGGCGAACGGTTATATGGGAAATTTATACGAAGTTATGCAATTGACAAACATAAGTTTTCTGGAGATGATGGTTCATTAATCAACACAGAATTTTGGATCTGTTTTGCCATAGGCAGATTTGTGGGTTTATTCACCGGTAGATTTATTCCAATACGAGTACTTATACTGATTGAAGTTTTCGGTGCCTTAGTAACGGCGGTTCTTCTTGAAATATTTGCCAGAGAAAGTGACCTTGCTTTATGGATTTTAACAGCACCAATGGGATTTTTCGTGGCTCCTCTTTTTCCATCAGGCATTGGGTGGGGTGATTTTCATGTTGAATTTACTGGCTCTGCTATAACATTCGTTCTCATGGGAGGTGCTTTAGGTGGAATGTCTTACTTATGGGTAATTGGATACCTCTATGAATATCATGGTTACGATATGTTTCTCCATCAAATGGTAGGATATGGTGGCATTGTTGTATTTTTTACAATTCTCTTGACAATAGTTGGTATGCGACATGGTGGACGATTTGAAACAAAAGGAGCAAATGACTACGATAACGAAATGGACGTAAAAGGGAACGGAGCAGATGATATGAAAATTGAAAAGCAGGGCCTCGGTGTTCACATTATTTCAAAAGAGGACGATGACCAACAGAGTCCTCCAAATTATACAGATGTTATTTCTAACACAAATAATGTTGATACCTCATCTGAAACTGACGGTTATTCTAATACATATATGTGAAATAAGACTGTGCAAAAGAAGATTTGTAACTTGACTGTAGTTGGAATTAATCATAGCTTGTATGCAACAATGAAACGTAGTGTAATTAAATAGAGCAAATATATATGGTCCGTGTAACACTTATCATTTCAAAATTTTAAAATGTTTTCAAATTTTAGATTTTGGAATTTTGATCAAAGTTTTAAATATCAAAATTCAAAATGTTTGAAATCTTTTGAAGTTTTTAAATTTTCACCAAATAATTAAAATTTTAAAATTCTAAATATCGTTTTTTTATTTGATAGTTTAGATATTTGATCAAACTTTAAAAGTACTAATAAAACTTAACGTGCAGTTTTGGTTATTTCGCTTTTTGAAAGTTTGATTTTTAAATTTTGATTAAGATATCAAAAATAGAAAAGGGACGAAAAGAGGGGTACCTGTAAACACGGCTCTGATTATGATCATTCTTAGTTAGGAATAAAAAGCACGAAATATATCAAATCATTTTTAATTACAAACTAAATAATTAAAAGAAGAATTCGGATTTTTATAAAACATATTAGACATCAAATGAGATAACAGTGAAATTTTTAAGGTTGTGCATCTATTGAAAAAAAATGTAAACCTATTTAAACCGGCATCAAACAATTTGATTTACTTTTAAAAAATCTGTAATATAAGCTTAGCGTTTGAGATAAATAATTCAGAGCTATTTGGTGTCCCCAGCGCCCAACAGTTTTGAGTAGCAGTGAAAACTGACCAACTCGCAGTAAGCCAAATAGTATTATTCGACTTTTGAGCGTTCCTGATGAAGGTAGATCCAGAAAAAGCGCTTCGGTCGCATGCAATTTTCAACGTTTTGTTTTCATTTTTTATCGATTACATGACGATAATATATTGCCTTTTATGATTGAGTTCAGTTCTAATAGATATAAGAAGATGTTGTATGAGTGCCAATGAGACAAATCTCCATCCAAGTCACAATTTATAAAAGTAAACCATTATTGGTCAAAGTACGGTCTTCAACACGGAGCCTTAGCTCATACCGAACAGCAAGCTATAGGAGCCCCAAAAATTACTAGTGTAAAACAATTCAAACGGGAAAACCAACGGTCTAATCTATATAAAAAACGAGAAACGAGAAACACTTATTAACCACATCAACAATCGACAATTACTGAACATCAGATTCCTGACTTAGGACAGGTGCAAACAATTGCAGCGTGTTTAAACGTTTTAATGGTACCAAACCTTCACCCTTATCTGAAACAATAGTGTAACATCACAACATAGAAAGACACAAGTATTTATACGGAAGGAAAACTGAATTTATGGTGTCGCAATGAACGTTGTGCTAGGCGTGCTTCAGCTAGCCCCTAGACACAAATGTGTACTAAATTAAACGGATAACAAAAAACAAATCACGAAACTTCGAAATGGAAAAATACTTAATACTAAACTCGTTCAAAGGGTATCTACACTTCTCAATCTTCAAAAATCGATTATCTAAAAATACTACAATCGCTAACATTTTTAATAACAAAAATCGTGGTTACCCTTCTATCTATAAGTGTCATGCCAAAAAATGACTTACATGTCCCCGTCTTTCCACCAACAATACGGTAAGGTCCACGTTTAATGGTCGCACATTTTCCTTAAATTTTGAAACTGATATCACTTGAAAAACTAACAGTGTTATATATTTACTCACATGAAACAAACCGGGATGCGATATTCAGTACGTAGGTGAAACTGGACGATATTTATTTAAACGCACGCAAGAACACCTTTATTGTTTTAAAAGACCCCATAAATTCAAAAGTATCATTTATCAACACCTTAAGAAGCACAATCAACCTTTTAAATATTTAACAGTTCAACCTTTAGAAGTAATTAATAAGCAGCCTGGGGAATCTCATTCAAAATTTGTACGATCACGAAAAATAATTGAATTAAATTGGATTAAAAAATTACAGACAGTCTATCCTCTCGGTCTTAATGACAACATCATGGGAATTAGTAATATATCTAAAACAGATTCTGTTAACATTTTGGATATAGTTTCTAAAACAGTTCGTAAAAACCGTTCTCATGTGCGTAGAATAAATCGCAATCAAAGAAAATTTCGTAATAACAATACAAATATTTCGGACCTAATTTCTATTTCAAAAAACAACGGTAGACATTATCTATTAACTAAGCTCTGTTCTTTGCCTGTTAATAAATTACATCAAATTTTGGAGGAAGGCAACACAATTCCATATTGCAGTCCTAAGTATGAAATCGTCTAAATTATAATTGCATATTGTTATTCTAAATTGTTTCCCAAAATTGATCGCCCTGAAGATCACAAAAAACATTTTATTATAATTAAATATGTCAATAAAGGTTTTGATTTTGTAAATATTGCCAGTAGTTTTAATGATCATTCTGTTAAAGAACAAATTCCTGGCTATTTTGATAATACTGAACTCCCTCTTATTTGTTATGTTTACAAAAAATCTACCCGGAAATATGTGTTTAATTACAGCGAAGTGTGTAAAGATGTTAAAGTCATATGAAACGAGTGACTGGTTAAAAATAATGTTTTATTCAATTCTTGAACCAATGCATGTATATATCATAAACTTAGTCTTCTGTGCACGATTCTATCATTTTTTACGCAAAGATATCGTTTAATCGTCAATTTATTTTTCTCTCTGTCTGTTTTTATTTAACATATATGACAGCTCATTAATTGCCGTGTTTTGAAGTCGAAGTTTACCGATTGTCACCTTAGAGTAAACAATCAACAAAGAAGCATGGATATTGAGCACGTGTATAACACATACAATCAGATAATAGTTTATTTTAATGACAGATCCACGCGTATTGCGATCACCGGATTTTTACGAGAAGGGTCACGGTAAGGTCACTTGCATGTACGGAAAATATGTCGGCGAATTGCTTCCTGGAAGCAAGCAATTAAAATAAAGTAAACTTCTTCTAAATGTGGACAAATTAAAGAATTTTCTTCAGAAAAAAGTATGTCTACATAAGTTTTATGATGAAAACTATCTATTTAGTTATAAAAATCATATGCATCTTTTTTTTTTTTAATTTGAGGTTTCATATGACTTTAATATCAGTGACAATACACCTACCTCATGAAATTGCAGTAATTCCGAATACATTTATGGCCCCAGTTCCCATGTATAACAGGAGACCTTGACATCGTTCGTGACCGAGAGTTGAAAGTATTCCTCAGTAAAGGACCTAAATATCGTCCCCCGTCAATTATTAATTGGAATGAGTGTCGTAACATCATCCACGACTCACTCCGTACTTACTGCTCTAAATGGATAAAACGAGAAAAAGCTGACAAAAAATCCGTAGATTCTTTTTTTAATTCGGTAATGAACATAGTTGATATACGTTTTTAACATTTTAAAGATCATTTTACTCCTAACAACAACAACCACAATAGCCCAATTTCTCGTATCAAACATAAGCTAAAAGAACTCGCCCAGGAATATGTTTTTGTCCCGGCTGATAAGGCTGCTAACAATATCATTATTGTTTGACGTAAATTTTACATTGAGGTTTTACAAAAGGAAATCAAGAATTCACTAACATTCCGACTGACTCCATTTTCGGAAAATGGCATATGTAACAAACATAAACTTTTAGCTACCTCTTTACAAGCAGAACCAAATACCATGAAAGTTCCAACTACATGTATGTACTGGCTTCCGAAGCTGCATAAAACTCCTTAAAAATATAGATTTATTTCGTCTTCAAGCCATTGTTCTACTACTAAACTATCTATTCTACTTACTAGTACACTTGGTACAATCAAAAACCTGGTAATAAATTGTTCAAATAAGGCCTTTGAAAATAGTGGAATTAATTACTTTTGGAGTATCAAAAATTCGTTGGAAGTACTTGATAAATTGCATGCTTATATTGGTGATTTCGAATCTATTCAAATTTTGATTTGTCTACCCTATATACCACTTTGCCTCATAATCTTATTAAGAAAAAAATCACACAGATGATTAAATGGACATTTAAAAAGTCGGAATGCGAATATATATGTTCAAACTCTTTTAGGTCATTTTTTAGTAACAACAAACAAAAGAACTATGTCAATTGGACCTGCTTTGATACTATAACTGCCCTTGAATTTTCACTAGAGAACATTTTTGTTCGCTATGGAGATTCCGTATATCGTCAGGTTATCGGAATTCCCATGGGGACTAACTGTGCACCACTTATTGCGGACCTGTTTCTGTATTGTTATGAGTTACAATTTATGACTAAAATCGACAAAGACCCATCGAAACAACATCTGATTCAAAAATTTAATAACACTTTTAGATATTTAGATGATATATTAGCTCTCAATAATGACGACTTCAGTATGAACACTAAAGAGATTTGTCCTGTCGAACTGACTTTAAATAAAGCTAAAACTAACAATGAACACTGCCCTTTCCTGGATCTTGATATCTATATCTTTAACGGGAAGCTTAATACCAACATTTATGATAAAAGAGATGATTTTTCATTTCCTATTGTTAATTATCTATTTTTAGATGGTGACGTTCCCTTGTCACCATCTTATGGTGTATATATATCTCAACTTGTTCGATTCGCTCGTGTATGTAACAACGTATTTGATTTCAACGAAAAAAATCTCTGTATTACTGAAAAATTATTACACCAGGGTTTTCGATATCACAAACTAGTCAAAACATTTACTAAATTTTATCATCGGTACAAGGACATCATTCGTAAATATAAATCAACATGCAGACATCTTATACGTTCAGGTATTTCACATCCAATATTTTATGATAATATTCTTTACAAAGCATAAAAATGTCGGCATTCACCTCAAAAGCTAACCAAACCTTTAAACAAACTTATTCGGAAAGGATATAGTTACGATACTGTTGTCAAGTCATTAAGGATTGCATATGTTGGTATTAATATTGATTCACTCATAGGGTCTTTGCATCGGAAATAAACACATTTATTCTAAAACCAGTTGTTAGCATGATACGGGTTATGTTCTTCTCATATATTTTATGATGGTATGATACTAAACCCCTAACGGGAGGGATTGTACTTGATTTTCATATGATGAAGACATAATCTTTCAATCAGTTTAATTGAGGTCTGGAGCTGGCATGGCAGTAACTGCTAGTAGTCCTTTGTTCATTTGTGTATCATTGTCATTTTGCTTAGTTTCTTTTGTTACCTATTCTGACATCGGACTCGGACTTCTCTTAAACTGAGATTTACTGTGCGTATTGCTATGTGTTTCTTTATTCTACATTGGCTAGAGGTATAGGGGAGGGTTGAGATCTCACAAAACATGTTAAACCCCGCCGCATTTTTGCGCCTGTCCCAAGTCAGAAGCCTCTGGCCTTTGTTAGTCTTGTATGTTTTTTTTAATTTTAGTTCATTTATATGTTTTGGAGTTTAGTGTGACGTCCATTTTCAAGGAACTAGTACACAATTTTATTTAGGGGCCAGCTGAGGACCACCTCTGGGTGCGGGATTTTCTCGCTGCGTTGAAGACCCTTTGGTGGCCTTCGGCTGTTGTCGACTCTTTGGTCGGGTTGTTGTCTCTTTGACATATTCCCCATTTCCATTCTCAATTTTACTAGTTCAGTGATAATGGACGTCATACTAAACTCCGAAATATAAGAATGAACTAAAATTAAAATCATACAAGACTAAAAGGGCAAGAGGCTCCTGTCTTGGGACAGGCGCACAAATGCGGCGGGGTTAAACATGTTTTGTGAGATCTCAACCCTACCCCTATACCTCTAGCCAATGTAGAAAAAACAAACACACAGCAATACGCACAGTAAAACGCACTTTAAAAGAAGTCCGAGTCCTATGTCAGAACAGGAAACAAAAGATACTAATCAAAATGACAATGATACATGAATTAACAAAGGACTACTAGCAGTTACTATCATGCCAGCTCCAGACCTCAATTAAACTGATTGAAAGATTATGTCTTCATCATATGAATATCAAGCACAATCCCTCCCTGTTGTATTTATTGCTAATTTGTTATCTTCCTGAACATGCATGAAATATTTGCCACTGGCAACCAACAATCGATAATTTAAAATAGGTCTTATACATACAAATTAAAAAGAAACTTAGGTTTCAACTGTCTCGGGCAAAGTAGCCCTTAGATGGATTTTGATATGGCCAAACACCTCTTCAATTGTTTCGGTTCTTATATTTACTTGACTTTCAAATATTCAGTTTTCAGCGTTCTGTAGGTGAAAGCTTTACTTAAAATTCAGCGTTTTAAATTTTCCTGGTTTTTCGAGAGCAACATTGGTGTATGGCCAAAAATGGAAAAATTCATCAGGCAGACAGCGTGGCACTCTCTTAACACGCTCCATTCTGACTGGGCGTACCTGTCTTCTTTTACTTTGCTCAAAGTTGATTGTCGTACGATAACTTAAAATGCACAAATAACAAATACGGAACTATCTCTTAATACAAAAAAAATCCAGTTTCCTTTTATTTGCTATTTAAAAACAGTAGCGGATTTAGGACCCCTAATGGAGCTACGTATATGATAAATGCATATACTTTTTACAAGCATCAATCCAAACGTTGTCTAAGGGAGCAACCATTTAACTCCAAAGTGGGGGTATGGTTGTTTTGTCGATTCGAGAATATTTTTTTCGCGCTAAGCGCGAACAATTTTATTAAGTTTTTCAACGCTATTAATCGCTATTAATCAAATTATTTGGTTCAAAATTTAACCCTATAAGGCATGGGGAAAATCTGGATACACATATTTTTTGTCCTCTGCTTTTACAGAATATTTTTTCCCGTCAAATTAGGGATCAGAATATTTTTTTTGGAAAAAAAACATACCCCTCTTTGAAGTTAAATGGTCGTTCCCTGATAAGGCCCCAATCTTTTTAAATTCATTGATCCGCACTTGAAAATTGTTCCATTATTGAAGCCCCTCGTGGAAGTATCCAAGTCAAATATAGTGTCATCTATTTATATTTCGGATTCCCAAATAGATTACCATTTATCGCTGTTATAAACTTTTAAAAAAATAATTTCAATTTTCAAAATGCCGACACCTACAAATGGATAGCAGCAACTATTTCATAAGTATGCAGGCTAAAAATATTGTTAATGGTATACGTTTATATGATGTGAATGTGTTCAGCTTTATCAAAACCAGAACGATGAGTTGGATGTTAACGTTTACTTTATTTGGCCTTTTTCGCCTTTTTTAATTTTATTTGACTTTATTGGCTTTTTTAACTTAATTTGTTTCGAACGTCACTGATAAGTCTTTTGTAGACGAAACGCGCGTCTTGCGCAAATACAAAATTTACATCCTGGTATTTATCTATGTTGATAGCACAACGTTCATTGCTACATCATGAATTCATCATTCCTACTGTACCAATACTTAAGACTGAAATCAATGATATTTATAGATTATCGTTGGTTATCTCAACGAGATTGATTTTCTCGCTTGAGCCGGTACGGCGAAAGTGAGAAAAGCAATCGAGTTGAGATGACCAATGATAATCTGTTTATCGCTATTTTACCTATGAAGACGTTGTTAATTTCCTTGACAACGGCACGTGTTCCCTTAGTTTCTAGCGATAATTTTCATATCACTCGACTCCGTTTTCATATCATTCGACTCCGCTGAGAAAGGAAATTATCAGTCAGCAAGATTAAAGGAAAAATTCGTAAAATAGCGATAATTATAGATTATCGTTGATCATCTCAACGAGATTGATTTTCTCGCTTGAGCCGGGACGGCGAAAGCGAGAAATGCAATCGAGTTGAGATGACCAATGATAATCTGTTTATCGCTATTTTACCTATGACGACGTTGTCACTTTCATGTCAATTTCATTAGCAACGCCACGTGCCTGCATAGTTTCTAGCGATAATTTTCCATCTCAAGCGAGTAGCATGATATGAAAATTATCACAAAAAAAGATCAAAGGAAAAATGCACAAAATAGCGATAAAAGGCAATATATGATCGTCACGTAATCGATAAAAAATGAAAGCAAAACGTTAAAAATTGCATGCGTCCGACGCGCTTTTCTGGATCTACCTTCATCTGGAACGTTCAAAGTCGAATATTTGAAGGCCAACAATTTATAAAGAACTGAAATAGTTGATTAAAAGGTTAAAGATGATCGTTCAAAATGTACATGCAATGATTTCATCTGCCGACATGATTGCAGAAAGTAAGAAGTCGTAGAGCAAAACAGAAAAATTTGAAATCAAATTTGAGATAACGCAACGTGTATTTAACCATTTTATTGCTTAAAGTTCTGTAGAAAATCTATATACATACTCAACCTAACCAAACTATTTAACCTTCTGCGAGTTGGTCAGTTTTCACTGTTACTCCTAAATGATGGGCGCTAGGAAAACCAAATAGTTCTGAATTATTTATCTGAAACGCTATAAATCTATTACTTATGTTAGAGATTTTTTGAAACGTAAATCAACTTGTTTGACGCCGGTTTAAATACACGGGTGTCATTCGGTTTATCGAGAGAAATGATCGTGAAAGAATACCTCACGGTGGTCAAGTACTGCGATTGGATCGTGAAAGCTCTGGTACCGGATCGTGCATTCAATCTTATCGAGAAGACATATGCAAGGTCAATTACTAATCTAATTTAATTAATTACACGGACATATTTACAACAAAATAAAACTGTCTGTCTAAATGGTTCAACATTATGATCAGTATGTGAGAAAATCCAGGTTTAAAAGTACATCGTTTTTACAAAACTACAAAAGGCAGATTGCTCCTCGACTTTACAATGACATTAAAAATGTAAACAAATATGATTTTTTTTTCATAATTCGAATGACTAAACTACTTTTCTCCAAAAAAGGTAATTTCATTTGAATTAATCAAATGATTTTCAAAGTTATGTTGTGTAAGCATTATCAATACCTCGGGGGGACCTCGGTGGCCGAGTGGTCTAAGTAGTTACTACTGTAATCACTAGCCAGTCAACACTGAGGTTGTGAGTTCGAACCCCGCTCGTGCGGGTGCACTCGACTCCAATCTTGATTGACTAGGATTGTCAGTTTTCCTATCGAAGGTCGGTGGTTTTCTTCGGGCACTCCGGCTTCCTCCACCAATAAAAACTGGCCGCCACGAAATAGCCCAAAAGCGGTGCTTAAAAGTGGCGTTAAAACACCAAAAATCAAATCAAATCAAATCAATACCTCGGTAAAAAAAAAAGAAATATTTACACAAAATTGATATTTCGGATCGTGAAAGATCATGTACCGCTTTTTAAAGATCGTGAAATGGATCGTGAAAGATCTGATGCTACGAATATAAAAAAGAAGATGTGATATGATTGCCAATGAGACAACTCTCCACAAGATTCCAAATGACACAGAAATTAACAACTATACGGCCTTCAAAAATGTGCAAAGCCCATACCGCATAGTCAGCTATAAAAAGGCCCCGAAATGACATGTACAACAATTCAAACGAGAAAACTAACGGCCCAATTTATGTACAAAAATGAACGAAAAACAAATATGTAATACATCAACAAACGACAACCACTGAATTACAAATGTATAGTGGTGTAACAGTACAACATAAGAACGAACTATAAAAATCAGTTGAAAAAGGCTTAACTCATCAGATGGATACAAATAGAAAACATCTAACAAAAAACACAGAGTGGACGTGGCCGGTTACTTGTATATCCCAACAACAAAAAGACACTAAGCACTGATCTGAGAGTACTCGCAGTTACTGACAGCTAGTTCAAAGCCATTAACAACTAATATAAAAAATCATGCATCCAAGACTAAATTATCAATCACTACACATCCACTATTCAATGGATTTAGTGTAAAGATGTCATAAACAGTTTAATTACAGTGTTGAATTGATTACCTTTAGAATAAGTTTATTTAAAGGATCGATAAGTTTACCAGGATCGTTTTTAAATTTCCGGCCGTTCAAATCATTCTTCAGTTATAATTATGATAATTTATATTTGTTATTGGCATAGAAAAAAACTAGATTTGCATGACTAACCCGGGTCTCTTTTGTTGATGATGAATAGGACTATAATCGTGCAATGCCTTGGATCTAATTATCTTAATATAATACCACACAGACTAGGTGAATTACAGCAATATCAGTCTATTTGTCCGTTTCTTATACAAATTTAAGATTGTTTTATTTTGTATTTATAATTTTCATTGCTCATTTTTATGCCCTTTATATTTATAAAGCAAAGATCCTTATTAAGTATTTCAAAGTATCAATATTTTCAGACCTCGACTGTGCCATATTTCATGGATCAAGGTTTAGTTTTGTAGTCAAGTCCGTTTCACGGATTCGTTAATCTCTAGGGTAACTGTAAGTTATGATTGTAAGTTGTACATTTTCGACTAGAAGGGTTCCAACTAACCTTGGCCTCATTGTCATGCATCACTGGCCAATGTTTATTTTATGTGGTTTTGGTCTTTTGCTTATATACCTGTATACTATAGGGCCACTGTATTTGGTGTATGGTGTACATGTCTCATTGTCTGTCTGCATGTTTCATATATGACGTTGTCCTCATTTTCATGGTTCATCGGTCTTTGTTAAGTTTTCATGGTTCTGTCAGTTATCAGATACTAAAAGCAATCGGGCAATTGTATTTTAAATTAATATATTGAATGATAGTAAGATGTCTATGTCTGGCTGTCGGTCAGGGTTTATATACTTTCGACCTTATATTCCGAATTCATTGGCCAATCATAACTTTTAGATTTGTCAGTTTCTAAGTTACTGTAAGCTTCAGAACCACTATATTTGGTGTACGGGATGTTTGTACCGGTCTGTCTGGCATGTTTCATCTGACCTTTACCTATTTTTATTGATCATTGTTAATCTTAAGCTTATGTGACACTTCTAGTAAAACCCTTACTATTACAGATGTTCAACATATATAGTATCACAAGTAAAGCAGACGAGACATTTCAGCATTTGCGCTCTGATATTCTTTAGTCTGTAATATATAGTTATCTCATTGGCAATCATTTCACATCTGCTACGTTGTATATAAAGATACATATAACTTAAGAAAGTACTGTAACACAAAAGGTTGCATGGTTATCGTTCAGTCTCAGTTTGGTAATGAAAGATGCTGTTTTCGCTATTAGATATGGTAGATGGTTAACCTTTTGTGTTTAAACGCTGCATACCCATATTATTGGCTAAATAGTGGCGGTAATTAGATAGGTCTGCCTGAATTGTACTACACCGATTCTCGGAGCTGAATTTTTCACACGCGAACTGAAAAAGGTATGATATCGCTAGACGTACCAGTGCAGATTCAGTAAAAGTTGTAACGATTGAGAATAGAGCTTAATCGGTTAAATAACAGTTCAAGCTGGGCATCCCAGTCGAAATATACGTTGAATGAAAATTTCCCCACTAAGTTTGGTACAATGACCTAAAGCTATTGTGAAAACGCTTACCAAATAATTAATTATAAATAACGTTATCTTTGTACCTTTTTAGTCTGTGTCGGCGCAACCACGAAATAACAATAGTGTCATACTATGTATGCAACGAACGACACTCAACATAACTGAAAGTAACAACCCTTACAAAAAAATTGCGTACACATGCATATATTTCCAAGGCGGATGCATTTAAAGATACATATATACATTTTTTCGACAATTTATGCTCGTGGAGGTCCTTCTATTTTCGAAATCAACTTATCTAGACACGTTTTTAGTTATTTTTTTTAAATTTTGAGGTAAAGAGTTGAATTTAGAAAAAAATCGAAAGCTTAAATGTTCGTTCTTATCAAAATAGTTACATGCCTTCATCAGTTGCAAGTATATCAATTGGTAAAAGAAATATTGTTTTCTGATTATTAAGTCTGGTCACACATTGTCTTTCACAATCAATGAAATAATGCGTTGCCTGATCTTTCATGATCAAGTTTGATGAAAAATCAACAAAATTCAAGGTTTTCATAA
Organism: Mytilus coruscus; assembly: GCA_017311375.1. Classification (NCBI taxonomy): domain Eukaryota; kingdom Metazoa; phylum Mollusca; class Bivalvia; order Mytilida; family Mytilidae; genus Mytilus; species Mytilus coruscus. Next base: position 34,235,362 of record CM029607.1, read on the forward strand.
ACAAATGAACGGTTTCAAGGGAAGAGCATACATATAAATTTTACTATACTATCGGACACACCAAAGATTAAGTTTCAAATATATCATGATATATTGGAATGTGACCATTAAAGGTGCAAAAAGCGTGTTTTTTTTTTAATGAATCCCATAATCATGTATTGCGCCTTTTGTGTTTTCTCATAAAGTACTGCATATTTTCTTTATCTTATTGCACAGTATTGTTGAGAAAGTTGTATCATTTTGACAGACATATTTGTTTTTTTTTTCGGATTTGTTCCGCGTTTTGAAAATTCAGCGATTTTTTTCGCATATTTTTTGGTAGAATTTACATTCGATTACATTCACGATCCGGTACCAGATCTTTCACGATCCAATCACAATACTTGACCACCGTAAGGTATTCTTTCACGATCATTCTCTCGATAAACCGAATGACACCCGTAAAATAGGTTTACATATTTATTTTCAATAGATGCAAAACCTTAAAATTTTCAGGATACTATTATCTCATGTGATGTCCAATTTGTTTAAAAAACCCGACTTTTTTTTTTTAATTATTTTATTTTGCAATTAAAAATGATTTGCTATTATTATATTTCGTGCTTTCTATTCCTAGGTAAGAATGTTCATAATCAGAGCTGTGCGTCTTGTTTTAAAATGAATTCTTTTCTTTTGAGAAATATTTATTTTGTTATCCAATTTTCACCGCTTACAAGTGTCTGCCTCTGGTTTTATTTTATACATTAGCTTTTAAGTAACAGTAACTTTTCATTTCATTTTGCTTCTCTTCGTTCCGCTTTTATTTCGTTTCGCAGTTTACAGGTACTCCTCTTTTCGCCCTTTTCTATTTTTGCTATCTTAATCAAAATTAAAAAATCAAACTTTCAAAAAGCGAAATAATCAAAACTGCAAGTTAAGTTTAGTACTTTTAAAGTTTGATCAAATATCTAAACTATCAAATTAAAAAACGATATTAAGAATTTTAAAACATAATTATTTGGTGAAAATTTCAAAATTTCAAAACTTTTTAAAAATTTGGAATTTTGATATTTTAAAACTTTGATCAAAATTCCAAACATCTAAAATTTCAGAACTTTTTATAACTTTAAATTGATAAGTGTTACACGGACCAAAGAGGGGTGGGTACCTGTAAAGTACGAAACGGAATAATAGCGGAACGAAACGAAACAAAACGAAAAGAAACGGAACAAAATGAAATGAACAGTTACTGTTACTGTTAATGTAATAATAATAATAAGTTAAAATAAAACCAGCGACAGACAGTTGTAAGCGGTGAAAAATTGGATAACAAAATAAATATTTCTAAAAAGCGGAGAATTCATTTTAAAACAAGAAACACGGCTTGACTATGATCATTCTTAGTTAGGAATAAAAAGTACGAAATATATCAAACCATTTTTAATTGCCAAATAAATCATTTAAAGAAGAATTCGGGTTTTTAAAACAAACTGGACATCATCACATGAGATAACAGCATCCTGAATTTTTTTAAGGTTTTGCATCTATTGAAAAAAAAACTACGGAAGCGTATTAGCGCCACACAATTTTGTTTTAATATTTTTCCTATGTTTGCGTTATTACGCAAACCTTTGCGTTATAACGCAAACCATTTGCGTTACAACGCAAACCTTTGCGAAATAACGCAAACCTTTGCGAAATAACGCAAACCTTTGCGTTATATCGCAAACCTTTTGATTTTAATTATTCATTAAGTTTTGAATATTTAATAATAAAAAACTATATATAATAATAAATTTACATTTTATGTTTATAATATAATTTGAAAGCAGTGTTTTGTAAATGTCGGCATTTGCATGTCCGTCTGTCATCAAATTTCGGTTGTGATTTAGTTAAGAGAAGAACCATGAACACAAGGCCAAATCATTATAATAAATATGCATAGAAATAAAGGAATACTTGAAGTGCAATTATACACAAATTAAGAATGGTTTTTGCATCAGAAAATTATATAAATTTAACAAGTAAATAGATATGGTATAGGCAAATTTTAATTGAAAGGCCAAGATTTTGAAAATTTTGATTAACGGAAAGTGGTAAACTAGATAAGAGCAAAAATAATGTCATACAATTGTGAAACTATAAGTCAAATAGACAAAATGATCTTTCTGCTTTAAAATTTATTATTCAGAAAAAAACAGTTTTTTAAAATTTTGATGTAAGAAATCGTTTGTTGAAATCTCAGAATATGATAAAACATTCTTTAAAAAAAGTCATGGAATTTTGATTTCAATCTAGTGAGGTAGCTATTTAAGATGCTTGGGTAGCAATTTGAATGTATAGAATATAATTAAAATAAAATAACATCTTCATCTTATACATTTATGGAAAAAGGGTAGCTTGTTTGAATCTAACCAATCTTACACAATGCTCAAACGAGCGCTTACTTTGGAAGTATATTTAAATTCGGCTACACTAGCGGGGTTGATTTTTATTTTCTTCGTTATAACTTCAATTTACTCAATTTTCTTTGTAATATATATATATACATGTATTATCCTGCTCATTATTATCCCATGATGTGTGCTAAACACTCAAGCATTTTACATTGCAATGAGTACAAAGGGTGATACATTTTAATATATGTAGCCTCCTCCATTTATAACAGCTGCTTCCTTTGAAACTTAAATAAGAAATAAAATAAAACAAATGTCTGCGTTATTTTGCAAATGTTTGCTTTATAACGCAAAGGTTTGCGTTATATCGCAAAGGTTTGCGTTATTTCGCAAAGGTTATAACGAAATAACGCAAACCTTTTCTACTGAACTTTAAGCAATAAAATGGCTCAATACACGTGTATTCTACCAAATTTGATTTCATTTTTTTTTTTTTTTTGTTTTTTTTTTTGCTTTACGACTTCTTACTATCTGCAATCAGGTTGGCAGATGAAATCATTGAATGTACATTTTGAACGATCATCTTTAACCTTTATTTTACAGAATATGTTTTTTTCATCAAATTTGCAATCAGAATATTTTTTTTAGGAAAAAACCATCCCCCTCCTTTTTGAAGTTAAATGGTCGTTCCCTGACTAGGTCCCCACCTTTTAAAATAAACTGATCCGCACCTGAAAAATGTACCATTATTGAAGCCTCTCGTGGAAGTATCCAAGTAAAATTTAGTGTCACCTTAGTGACAATATTTATATTTCCGATTTCCAAATAAACCATTTATCGTTGATATAAAGTTTTAAAGATTTATTTCAAATCACGATTTCAAAATACAGACACCTTCAAATGGGTAGATGGGCGCTTAATGTACAGCGGCAACTATTACATAAATATGCAGGCTAAAAAGAATGTTTATGGTATAGTTACGTTTATATGGTATGGATGTATTCAGCTTTTACAAAACCAAAACTATGAGATAGATGTTAACGTTTACTTTATTTGGCCTATTTAACTTTATTTGATTCGAGCGTCACTGATGAGTCTTTTGTAGACGAAACGAGCGTCAGGCGCAAATACAAAATTTCCTTCCTGGTATTTATGATGAGTACATTTAGATACCTTATAACATTATCCTGGCTCCAAGCTACTAATATTTGATCGTACTCTTAAATTCAGCGTGTATAGCGGGTAGCAGTGTAAAAAAGATATCAACAACCTTCCACATTCGTTTCTAGCACAACGTTCATTGCGACACCATGAATTTAGTAGTCCTACCGTATCAATACTTTGAACTGAAATCAATGATAAAAGGCAATATATGATCGTCATGTAATCGATAAAAAATGAAAACAAAACGTTAAAAATTGCATAATATCTGTTTCGCAAATGACGACAAAAGTGTTCCAATTATCGTGACCACAATGCTGTCCTCTTTCCCTCGAATGTGACCTACATAATTAGATTTATCACCGGGTTTGTACTTACATGAGCAACACGACGGGTGCCACATGTTGAGCAGGATCTGCATTAACCCCCAGTTTTTGGTTGGGTTCCTGTTGATCAGTCGTTAGTTTTCTGTGTTATGTGTTTATAGACTGTTATTTGCCGTATTTCGTTTTTTTCCATGACATTTTTAGTTCGTTTTTTTACTTATGAGTTTTATTGTCCCTTTTTATTAAACGTTAAATGCAATAAGACTCTGTCTATAGATATAGATGATGATAAAATAAATTTAAAATATATAAAAACACGAAAACAAACGATTCCACCTCCTCAACAGAAAGTGAAATGCATAAAAAAAATCATGTTAATCGTATAATTTTTTAAATCTTTACAACAGATACTCTATCATGGCTATCAATAATACAAGACGAATTCGAGAGTAAAGTGTTTAAACGAACTCATCTAAAACTGGACTGATTCAGTAGGACTACTAGAGAGACAATCGCTGCTCCTTTTTTAAATTCCTAATAGCTAAACTCATTCCGTTCTTAAGGGATTACCGATGCAAAACTATTAACATTCTGTCAAATGGTTTATGTGTAAGTTCTGTCTCTTCGTGCTGATTTTGTAAGTCTTATGAGTTTTGGATTGCTTCCCTTTGTACGGTATCTTATCATTTATTCAAGATACATGTAATAAGAAGGGAGATGGAAACTGTAATTAGAAGAATCACACACAACAGGAACTATTTTTTGCCCATTTTTTACACTTGCTTTCTTATTATGTCCTTATTTACTAAATATAATGATATAAGTAACGTATTGCCAATTCTTAAATATGTGTTACACGACTCTAATGCTCAGCATGTGACATGGTTTACAAAATAATATATCGTCAAATTCTTCATTCATTTTAATCTAATTATCTGAAAAAATACGACAATTCAATAATTGATATGTTTATATAATTCACATAAACTATAAAAATGATATCAAACATGCAAAATGTATATACATATATATAAGAAGACGTGGTATGAGTGCCAATGAGACAACTCTCCATCCAAGTCAAAATTTATAAACGTAAATCATTATAGGTCAAAGTACGGTCTTCAACACGGAGCCTTGGCTCACACCGAACAGCAAGCTATAAAGGGCCCCAAAAATTACTAGTGTAATACCATTCAAACGGGAAAACCAACGGTCTAATCTTTGGTTTTCTATTTTGTGTCATCTGTACTGTTGTTTGTCTGTTTGTCTTTTTATTTTTGGCCGTGGAGTTGTCGGTTTTTATTTTCGATCTATGAGTTTGACTGTCCCTCTGGTATCTTTCGTCCCTCTTCTATATAAAAACGAGAAACGAGAAACACTTATGAACCACATCAACAAACGACAACTACTGAACATATGTTAAGTTTTTACAATGTTTGATTGCCTCGTGAAATATCTAAGGAGTTAGGTATGGTAAAAAAAATTAGCCTCATAGACATCCCATATACGCCTACTCTCAAGGGGTTTGACTTTGACGATTTCCGAATACGGGAAAACTATTTACGTCTCTTAGAGTTGCTTTTAATACATTTACCAAAACTACGTACACTCTTGTCGGAGAGTACAAAGTCATTACTGTTATAATCAAAAGCACACGGATATATAAAAATGAACTGAATATTCAATTAACAGTATGACTATAGAAAATTCAGTTTATAAAGACAGACATGAAATTTAAACAGCGAGTAAGCTGTACAAGAAAATAAGTTCTCTATATTTACATGAGGGTCTGTTTACAAAACCGAAGATAATGGGCAAACGAATAGAGAAAACTGGCCTAAAAATTCAAGAATGCAGAAATGAAGGCATCCCCAATCCAGACCCTAATACATGTCCTGACAGCTTTGTACAGCAAATGTAACGTTATGGTAAGCAATTCACGTATACTAGACTATTTATTTTTACTCTGCAAACATATAAGGTAAATACAAAACTTACCAAGAAATAGGACATAACGTGTTTAATTCGCTAAGGAAACCAATGCTGACATCTTCTTGTGTTTCCATTGCAGTCATTTAAGATAGCAATTGCTGAATTGAACCATTTTTAAAACTTCACACCACATGTTCATTAATTAGCATAAGTGTATGAAAATTATGCACTGATGACAATATCGATTGTAATCAAATTAGAACTGTTAATACTCCAAATGACTTCCAAAGATTACATAATATTTGAAGTTTTAAAATATAGCTATACTATTGAAGGACTTTATTAAACTTCCATGTAACATAATTTGTATACAAATCATGCAAATGAGTTTATGCATTGGTCAAAAGAATGTATATCTGTGTATTAAATTTAGCTTTGATGCATTTAACAGATGACAGATGCAACTATACAAATAGTCATTCCAGAAAAAAAATCGGATATATTAAGGACTAAACAACACTGGTTAATACGTAAAATCAAAAACTGAAGGAATTTGTATATTGGTTAAAATAAAGGCGGAAAAACCAATGCGACATTCAGAACTCAAAAATTGAAGACAAACTCACGACTCGATGGCAAAAGAAACGAATAAAGAAGAATCAGTCTACAAAACACAATATCTAAGATTGAACAACACGAACCCCACCAAAAAACTGTGGGTCGTCTCAGGGATTCGAAAGGTAAGCAGTTCGACGTTATGCACGATATTGCGTCTCAATTGGTAACGTCAAAATTAAACGTTTTACGCCGATTATTGAGGCTATGTTTTATTTCGTTGGTAATTTTTTTCTGCATATCAATATGGATACTTCTAAATGTTTGGTTGTACTGAATATGCATGAAATATTTCCCACTGGAAGTAACGCAAGCAACAAACAACACAATATATGTATTTGGGTAAGATAATAATCTATATAAAATAAGAAGATATGTTATGAGTGACAATGAGACAACTCTCTACCAGAGACCAAATGACATAGAACGTAATAAAATGCAGTATCACCATTTAAATCCGAGAAGGAAGAAGATATCCATTTTGCTTTAATAAAAAAGTGTGTGGGGAATTACAAGTTAAACGGGTCTTACTTAAAAAATACACTTTACTTTTTTTGATAAAGGAACAATTAAATTAAGAAATGAAACGATTGTCAGAAAAAAATGGTTATAGCCATCCCATATGCTTACAAGCTTTGTATGATATAGAGGAGTATATAGCCACTCTTCAGGCACAACAATTTTATATTCACTTTCAAGTTCTATACATATGAATTGTATTGCAGAGAAATAACAAATCGCAGTTGTACGATTCCCAAATTTAAAAATAAATTGCTGATTTTTTATCCTCTCGTAATACAGCCTTTTCACAACTTTAGAACCTCATCTACACGAACAACCCTAGTCATTGGAATTTTTTTTATAGTTTGTGGTCTTGTTGATACTATTAATACTCATAATTTATATCGTCTGCCAAAACCGCAATTACCATGTCCTTTTTAACAATGTCTTCGATTATATTATAATTTGTATCGCAATGGTCATCTTTTTTTCGGAATTCGAGTTCCTGACATTTTGAATCATTTTTACCTTTTGAAATTTCCTATTAATTGCGTTTTCTCGCAATCGTATATTGCTCTGTTAAATCAGTTCTCACAATAGTAACACGATAAGTCTCGGACAAGAAGATTTGCAACGAAATTTGTTGATATTATTCGGTGTATTTTGCGAGTCTGTTCCAAGGGTTTACAATTTATATTACAACCAAGGTTCTCCGACTTCCTCTACCATACGGAAAAATGTCCGATATGATACAACCAAGGAAGCTTAAAGTTGCGTTTAACACCACAACACAAAACAAACAAACAATTCGATTTGATTTTAAAAGACATAAATAGCGTCCCGAATCGACAACGTTGAAAACGTAAGAAAATCGCTCAGTGGACAAACTTGCAAGACATTGGATTTGTTTGAAAACGAAGTCGTTTTGACTACGCAAATTAACAAAAAGTATGTAACTGTTTTGTAGAGTTAAAGTACAATTACGGAAAAGCACTATTTTGCATGCAACAAATCGAAATTTTCAATAAATGACGTCGCAACTGAGAGTTTACGATTGGCGAAATTCGACTTTAGACATTCTTGCAAGACATTTGCCAGAAGCCGTTGCATTTTTATTTGTGATGTGAGTGCTGCAAAAATTCGGTTTTGATATGGTCTATCTATGTACATTTGTAAGCATAATTTATGAAAATGAAATTTCATATAATCTTATATTTTAAAAACCTATAAATTTTGATAACTTACAATTTTCCGAAATCTGACAATGGTGAAGACTATTTATTTTTGCAAAATTAGCTTTGGCCGTTGCATCAACACATATTCAGTAATGTTGTAATACTTTATATATGAAGCATATCATTCATGCGAATTCTCGCGGATTTTACACCGTTTCGAAAAGCACAAACACCCCTGTAAAAGTTATTATGCGTATAAAATTGAGAATGGAAATGGGGAATGTGTCAAAGAGACAACAACCCGACCACAGAACAGACAACAACAGAAGGTCACCAATAGGTCTTCAATACAGCGAGAAATTCCCGCACCCGGAGGCGTCCTTAAGCTGGCCCCTAAACAAATATATATACTAGTTCAGTGATAATGGACGTCATACTAAACTCCAAATTATACACAAGAAACTAAAAGTAAAAATAATACAAGACTAACAAAGGCCAGAGGCTCCTGACTTGGGACAGGCGCTAAAATGCGGCGGGTTAAACATGTTTATGAGATCTCAACCTCCCCTATACCTCTAGCCAATGTAGAAAAGTAAACGCATAACAATACGCACATTAAAAGTCAGTTAAAGAGAAGTCCGAGTCCGATGTCAGAAGATATAGTCTGTTACGTCTGACACGCATATTTTTGACGTTTGCCAATATTTTGGTCCTTATTTTAGACTATTGTAAAATATTGATAAACCATATTGTTATTTTTTTCGGAATAGCAATACCTGCCTAGTCTATGGATATAAATTTTATATAGCTTAACTGTTTTGATATCATAGAAAAACTGTTTATCAATGTGGACTGGTTGATTTCACGGTATGGACGCAATAACGTGCGTTATGTCTTCCTGCTCCACATGTGGACCCCGTCGTTAAAATTCAGTTTGAAGTGTATGATGTCTGAGTTTTACCCGGTGTATTATGTTTTGTTTTTTTTTATTTCTTGTATGTGCAATATCTTATGCATTTCGTTTGCTTGACTTTCCTCAACATGATGTTAGATTTATACTTTACGTTTTCGAAAACAAATGAAAAATACGATAGACTAAGGTATAATACTCTTTTTTATATGTTTATATAAAAAGAAAGAGAAGATACTAAGTGGGTACCGGTAGTTCATTTTTAGTCGAATAAAAACTGGCAACATCATTGCCAAAAAGAAAATAGGCGAAAAGGCAAACGAAAGTCAACAAAACAGCACATAAGACCACAAAGTGACCAACGTAAACCAAACAAATAAACTTGGGTGAACTCATGTGCTCCAGAAGGGACATCAGTTTCTGTTAAGATCAGTATCTTAAATATTTGCTGAAAATTGATCCGATTGTCTTTAATATTTTTAAAATAAACTAAAGGATAAATAAATTGTAGATACGACTGTTTATTTGCACGTTATCAAATGACATTTTTACATTGTATGTAAATAATTAAAACACAGTTGGTTGTCTCAACGGGATTCCTTAAAAAATCCGGTACACCCGACAAGATTCAATCTGTATATACTTTTGAACAACAACAAAAATACAAAATGGTTAAAAGACCATGTCTAAATTATCTATTTCCTCAATACATTTTATAGATTCCACTTCCACTATCATGCATCTGGCTTAGTAAATGCGTGTCGTTGTATTTGGAAGTGACACTGAATATGACTTTTGAATCGCTTATCAGATCATGCATGCATGGCAGGAGATTTTTAACATGTCAAAGCATTTGGTCTTTCTCCTTTTACTTTTCAAGCAATTTGGATTTTTTTTCATTTGTATTTTATAAAGATGAAAAGTATTTGTAAAATGAATATATGTTTAAAAATTGAAAAAGGCCATATCTTTCTGGATTCATATCTTAGCTGACATCGGAAAAGAGCTGTCATATTTACAGATTCACACCATTTGATTTAACAAACCAGTTTTTATAAGAAACAAAAAAATGCATTCGGTCTAACAGTTCCAAATAAAATTGCTGCCACTTGAGCAGAGTCGTTTTTCTTCATTTAGTTATAGGACACAAGCAATCAGCTTCGTTTCGGGTTAAACACTGAAATGGGAATAAGACGTAGTAAATGATTTTAAACACAATTTTGATACAAACAATTCAAGTGGAGACCTTTTAAATTCGTAACAACATGGACAAGGTGTACACACCCACGAATGTTGTAATGAGAATTCGTTGAACATGATCAAAGATTACACACGCGTTAACAAAATCACTAAAACCGGATGTTACAAAATCATTTAAACCGGATGTAACAAAATCATTGAAACCAAATGTTACAAAATCATTGAAACCGGATGTTACAAAATCACTTAAACCGGATGTTACAAAATTAACAACATTAGACGGAAATCATAACATATGGTTTTTACATAATAATAAAATACGAAAACATGTTAACATTAATAAATCAATAAAAATAATGCAATGGAATGTTTTGAGTAAGTCAATTTTAAATCTAATCAAAAGTTAGAAGTAAATATCTACTTTAGAAGAAACACTTACTGGATGTTTGTTTTGACTATCACATACGACGAAGCGCACATTTATGTGATCGTAAAAGAAAGCTGAATCTTTAAAAAAAAAGGACAGTTTTAAAAACAACAAAGTATTACATGTAAAAAGCATGGAGTGCCCACTTCAGTTACTGTAAAAGACGACTTTATACATAGATGAGTACACGGTGTATGAGTAAGTTTTAAATGTTCTTGTTTTAATATGCATCACTGTCAATTGAATTAGTATGTTGCAAAGTTCTACCTTGTCTTTGCAACTTATGGCGTTGTTCATATTGGTCTAGACTAATCACGTTGTGTGTGTCTTTTAAAGATGGCCGAGCACCATGTTCATTTTTATCTGCTTGCATCTTATCATTAAAAGCATTTCTCATTTCATCTCTCTCAAAAGACGTTGCATTATTTTCACTAAAATGTGTGTTAAAATTTAATGTTTTCCCATTTGTATCCCCGTTAATGGGATCGTTTTCTAATATAATTTCGTTTTCGAAAATTTCCTCGTGTTGTCCTTGTGGGCAATAGCCGACATTTCCATATCCTCCATTATCTGAATATTCAACCTGGTTGCCATAACAGTATGATGGATTATGGGAAGATAAACTATCGTCTGATTGGGTTAGTCCAACAGTTATAGAATGTGATTCCGCTATAGAAACTGGTGAAATGTCGCTTGTCTCCTCCTGACTTGCACAACTAAACTTTAAATCGTCTTCTCCAATATGATTGCTTTCAATTTCATTTTCATCTTGAACATTTATAACTCCTACAGAATTTCCTTCTTTATCCTTAGTATCGAACGTGGAAACCTCTTCAGTCGATTTTTCAGCTAAAGGTTTTACAATATCTGTTAATTTTTCACTTTCCTCCTCTGTTGTTTCCTCAGCATCTTCATTCTTTCCCTCAGTTTTCTAAAAAAAATAAACGTAAATAAAGAAAGCAAACAACAAACAATAATTACGAGAAACTATCCAAAAATCGAAGAAGTTAAATGCACATGCCGGAAAATTTGATAACAAAATTTATTGAAACTTGTGTTTGCATCGGTCAACGTTAGTTTGTGTCATGGTCATGATTTTAGTTTTTTTCTTATTTCTTTTGTTGTATGATCTTAATCTCAGACTGTCCTTTGGATATTTCCTTAACTGTATTGGTATTAAAAAAATTCTTTCTAGTCATATACAGTTGTTTTTTAATGTAAAATTAAAAATGTATTGCATATTTTGGTATTAATATTTTGGTATTAATATTGATTCACTCATAGGAGTCTTTGCATCGAAAATAAACACATTTATTCTAAAACAAGTTGTTGGCATGATACGGGTTATGTTCTTCTCATATATTTTATGATGGTATGATACTAAACCCCTAACGGGAGGGATTGTACTTGATTTTCATGTGATGAAGACATAATCTTTCAATCAGTTTAATTGAGGTCTGGAGCTGGCATGTCAGTAACTGCTAGTAGTCCTTTGTTCATTTATGTATCATTGTTATTAGGTCTTTCCACTTTTCCGTGGAAAGACCCATTGCTTTTGTTCTGATTATTAGGTCTTTCCACTTTTCCGTGGAAAGACCTATTGCTTTTGTTCTGATTATTAGGTCTTTCCACTTTTCCGTGGAAAGACCTATTGATTTTGTTCTGATTATTATTTTTTTTTTTTTTTTTCTTCCGCCTAATTTTTTTCTTGCGTAGTATTGTTGTTTCATAAGATGTCGCTTAGATATTTGGTATATCATATCGAACAGTTTATACGCTTTAAAAACTGACAACTGCGTAACCAAATACTTTACGTTGTAAGAGTTATCTCCCCAAACACTGTTTTTCTTGTGGCCACTACTCCTTCGCAACCGTAAAAGATTACGACAAATTTATTTTACCAAATTGCTCGCTATATCTTCAGGATGTTAAGTTTGGTTTTCACTGAAGTGTTCCGGAGACTCCATATGAGAGTTATTTCCCCTTATGCATTTGATATAAGTGATATGCATTTCTAACTGGTAAACCATAAGTGATAGAGACTTAGGGTCTTTTGATTTGAGGTCCTTGGTCCAAAAAAAAGAAAATTTGGTCAAAGTCAAAGGTCAAGGTCATATTCTAAATTTTGATTTTGGCTTATTTTCACTTCTTTTCAAAATCCGTATAAGATATCGACAACATATTATTACTAAATTGTTAGTTGCGACATGTCGTAACACATACATTTTGGTTTAAAGGGTGCGCTAACATTAAATTAGAGTTTTCTCCCCTCTTGTATTTAAAAATACGCGTATGGTGATATAACTCATTAACCATATATAACTAAGACCTAGGGTCTTTTGATTTGAGGTCCTTGGTTTATGACCTTGAAATTGAGCTCAAGGTCATAGGTAAATTTGATGTTTTAGATTTTGACCTTTGCTTTTACCTCATATGTATACATGATAAAGCCATGGGACTTTTGCATTAGGTTGCAAGCCATTTGACCTTGAAAATCCAACCGGAAGTGACCTTGTGTATACTGGAAGTAGCTATTTTTGTACTTATCTAATATAAAAGTATATAGAACCATATATTTTGGAATCAGTGTCAAGTAAACATTCAAATTATACCGGAAGTAACATTTTTCAATCCGAAGTGACAAATTATCTCCTTATTTAAAAAAATGTATAGAAACCATATATTTTTGGAATCAGTGTACAATAAGCTATCATTTGACGCTGGAAATGACATTTTAAACCGAATTTTAATATTTTTATATCAAAATAGATCTTTATGGGTGGAAGACCTTCAATTGTTCTCTGAACAATTGGTTTTTAATTAGGTCTTTCCACTTTTCCGTGGAAAGACCTATTGATTTTGTTCTGATTATTAGGTCTTTCCACTTTTCCGTGGAAAGACCTATTGATTTTGTTCTGATTATTATTTTTTTTTTTCTTCCGCCTAATTTTTTCTTGCGTAGTATTGTTGTTTCATAAGATGTCGCTTAGATATTTGGTATATCATATCGAACAGTTTATACGCTTTTAAAACTGACAACTGCGTAACCAAATACTTTACGTTGTAAGAGTTATCTCCCAAACACTGTTTTTCTTGTGGCCACTACTCCTTCGCAACCGTAAAAGATTACGACAAATTTATTTTACCAAATTGCTCGCTATATCTTCAGGATGTTGAGTTTGGTTTTCACCGAGCGTTCCCGGAGACTCCATATGAGAGTTATTTCCCTTATGCATTTGATATAAGTGATATGCATTTCTAACTGGTAAACCATAAGTGATAGAGACTTAGATTCTTTTGATTTGAGGTCCTTGGTCCAAAAAAAGAAAATTTGGTCAAAGTCAAAGGTCAAGGTCATATTCTAAATTTTGATTTTGGCTTATTTTCACTTCTTTTCAAAACCGTATAAGATATTGACAACATATTTTATTAAATTGTTAGTTGCGACATGTCGTAACACATACATTTTGGTTTAAAGGTTACGCTAACATTAAATTAGAGTTTTCTCCCCTCTTGTATTTGAAAATACTCTTATGGTGATATAACTCATTAACCATATATAATTAAGACCTAGGGTCTTTTGATTTGAGGTCCTTGGTTTATGACCTTGAAATTGAGCTCAAGGTCATATGTTATTTTGACGTTCTAGATTATGACCTTTGCTGTTACCCTCATATGTATATATGATAAAGACATGGGACTTTTTGTATTAGGTTGCAAACCACTTGACCTTAGAAAGCCAACCGGAAGTGACCTTATGTAAACCGGAAGTAGCTATTTTTTGTATTTATTTAATATAAAAGTATATAGAACCATATATTTTTGGAATCAGTGTCAAGTAAACATTCAAATAATACCGGAAGTAAATTTTTTCAAACCGGAAGTAACAAATTATCTCCCTTATTTAATTTTTTTGTATATAAACCTCATATTTTTGGAATCAGCGTACAAAAAGCTATCATTTGACGCTGGAAATGACATGTTAAAACGAATTTTATTATTTTCATATCAAAATAGATCTTTACGAGTGGAAAGACCTTCAATTGTTCTCTGAACAATTGGTTTTTAATTATTATTATTATTATTATTTTTTTTTTTCTTCCGCCTAATTTTTTTCTTGCGTAGTATTGATGTTTCAAAAGATGTCGCTTAGATATTTGGAATATGATATCGTATAGTTTATACGCTTTTAAAACTGACAACTGCGTAACAAAATACTTTACGTTGTAAGAGTTATCTCCCAAACACTGTTTTTCTTGTGGCCACTACTCCTTCCAAACCGTAAAGATTACGACAAATTTATTTTACCAAATTGCTCGTTACATCTTCAGGATTAGGATTTTAATTTTGACCGAGCTATTCGAGACTCCATATGAGAGTTATTCCCCTTATGTGTTTGATATAAGTGATTTGTATTTCTAACTGGTAAACCATAAGTGATATTGGCCTATGGACTTTGGATTTGAGGTCCTTGGTCCAAAAAAGAAAATTTGGTCAAGGTCAAAGGTCAAGGTCATATTCTAAATTTTGATTTTGGCTTATTTTCACTTCTTTTCAAAACCGTATAAGATATCGACAACATATTATTACTAAATTGTTAGTTGCGACATGTCGTAACACATACATTTTGGTTTAAAGGGTGCGCTAACATTAAATTAGAGTTTTCTCCCTCTTGTATTTAAAAATACGCGTATGGTGATATAACTCATTAACCATATATAACTAAGACCTAGGGTCTTTTGAATTGAGGTCCTTGGTTTATGACCTTGAAATTGAGCTCAAGGTCATAGGTAAGTTTGACGTTCTGGATTTTGACCTTTGCTTTTACCTCATATGTATACATGATAAAGCCATGGGACTTTTGCATTAGGTTGCAAGCCATTTGACCTTGAAAATCCAACCGGAAGTGACCTTGTGTAAACCGGAAGTAGCTATTTTTGTACTTATTTAATATAAAAGTATATAGAACCATATATTTTGGGAATCAGTGTCAAGTAAACATTCAAATAATACCGGAAGTAAATTTTTTCAAACCGGAAGTAACAAATTATCTCCCTTATTTAATTTTTTTTGTATATAAACCTCATATTTTTGGAATCAGCGTACAAAAAGCTATCATTTGACGCTGGAAATGACATGTTAAAACGAATTTTATTATTTTCATATCAAAATAGATCTTTACGAGTGGAAAGACCTTCAATTGTTCTCTGAACAATTGGTTTTAATTAGGTCTTTCCACTTTTCCGTGGAAAGACCTATTGATTTTGTTCTGATTATTATTTTTTTTTTTTTCTTCCGCCTAATTTTTTTCTTGCGTAGTATTGTTGTTTCATAAGATGTCGCTTAGATATTTGGTATATCATATCGAACAGTTTATACGCTTTTAAAACTGACAACTGCGTAACCAAATACTTTACGTTGTAAGAGTTATCTCCCAAACACTGTTTTTCTTGTGGCCACTACTCCTTCGCAACCGTAAAGATTACGACAAATTTATTTTACCAAATTGCTCGCTATATCTTCAGGATGTTGAGTTTGGTTTTCACCGGCGTTCGGAGACTCCATATGAGAGTTATTTCCCCTATGCATTTGATATAAGTGATATGCATTTCTAACTGGTAAACCATAAGTGATAGAGACTTAGATTCTTTTGATTTGAGGTCCTTGGTCCAAAAAAGAAAATTTGGTCAAAGTCAAAGGTCAAGGTCATATTCTAAATTTTGATTTTGGCTTATTTTCACTTCTTTTCAAAAACCGTATAAGATATTGACAACATATTTTATTAAATTGTTAGTTGCGACATGTCGTAACACATACATTTTGGTTTAAAGGTTACGCTAACATTAAATTAGAGTTTTCTCCCCTCTTGTATTTGAAAATACTCTTATGGTGATATAACTCATTAACCATATATAATTAAGACCTAGGGTCTTTTGATTTGAGGTCCTTGGTTTATGACCTTGAAATTGAGCTCAAGGTCATATGTTATTTTGACGTTCTAGATTATGACCTTTGCTGTTACCCTCATATGTATATATGATAAAGACATGGGACTTTTTGTATTAGGTTGCAAACCACTTGACCTTAGAAAGCCAACCGGAAGTGACCTTATGTAAACCGGAAGTAGCTATTTTTTGTATTTATTTAATATAAAAGTATATAGAACCATATATTTTTGGAATCAGTGTCAAGTAAACATTCAAATAATACCGGAAGTAAATTTTTTCAAACCGGAAGTAACAAATTATCTCCCTTATTTAATTTTTTTTGTATATAAACCTCATATTTTTGGAATCAGCGTACAAACAAGCTATCATTTGACGCTGGAAATGACATGTTAAAACGAATTTTATTATTTTCATATCAAAATAGATCTTTACGAGTGGAAGACCTTCAATTGTTCTCTGAACAATTGGTTTTAATTATTATTATTTTTTTTTTTTTCTTCCGCCTAATTTTTTCTTGCGTAGTATTGATGTTTCAAAAGATGTCGCTTAGATATTTGGAATATGATATCGTATAGTTTATACGCTTTTAAAACTGACAACCACGTAACCAAATACTTTACGTTGTAAGAGTTATCTCCCAAACACTGTTTTTCTTGTGGCCACTACTCCTTCGCAACCGTAAAAGATTACGACAAATTTATTTTACCAAATTGCTCGTTACATCTTCAGGATTAGGATTTTAATTTTGACCGAAGCTATCCGGAGACTCCATATGAGAGTTATTTCCCTTATGCATTTGATATAAGTGATATGCATTTCTAACTGGTAAACCATAAGTGATAGAGACCTAGGGTCTTTTGATTTGAGGTCCTTGATCCAAAAAAGAAAATTTGGTCAAGGTCAAAGGTCAAGGTCATATTCTAAATTTTGATTTTGGCTTATTTTCACTTCTTTTCAAAACCGTATAAGATATCGACAACATATTACTAAATTGTTAGTTGCGACATGTCGTAACAGTTACATTTTGGTTTAAAGGGTGCGCTAACATTAAATTAGAGTTTTCTCCCCTCTTGTATTTAAAAATACGCGTATGGTGATATAACTCATTAACCATATATAACTAAGACCTAGGGTCTTTTGATTTGAGGTCCTTGGTTTATGACCTTGAAATTGAGCTCAAGGTCATAGGTAAATTTGACGTTCTAGATTTTGACCTTTGCTTTTACCTCATATGTATACATGATAAAGCCATGGGACTTTTGCATTAGGTTGCAAGCCATTTGACCTTGGAAAATCCATCCGGAAGTGACCTTGTGTAAACCGGAAGTAGCTATTTTTGTACTTATCTAATATAAAAGTATATAGAACCATATATTTTGGAATCAGTGTCAAGTAAACATTCAAATTATACCGGAAGTAACAAATTATCTCCCTTATTTAAAAAAAATGCATAGAAACTATATATTTTGGAATCAGCGTACAATAAGCTATCATTTGACGCTGGAAATGACATTTTAAACCGAATTTTAATATTTTCATATCAAAATAGATCTTTATGGGTGGAAGACCTTCAATTGTTCTCTGAACAATTGGTTTTAATTTTGCTTTTTGGAATCAGTGTCAAGTAAACATTCAAATAATACCGGAAGTAAATTTTTCAAACCGGAAGTAACAAATTATCTCCCTTATTTAATTTTTTTTGTATATAAACCTCATATTTTGGAATCAGCACAAAAGCTATCATTTGACGCTGGAAATGACATGTTAAAACGAATTTTATTATTTTCATATCAAAATAGATCTTTACGAGTGGAAGACCTTCAATTGTTCTCTGAACAATTGGTTTTAATTATTATTATTTTTTTTTTCTTCCGCCTAATTTTTTCTTGCGTAGTATTGATGTTTCAAAAGATGTCGCTAGATATTTGGAATATGATATCGTATAGTTTATACGCTTTTAAAACTGACAACCAGTAACCAAATACTTTACGTTGTAAGTTATCTCCCAAACACTGTTTTTCTTGTGGCCACTACTCCTGCAACCGTAAAAGATTACGACAAATTTATTTTACCAAATTGCTCGTTACATCTTCAGGATTAGGATTTTAATTTTGACCAAGCTATCCGGAGACTCCATGAGAGTTATTTCCTTATGCATTTGATATAAGTGATATGCATTTCTAACTGGTAAACCATAAGTGATAGAGACCTAGGGTCTTTTGATTTGAGGTCCTTGATCCAAAAAAGAAAATTTGGTCAAGGTCAAAGGTCAAGGTCATATTCTAAATTTTGATTTTGGCTTATTTTCACTTCTTTTCAAAACCGTATAAGATATCGACAACATATTACTAAATTGTTAGTTGCGACATGTCGTAACAGTTACATTTTGGTTTAAAGGTGCGCTAACATTAAATTAGAGTTTTCTCCCTCTTGTATTTAAAAATACGCGTATGGTGATATAACTCATTAACCATATATAACTAAGACCTAGGGTCTTTTGATTTGAGGTCCTTGGTTTATGACCTTGAAATTGAGCTCAAGGTCATAGGTAAATTTGACGTTCTAGATTTTGACCTTTGCTTTTACCTCATATGTATACATGATATATTCTACATTTCTGACTGTCACAGTTATTGAATTTACATTGTCAAAATATTTACGATTAATTGTAGTGTTAAACAGGTTTCTTTGTTTGTTTATTCTCTTATAGTTCTTTGTTTCGTCTATGTAAATGCTTGTTTGTTTGTTGGTGTTAAACGTCACTTTCAGCGACAATATCATTGCAGGAAGTTTTTATTGGTGGGGGAAGCCGGAGTACCCGGAGACAATTACCGGTCTTCGACAGACAAACTAGCAACCCTTGTCAATTAAGATCGGAATCGAACACACCTCGCCATAAGCAGGGTTCAAACTCACAACCTTTTTAAGAACACACCACGTATAATGCTAACAGAACAACAATTATACCAGTCCCATCTTAACAAAATGATTTTCCTGTGTTGTAAGTTTTTTTCTTAGACTTGAAATAGTTAAATTTAAACATAACGGAACATCTGCGAGGATTGTGTAAAAAATATAAAAATCAAATCTCAAAACATCTATTTTTGCAATTAATTCGAACCGATGGGGATACCTTGAAAATGTCAAGTGAGGTATGGATTTCGCTTTTCTGAAATTGATTTTCTGAATTTTACTCTTGATAAAAAGATTATGTGCAATAGAGACAAGATGAAACATGTTGCAACATTATCATTTATAGATAATAAAACAATCATTATATTAAAAGATTCTAAATTCATTTTGATGGATTTCGATTTTTTCCTGTCAAGGTACTCTAAACTAAACACAGAAAATCTTTAGTATCAAACATTGAAAAGCAATAAAAACAAATAAAAATAAACCAAAACGTCGAAATCACCTAATGAATATCATTGTAACACACTTTAAAGTTTTGTCAACTTACAATTTAAGCGTTGACGAGTCTATCAGTTCAAGATTGACAAGATAGTACAAATTACCTGATCAAAGAAATTTGGGAGGCGTAAAAAGACGTTAATGACCATTATATAACTAATTGGAAGAGAGTTTAACTGAATTAATCTATTTTATTGATATTACTGCATGGTTTTGTTCTTCACTTCAAAATTGTGGCGTGATCGTCAGTTTGCAAAGAATTTCGCTCAAACCATTGCTAGGGGGCGTCTTAAACTCGAAGCGTGGGGAGAGTTTTTGATCCGTGTTGAAATCCTTACTGTGACTTTGAGATGAATAACAGCAATACAAGCGTTGTTCCTTTGCTTTTTGTGTTTTTTTGTGTGTATATGTAATGATTTTGTGTCATAGATCGTGAGGATGATATGCATACCCCATATCTTTTCTTTTATATTCTTGCAAGAATGCCGGATTCGTATTCATTTAACGGAGAAAAATGAAAACTGTAAAAAAATGAATAAATGGAAATGGCCATCGTTTCGCCTTTTAGCTTGAAAACATTACAGGAATAGAGACAGAGAAGAGAATACGTTCCGTATTTTTGTATACTTTGTCATAATATTGGACAGAATAATTCCCTTTTGCTTAATTGCCATTCTTTATATTGTCAGTTCAAAGCATTGTTAGTAATCTTCGTCACAAGGAATTATAAATAAGGCATCAATTATAAAAAAATGTTTTACATGACTAGTGTTGTCTGCCTCCTCATCAATAAATTGTATAAAGCTGCGAGAGTCCGCAGGAGTACTGGCGGCTGTAGATGGCGCTGTCACTATAAGGCGTGGTGCTGTATCAAGTAATAGTGGCTCACGACAGGCACTTGGTGAATTACTGTTGGGAAATGTGCTACCATCTTTGTCGAGAAGGCTGTTCTAGAAAATAGGACAATTTATATCACAGTTGTCAAATACAGAATGCAATGGGTTTACATAAATTATTGGCAGTTACCCTTAAGGGCATACGATACAGTTACAGGGAGATAATGACGTTCCTAACGTAAAATGTTATTTTTCGCGACGTCAAACTGCAACATATCGGGAAAAGATGCATTTTCGACGGATTTTAACAATTAGCTCGAAAACGAGTACATGGACCCCTATTTTTAAAAATGACACTTGGCTTGATTATGTATGAAGATTTTTGTACCAATTTTTTTGAACAAATCACCGATGATTTTTTTTAAATCAGATAAATATACAGCAAAAAATGCCGTTTTTTAGTAAAATCACGAAAGTTTAAAAAAAAAATGAACTATTTCAAAAGAATTATCATACAAATTTAGAGCTTAATATGTAAAGAAGATATTCCAAATGTTTTTACAAAAAACAAAAAAGTTAGGCATGTCTTTCCAAAGGATAGAAATGTCCATGAAACCGAAATTTTGAGGAAATGTCTAAAATTTCAACCCAATTTATCTCTAAAAGTAGCAAATGAAGGTATATTTTTATTGCATATTTGAATTGAGCAGGTGAAAAATAGCTTGTACATGTATGCAAATTCTCGTCACAAATTCACCGTGGGATCAAAACTGTATCGTATGCCCTTAATTGTTAAACATGACTGCATCATGTGCTTCTTTATATTTTCCTAGTATACGCGAACGTACGTAATTGTCCTTCTTATTACCCTTTTCTTTTCTCTAATACTATTTTTTTCTGAATCTTAAGGCTTTTATTTTCATTCGCTTTGATAATTGTCGATGAAAACGAATACATTTAAAATTTGGCTATGATAGAAATCAGTGCACTTCGTAACGTAATTACCATGAAAAATCACTTAGTTTGAATACTTCGAAAATAGACAACATTATAGTCATTTCAACAGAAAATTTCGCCAAATAATTAATCATTTGGAAATTCCAAAAAATAGTTCATATATACAAATTTCATCAATTTTACATGGCTTTAGTTGCACACTAAACTAAAAATTCTAACAATATCATACAAATTATGATTAAAATTTATCATTTCTACTAAAAACCAAACTATTACCTGTTGACTATTTGCAGAAGAAGATTTTCGAGAATGTCCTTCAAGAGCATTAGGGCCCTTTGATAAAGGAAGTCGATAATTGTTAGAACGTCTAGTGGTTTGCTGGTCTTCTCGAATTCGTTTCATACAATTTCTAAAAATAAACAATATCAAAACTTCTACATATCGTCTGCTGAAAGGAGCTTTACGAAGCTAAATAATAAAAGGTTGAAAATAAGTTTGCATCTAGCCTGAATTTAATTATTTTTAATCTATTTACATTCATTGTTTATATCATGTGATTCATCTTATTTTTTCTTAATAATATAAATCATTCGAGTACTCCTATTTTGGTGCGTTGTGTCTTTTGTTGTTATGTTACTTGTTTTTGTGCCTTGTACGGATCTTTTGAGTTAAGCCAATTGCAACTGAGTATTAAAGTTTGTTCTGTTACACCACTGTCCCAATTTAGGGGGAGGGTTGAGTGCTCACAAACATGTTTAACCTCACCACATTCTTTATGTGCCTGTCCCAAGTCAGGAGCCTGTAGTTCAGTGGTTGTTGTTGGTTAATGTAGGTCATATTTGTTTTCCGTAAATTGTTTTGTTATAAATTAGGCCCTTTGTTTTCTCTATTGAATTGTTTTACAATTTTATGTCGAGGCCTTTTATAACCGACAATACGGTATGGGTTTTTCTCGTTGTTGAAAGCCGTACGGTTGCCTATAGTTGCTTACATCCACTTCATTTGAAATCTTGTGGTTAGTTGTCTCACTTGCAATCATACCACATCTCCTTATTTTTATATACTAAGATACTTTTGCTAGACTCCAGCTGGAGATAGTAATCTTTTAAATAGAAAACTGCGGTTCCTCAGTTGATTACACCAATTTATATTATTTCAATATTTAATCAACGCTGTTATACGAAAAGTACTGTTTTTGTTTTGCAATATAAATTCAGTGTCGAAATTAAACCAAAACAAAATTATTCAGTATTTTTTCAAGTCATTTTTTGTGTTTGTCTATCGAAATTAATACAGAGAGAATTTACATCATGGATTGCTGAAATTAGTTTCTCGTCACGATAAAACGCCTAGCTGTTTTACTGCAGTGTTTAATTAACGCCTCGACAGTTATCATTAGCATATTATGTCACTCTATATTAAGCTGACACTACTTTAAAACATAATGGAAATTGCAATTCAATGGCTGTTTGCTAAATAACATTATTTCTTTAAACGGTTATAGAAAAGAGCAAACAATTAAAAATTACTTGTCTATCGGTCGAGACCATCGATAGTTGTGTGCTTGTAAGATGTTTGCTTGTTGTTTTCATTGAGGTACAAAATGTGTCATTTCTTACACTCTTTTCAGCAAAAAATGTAAAATGTTAAATACCTTATTCTCAGTGCAGCTGCTAAGATGAAAAATGTTCCCACCACTGCAGAACATGTAGCTATCACAACAACTTGTGTATGGCTCAAAACTAAAAATAAAAAAATAGCATACCTTTAGTTTTCAATTGTATATTAATATCTGATAATTATGAAAGTGAAAAAGTCCTACAATTTTTCTTAAATTCATAATGGTATGCTTTCCGTAAGTCATTGTTCTAGAAAAAAATAAGAGCTGTTATTTTATTGTTTTTGAACGTTAGTTTTAATTGGTCACCCAAACTCTCTATATCAGTCTTTCTTTTTCCTTTTATTTAATTTGATTTATTTAAACCCTAGCCTTTTGGGGCAGAATCAATTTGCGCCAATTACAGTTTTGAAAAGGTATCAATTGCGCCACTCTCTTTTTTTCTGATGGTATTTATTGATCCAATAAATTGAATCAAATTGCGCCACATTTACCTGTATCTTTTTTTACCTACATCATACATGTTACATGTACAACAACTAACCTATCCACTTCAGATTAAACTGAACACTCATCAAAATTAAGAAAACTCACCAATAGATAAATTGTTAAGTAATAGAATAGTTTTTCACAAGCAAAAGATGTCTGATATATCGTTCAAAAAATAGAGACTGGTAGGGAAAAACCTGCCATCGTTGTCGAAGCACACAATTTCCGTCCGTCATTTGTTAAGAAAAATGGGGAAATTAGTTGGAGATGTACAGTTAAGTCGTGTTGTGCTAGGCAATTTACTGATGAATCTTGTACAGTTATTTTGAGTGGGGAATTAGATCATATACATCAAACTAATACTCAGAAACTAGAAAGGCATATTTTGAGAACAGCTTACAAACGAAAAGCAGCTGATATGTTATCTGAGCGACCTTCTAAAATAATTTTCAGAGCTCTGAATGACTTTAACTCCGCCAGTCAGTAAAATTCCGGTCCCAAGCCCGGATAAAGGAGGAGGGAAGTCAATCATTTAGTTGATATATAAAAAAATATATATAAATAAATAAATTCATAAAATTGACGCAATTAGATGATTTTTTTATTGGCGCAAATGATACCTATAGTTTGTAAAATGTAGTGGCGCAGAAGTAGCATTGGCGCAAATAAGTTGTGGTGCAAATGAGTTCATTTTTGTCGCAAAAAGATATCGCCCGCCTTTTGTATCTCAGGGAGAGAAAAAAAACAGCTCGCTTATCTGCTTTGTTGGTCTATCCTGGGACCTAATCTGTTTTATATTTGGTACCAGGTCTAACGATAATTTTCCCTATCTTACAAATAAAAATGAACAACATGTATGCAGATAGGATGCAAATAATACTTTCCGAACCAAGATTTGTTATTCTTTTTCGCAAAACTATATTATGATGAACAAAAAATATGTAAGTCGAGACTTTATTTTCCTTTACTACTTCATAAACTAAATGACAAAAAATTACATATAGATTTTTATTAAATTTGCATACCTGAAGAATCTCCATTATTAATGCTCGTAGCTAGTGCAACAGTATCATTCCCATTCTTGGTATCATTTTCATTTTGAGACTGTCTCCCTTGAGCATGATAGGTTACAGTTCCGGTTGTGCACATTGTTGTGTTTATCGACGTTTGATCTAGTGTATTTCCAGTTTTAAAATTTTCCTGAAAATGGAATGTAACACTGAAAGTCTGAGAATTTGAGTTTGGATCTTTTAGTCCAAATGTCTGCCCTACTTTCAATAATGAATAGCAAGAGGTATCACGTGGTATCAAAATATTGAGCGCCTCTAGTTTATCGACAAGATCGTTAAATAGTGCACATTTTTGTAAATCCGATTTTGTAACGTTAACTTCCTCGTCCTTTCGTCCTGTTTGTTTGAAGAATGTCGGACAATTTGAAGATGCCGTGACCACAAATTGAATACATCCAACTAAGACTAAGAATATCCAGTAATTATTGGGAACAAACAATTTGTATTTGAAGTCCATTTCTGATGCTCTGTTGAATATCCGATCGCAATAACCTGAAATTGGACAAAATAAGCATAACATGCTTGCAGGAAATAAATGAAATATTTTTAAACAGCAGCCAATCTGATTACAATACAGATCCTGTGTTTAAGCTTTGCTTACAAGTATCTGACAACACTCTGTTTTTCTTTCTTTTCTGGTAATTATTACATCAGCCATTGAAATTTCAGTCTTCAAATTTATGAAGGTGTGTATTAATCTGACAAAACCAGAGGATATCGAAAGGTCTTTAAAACAAAAAGAAGAATGGAGCATGTTCAGATCATTATAAGCAAAGCTTGGACACGGGATCTGTATTTTAATCAGATTGGTAAACAGCAAAAATAACATTGTGTGGTCTAGACATAAAGTTTACAAGCTAAGCAAACCACTCCACCTTTTAAACTGAATACACATCGTTCCGTTTAAACAGAAATTACAAACCGACCACTTAGTCTAGTAATTGTTTACATTTAAGTAGGTTATATTATTCCTTAAAATTGAGATCAAAGAACAACCAATTTCCCCGAGACATGTACCGGGATGTAAAGGTTAGTACTTTAAACAAGCCTAAACGAAAACATTCGATGTGTATACTTCTTCAACTTAACTATCAAGGATACAACTTCAGAAACATCATAAAATATGAAAACGGTAATTAAAACGTGATAAATAATATGGTATTCAAAGTACAAATTATACTCATAACGCTTTGCTCAATAAACTATTCATTACAATTATTTTCCTTCACACAACGAACTAAGAAACTACAGACGCCAATCGATCATTATTGCAAAACAAAAATAAGACACAATAGTAATTCATTTAACCATGTTAAAAGGAACTGTAAATAAATAAAAGCATTAAAGCGGTTTTGTGCGACCGATAGTAACTTTTTGCGTTGTCCCCACACACACACTTATATGTAGTTTTGTGCGACCGATAGTAACTTTTGCGTTGTCCCCCTCCTCCCACACACACACACTTATATGGTTACGGATTTAATGGATACATTATATTAAAACGTTCAAGAATTTTATGAGTTTTGATATTGTCAGACGTGTTTCAAATTCCACATACAGTCTGTGATTCAATATAAAACAAACTATTTCGTAAGACAGTGTAAATATTAATATGTTTTCATGAGCCGTTTTGCTTCCGGCTGAACCGCTAAAAAAATAAAAGACCGTAAATGCCTATACATCTGTTCATTTCGTTTAATGTAGATCTAATAAAAGCCTGGCATTATCATTATTGAGAATGTATAATATTCGCTCTTTATTTATAAATATAACAATACGTCTTTAAGTTTAAATATGCGTATTAGAATGAAAATATGATACCAAAAGCACACGATTGGCAAACACGTAGTTACGATAACGTAACTCTGTGTCTGTTAATCTTCTAACAGGGTTTCATTTCGATCCCATTACTCGAAATGGACCAGCCTTATACTGATCAACTTTGGGGATACTTATTGCATTAAAATTGTTTTTTTTTTTCTTGTTTTTTGTTTTTGTTTTTTAATTTTACAATTACATTAACTCGAACTTAGTCGATTGTCAAAATCTATTTTCGTATTATACTCGTGAAATGAAACACCAGAACTAAAGAAAATGTGAGATCTTAGTATAAATCAACAATATATATTATAGTTCAAGATTAACCTCAGTGTCATGAGAGAAGTACATAATTAGACTTGTGATTTCAAATAAAGTTCTCCTAACGTGATTGTGGGAGATATACATTAACTCTTTATTGTCAATAAAATTTTTTTTATGAGAACGGATAAATGTATTCTACTTGCATGATGAGTTCACTTTTTCTCCATTGCGAGTAATGGGATCGAATGGTAACACTGCTGGGAGAATAACGGACACGGGGTAACGTTATTGAATCTGGAGAAATCTGCTGCAAAACACACACACACACACAAAAAAAAAAACCCGTTTAGGGCGCAATTACTAGTTGTTAAGTCGTCCACCAAAATTTATAACCGTTAGCGATCCCCGTTAGGGAGTCAGAACTATGTATGAAAAGTCCATTGGAACAATGTCAGTACAATCTCCAGTACAAAGCATTACACATTTTGGGACTAGATTCTGTAATAACCAGAAGAAGAAAATAATTCTTCTTAGCTATAATAGATGCAAATTTTATTCTATTCAAACAACAGTATATATGCAATATGCATGAAACCTTTGGGACCAATTATCGGGAAATTGAAAATCAATACAACTGATTATTCTCAAATATATTCCATCCATTTTGTCAATTTTAATTTGTACACATGGTTCTGGGTGAAGCAAAAACTTAACCAATTTCGTACTTAACGTAATTGGAATTTTTGCATAGAGAAAAAATGTCTTAATTAAGAAATCGGTTCAAAGTCAATTGGAGTAAACAAAGAAATGGACATGTAAAGAGAGAGTGGATATAGAGCATTTACGTTAACACTGCTTTTAGCTGTGTTAGGCCATTTAGGAGCCGTCTAGGAGTAAGAAAAATGCCTGCAAATCGTCACTGGCGTCATGATTTTATGATATGAACATGTAGATATACAAATGTAATATGGTTGGAACTTCGTAATGGAAGGTAGACCTAAGCCAAGACTCCGTGTTGAAGGCCGTACTTTGACCTATAATGGTTTACTTTTACAAATTGTGACTTGGATGGAGAGTTGTCTCATTGGCACTCATACCACATCTTCTTATATCTAGACTATTCCAGTTGCTCTTTTTAGAAATTTTGATTCCTTTAAAATGCTATGTATGTAGCTTTGAAAATGGCTCGAGCGTATCAAATGAATAGTAAAAATAAGGAGATGTCGTATAACTATCAACCAGAGTCCAAAATGACGTACATGTAAATGTAAGCAACTTTGGTCCCCGCACGGCCTTCAAAAATGAGCAAGACCCATACCGGATAGTCAGCTACATGTATATGTATGAGAAGTGTTATTTTAGAAATTCACAGCCAGCATCAAATACAGCCAACAGAATATGTGATTCCTATGGGTTGGAAGAATTAATTACAGTGACTAGTATTTATTTATTTATTTTTCTGCGAACGATAAAAAAATTACAATATGCAATTTAATTTTGATAAAAGATTAATGGCGTCATGTGATATTTATAGGTTTCATTACCGTAACGAGTGAGAATTGGATATCGCTTGATATCAACTCGAGTTGTTTAATTTCAATATAATAATAAATGAGCCTTTGGCGAGTTTATTATTACATTTTAAATTAAATAAAGAGAGTTGATACCAAGCGAAATCAAATTATCACGAGTTGTTAAACCTATTTTCTCTTATGGTCAACACTTTTATTGAGTTGAATTAAAAATTCCGCGAATCGTTGATCTAATCTTTTGCACATACCAGCATGACGTCATATGTCAAAGTTCAACATCAGACATTTTAAAACTTTTTGAACGCTTTAGAATTAATAATTACATTACATGTATGTTTCATTATAATACGTTATTTTGATTGGCTAACAGCAATCTCGCGTCATTCTGAAATTAACCTTCATTTCAAAATGAAATGTAACATTCATGATGACACGAGCTTCCACAATAAAGTGCACAGGTAAATAAAAGAAAAACTTGATAGAAATCGTGTATTTATGATTCTAGCAAAATAATGTAATTATAAGTATTGAATGCTTCTTTTAGTAATTTTATAGGGTTGAAAAAGCGTTGACCGTGCGCACATTTTTAGAATGAAGTTCATACAAAATGTACTTCGGTCAACGCTTTTACAACCCAATAAATTTACAAAAAGAAGCATTCAATTCTTAAATAAATTTTTTAAAAAGAAGATTTCCAGGTGATCAGTTTGAGTGTTTTGTATATTATTGAAGAAATCCTATAAGCCCGTTGCCATGGACGAAATGTACATCGTCTTAACCTCTGAAAGTTATCAATGACCTAACGAATAGCCAACGGAAATGTCGTCATATCGTCTCATGATGCTGGAAAGGCCAATCAAATTAACACATTTTCCGTATCACTTTTTCGTATCATACTCCGTGCAGTGTGATACGAGAAATATCTCTTCATGCAAGAAATAGATAACATGCCACAACCATAAGAGAAAAGTTAATTTATTATTTATTCTCATTTTACTTTTATCACGTAAAAGTATATACAATTCCATGTAAAAGCTGAATAATTATTTACAATTCTGGACACAATTTGAAATGAAATTGTAGCAATATGTCAATAATATCAGAAAATGAGCATTGGCGTATAAAGTGTAGTAATTTGTTAATATTGTTAGAAATAGTAAGCGGGTATTGACGTATATGTATATAAAATGTAGCAACGTTAAACAGCAATTGAACTCTTGTCTACAAACTTAATAATCTGTTATGTAATATACAAGACTAAAGCGTTATACTGTGTATGGTTTGTGGAGGTAAACATATTTACGAATAACAGACGAAAAGTCAAGAAAAACCCTTAGCAAATTACAACAATGATAAGACGACAACATTAAGCAATAATGTTGAAATGATTATTAGAACAGGAAACAATTTGAATTACTTTCAAATTAATCAGCCCATTTCCATGTAAATTGCCTTTTGGAGACATATCTGAACTATCGTGCTTTTGATCTTAGTCCCTAAGCATTCGTCTAAACTATTGTATTTTCAAAATAGGTAGCCATGTGCAATATATGTACATGTATAATTTCAAAATGTCAAACACGCTAATTACAATAGGGAAATGAAACAATTATAATGAAATATAGAAATTTCTTATAGGTTATACTACATAAATAAATCTCGATAGTGGCAATAAATGTGCAGAAGATAAAAGTAGTGAGTTTAGACGATAACCATATCTGGTTAAAGATTCCACTGTACCCTCCCATCTATCGAGGGGTGCTACGAATAACGGAGGGATCTACGTACATACATACAGTTTGGTGGCTAAGTGAGTTTCAACCAAAGCTGTTTGTGGACAATTCATTTTGACAGTATTTGGATTTACGATCAGCATCACTATTACTTGCTTTAATTGGATCAAATTGACTAAGAGATCTTTAGCTAGGTCATAACTTACATTCTTGCCAAAATGCAGAAGCCGTGTAAGTACTGGACTTGATGGCTCAAACTTTTAACCTATTCTTGAGATTTCTCTTTTATTGGTTAATTATGTTCAAATCAACCAAATTTATAAGCGGATGAAGGCTATCTATCAACTGATCAAATGTTTTAAACAATCATGGCATGTTGGTCAAGTTAAATTTCAAATAAGGGCAAACTATTGGACATTCTGCTGAAAATCTCCATGTAGATTCTAAAAAACTAGGGTACGAACATTTGTTTTACTTTGGGCATGGCAGTTTTTGGAAATAAATATTCTGTACGTTGATAATTTGAAAATAAATATTCTGTATAGTTATAATTTAAAAATAAATATTTTGATTCCACCAGATTTTCCAGAACCCTTCAGAATTAAATGATCTTCTTCTAACAATGGAGAACTGATGACTGCCGCGAGGAGAGTCAGTAATGATCAACAGTCCTTATCAAAACAGATTGGAAATATGATCGGTTGGTACAAAAATAGAGGTACATAAATAATAAATTGATGTTCTTGAAATAATTGAAATCCAATCCACCAACATATGCTTGAGTTTGTTTTGTAACTAAAAGGGCGATATGAATACACTCAGGCTTTTTAAATTAAATGTGTATGAGTCTTTTATAACGACAGTGCATTTGTTGCATTTTCAGTCCAGATCTGCTGATATTTGACAGAAACACAATATACTTTAACAAAGACTAGCTAGACAATGGGTTTCACTCAAATTTTACAAAGCATTGAATTACGCTGGTTGTATTGGTGTCTCATTTCGGCGTTAATATTTGAATATAATGTACAATGTACATACATACACTTTGGTGGCTAAGTGAGTTTCAATGAAAGCTGTATGTGGACAATTCGTTTTGACAATATTTGGATTTACGTCAGAAATTATTTTCTTATTTGGCAATGAATAGATAGGTAAACGGCTTGTCTGTTTGTGTGTTAGTGTATAACATCACTTTCATCGACCTTGGCTATATCATGGCGGCTAGTTTTGATTGGTAAAGGAAGCCAGAATAGTCCTAGAAAAACGACATCCTTCGACTGGGAAAAGTGTCCTTTTCAATTCAGATGCAATGTAGGTAAAGCCAATTTTGTTTTAAGTACCTAGAGCAAAACGCGATGTACATTATGGGTATACTGAGAAGATTTGTTAAAATATGTGACAATGAAAGGTGTGTGCAACGTGTAAATGAGACAGCAACCAACACCACAAATAACCAAAGGCATAAATATTGTGTTTAAATAGTTATAGGACAAATCATCTTGTAACGCCGCTATAATAGTTATCAAAGGATCCAGGCTTATAATTTTGATACGCCAGACGCGCGTCTCGTCTACATAAGACTCATCAGTGACGCTCAGATCAACATAGTTGAAAAGCCAAACAAGTATAAAGTTGAAGAGCATTGAGGACCCAAAATTCCAAAAAGTTGTGCCAAATACGGCTAAGGTAATCTATGCCTGGGATAAGAAAATCCATAGTAAGAGATCGGCTGTAATTTGGAGATCAGCTATGCAGCTGGCGAAAGCCACGGACGTTTCTAATATAAAAATAACTATCTACCAAAGTTCAAATAAAGTGGATGTAAGCAATATTATAGGCAACCGTACGGCCTTCAACAATGAGAAAAACCCATACCGTATAGTCGGCTAATGTCTGGTTAGTTATCAGCTATTCTACCCGTGAAAGCCACTGACGTTTCTGATGTCTATAGTCTCACGAAAATTTAATATTGGAAAAAAAGCAGTTTCATGTCAACGACAATTTTCTAAGAAAAAAAGTACAGTTTACAAAATATACATGACAATTACTCAATGACAAGAAAAGGACAAGGATTCTGCTTTTAATACACATATTGATGAATAACGAAAAGACCAGATGAGAATATTAAATTAATTTCACGTTAATCACTCTACATGTTCAATTCTTACAGCTCTGTTGGCATGGCTTAGTAATTGTACACATGACCTTTGCTTGCTTCGCGTTTATCATCGAACTGGATAATTATCCTTTGATAAATGTAAGTTAATCAACAATTTAGTTGCCATGGTTATTCTTTCTTGTTATGCGTTGCAGTAAAGCAGACCAAATTATTCTAATGAGAAGTATTAAATTACTTAGGTCGAAAGAATAAAGGGAGACATTCTTTGAACATATTATGTTCTTATGTTCATTATCTGTAATGATATCGTTTGCTACAACATGTCACGTATAGAATTTTGAATGATTAGATTACAGTCGGCAACGAGTACTACGGCAAACTATTTGTCAAAGTGGTTTGAAAATAGACTTTTTCAATTGAATCTTTTTGTACTTTCTCAAATTAGAATTTGTCATTGGTAATGTTTTCTTTGGGGCAAACGAGTCGGCATAATTATACATGTATAATTACATGAGATACAGTGATTGCAGATAACTTATAATTATTTAAAAACAATACCCCTCCTTAATTCTTTCATTTAAGAAGGCCATATTCAAAACGTCTTCCAGTCTTCTTCAAAATCCACAGTATCAAAACATGTTTTTGAAGTTCTAACCACATTATTGCGTTTTTTGAACATGTAACCAAAATTTTAAATGTCCGAGTAAGGTTAAAACCTTTGACTGCCAGATTTTATGTAACTAATGAGAAAATAAAAAAGAACATATTTAACCAAAACTAAAATTCTATATGAAGTAAAGCTATGTTTTCTCGTTCAGGTACAATGCAGTCGGTAACGGATTACTTTCAATTCAAATGTTCATAAAACAGTTTTCATGCATAGCGATCAACTAGATTAACATTTTTGAATTCATTGACAACTTACAAATGTGCGTATGTATTAAAATGAGGTCCTAAAAATAGATATCGCGGTTAAGGAATAGAGTTTTTATATACATGTAACTAAAATGACGATGTAAAAGTAAGATGGTACGAATACTTTTAGTTGGAAAGTGTAGTTTTAAGAACTAATAAAACTAGACAGCTGCAGCTAATGAATAAATTTAATTGTATTTTTTATTATTTTCTTATAAAGCAGTGTAGCATATTACAAGTCGAAACCATTTTAAATGTCAAATGGAATTCCGTAGGGATGAAAGGGGTGATAAAAATGCTTTCAACATTATTCTAATATGCAATTGTTCGAACTGAATTATAACACAATTGTTTGTTAGAATATTAATTTCAAAATTGTATTACTACGATTAGAAACTGCATTATATAATTTTAAAACATATTCAGGCAACAGACATAACGTCTTTAAAATTTATTGCTTTTGACTTTTGAGTTATGTGGGAATCTTGGCAGAACATTCCATTTAAAGGTTGTATTTTAGTGGTAAATCTAATTAAACTAATACTTTGTTAATCATTTTCCTGTTAATAGATACTAAACATTACAATGCACGAACATTTTGCTGTGTAGAAACACTATAAAAGAGTTTGGATGGGTTTTAAGGATAGAGAATTTTGGGTAAACATATGGAGAAAAATGGGTCCCAAAATTAGACAATAGATATGATAGAGAATAGAAAAATGCTAAAACAAAAATAATAAAAATTAAGAGAAAATTTGCCTAAAACAATTAAAAAAGGACCCCTAGACCTACTTTAATGTGTGTATTGATGATGAAGGTATTGTAAGGTTAGTGGGTTACTGTCTCAGCTCTCGCGACGTAACACTCGAGGGTCTTCAGTATTACTCCCGTGGGTCTTCGGTATAAGGAAATAATAATACAAAATTAATAATACTAATTTAATAATATAAAATTAAAATCTATTTATTTTGATTACATGTACTGAAATTTTATCATTGATATTGTTTTAGTTGTTAATATATATAAAAGAAAGTTTGTCCATTTTTCCAATTATTAAAACATCCTTGAGCAGCAATATCAGTAAACTCATCATATTTTCTGTATGAATCATTTCAACCGTTTTATTGATGTATGAGTCTGAGAATCCACAAAAATACAATCAAATAAATCTTTTAATCATCCACCATACATATAACTTTCGACAACACGCTAGGAAAGAGATATATTGAAAATCATATTTGTTATCCTTTCGTGACAAATATCATTTTTCTTTTTCATAAAGAAAAGAAAAAGATACTTGTGCACGGGAATGAATTATCAAGCGTAGAAGTTTTTAGTTACAGAATACTTTGTCGAAATACTCACAAGTACGCATTAATTTTATCCGGTTTTATACCCTAATGGTTAAATTAGAAACATAAATGTGGTTACCTGAGTTCTGCCTTCCGACAGTACCACCAGTGATGAGGAATCCTACGTTTGGTTGTTGGTCATGAAGGAATAGCAGACACGTCCAATGGACAGGGATATGAAAATAAGAAGATGACTACAAAATTATGCTCGCATCAGTTTATAGTGCCAGCATGTCCTCTTTTATTCAAAATTTTGAATCATAAACTGAAAAATTTCAGTAGTTTTTGATATCTCCAGACTGACTCATATGACAAAATTATTTGTCCGCATCAACAAAACTGACCATATTTGACAGCATCAAAAAACAGACCATGACAGCATCAACCAAAACTGACCATATTTACACTTTATTATGCAAATCTTAATATATATATAGCGCATAGTAAATCACTTATAGTTACATATCACGATGGTTGTATAATTCAAATGACAGCAATATTGGAAAAATTTCACGTCAATTTAGAGTACCAGCATGTCCTCTTTTATTCAAAATATTGAATCGTAAACAAATTTCAGTAGTTTCAATATATCAGACTGATTCGTTTAACAAAATTATTTGACCGCATCAACCAAAACTGAACATATTTACACTTTATCAAATAAATATATATGGCCTCATTGTAAACCAATAATATTTCTATGTCAGGACGGATCGTATGATAAAGATGACACCAACTTTGGAACACAATGTATACCATATCTAAAAATTTTGTCCACATCAATTTAGCGCCATTATTTCTCTCTGTATCCATAATAATGAACCGTCACTAAAGTGACTTTTTAAGTCAGTAGTTCGTGATGGTTTGTTTTTTAAACAAAATTATTTAACGGCATCATCCAACACTCACATGACTGATTCATATACTTTATTTTAAAATGAAAAGTACATGTATGAGAAGTTCTCTTCTTGGAATAGTATACTGTTAATATAATTTGAAGCACGCAAAGAAAAATGATTGATTTTGTTTGTAGCCTAACGTCCAGGGGCAAATGTTTCATTCATGTTCAGATCGAGTATATTTTTCTGACGTTCCAGACTCCCAGATATCATTTATAATCGTTATGGATAAGTCTGGCTAAATTGACGAGATGGTGCAAATGTACATAGTTTTTTTACGTTATACAACACTTTTTTCATTAATATCCCATAATTCATCCACTGTACAATTTTCGTTTGAACATTTGTCAAAACAGAATCTTAAATCATGAATGTAAATCCAAGGCAAACAAGGTAAATTACGATTAAAATTCCATGAATTAAATGCAGAGTTATATTTAGGAAGAGACTGTTAAAAACGGGGAACGAAGAAACGTAAACAATGATGTTTATATGCAATCTTATAAAAATATTTCTCCGATGAGTTGGATAACCTTTCTATCCACTTCGATATTTGTACATGTAACGTTTGATCAGTAAAAAATATAGAAAATCTGCTATTATGTAGTAAAGTAATTGGAACTGATTTTTTTCTTCTAAATTCTAAAGTGCCCTTACTGCAGTGACGTCATTTAGAACTGTTCTACAGTCCTGACTGATTTAGTCAGTTCTGCTGACAGTTCTACGGTTAGAACTGATTTGGACAGTTCTACCTAGAACAGTTTTAGACAGTTCTACCCTAGAACTGATCCTGACAGTTCTACCTAGAACTGATTTAGTCAGTTCTACCTAGAACTGATTCTGACAGTTCTACTTAGAACAGTTCTAGGGTAGAACTGTTCTAGGTAGAACTGTTCTAGGACAGGTTAGAACAGTTCTATGACAGATTATTCTGACAGTTCTAATGAGAGGTTAGAAGTGATCTCCACTGTATTAATGAATGAAAGTACATTTTCATCAACAAAAAGAAAAAATCATGTACTAAGTTAACAGTCTGTGGGATACAAATGGTACTAAAACGTAAATTAGATTCCAATCATTAACAATTTGAGGTTTTCTAAACTTTTCAGTTTCAATGAAATAACCTAATAATGACCAAAACCAGAACGTAAATACTATTGAAAAGTCGTAAGAAGACTCGAATGATTGTCATTGATTGAATTTTATGCCTTCCAGGAGTAATACAAACAATCTAATAATGTCAGAAGCACATTCCTGCATTTATTTAATGGATTTCTTTTAGGAAATTGAAATCCCAACATTCAGGGTAACAAGAAACTGCATTAAGAGATATCTCTAAATTAATTATATTAAAATCTTTGCAAATAGTAGGAACAAACATAATTTTCAGAAGTTGCATTCATGTCAGCAATTGCAATATTGATAATATAATATTACATGGAAATCGTAGATGCTGTATCACAGAGAAACCAATATCAGTCCCGAGGGCCGAAGGTCCCGAGGGCTGATATTGGTCGAGTGGTGATCAGCATGCGATACGGATTTTGCCATGTATTATTCTGTTTATCATATATTTTAATAGAATCAGATTCATGGGATATCCATTTTTTTAAATCGTCCGAAATTATAAGCTAGAAAAGAACATTATGATTTTCCTGTATTTTTCCAGCTGACTTGTTTTTATAGACTTCCTTATTTGCTTAATATCCACATCGTAATCTCCTATATAACCTTATTACATTCTCAATATACGTTAAAGACCATGTATCAAAATGCATCCACTAACGATACTGTCCTATTATTTCAACTAAAATTAATATTTATCAAATAAATATCATAAGATGTAGAAATGTTTAAAGTTTTATTGTTTATTTGGCGATGATATTATTCATGATCATTTTAATTTTCTGACGAGGTGAACGGCAAGAAAAATATTTCTTGAAAAGTTTGCTATCTATTCTAACCAAATAAAAATCGTAAAAATTTGCATTTGTGTTTAATTCATCAGGTAATGCAAACAAACTTCACGAAAATTATGACCAAATAAACAATAAAACTTCAGATATTTCTACATCTTATTGTGTCTTTTTTTATAAAAACGCTCGTAAAGTTACTGGGTAATAATTTTGGAAAATATCGATTTTAGTTGAAATGATAGGACATCTTTTTTTAGTGGGAACTCATTTTTTTTTCCTATGCCAGGAAATACAGCAACTGGACGTCATAGGTCAAACGTTGACGTCATTCGAATTATGACGTCACGCCAGGTATGCGATACGGGGTATGCGATATGGGTTTAGCTATGCGATACGGGGTATGCGATACAGGGTAGGTGATACAGACTGGAAAAAAGAACCTTTATTAGATATACAAAATTGCTGTATTTTGTACTAAATATATGATAAAGATATAGAATGATGTAAATGGAATGAGAAGGAATTTAAAGATAGGTTATTCCAGAGACACGTGCTAATTCTAGTAACACGTGCTTCTGGACGTGCTTATTCAAGTTACACGACCTAATTCCTCTAACACTAGCTTATTCCAGTAACACGATCTACATCCATTAACACGTGCTTATTCCAGAAACATGTGCTTATTCCAGAAACACATGCGTGTGCATTGAAATCCGTTTCAAAGACTACAACTGGTCACGTATATTTTGTCATTCCCACCCATTCATTGTTGAAGTGGCAGAAACTTATAGAAAATGACGATGTAAAAGTAAGATGGTACGAATACTTTTAGTTGGAAAGTGTAGTTTTAAGAACTAATAAAACTAGACAGCTGCAGCTAATGAATAAATTTAATTGTATTTTTTATTATTTTCTTATAAAGCAGTGTAGCATATTACAAGTCGAAACCATTTTAAATGTCAAATGGAATTCCGTAGGGATGAAAGGGGTGATAAAAATGCTTTCAACATTATTCTAATATGCAATTGCTCCGAACTGAATTATAACACAATTGTTTGTTAGAATATTAATTTCAAAATTGTATTACTACGATTAGAAACTGCATTATATAATTTTAAAACATATTCAGGCAACAGAAATAACGTCTTCAAAATTTATTGCTTTTTGACTTTTTGAGTTATGTAGGAATCTTGGCAGAACATTCCATTTAAAGGTTGTATTTGATGGGTAAATCTAATTAAACTAATACTTTGTTAACCCTTTTTCCTGTTAATAGATACTAAACATTACAATGCACGAACATTTTGCTGTGTAGAAACACTATAAAAGAGTTTGGATGGGTTTTAAGGATAGAGAATTTTGGGTAAACATATGGAGAAAAATGGGTCCCAAAATTAGACAATAGATATGATAGAGAATAGAAAAATGCTAAAACAAAAATAATAAAAATTAAGAGAAAATTTGCCTAAAAACAATTCAGGAAAAAGGACCCCCTAGACCTACTTTAATATGTGTATTGATGATGAAGATATTGTAAGGTTAGTGGGTTACTGTCTCAGCTCTCGCGACGTAACACTCGAGGGTCTTCAGTATTACTCCCGTGGGTCTTCGGTATAAGGAAATAATAATACAAAATTAATAATACTAATTTAATAATATAAAATTAAAATCTATTTATTTTGATTACATGTACTGAAATTTTATCATTGATATTGTTTTAGTTGTTAATATATATAAAAGAAAGTTTGTCCATTTTTTCCAATTATTAAAACATCCTTGAGCAGCAATATCAGTAAACTCATCATATTTCTGTATGAATCATTTCAACCGTTTTATTGATGTATGGAGTCTGAGAATCCACAAAAATACAATCAAATAAATCTTTTAATCATCCACCATACATATAACTTTCGACAACACGCTAGGAAAGAGAAATATTGAAGATCATATTTGTTATCCTTTCGTGACAAATATCATTTTTCTTTTTCATAAAGAAAAGAAAAAGATACTTGTGCACGGGAATGAATTATCAAGCGTAGAAGTTTTTAGTTACAGAATACTTTGTCGAAATACTCACGAGTACGCATTCATTTCATCCGGTTTTATACCCTAATGGTTAAATTAGAAACATAAATGTGGTTACCTGGAGTTCTGCCTTCCGACAGTACCACCAGTGATGAGTAATCCTACGTTTGGTTGTTGGTCATGAAGGAATAGCAGACACGTCCAATGGACAGGGATATGAAAATAAGAAGATGTGGTATGATTGCCAATGAGACAACTCTCCGCAGAGACCAAATGACATAGAAGTTAACAACTATAGGTCACCGTGCGGCCTTCAACAATGAGCAAAACCCATACCGCATAGTCAGCTATAACAGGCCCCGAAAAGACAAATTAAAACAATTGAAAAGAAAACTAACGGCTATATTTACAACAAAACATTTACGAAAATAAATTCAACCTGTTCTCGTCCTGCATGTGCATGAAATATTTGTCACTGGATGTTAAACCAATAGAAAAAATGGCATGCATTAAATAGTCTTTGAAGTATATACACGGAACAGCGTTTTATTGAGAATATTTCTTCTGGGTTTTTCTTGATTGTATCTCACTCATTTTCATAGTGTTATTTGTTCAAGGTTAAAATGAAGCTCTTAATTTGTCTGGTATTACAGATATCGAAATAAATAAGCTTAATGTTATTAAAAACGATCACATGATCATGTTCATCTACAAAGAAGCCACAAAGACAACATTGTCATACTGATAATATCCTGGTATCATTGGGGAGTTTATTGTTAGCATAACTAGCAATGTCTCTTGTAGTCGCCCTATGTCCCCTTGTGACGAAGTGGATTAAGTCAAGTAAGTCAACTAGCAATGTATAACCAATAATGAACATATAAATAACCCATTAGAATTTTCATCTATTGATACACTAACTGTTATCACAATCAGGTTTTCTTGAATATGGAGAGAACCTTTCAAACATTCTACAGTTTTATGTCTATTCATTGTTTTTTTTTCATATCTTTATTAAAAATCACCACATTATGCTTCATACGAGTAATGTGTTCACAATTGAAAAGAACAAAGTGAAGTAATTAGTGCTAAGTCGAAATTATCCGAACCGTAGTGTTTATAGTCCAAAAGATAATTTTAAATACAATATTTCAAATACGATTTATAAATGTGTGATAAAATGGAAAACGTGCAACAAAACATTAGTTTATTGATCATTCGGCATTACTAGTGAATTATTTACTGCTGACTTGCAAGTTTTCGTCTGTCAAATGTCTAAAAGGTTTTTCCAATTGAACAGTACAATTAGGTTTTGCGATAGAAACGCTCATTTGGATAGAACATTGTCTTGATTTAATGAAAGGTAAACGTTACACAAAAGTCACATAAATCCCATTGTGTCAAATGTCACGTTTCATGTATGGTCTTGACATAGGAACAAACATAATTTTCAGAAGTTGCATTCATGTCAGCAATTGCAATATTGATAATATAGAATATTACATGGCAAAATCAGTATCAGCATGCTGTATCACGAGAAACCAATATCAGTCCCGAGGGCCGAAGGTCCGAGGGCTGATATTGGTCGAGTGGTGATACAGCATGCGATACGGATTTTGCCATGTATTATTCTGTTTATCATATATTTTAATAGAATCAGATTCATGGGATATCCATTTTTTTTTAAATCGTCCGAAATTATAAGCTAGAAAAGAACATTATGATTTTCCTGTATTTTTCCAGCTGACTTGTTTTTTTATAGACTTCCTTATTTGCTTAATATCCACATCGTAATCTCCTATATAACCTTATTACATTCTCAATATACGTTAAAGACCATGTATCAAAATGCATCCACTAACGATACTGTCCTATTATTTCAACTAAAATTAATATTTATCAAATAAATATCATAAGATGTAGAAATGTTTAAAGTTTTATTGTTTATTTGGCGATGATATTATTCATGATCATTTTAATTTTCTGACGAGGTGAACGGCAAGAAAAATATTTCTTGAAAAGTTTGCTATCTATTCTAACGAAATAAAAATCGTAAAAATTTGCATTTGTGTTTAATTCATCAGGTAATGCAAACAAACTTCACGAAAATTATGACCAAATAAACAATAAAACTTCAGATATTTCTACATCTTATTGTGTCTTTTTTTTTTAAAAACGCTCGTAAAGTTACTGGGTAATAATTTTTGGAAAAATATCGATTTTAGTTGAAATGATAGGACATCTTTTTTTAGTGGGAACTCATTTTTTTTTCCTATGCCAGGAAATACAGCAACTGGACGTCATAGGTCAAACGTTGACGTCATTCGAATTATGACGTCACGCCAGGTATGCGATACGGGGTATGCGATATGGGTTTAGCTATGCGATACGGGGTATGCGATACAGGGTAGGTGAAACAGACTGGAAAAAAGAACCTTTATTAGATATACAAAATTGCTGTATTTTGTACTAAATATATGATAAAGATATAGAATGATGTAAATGGAATGAGAAGGAATTTAAAGATAGGTTATTCCAGAGACACGTGCTAATTCTAGTAACACGTGCTTCTGGACGTG
This sequence comes from Mytilus coruscus, assembly GCA_017311375.1. Taxonomy (NCBI): domain Eukaryota; kingdom Metazoa; phylum Mollusca; class Bivalvia; order Mytilida; family Mytilidae; genus Mytilus; species Mytilus coruscus. The sequence goes on from CM029607.1 coordinate 34,277,471, forward strand.
CTTATTCAAGTTACACGACCTAATTCCTCTAACACGTGCTTATTCCAGTAACACGATCTACTTCCATTAACACGTGCTTATTCCAGAAACATGTGCTTATTCCAGAAACACATGCGTGTGCATTGAAATCCGTTTCAAACACTACAACTGGTCACGTATATTTTGTCATTCCCACCCATTCATTGTTGAAGTGGCAGAAACTTATAGAAAATGACGATGTAAAAGTAAGATGGTACGAATACTTTTAGTTGGAAAGTGTAGTTTTAAGAACTAATAAAACTAGACAGCTGCAGCTAATGAATAAATTTAATTGTATTTTTTATTATTTTCTTATAAAGCAGTGTAGCATATTACAAGTCGAAACCATTTTAAATGTCAAATGGAATTCCGTAGGGATGAAAGGGTGATAAAATGCTTTCAACATTATTCTAATATGCAATTGCTCGAACTGAATTATAACACAATTGTTTGTTAGAATATTAATTTCAAAATTGTATTACTACGATTAGAAACTGCATTATATAATTTTAAAACATATTCAGGCAACAGAAATAACGTCTTCAAAATTTATTGCTTTTTGACTTTTGAGTTATGTAGGAATCTTGGCAGAACATTCCATTTAAAGGTTGTATTTGATGGTAAATCTAATTAAACTAATACTTTGTTAACCCTTTTCCTGTTAATAGATACTAAACATTACAATGCACGAACATTTTGCTGTGTAGAAACACTATAAAAGAGTTTGGATGGGTTTTAAGGATAGAGAATTTTGGGTAAACATATGGAGAAAAATGGGTCCCAAAATTAGACAATAGATATGATAGAGAATAGAAAATGCTAAAACAAAAATAATAAAAATTAAGAGAAAATTTGCCTAAAAACAATTCAGGAAAAAGGACCCCCTAGACCTACTTTAATATGTGTATTGATGATGAAGATATTGTAAGGTTAGTGGGTTACTGTCTCAGCTCTCGCGACGTAACACTCGAGGGTCTTCAGTATTACTCCCGTGGGTCTTCGGTATAAGGAAATAATAATACAAAATTAATAATACTAATTTAATAATATAAAATTGAAATCTATTTATTTTGATTACATGTACTGAAATTTTATCATTGATATTGTTTTAGTTGTTAATATATATAAAAGAAAGTTTGTCCATTTTTTCCAATTATTAAAACATCCTTGAGCAGCAATATCAGTAAACTCATCATATTTTCTGTATGAATCATTTCAACCGTTTTATTGATGTATGGAGTCTGAGAATCCACAAAAATACAATCAAATAAATCTTTTAATCATCCACCATACATATAACTTTCGACAACACGCTAGGAAAGAGAAATATTGAAGATCATATTTGTTATCCTTTCGTGACAAATATCATTTTTCTTTTTCATAAAGAAAAGAAAAAGATACTTGTGCACGGGAATGAATTATCAAGCGTAGAAGTTTTTAGTTACAGAATACTTTGTCGAAATACTCACGAGTACGCATTCATTTCATCCGGTTTTATACCCTAATGGTTAAATTAGAAACATAAATGTGGTTACCTGGAGTTCTGCCTTCCGACAGTACCACCAGTGATGAGATATCCTACGTTTGGTTGTTGGTCATGAAGGAATAGCAGACACGTCCAATGGACAGGGATATGAAAATAAGAAGATGTGGTATAATTGCCAATGAGACAACTCTCCGCAGAGACCAAATGACATAGAAGTTAACAACTATAGGTCACCGTGCGGCCTTCAACAATGAGCAAAACCCATACCGCATAGTCAGCTATAACAGGCCCCGAAAAGACAAATTAAAACAATTGAAAAGAGAAAACTAACGGCTATATTTACAACAAAACATTTACGAAAAATAAATTCAACCTGTTCTCGTCCTGCATGTGCATGAAATATTTGTCACTGGATGTTAAACCAATAGAAAAAATGGCATGCATTAAATAGTCTTTGAAGTATATACACGGAACAGCGTTTTATTGAGAATATTTCTTCTGGGTTTTTCTTGATTGTATCTCACTCATTTTCATAGTGTTATTTGTTCAAGGTTAAAATGAAGCTCTTAATTTGTCTGGTATTACAGATATCGAAATAAATAAGCTTAATGTTATTAAAAACGATCACATGATCATGTTCATCTACAAAGAAGCCACAAAGACAACATTGTCATACTGATAATATCCTGGTATCATTGGGGAGTTTATTGTTAGCATAACTAGCAATGTCTCTTGTAGTCGCCCTATGTCCCCCTTGGGACGAAGTGGATTAAGTCAAGTAAGTCAACTAGCAATGTATAACCAATAATGAACATATAAATAACCCATTAGAATTTTCATCTATTGATACACTAACTGTTATCACAATCAGGTTTTCTTGAATATGCGAGAGAACCTTTCAAACATTCTACAGTTTTATGTCTATTCATTGTTTTTTTTTATATCTTTATTAAAAAATCACCACATTATGCTTCATACGAGTAATGTGTTCACAATTGAAAAGAACAAAGTGAAGTAATTAGTGCTAAGTCGAAATTATCCGAACCGTAGTGTTTATAGTCCAAAAGATAATTTTAAATACAATATTTCAAATACGATTTATAAATGTGTGATAAAATGGAAAAACGTGCAACAAAACATTAGTTTATTGATCATTCGGCATTACTAGTGAATTATTTACTGCTGACTTGCAAGTTTTCGTCTGTCAAATGTCTAAAAGGTTTTTCCAATTGAACAGTACAATTAGGTTTTGCGATAGAAACGCTCATTTGGATAGAACATTGTCTTGATTTAATGAAAGGTAAACGTTACACAAAAGTCACATAAATCCCATTGTGTCAAATGTCACGTTTCATGTATGGTCTTGACAGTTGCAACATTTTATTCTAGGTTGTGTACTGTTGGTTCACTGTTGAAGATCTTGTTTCCAGTAAAGCTGTGTATTTAAAAAAGAGTGCTCTCATTGTCACTTATCTGGAAAGTTTTCTGAGTGCTAAACCTGTATACAACCCAAACTGTTTTATCTCTACAAAGGCTTTTACTTTACTGTTCATACAATATTAAAATCCATCGAACACCAAGGATGTTTTTTACCTCAAGTCAGATGTATAGCCTCTGCCAAATTTGCAACACATTTGCGGAACTTTGGGGTGTTTAAACGCTCTTTAACTTTATTATTGTTAAAGCTTACCCACCTTTTTCGGATGCCACTGACGAGTCTTGTGTATACGGAAAACACTTCTGGTCTTTTAAATTTGAATTTGAATTTGAATTGGTCAACCATCATCAAATGAGGAGTATTTTTTAAATGACCAATACATACACTACAAACTGCTCAGAGTCTGAAAAGACCAGTTTGTGTGCTCGACCAGTAAAGTCGAGCACAGATTTTACTCTACTAGACTCGACATTGTCTCGACAGTACTTAACTGTACTTAACTGTACTCGACTTTGGTCTTGACTTTACTTAATAAGTCTGGTTTAGTACTTGATGATCTTGTTGTAGTCTGAAATGGTCTCGACCAGTCTCGACCTGTTTCGACCAGTCTTACCTCGTCTCCACCTGTCTCGACCTGTCTCGACCAGTCTTGACTCAGTCTCGACCAGTCTCGACCTGTCTCAACTATTCCTGACCTTCAAATTTAGTCTTGACTGGTCTGAATCAGCCCATTTAACTAAATTAAATATTGATCTTACAAAATTCCAGGTTATTTGGTAGTTGGTTCATTGCTGTGAAAGAATTTAATTAATAGGTAAAAAAAAGCAAGAATTTTCAGTTTTGATTAAATTCGGATACATGTAGTCATCTTTAATTATTTCTATAACTTTTTCAAATCAACTTGGATTTTTACAAAACTCTACAGCTATCTCAATTATACATTGATCTTACTGAATCCAAGGTCATTATGTAGTTTGGTGTATTGCTGTCAAATTTAAGGATTTAATTAATAGGTAAAAAAAAAGCTAGAATTTTCAGTCGGACTGCATTCAGATAGTTAACTTTAAATTTGTTTATTACTTTTTCAAATTAACTTGAATTTTCATAAAACTATACAGCTATCTCAGTTGAATATTGATCTTACTAACTCTAAGGTTGTTATGTTGTTTGGCATATTGCTGTCAAATTTAAGGATTTAATTAATCAAGGTAAAAATTCAGATAGTTATCTTTAAATTTTTTTATAACTATTTCAAAGCAACTTAGGTTTTCATCAAAATCTACAGCTATCTCCATTATATAATTATCTTAAAAAATACCAGGTTATTTGTTAATTTGGTTTATTATTGTCAAATTTAAATATTTAAATTATAAGTATCTGTCTGAATTTAGTCAAAACTGAAAATTTCAGCCTTTTTACCTATTACCTAAGTCTTTAATTTGACAGCAATACACTAAAATACAAAACAACCTGGCATTCTGTAAGATAAATATATAATAAAGATAGCTGAAAAGTTTGATGAAAATCCATACTGATTTGAAAAAGTTATAAAAATATTTAAAGGTGACTATAAGAATTCAATGCAAACTAAAAATTTAACCGTTAAAATAAATTTCTCTTTAACTGACATGGCAACAGCCACAATAAGATACAGATATATATAAAAACAGATTTTTACATCCTTACACGATTCTCAGATTTATCAAATAGAGATAGTTAAATCAAATTATCTTATATGGTTTGGCATGTGTTTTTTTTTTTTTTCTTAAACCTAATTTTCCTAAATTTTTAAAAAAAAAAAACTACATAGGTTTCATGGTTACATACAATAGTTATATAATTATCTTTTTAATGAGGTAACAACAGCCAACAAAAACACTGAAATTGTTTAATAAAATTGAGAATGGAAATGGGGAATATGTCAAAGAGACAGCAACCTGACCAAAGAGCAGACAACACATGAAGGCCACCAATGGGTCTTCAACGCAGTGAGAAAATCCCGCACCCGTAACCTTATAGTAACCTTATATTAGAAATATATCTATTATTATAATTTGGGATAAAGTGTATATAATATATATGAAAGGCGGATAAAAAATTAAAGAAATTAATAAAATTGTTCTTCTGATTAGTGGTGAAGTATAAAGTAATACCTCCTGCTTGGGGCAAGCTCATTAAAAAGATCACAACCTGGTCAGAGAGTATTAAATTCTAAATAACATTCATTCAAAATTGTAACATCCTGTTTAACTTAAATCTCATTAGGCCTTTTGAATTCACTAGATAAGTAATACACGAGTTTAAGAAAAATAGGGCTTTCTTTTTACCTGTAAAACACACATGTACTGATGTAATTAAACCTTATTAAAGTGCTTCTTGTATGCCATGTCTTTAATTTTGACAAAAATTATTTTAAAAGGTTTTCAAGGATTCCTATGAAAGTTCTATTACCATGATTATATTAAATTTTTGTTTTAACAAAACAAAGGTGGCATTTTTAAAATTTTGTAACTTTTTCAAATCAGCTTGGATTTTCATCAAACTTTTCAGCTATCTTTATTATATATTTATCTTACAAAATGCCAGGTTGTTTTGTATGTTAGTGTATTGCTGTCAAATTTAAGGACTTAGGTAAAGGGTAACAAAGGCTGAAATATTTTAATTTGACAGCAATAAACCAAATTAACAAATAACCTGGTATTTTGTAAGATAAATATATAATGGAGATAGCTGTAGATTTTGATGAAAATCCAAGTTGCTTTGAAATAGTTATAAACAAATTTAAAGATGACTATCTGAATTTAGTCCAAACTGAAAATTCTAGCTTTTTTTATCTTGATTAATTAAATCCTTAAATATGACAGCAATATGCCAAACAACATAACAACCTGGAATTCAGTAAGATCAATATACAACTGAGATAGCTGTATAATTTTATGAAAATCCAAGTTAATTTGAAAAAGTAATAAACAAATGTAAAGTTGACTATCTGAATTCAGTCCGACTGAAAATTCTAGCTTTTTTTTACCTTTCAATTAAATCCTTAAATTTGACAGCAATAAACCAAAGTACCAAACAATCTAGCATTCTATAAGATCAATATATAATTCAGATAGCTGTTTAGTTTGATGAAAATCCAAGTTGATTTGAAAAAGTTATAAAAAAATTTGAAGATGACTATCTGAATTTAGTTCGAAACTACAAATTCTAGCTTTATTGACCTAGATTAATTAAATCCTTAAATTGGACAGCAATACACCAAACTACATAACAACCTGGGATTCAGTAAGATCAATATACAGCTGAGATAGCTGAATAGTGTTATGAAAATCCAAGTTAATTTGAAAAAATAATAAACAAATTTAAAGTTGACTAGCTGAATTCAGTCCCACTGAAAATTCTAGCTTTTTTTTACCCTTATAATTAAATTCTTAAATTTAACAGCAATACACCAAACTACATAACGACCTGGGATTCAGTAAGATCAATGTATAAATGAGATAGATGTAGAGTTTGATGAAAATCAAAGTTGATTTGAAAAAGTTAAAGAAATAATTAAAGTTGACTATCTAAATTTAACCAAAATGAAAAATCTCTTTTTTTACCTATTAATTTAATCCTTAAATTTAACAGCAATACACCAAATTGTATAACGACCTGGGATTCAGTAAGATCAATGTATAATTGAGATAGCTGTATAGTTTTATGAAAATCCAAGTTAATTTAAAGAAATAATTAAAGATGACTATCTGAATTTAATCAAAACTGAAAATTCTTGCTTTTTTTACCTAATAGTTTACTTCTTTAATTTCCCAGCAATGAACTAACTACCAAATAACCTGGAATTTTGTAAGATCAATATTTAATTTAGTTAGATGGGTTGATTCAGACCAGTCCAGACTAAATTTGAAGGTCAAGACTAGTCGAGACAGGTCGAGACTGGTTGAGACTGAGTCAAGACTGGTCGAGACAGGTCGAGACTTGTCAAGACTGGTCGAGACAGGTCGAGCCTTGGTCGAGACCATTTCAGACTACACCAAGATCATTAAGTACTGAATCAGACTTATAAAGTAAAGTCGAGACCAAAGTCGAGTACAGTTAAGTACAGTAAAGTACTGTCGAGACAATGTCGAGTCTAGTCGAGTAAAATCTGTGCTCAACCTTACTGGTCGACCACTAGACCTTACTGGTCGAGCACAAAAACTGGTCTTTTCAGACTCTGAGCAGTTTGCAGTGATACATGTAGTTTTACTTGGTTATTTACATCTTTATTTCGATTCTGATGATTGCCAAATAAACCAGTGAAAAAAGGGTGCTGCATTGTTTATATGGCAAAACGCATGTTGCTTCGTTTTAATGTATCAACATATTCTATCAATGGTTCGAAAGGCCATCAGCATATTAAAAAGGTCATTTTATGTTGCCCAATGAAAGTGAAAAATAAAGTTTACTAATTGGATGCTTCTGGGAAGCTTAAACTCCAAAAGGTGAAAGCCAAGAAAGAGTATATGTACATTGTAGATAATTAAATAATTGATTTAATTTATATGACCAAAAGGAATGACGGTCTAAAAGGAGATGCGTTTTAAAAGTGACCTTGTTACAATATTAAAATGAAATTGTCAAAGTCCAGTAACTCCCGCAAAAATTATCAAATCAAGGTGACGATATAAAAGAATCAGAAAAGGTGTACCAGATGAAAACAATGATTTAATTTAAAGAATTTCTATTGTCAAATTAGTAGCATCATATCAGTTTCCTCTGCCTTTGGCATTTACCTATCTGAGTTGATTAGATATTATGAAGATTATTCTAATATAGTGATTCACTATCAATAGTTTTACACATAAATCCAAACAATTCAAGAACAGTTGAAAGTATTATCTGTTACTAGTTGATCGTTACAATGTCTTAGTTTCACAACTGATTTGTAAATGTGTATCCCCCGAGTAATATAGCAGGCGGCATTCTGTTTTTCGGTCAGTGCGTTCGTCTGTTTTTCCATCCATCCTGTATCACGTTAAAGTTTTTTTGATAAGAGAGCTTACTATGAGGTTGAATTAAAATGATCGAGAACTATTTGTCAATAAAACATTGGTCGCCATACAAGTAATAAAATCTTGTATTCTAGATTAAATCTTCAATGAAACAGAGCGTAATATGATATCATGATAATCAATAAATAATAAACCCAGTTAAATAACAATTTCAATTTGAAAACTATCATTCCATCTATTAAAATCAATATGAATCCCTTTGAAATTTGAGAAGATAGTTTTACTTAAATAATGAATATTTCGAGTGTTTAACCAATGCTGCAACTACGTTCTCGTATTTGCATGAACTATGAAAAATCGATAGGAATAAATTTTAACGAAGATTTCAAATGGTTGTGAATTACATTTCTAGGTTTTACTAAGTGAGCATTAAGATTAGGTCATACATGTCTGTGTTTTATAATTCCTTATGTCAAATAAAACGCATGGTTAACTTTAAGAATTTAGAAACTATTGTCATAATGATTATTTTCAATAAAAAAAATTTAAAAAAAACAATAGAAAAGATATGCATTCATCTAAGTTTATGAAAAAAAAAAAAAAAAAAAAAATCGAAAAATATAACATTAAATCAGAGTTCAATTAATAAAAGATTATATTGCATATATTAAAAAGATACGTTCCCGTTAGTGTAAGGACAATAATGTTGCGATTCCTTCACACCAAAAGCTGTGTTGTGCTTTTCATTGGAATAGGACATATATATTGTATTCTATAGCTATTATAGCATGTATTATAGCCTATGTATGTCTTTTTGTTAGTGTAGTTAATCACAAGCCCACCAATCAGAACTTCTGTGTTGACATGCATTGTGATTGATATTGTCATATTTTTAGATTAACTGTTTACAAATCTTTGAATTGTCTAAAATACTAAGGAATTTCTATCCCAGGAATAGATTACCTTAGATGTTTTTGGTAAAACATTTCGGAACGTTTGGCCCTTAATGCTCTCCTACTTCGTACACTATTTGACCTTTAACTGTTTTTTATTCGAGCGTCACTGATGAGTCTTTTGTAGAAGGAATGTGCGTTTAGCGTACACAATTATTAGCCTGAAGACTTTTAGTATACCCAAACCCCTGTTCATTTTTTTCCAGTGATTGATATTGATAAATAAATTACGATCTATATTGAAATACAATGATTAATCATACATCAACAAAAAAGCTTCGACAGTAAAGACTTATGTTATGACTTTTGTCTCGAACAACTGTAAGAACAAAGTTTGCTCAATTATTAATGAGCCGGCGAATTATATATTTTTCTAAGGGTTTTCAACAAACTATTGATTTTTCTCCCAATGTATATTTGCAATAAAAGACAATAAACGTTATGAAAATTGTAACATTTACATAGAAGTTTATCGGATGATATGGTTGTCAGTGATAGAAAAAAATACTCGTGTAATTTTACAGCAATATTGAACGCAGAAATGATTCCAATCAGATAGGACTTTAACAACAATATGCAATCAAAGTTTGCTAACAATGGGATTTATATCTAATAGTAGATCAAATATTTGTTTCAAAAAGACTATCAAGTAATGTATCCTACAATATAGAATAGGCTGTGTCAGTTTTGTTTTATTAGTTTTGTGTCCGATCAATATTTTGAAACCTACCAGCGAGTCAGGAATTTCAACACTCACAGTAATAAACACATAGCTATATAAAAAATATACCGTAATTTTGATGGCGTTTTTAAAATCAAATTTATTGTTTAATAATAATTTTATCTAACAAATAATATAAGTATTACATGTCTTTTATCTAAACCCAATAATAAATAATTTAGGACATGCAATTGACTTAAAAATTAAAAGCCACCGATAAAACCTGTACTTCTTCATTTTCAAAAGATTTTCATTTTTTCTCAAACCGTCACTAACATACCAGCAAAAAACTTTGGCCTAAATAAAAGTATGTTTAATGGTGTATAAGGGTCTGGATGTACTTCTGTTTTCTTTAATATTTATGCAGTTTATCTCTATTCTTTATTTATTTTACCCATTATTCTCTATTCTTCATTTTTTACACCCCATTTATCTCTATTCATTATGTTTAGCACCCTATTATTTATTATTTTTACACCCCATTTATTTTTCTTTAATCTCTATGTTAAGCACCATATTATTCTGTATTCTTTTTTTATAACACCCAATTATTATCTATTCTTTCTTTTTAGCAAACCATTATTCTCTATCCTTTATTTTCTAGCACCGCATATAATTCTGTATTCTCTTTCTCAAAACAGAAAGTCCCTTATCAAATGGCAAAATCAAAAGCTCAAACACAGCAAATGAATTAAAAACAACTGTCACGTTCCTGACTTAAACCTTACCCACACCCTGTTGTATTGAAGGAAGAATTTCGAAAACACGATTTCTGTATTGCCTCATTTTTATACTAATTTAATTTTATTTAATAATGGTTGAAATGGTTAATAATTACATTTCACCAAATGTTATCCCTTCCTATTATGCTCACACATTGTTGTCAATATAATGGAATTCTAAGCGACTGTCATACAAGTGAGATGTTTAGCTAGCTATCAAACCAGGTTTAATCCCACCATTTTCTACATATGGAAATACCTGTACCAAATCAGGAATATGACAGTTGTTTTCCATTCTTTTGATGTGTTTGAGCATTTGATTTTGCCATTTGATAAAGGACTTTCCGTTTTGAATTTTCCTTGGAGTTCAGTATTTTTGTTATTTTACTTTTTCCAAAGACCATGATTGCGGTATTACACATCACAAATTAAGCAAATTAATTTATCATATATTTCAAGATTGTAATTTCAATATACAGTACTTTTCTTCTCATACACATACATATATGTTTGTGAAAGGTCACCTTCTTGAATATGGAAACATTACAAATCAACAGACAACAATACATTTTCTATCTTTAAACAGAAAAGTAAACATAAAAATAATAACATTGAACATTAAATACATAAAGCAACCAGAAAGGAAAAAAAATCAGTTGTCATGATACTTGTATGCTGTTACAGGTAGATGTCGTCTGTGGAAGGGAAATAAACTCATCACAGAAGAGGCTTAAAATTGTGTACGCCAGACGCGCGTTTCGTCTAAAAAAGACTCACCAGTTAAGCTCGAATCAAAAATGTTAAAAAGGCCAAATAAAGAATGAAATTGAAGAGCATTGATGACCCAAAATTCCATTAGGTTTTGCAGTGAGTTAAGTTAAAAGTACACAGCGACTTCTTACGAAACGTGATAATATCAAATGTGTTAGTTGCGTAACTATGATCATATTAAGGATTTTGATATCAACGAAACTCTCAATTTACCGATCAATGATAATCAAAGAAGTCATTCATTTAAATATTTTGTAATTAAATTTGACTAGATAATTAAACATTTGTTAGTTTGATAAATATAGATTCTACAACTGCATCGAGTGTGATACGATATTTCTCTACTCGAGACACTTTCATTTTCAAATTTAAAATGCGAGACTCGCCGTGCGTTTTAAATATTAGAAATTTAACTGTAGGGAGTGGAGATATATTGTATTCCACGAGATTGGATGGTAGAAGCTGTTTCTCTAATGATTTTCATGCTATATACATCTTTCGTTTCCAATGATCTGCAAAAAGATGTTTTCTTTCTTTATAACGTCATCAGGAATGGTCGCCTTTTACCGTGACGTCACAATAAGAAATTCAGAGGAAAGCAAGAACATTTTAAGTCATAATTGTATTTTGACCAATGAAGAACTGAAATCAAACGAGCCACACGTTGATTAAATAAAAAAAAATCAACAGGTCTGGAAAAGGACAAATCTGTGAAGCATTAGAGAAAATAGTTTTATCAATTCCGATATGAGAAAAATAAAAATAATAGTTGATCCACATTATAGTTTACAAGCCTTGGTCAACTAATTTTCTTATTCTATTATATATTGAGTGATGATAAACTTAATACGAAAGTGGGAACAGCTATAAAGAAATCATTATTTGAAAAGAGGGAAAGTAAATTAATATTGCGTGGGATTTATGAATACACTGACCATACTATGTCAAACTTATTTAACGAAGACAGTATGAAATTTTAGAACGCTTTTATTTTTGATATATTTCATCGCACCTCGGGTAGATTTGTGACGTTGTGATTGGTTTAACGCAGCCAAGTTGTGACCATTAATGGAGATGTAGGGGCTAGCATATTTCATAAGGGTATCATGATGTCACGTCTAATATTAACGGTGACGTCATCTATTAATGTTAGTGTATTTCATTCTTTATTTTCATATATAACTTGGCAGAAAAGTCCTGTATACGATCAATCGTTATACGATACACTACTGACCCCTAAGGATCCAAAGAGGGTTAGTAAAATCCATAGCCGAATCAGACTTTGGCCTCACCCTCTATGAGTTTTATTGACCCTCTATGGGTCCGTAGCGGGTCAGTTGCAAACCATAAAACTTGTAATATTTTTTTAGCTAGAATTTATCGTAACGAAATAATATATATACAAGGTTATACAAAACATCTGTTATTTGCATCTATTAAAACAATACACAATCATTATCCATATACTATTTCGTAATATACATTTAATGTTAATTCTGGTGAAATAACACTCAAGTTAAACAAAATTACTGACTATCATTTGGACAAGATTGTACTATCTTGGTGAACAGAACAACCTAACCATTTTTGGGTAATATGACATCATATTCTGTAACTCCAAAGGGCCAATCTGAGATTGGATCAATACCAAGTGTACACACATATTTAGGCAGCAACCATTTGATTTTCTGGGGGCTATGGATTTTTGGAAAAAGTTTGTTTCAGTTTTGGAGAAAAATAATTTGTTTTGACCCTGAAAAAAAATTGTTTGTTTCACCTTCAGCTGCCACTATATGTAATGCTAATATTGAAAGAAAAAATTGTTTTCAACTTCTCGCCAAAAAATAGATTGTTTTTCGCCGAAGGCAAAACAAAAGTTTGTCCAGAAAAATCCATAGCCCCCAGAAAATCAAATGGTTGCTGCTTTATATGCATGTAATTTATCTTAATCATTTTTTGGGCTTAACTGTGTACTACAAACACACAGGATAACAGAAGTGTTTAATATATAAATAAAGCAGCAGCAGTTGCAGAAGATAAAATGTAGTATTTAAAATGAAATTCTGCTGTAGTCTCATCTGTCATTGGATTATAGAATTATGATCTCAATATTTCCTTCGGAGCGCTGTGTAAGATGACTTTATTGCCATACTAAGAGTAAATTATAAGCCATTGACGGATATATTTATAATTTATAATACCCACTCAAAAAACTTGCTGAAAAGGGAAACAAAAACCACTGTGTGTGAAGAGGTTAACACCATAGTTTTAATATAAAAAATGTCTAGTCTAAAAATGACACTGAAATCTTGTAAGTATCGAAGCACTGATTTATAGACATAATTATCTTTACCGGAATAATTGCCATAAATGTAGATTGTTAAATTTATATGATTAAGCACTCGAACATCATGTTGAAGTTTTAGAAATGATGTTTTTCTTTTCTATATTTGAGTCTGTCGATATTCGAGAAAATTCTCGTGATTTGACTTCCCCATATGCAAGCTGACCAAAGATGTATTAAAACCAAAATGATAAGAAACAATTTAAAAATGTACTATAAAAATAGATTTGTTTACAAATTTAGTTTGACTTCTACGGTTTTTTACGATAGTTCAAAGATTTAAAAAAAATCAAATGATTATCTCCATTTGTTAGATATACTCAAATGTTAACAAATGGTTTTCCAATACAATTTATTTTCAAGACTAGTTTTCAATTAATTTAGAAGAGGTGTCATATATGTTTCCCCGACCAATGATGTGAATATTCGTAAATGTAAGTTTTTGGTCATCTGTAACCCTAATATAATTGAATGTGTATTCTTTAATCATTCCTCGAGCCTTTGGTACTCTAGCCATGGATATAATAGCGGGATGGAAGATCATATTGAAATCTATAATAACTCCATCATTAGACAATCTGCATATCAACAGTATGGAACAGTATGGATCTAGTTGAGAAGGTTTTTTTTCTGGTCCATTAAAAAGTATCTTTGTTAAATCTATTCGCAGCCTACTCATAACCGAGACAATTTAGAAATTGACTTATAGTTATTTTTCATTTACCTGTATATATTATGAAAACCGGTTTTTTCAAAAGTGATTATTTTCTAAGGGTTAAATATTTCGCGGTGGTGTATTGCCATGGCTTTATTTGGACTTGTTTGTTTGCTTTTTGGCCTTGAATGTTTGTCCCTAATATTTTATTAACTATGTATTTACTTTCAGGTATCACAGATCGAATTTATTCGTTCATATTTTGAAAAATTTACGTTTTTGATTGAGTTAAGCCTTCCAATTGATGTTTTATCGTGTGTTTTTCTATGTTGTGATGTTATACTATTGTTTCAGAAAAAGGGAGAAGGTTTGGTACCATTAAAACGTTTAATCCCGCTGCAAATGTTTGCACCTGTCCTAAGTCAGGAATCTGATGTACAGTAGTTGTCGTTTGTTTATGTAATTTATACGTGTTTCTCGTTTCTCGTTTTTTATATAGACTAGACCGTTGGTTTTACCGTTTGAATGGTTTTACACTAGTACTTTTGGGGCCCTTTATAGCTTGTTGTTCGGTGTAAGCCAAGGCTCCGTGTTGAAGGTCGTACATTGACCTATAATGGTTTACTTTTATAAATTGTTATTTGGATGGAGAGTTGTCTCATTGGCACTCACACCACATCTTCCTATATCTATTATAATAAGGACTTTTCAGTTCTGTATAAGGTTTGTATGAGATGACAAAAAAAAAAGGTCCCTACATGTTTCGCATGGTTTTGTTGTTGTCCCAATTGGCAGACACCCCCTCGTTATCCTATGCTTTTTTCATGTGGTTTGTCTTGATAATAATTTATTCATACACCAATAAAAAGCTCTATGAAAAATGTTATGTTATCAAAAGATATTTTCTCAAACAAGTGGAAGAACGAATTCGGTCAATTATTAATGAGTCGAAGATTTATCTATCCTTTCAATGGGTTTCCGCAAACTTAATGGATTTTTCTACCGATAAATATTTGCAATACAAGGCAATAAACGTTATGAAAATTGTAATATTTACATAGAATCTAATCGGATAATATGGTTGTCAGTGATAAACGAAAAAACCGAGTAAATTTACAGAAATATTGAACGCACGATGATTTCCATCAGAAATGACAACAAAAATAGGCTATCGAAGCTTGCTAACAATAACAATAAGTTGATCAAATATTTGTTTAGAAAAGCTTGGAGAATAACTTATCGTACAACATTGTACAATGTAGATAAGTTCAAGTATGCTGGGTGGTGTATTTGAACAAGACAGAAAGAATTTCGACCATGCTTTATTCATTGTTCGCTCTATTTATATTTGATATTTTGATACCAAAATAGTGTATGATTTGTGCATAAACCTTATTAATGGTCTACAATCATAAGTCGCAAAAATAGCATTGAATATTCCAGCAAAATAACTGTGCCTAAAAACAAGAAAATAAAGGTACAGCGATGATACATTTTTGCTGTTAGAATTTGTCCGTGGGTGGGGATACGATTATAAATACACATAAACTAAACTCATATATGACACGTAATGATGTAAAATGTGTTGAATGGATTTTAAAATCTTATATTATAATTTTCTCTAATACTATTAAGGCTTTGGAGATTTAACGAAATCTGTGTGTTTTTAACAATGATAATCAATAAGTTAATTCAAATATAATTATTTTGTAATTGAATTTGTTTGGATAATTAAAGAGTTGTTGGTTTAAATAGTTTTATCAATTTCGTCCTGGCAGTAATAGAAATAAGAGTTGACATTACAGTTAACAAGATTGGGTAAAATACCGAAACTGAGTGCAGGAAAACCAATGAAGCGATGTGCGCAAACGAAAGTAAAACAAAGTTGCTCAGGTTTCTGAAATACACAGTCTAAATAAGCATAGATTGCATTACAGAAAAGATTGAATACTTTGAGAATGATATTTTGATATAGTATATATTTCCAGTTAGAATGTATTTTAAACCACCATAAATCATTCACAAAATTACAAAGTTATACAAAAATATGTTTATTACATTAGTGAACACAAAACACAATTAATATCCAAATAATATTTGGTTGATAAGAGAAATCTGGTGAAATAACACAAATAATAAAAGAAGAACTAAACTATACGAGGAATACAATTGACAATATGGTAGATTGAACATTACAACATATTCTAGGTATCCTCAATGATCATACATAGAGCAATCGGAGATGAGAGCAGTTCCATGTGTACACAAATGTACATGTTAATTTTAGTCCACCATTTTCTACATAAGGAAATGCCTGTACCAAGTCAGGAATATGACAGTTGTATTCCATTCGTTTGATGAATTTGAGCTTTTGATTTTGCCATTTGATAAGGGATTTTCCAGTTTAAATTTTCCTTGCAGCTCGGTATTTTTGTTATTTTACTTTTTACTTTTTTTAATCATTTACTCAGATTTTTAATTTCTGTATACAATAAAACACTTTTTATTTGCCACAAACTGTATGTCATTTAACTGCAAGAAGGTCAACGTCACACCCTTAATATTGTCTACTTATTTTTCAACTGGATTGCGCAAAAACAATATATGTTCTAATTTTCACACCAAAAATATATGATGGCATTTTGATCCATATTTAATATCATTTATACACTAAAGCAATAACAGGATTACCAGATATTATTTAGTTGTGCATGTACTACTGAAAAACACTGTTTTCCCTCAGTATTCCGTGTAACATTGCGCAGTGCAAATATACTTTGATCTTCTTAACAGAACACCTTTGTTCACACCAAACTGTGTGATCAATTGTACTCAATCATTAGTTTTGGAATATATGTAATGCCAACATGAATATCTGGTATTCGCTGGACTAGTATACATTATTGTTTATGGGCCGGATGAAGCTCGCCTCTGGGTGCGGGATTTCCTTGCTGTGTTGAAGACCTATTGGTTGCCTTGGGTTTTTTCTGCTCTTTGGTCCGGTTGTTATCTCTTTTACACATTCCCCGTTTCCATTCTCAATTTTATTTGAATAGATAAATCATATAAAAATTGAAAATGAGTTTTTTGTTCAAATTTTACAGTACCTTGCATCAATCAGACAGATTAGGAAGCAGTTGCTGGTTTTTAAAGGATGTGCTGAAGTAGCGCATCTGTCATTGACAGATTGTGCAAGATTACAAAGAATTAAGATCTCATATTTACGAAGGTGAAGATGTGTACGATTTTATTGATTTTCTCAAGATGTCGGATATATTCATAATTCTAAAAATGGATAAAGCAAAATTTTAAATATAAAAGTAATTTATATCGTTTACCGTGTATTTGGTATATATATCTAGGAATATTCTTCATCCGTAACGTTTGAAGTAAAATGTTTGAAACACAAATTATATGATTGTAAAAAGCTGAGAGTATAAATCCCTTCTCCGAATAAACAACAACAACGCCTAACATTACAATCAAAAGAATCTTTGGTTATATGTTCCCAAGGGAGTTGAAACCATAGTTGTTTTAGAACTACAACATAGTTCAAAATTTAACAAAAAACATTTCCATTACCGAAGCACCAACTTCTTGGCAGTATTGGTAGGTGTTAACGTCATAAACATCATGTCGTTCAGCAGGAACAACATGAAAGCGTTAAAATTTCATCTATGGCACCGTTTGGAAAATTTGGTGGTACAAAGCTTTAATATTATTATGCAACTAAGATACGAAATACCAGATTGTACTTATGTACTAACGTTGAAACATCATCTTAGTTTTCAAAGACATTATTAATAAGTCAAATGTTGAGTTTTAAATGCCCCCTTTTTTCAACGTTAACTATAAAGAGAACGGTTGTTTAGGTAACGTTTGTTGTCTAAAAAGATATCAAAATAGTATTGTTATAGTCCTTAATTCAGTTCGAAGGAGTTAAATGCATTCTTCTTTATTACAGTCTGTTTGTATGTTGATAGATTCCCGTTTGGCTCAAAATTTAGTTTAAATTTGAAAAAACTACCATACATAAACTTAATTCTTTTATAAATAATTTCATGAGTTATCATGCCTCTTTACCATGAGTTTGTAAATTATATTTTAGATCTAAACTCCCCTTTTAATGTCGACAAGGGGAACAAACGTTACATAAAAGGACAAGGAAAGCTCTTAACTGTATTATACCAGCTAAATAGATAACAATAACACAAGTAGAACCAACACAATACTTACTTAAGAATTATATCAATTTACGAAAGCAAGCTCAACATTCGTTACCTGTTAATCTGAAATCACGTCGTCCTATTCTTTACGTATACATTACTACGATTGCATAAATTTTTTACACAAATAATAAAACATTGGGGTATTCTAAACAATGCTCTTCGACTGTAAAAGTGTTTATTTTTTAAATATTAAGACAAATGGTCATGAGTACGTAAAATTTCAAGTATTGAAACATCGCAAGCATCACAGCTTCATAAACATTTCGACGCCTTGCAATCAATCCAAAAACTTTAAATAGCAATTACTAATAAGATAAATGCACCAGGGGTAAATACGATTCGATGTGCATGTCTTCGTGTAAATTTTGAATCATTAATTTGCACGAACATTTATCAGTAACTGAAAGACTTTTAAGACTGTTCATTTATATTTATTACAACATGAGTAAACTAATATTTTCCACTGAATTCGGCATCACACGTTTAGATTGATCAATAGCTGACCCATATTTCAATTCATAAATATATATTACAAAATATACAATCAAATATTTTGTTACCGTGCATTATTCTCGATAAACTTAGTAAAGAACAGCTGTTTAAGGTGAACATGTGATATTGATATAACAATAAAATCCTCATATAATCATATTTCTTTTTAAAGAAACACATGGCACAAGTCAGTTATGTTGTTGGAAGGTGCATACTGTCGCCAGAATTAGTGACATTATAAAACAAACGATCACAATCATTCAAGATGAGCAATATTGATGACTTGAAAAATTCAATATTTTCTCACGTGTATAAGCATTCTAATAAATGATAACAACGTAGTATATATAATTCAAACCACTGTATGATCATCTAGTAATAGATAAGGTTACGTATGTTAATATTGTCCATACATATTTTACGTTTAAAACAACGTTATTCCCTCTTTTCTTTTAAGGAAATGAAACTGTTTTTGCAATTTATTGTCAAGCCTGTCCGTTTTCAGATACATCCAACATTTTAAGATTGTTATTAAACGTGTAAAACTGAGAAAATCTAATGCCCAGAAAGATAAATTATACCTATCTCAAAAATTCTCACCTTCTTATCATTAGGATATATATTTTTTAATATTAGGTCTGTGGTTTATGATTTCATAAAATACATCACTAATAGTCACTTCCATCTACTTTTCTATACGAATTATTCAAATAATAAATAACTTCTATGAATAACTATACATTATGTTTATCAGAAATAATCGTTATAAAAATAATAGTAAACCTACCTGCCGCTCCCAAGAATCTTGCACCTGTTTTGAGATCGTTATATATTAATACGTCATTATAATTCCAGGTATATTGACAGTTATCATACAGCTGTTCTTGATGAGCAATCATATCATATGGACAAAGCAATATCAATTTTACACCATTCCCAATAATCGATGAAATTTTGAATATGTTTTATGTAGTATTGTTGCTTTGCCATTGTTGATTAAGTAAATTCAATACTATTTTGTTTTGCAAATAAACAATAACAAATAAGGACAGATTAATTAAAAAAAAAGTATAAAATGTCAGATTGACATGAAAAGCTATATCTGCCTTCCACATTACGAGAATATGCATCTCAATGCATCATATTCAGAATGAACAAAGATATAAAAACACACATAGTGTTTTGAATGCTGGTCATTATATTGATATGTTGTGCATACACATATGACATCTTTAAATTTGTTGCTCATAATATGCATTTCTATATGCTGCAAAGCTTCTGCTTTGTATGTGTATATGCATTTATTCATTCAAAGTATGGCAGGGAAAATTAAGCAGTATTCATGTAAGAAAGGAGTTGGCTTGACCGTTAAAAAGACATTTTATACAGGTGTCTATCATAAAAGGGCACGAGAAAGTGAACAAATAGAAAGAATATCCATTTTAATAACGTATACAGGATGTTTTAACACATTAAAAAAGTCATTATCAGTAACAATGCCCTGCGCACACTATCAGTTTTCCATGATCACTGAACAGAAAGTGAAAACGCTAATTTGGCATATACCTTAAAAAGGAAAGTCAGAATAAACACATGTACTAAGTTGCACGTTAGTGTAACCAAAACTTCACGGTAGACTACCTCCAACCAAAACATAAACCTGCTAAGAGTAGGACAAACGAACGGACGCATAGGTCGGAAAATACAATACCTATAACTATCATAGGCGGAACATATACACAAAGTTCTTTAGACCTTCACATGTTTCATTAGTCAATAGATATAAGAAGATGTGGTATGAGTGCCAATGAGACAACTCTCCATCCAAGTCAAAATTTATAAATGTAAACCACTATAGGTCAAAGTACGGTCTTCAACACGGAGCCTAGGCTCACACCGAACAGTAAGCTATAAAGGGCCCCAAAAATTACTAGTGTAAAACCATTCAAACGGGAAAACCAACGGTCTAATCTATATAAAAACGAGAAACGAGAAACACTTATGAACCACATCAACAAACGACAACTACTGAACATCAGATTCCTGACTTAGGACAGGTGCAAACAAATGCAGCGGGTTTAAACGTTTTAATGGTACCAAACCTTCACCCTTTTTCTGAAACAATAGTGTAACATCACAACATCAAGCATTGTTTTCACAATATATTGGGAACTTATCATACAATCAGTATGTCGTAGATTAACACCCTCTATTCGAACATTTTAGGGATTTTTCTCAGAGGTGGGATTATAGAAGCTTCATGACTTCCGATCGTTAAATTAAATTAACACGGGTAAACATTTTTATCTTTTAAATTATCTTTGTTTATTTCCATATGAGACTTCAAATTAACATATATTATAGTTCGAAGACAATGATTCTTTGTTACATCACACTATCAAATAGCAACGTAAGAGGGTTTAAAGCTGTTCTTCCTTTTAGATCATCTATCACAACAATTGAAACATTGGTATTTAAGAATTAATTTACATACATCAAAAACATAAGCCTGTTTCACACTGAATCTGTGTAATGTTTTCACTTGTATGACTCTCTATGATACAATCGAGTTAATGTGTATGTAAATCCAATTATGACAGGACAAACATGCAATATAAAATTGGTATATTCAGTAAGAAAAAATATTTATACACATGATTTATTGATAAAAGTTGAATTTACGACATGGATTTGTTTACCAAGTAAATAAAGCGTAAATGTAAGTCTAGACAAGTGAACAGATAATCAATGGTTTCAAGTTTAAAAATCACACAAAACATAGTGATCTAATATTTTGTCTAAATTTCATAACCGAAAGTATGTTAATCAATATTTTACTGAAATAGAAAAAAATCATAACAACACTTTATAAATAAACTCATCATAGATACCAGGATTGAAATTTTATATTTTCGCCAGACGCGCGTTTCG
Organism: Mytilus coruscus; assembly: GCA_017311375.1. NCBI lineage: Eukaryota > Metazoa > Mollusca > Bivalvia > Mytilida > Mytilidae > Mytilus > Mytilus coruscus. The sequence continues at coordinate 34,299,228 of CM029607.1, forward strand.
TCTACAAAAGACTCATCAGTGACGCTCGAATCAAACTTTATAAATTTCATGCGTTGGAAGCGCTTTTCCGGATTTACCTTCATCACGAACGTTCAAAGCTGAAATATTTGAAAGCCAAGGATGTATAAGGACCGAAACAGTTGAAGAGTTATATAACTTAAAAAAATAACCAAATCCATCTCAGGTCAATTTTTGTCTGAGAGACATTAAACCTTAGTTATTATTTTAATAACTTATAAACGGACAATTTAAAAAAGGTTTTATTATAAATCATGTCAGTACCGAAGTATTGATTACTGAGCTAATGACACCCTTGAGAACAGATAGTCCATCAGAAGTGGTATCGACAAAGTGCTGTAAAAAATTAAAACAAAATATTCTTACCATTTGAGTATCAATTCTACAGTCGACACACCTGATTCTTTTGGAGGTCATACGATTTCCTCCGTTTTTGTATGTTATCATGATTTGTACTTTTAATCGATTTAGGAGATGTGAACAGCAATTAACTACTTTTGTATTTTATTAACAAAGGTTTCTTTTCCTATAAACGAGATTCGCAAAACAAGTAAAAACGACATTGAAGCATATAAAAGGTAAATGCATGTTACCAATTTTGTCATTTCTGAATTAACCTTCGTAAAAAATACTCGACACAAAAAGTTCAAAGTCAAAGACGTAAGAGCAAAAACCTCATCAGGCTTATGATGGTATATAGCAAACGTGTGTTTCGTCTACGTAAGACTCATCAGTCTTAAAAGTTGAGCCAAATACGGATAAGGCAATCTATAGCTTGGGGTACAAACCAAAGTGTTTCGAATAATTAAACATTTTGTATACAGTACATTTATAGAAAATGAACATCTCAATGAAATTTTATGTCAAAACAAAAGTGCTGACTACTGGGCTTATGATACTTTTAAGGAGAAAACGTCCAGCAGCAGCGGCATCGACCCAGTGGTTGTAAAAACTCATCAGATACAAGGCTCATAATTGTGTACGCCAAACATGAAACCGATTACAGCCTTGTTAACAGAAAGGTTTGTATCCGTCTGAGGACACTATATGGATATAGCACTTATCGCATTCAAGTAATCTCGTTGAAACCAAAATACAATTTGGTACATCAGATGCGCGTTTCTTTTAAATAGATTATAACCCATAACAGAAAGTTGATATATCTTGTAAGGTCATCATATTCTTCTAGTAGTATAGGTTTCTAACCTAAAAAAGTTGTTTGGTATGAATGAACGTGTACCCTGGAACAAAGTCATTTTTTGACAACAACCTGATTGATTCTTGAGAGAAATATGTGTTACTAATGTATAGATTGCTATTATGTAAATAAAAGCTTGAATGTGAATTATAGAATTAACTCAATGAAATCGTACAGTATGCAAAAAAAAACAATAATGTCGTTTACACAGCATTACAATTGGAACCGGAACACTGAAAGTCAATTAAAAAAAGTTTGATCAGCCCAGTAATTAGACATCTGCTACCAAATCATTTTGAAAATTATAGAGATTTCTATGATCTATATTTGACCACAATACCTGCCAATCACAGCTTTGTGACACGTTTGTATATGGAATTACCATTATAAACAAAATATGTTTTATGGTGGATACACATGTAGGTGTCTCATTTGCAATTATACTACATCTAATATTTTTATAAAGTATGCTTTAAAGGTTAACTATGATACATACGCGAGATCGTTGGCTTCAAAGAGAATTTCCCTGATCAAAAGTAATCACATTAACGCGTAACATCAGTTTAATATTATATTGATATCAATAATAGTCATTACATATCACGATACATCATAAGCACGAGATTCTTCTAATAATGACAGATATGCACTTTTACACAGTATTACACGTATAATTAGTTAGTCTATAGATTATTGTAATTCATTCGTTTAATAAAATTTTGCAATGAAGTTATTCTAGCAGATGATTTATTTAGTTAAAAATTGAGACATTTAAATATATCAGGTATCAATTTAGGACGAACACGATGAGGAAGGGGAACTTGATGCACAAGTATTCTAGTATTGAATATCTAACCAGAGAGGAGAAATTACAATTTTGGCACAATTAGTCACAAAAGAAAAAGATTTTATGTCGGCATGTGAATATATATCATGTCTAAAAAAAGTACTTTTTTTCTTTGATTCAAGTGACAGTAATGTACCGATGTCTAAATCTATCAAATCGATCCAGAAGAAACAAATCAATGTAGCCAACTAAAGCTGATGGAATCGTATAACATCCAAAAGGAGGAAAACATCGCAAGCATACTCTTCTATGCATACACCACTCTTTAAAACATTCCCATTTCAAAGGTTATAAATCGAGTCGGATGTTAGAATAATGTTTTTGGTTAAGGTGACTTGTCTTCCTGCTGATTGTTACCTTGGGAACTAATACGTTAATCATCTGGCTCAGTATGTCTGTCTAGTACAAAGCAGGGTTAATATTCATATAACATTAATATGTTCTCGTCCTGAATATGCATTTGATTTGCCGCTGGACGTTAAACAGTCATCAATCATCACCTTCAAATGTTATATAGCTCTGATTACAGAAAAATTACCACAAACATTGCATGTTTGACTTGCACATATCCTTCTTCGACTTATGATGTGTACTTGCCTTGTTTTATCGTCTTTTTTTACACGAGTGGATATGTAAATGATTACTCACAAATATATTTTTGCATCGTTGATTCAAGTGTAATGTACTGAACTTCCTGAAATCAGTCTACTAGTATTTGTAGAATATTTAGGAATATCTCCAATATGACATCACTCAGCTGACGTCACAGTAAAACTGGATCATGAAGTCATCGCTATTTTAATTTTTATTTACTTAAAGCCAGCATCCAGATATTTATATATATGGTCTGTTATAGAATTGTTTAGTTTAACGTCTACGGGACCTCTAACAAGGTGAAATATGCTCAAATTATTGTTGCATTTGAAAATTGTCCCTGTGTGCGTTCATAGTAGGTATTTAGAACATATAATCCGTTTCCCTGTCATCCTTTTGTTATGAACATTATATCAGTAAGTCAATTTTTTTTTATTGTTTATAATTTTTCAGTCTACATTTGTACATTATATACATTCGTAATCGGACGTAATATCTGTCTTTCAGAGGTCAGGATCTATAATTAGTTTATCTTTTTTGGATAACTGAAAGTAATATTCGGTCAATAACTCTCCTGATATGCCGTTAACATTTGTTGTCATCAAGCCCGATCTGAAGAATAAAGCCTATTTCAACATCTGAAAGTTAACATTACAATCTGTAGGAATATGATGCATCCAGGAAAAACAATCAGTTAAGATTTTTTGACTGAATTGTCTGCTTTCAGTAAAGATTCTTTACTTAGAATCTTTAAGGTTTTGTAGTTCTTTGATGTAGCAATATTTTCTTCATGGACTAGACAATACATCTGCTGTTGATATGGAAGTCATTTATAACCCAATGAAAATCCTCGCAAAATAAAAAGATTATGGTATGAGGCAACAAAAATGGCAATGAACTGAAAGGATTTTTTTTTTTTTTTTGATTTTTTGAAAATGCAAGCATGCATGACATAACATTTTACTTGCAGTGATACGAATACTAGATAGCCATTGACGCGTAAGAGGTTCACACGCTTTTACAATTTCAATTGATCAACAAATGGAACTCAAGGTCAGAATTCGGTTACAGGAAATAGTGTTTTCCACAACTTCACTATTCCAAATGAAACAATTATTGTCAAGGTAGTTTTAAAAGTCTGCAGGTGAACGAAGACAGATCGTAGAACTATAACAGACAACCAACTTTAGTAGAAAGAAGAGTATACGACTTGAAGGAAATATGATATACATAGTGTGCAAAACACTGTCAGTATTAGGTACGCTCGTGATCAAATATGTTGAAAGCCAAAATAATAAAACGTTTGAAGGTTGACGGAGTATATATCTCCCAATTGATACGATATTCCCGGGCTTGTGTTTCCTATCATGATTTCCTTGATAGAGGATTGCTGCTCACAAGGAAGCTATTAAACCAAGAGTTCCAAAGTGAAGTTGAAATCATCCCTTCGTAAATTTTACGGACGCCATCACGAGTTGGTTGACCGTTATGGAATAACCGTTTAACAGATGATATCGGATATGTTTCTTATGTCGTAACTACAATTCCCTTCCCTTTTCACGAATGTGACTTACCGAATTAGACTATTTACCGGATTTGTAATAACATAAGCAACATAACGGGTGCCACATGTGGAGCAGGATCTGCTTACCCTTCCGGAGCACCTGAGATCACCCCCAGTTTTTGGTGGGGTTCGTGTTGCTTAGTCTTTAGTTTTCTATGTTGTGTCATCTGTACTATTATTTGTCTGTTTGTCTTTTTATTTTTTGGCCATGGCGTTGTCAGTTTGTTTTCGATCTATGAGTTTGACTGTCCCTCTGGTATCTTTCGTCCCTCCTTTGCATTTCTGTAAATATTGACAATGCAATTTCCCATAGGAACTCCTTTTACGGCTAAAATTGTACCACTTTTACTATGAAGTTTTGAAAAAAATCATATCCTAGAATGGAAAGTTGATATGCACTACAATTTTTTTCCAAGGTCAAAATATAGGGCTGTGCGGCATATTTTCAACGTTTATATGCCCCGAACTTCTAAGAGTTTAAACTAACACTAAATTTCTTAACTATCCCTACCTTGACTGTAGGATTACCACAGATTTCTATATAGACAATATGCATATGTATATTTACTGGTAACATTCCCAAGTTATGTCTCTTTGAGATGAAACATAGAGATCATAACTAGGAACCAGTATGTAAACAAAATTAATTATCTATGAATATTCTATATCTCCCCAAAAGAGGCGTGGTTAGGGAAACAGCTGTATTTACAAAGTGTAACCTGAAACCATCAAACCAAGGGAACTAAATAAGGTAGATCATGTGTCACTCCCTGTCTCGGATTGTAAAATATTTACCAATTTTGTATTGTTGCAAGAAAACAAGTCCCGAGATCCGATTTTTTTTAAAAACACACTTAAAGAGCTATCTTCTCATATTTGATTTTAAAATTCCATCGTTTTGTTTTCTTTCTGTCACACAAATGTGGGATTTCCATGTATTAACAATTTTGCGCAATCTGTAGCTTTAAAATGGATGATTTAAACTACATTTTAACAAATTGTTAAAAAGGTCATTAGATTTTAATTAGAAACCTATCTACCTTAATGCAACCAAAACAGTCGAAAGTCAATCCTGCCTTTGAAATTTAAAGTTACAGCCTTTGTTTTGAACACGGCTACAAAAGTGAAACACTAAAAATATCTAAACAATCCATTAATTTTTAATTGTCAACTGTTCCATCTGATACTTAACAGAATGTAAGCAATGTGCCAAAAGACAAAAAAAAAAAAAAAAAGATTCAAGACAAATGCACCAAGATTATCGCCGAACGTAACGGACTAATTTTAATAAATCTTTGAAGCTTATCACAGAAATGGCGAAAAATCTGACTGTGGCATTGTTAGAAAGAATAAAGAAAGCTTTCATTGAAAATGGTGACTTTATTTCAAGAAAAAAAAAAAGGAAAATACTGGGATATGAGAGACATGTTGATACTCTTTCTATTTTTGAAAAAGACAATTACAAATTTAATATGCTAACTGTGGTAAACAAAGCATTTTCAGCTGTGATAATATATAAAGAATTACAAAGTTTTTGACCAGAAATAAAAATTACTCTCTACAGTATGCATGGTATGGGTTTCCTAATTACATGTGTGGATACATTCAATCAATACCTGCATGGTCAGCTATAAAGTCATGACTATAATCTTGTGATTATATATAATGACCCCCAAATGAATTAATGTTGTGAACAAATGACTGAAGACTGATAATATTTAAGTAATTCGAAGATGTGGATTATATTCTTATGGACCTTTATTCTCCTATATCCCTCTAGTAACCACAAATGTAGAAAACCTCGAAAAGGCCCCATTAAAACACTAAAAAACACCACAAACTAATTGAAGATGCAATACCTAACCATGTATTTCATAAGCCTCTAATTATCAGGAATAAACATCATATGAGCCTAAACTAGCCATTATTAAATCAAAATGGAAATATTAACCATTGAAAGAAAATTGAGACCCACACGAACATAATTAAACTTTTAAAAATTATTTAAAAATGAATAAAGCAGACTGTGCATATTTGGACTACACTCAATCAAATAATACTAGAAGTTGCATCGCATCCCGGAGTCGAGGTCACATATTGAACATTTACAACAGCAATGCACTAGGGTAGGGGCGCTTTATATGAATATACCTTCATAATTAATATAAACCAAAACACCAGATTTATCAAACATACTACTAGCTTACAAATGCAAAATATTCAAGATAATACATAGTACGTATGTTGCATATCAGATAGCATCCAAGCAGTAGCTATTTTCTCTAATTTTTGATCCACAGTATGTATATAATTGTTACAATTGATAAATGATGATTATTTATATTTTTCATTCTATATCGGACTATTTTAGAAAATGACATTTTTGTTGTCTCTGTCGCAGAGAGTTTACTAAGATTTGAAATAATCCGGTTGATATAAAAAAGATTTTGACAGAGGTCCCCTGATCCAGCCTTATCCAATAGTCCTTGGGTTTAAGTGCAAATGTACATTGCAGTTTTATGTTACTGGCATCTAAAAATCCAATAAAATCCTTTTCTTGTCTATCACAATTCAAGAATGTTCATTGTAGGATACCTTAACCCAGACTAAGGTGAAGTTAGGAACAATATATATACTTACAAAATAAAAATGCTCTTACCCAGTTCAAGTTTAGCTTGCTAATTTTGAACTTTAAACAATTTGAATTCGAGCGTCGCTGGTGAGTCTTATGTAGACAAATGTACAAATTATACAATCTAATTCGCGGGTTCTGAATAACAACAACCCAATTACACTAGACTATGTACTATTTGATAGCATACCAGTATGAACCCCTAAATGCAATATTACCCCAAGTCATATTACCATAAAGAAATAACACCCGAGAGTCCAGGTCACATATTGAACATTTACAACAGCAATGCATTAGGGCAGGGGATATTTAAACTCATAATTCGAAAACAAACTGACAATACAATGTCAAAAATGAAAAACGACGAAAATACCAACATTTCACAAAACACAACACAAAAAATGAAGATCGACCAAGACGAACCCCACCAAAATCAGGGATGATTTCACACTGCAATTACTGTAAAAAGTAAAATTACATCAAAACCATCTGTTGTGAAGTATAATACAATAATAATCTAACCAAGCAACATTGTTAAATGTACCACACAAACATGAGCGACAGGATCTCACCTAACCTAAATATTACCTTATTTATACCGATAATGTTATAATACTAGTAGCAGTTCGAATCCGTCCCTCTATTAAAGTCGTACCATCTTCCTAGTGGATTTATTATTCACCTTATACTCTTTCTGAGTAAATATATTTATTAAGTTTTTGCAGGTAAACGATTAGCGACCAACAACTGATCCAATAATGAAGAAAAAAACGTAAAGCATCAGACGCAATTTAAACATTAATCTGTTCTCTTTAGTTTTCATAAGACTTTATTTATAGATAACCTACAAAGTCTTTAATAATTTGCCTTGTTTTCTCCCTCTGATAATAGCTGTCGTTTTCTTTATTTGATATTTAAATGATTGCTATTGCCAAAAATAATTACATAATGACATTCAAGGAGCGTGATTAATACATATAAGTGTTTCGAGATCAAAATAATAGCTGTCATGTTTTCAATACTTTCCAATAGAATTGCTACTGCATTTCTTTTGATATGCCGATTCAGTTTTTGACATTTCTATACAATATTTTCATAGCCATTTATCGTGCAAACCTACAAACTACAAAATGCAAAACTATAATAATATTACTATATAGACAGAAATGTCATGACTATCGTTATGAATTAAATTTATTATCAATAAACTCATCAAGGATACCAGGACTAAATGTTAGTACGCCAGACTCGCGCTTCGTCTACCATTGTCTACAGAAGACTCATCATTGACGCTCGTAAAAAAAGGTAAAAAGGCCAAATAAAGTACGAAGTTGAAGAGCATTGAGGACTGAAAATTCCGAAATGTTATGCCAAATATAACGAAGGTGATAGAATCCTTGGGTATAAAAGTCTAAGTATTTCGATTAATTCAAAGTTTATTAAACAGTTCATATGAATATGACCATATCAATGATAATGCAAGTCAACAAGAAGATACGGGTTTAGAAATACCTAAAGAACAACCAACAATATGTGCGTTGATATACTTTTACAGCTTAAAGCAAAAAATGAATATTAAGTGATTTACAAAATGAATTACAATACATTTTATTACACATCTTAAATCAAACATGTTCCTAGGATCATGTCATGTCAGTGATAAATAGTTGATGCATGTTCAAGACTAAAATAAATTCATATGTTCTGAAAGTATGTGGACTAGGTTTTTCATGTTGAAATTGATGTACTGTTCCAACAAGAGAACGTTTATGGATCTTAATTGTGGTGATGCTGACTCTCAATATCAATATGTTTTGAATTCCAATTTACGTCTCGAATTTACTACCAATAAAATAATTGACTAGTTCGTAATTTCTTTTGTTATTGCTACCAAATGAAAATAACACACTCTAACTTTCGTGCGTCCGAAACATTTTTTTGGCTTATCTTCACACAAACCAAAACAGTGTAAAGGGATATCTTAATACATAGAAACGATAGCAAGATTTGAGTGAAAGCCACACTTTACCAGTAAGCACTCAGATAAATCGACAGCTCATCACATAATACCGTGGGTATTATTACTTGATTGGAAACAAAATAAAAGCAGTGAGCTAAAACCAAAGCTATTACAAATGAAGGGTTATCAATGAATATGTAAAAAGATCTTATCCTCTAGAGACCTATCTGGAATGGTGATGTTCAAAACAAATTATCGCTCTTTATTGTCACTTTAACAAGGCAGAAAAGGAATTTGTCAATCATGGCGCTAAGTAATTACAGCTAAATAAGTTATTGTTTCTACAGAGTTGTCACAACAAAGAGTACAAAACAGAAGCTTAAGATAAAAATGCGTGGTTGCACTGATGATTTCATTGCAGAATATATAAATACACAGTCGCATCTGATTCAAATGACGTCAAATTCAATGTAGCGTATTGTGAATGGTACACAACAAATAATATATAATAAAAACTTATCAAATATTTATCATATTTACTTACCCGTATGATTTGCACCATTATTTACTATGAATATTTGCAACATATAATGTAGTTATTACGTGGAACATTGAAATATCTTCAGTATCAAAATTTAAAAGAATTACCGGATATGAAAGGTTACTAATTGATAAACTTCAAAGCCAAACCCAAAGCTATCTGCAGCACGATCTTTTGTACTTTCTGTTAATATTTTATTAATGAACGCTGTTTATAGTTCATTCTATTTTCATGCAACGACATGTTCTTTCTTGGTGTAAAAATGTAGTTACCTGATACATGTTATAAAACACAAGTCATGTTGATCATGTGGTTATGAATTCATTCAATATCATTTTTCACTCTTGATCATAGCAAGAACCATCGCCAGCATTATGTAGCGCTGAATATTATTTTGCTTTGAACGAAATATATAAATGATTGAAAAATGTATTTTATGTATATGCTGTAGACGCTATAAAATTCATATTCCAGCACGATTTGACAATTTTATTTATCTTTTGATCCAGCTAGTGTAACAAAGTACATGGAAAATTGGATCTGCATATTACACTTAGTCTAGTGATCCTAAGGGTTGACTGGGGTATAGAAATATGGTCACCCTTTACGTTCTCTTGTCTGGCAGTAAAGCCATTGGTAAAGTGAGGCGTCCATTTTGCTGTGTGGGGTAGACAAATACGCAGTCAAGTCTTGTCGGAATGGAGAAGTTTAATCTGATGCCTCGTATAGTTCAAGTCACGCTCAGTGTACGTTAACGAACCCTTGCAACAACAACTGTGAGGGTTCCTTATGTCATCCCAGGAAGAACATACCAATCGTAATAATTGTTGATTAGTTTTCGTCCTGAATATGCATCAGTTTGTTTACTACTTGACGTAATGCAGGCACCTATTAATATTCAATCAATCAATCTGTGTATATTAACTAAATGTTACATTTAGTTCATACGTATTTTTCCCGGCAAAATTGTCTGATATATCATATTGATGAAGTACGGATCTAAACTTTAAATGATTTTTCAATGTTTTTGATAATGAGAATACTTAAAACGAATTTGGGCTATAAAAATATACATTTTAAAACAATATTATACAAGGTGTGTAGTTACGCAGTACTCTATATGAACATAACCGCTAGGTAATGGACGTAAATTCAAGAATTCAATCCAATGTCAAAGTGAACCGTGAAATACAATTCCATTTATTGTACATATGGAAAGAAATCTTTAAAGTAGAAAAACTGCAAGGCTCATCACTGCCATTTGAAATTAAATTAACTCCGGATGTCAACGCTCTTTCTAAAACATGAAACCATTAATATGTTTTATACATGAAAGGAAGAATGTAAAAGTGTTTTTTTTAAATTGAAATGTGTTTGGTGTTCGTCAGTATGTACTGACTTCAAATATTTTGAAATAAATTCTACACACACAAATGTTGTGCTGACGAAAACTAATTCAACCATTTTGTTCTTCTTGGTATAAATATAAACATGAAATTGTTTCACTGCCAGAGTGGTATCTTTGTTGTCTGCAACCAAGAAATGGGCAGTCGAGAGCTGATCCTAGGTCAGGTCAACAAAAATCTAAATCATTTGTGTTGGATGATTGCACGCATACAATGGGGAAGTACATAGTAGTAAGGAACAAATGCGAAGGCTTATCAGTTTGTAGCCAGAATAATAAGTGAAACAAGAACAATTTGTCTTCTTTAAACAGATATCTTATGTTATTAACTATAAACATCATGTTAAAAAATGAAAACAACAAGTTATACATTTCATGTGTCCGAAGCGCTTTTCTGGATTTACCTTCATCAGGAACGCTCAAAGCCTAATATTTAAAAGCCAAGGATGTATAATAACCGAAACAGTTGAAGAGCTATATAATCAAAAAGGACCTACAAAAATAGCCAAATCTATCTAAGGTAAACTTTGCCTGAGGGAGTTGAAACCTTAGATTCTAACAATTTCAAAATTTATTAACGGACAATTTTAGAAAAGTTTGTTATAAATCATGTCAGTACCGTTAATGGTTTTCGTTTTGTAACAAGCAGAATAAAATATATCGAATGGAAATGTAAAAATGAGCTGCAGAACGTTAACATACATCAGTCTTTCTCAAAACTTTAATTTAATCAAATATAGACCAATGGAACATGTTTTTTTTTAATGCCCAATTATATGTTTTCACGCCGATGAACTTGTGTTTACACTGTACATAATCAAAACAAAAACTCAACATATGAACAAAACATTTGTTGAAGACGGCAAAATGAGACACCCCATTGTTCTAACTCAAACATTCTGCGTTAAGAAGACATGTTTTCATTTCAATAAACATATATTTTGTGTGTACTGACTGATTGCCTGGCATACATCAAATTGTATATGATTAATATAATTGGGATCAAAAACTACAGTCACTACTGTTAATAAATTATTAAATCTTCGTATTATTCATCAACTGATAAGTCATGTGATATAATCTCATGCATTTCCCTCTTATGTCTTGTGTTCAACATTTACGTTACAATATAGCTATATGTTCCAATTTGGCTTGAAGTTTATTTGAAATTGAATTATCTAGTAACTTCCAAAATAAATGTTTTATGTATATTGTTATTTCATACATTGTAATAATTATATCGAATAAACATAGTTGTCTATATCATTTGGTCTCTGGTGAAGAATTGTCGTATTGGCAATCATACCACACCTTCTTATTTCATATACTAGATAAATAACAGTGCAAAATCAAAGCAAATCCATAAAGAACAACACGATCTTGGAAAATTTGACAGTAATGTACAATTTAAGTTAGTGCTTCGGGGCTGACATGGATTAACACTTCTTTCGAGTCTCCCTTATTTATTTATTATTTTTTTTGCAAGGCTTTGCTATGCAAGAAATTTATTTTCACTTTTGTACACATCTTTATCCTTCGTGTTGAGCTATTCATTTTCAGTCTGTTTTGGACAAATTTGTATATTTTTAATTTTTACCAGGCCAGATTATTCTTTTCAAGATCCCTCTTCCATCGAATGTCAAATGGTCGTCCCCTAAACATTCCAACCCAGTAGTCAGCACTTTTGTATTAACATGAATATATAACTCATATGGTCATGATTATGAATTATCTTTTTTCAAACTCTATTTTCTTTAAATACTTAAGATTTTCTATCCAAGGAATAGATTACCTTAGCTGTATTTGACAAAAACATTTGGAATTATGGGTCCTCAGTGCTCTTCAACTTCGAAATTAATTTTGCCATATTAACTTTTTTTTATTCAAGCGTCTCTGATGAATCTTTTGTAGATGAAATCCGCGTCTGACGTACACAGTTTTTCCTGGTATTTAGTATATTAAGTTTATCCCAGCAGTAAAAATCAAATTGACGTTACAAGTATGCAAATTCATTCGTTTGGCGTCTTTGCAAACCTGGCAATATTGCTTTGAAGCTAGTAAAAAGAGATTTACTAAAAATGAGAAAATATTCACTTTACCTTTTTCCTAATACTTTAGGTCTCTTACGAAACAACTGAGAGATAAATAAAACTTTTCGACCATGCTGTTCTAGATAAATATTTTAAGGGATTTTGAAAATTATCAAATTCAAGTAGATATGTAAACGAATATGAAGCACTTGGGAAGATTTTACAACACAAACTCGTCATTTAAACAAATAAATTTGTTCCAGATTCTTTGATGGCAAAATGAGACAGCCAATTCATTTTCCCTTGTGATGAAAAAAATACTGAAATTACTACTGTTCGACTGATTTATTAGATATTGACGAATTCTTATTTCTTATATGCCTTTATCGTATCATTCATCAACTGATAAGTCATGTGATATAATCTCATAATTAAACTAACCGAATTTCCCTCTTATTATAATCATTGTAGTTAACATTTAAGTCACAAAATATCTCTTTTTTCCAATTAGCTTTGCCATCATTTAAAATTGAGTTATAGAGTCTCTTCCAAAATAAATGCTTTATGTATATGATTATAATATACTTTGTAATATGATGAATAACTACAAAATGAAAGCAAATGCATAAAAAGCGATACTATCAGGAAAAATTTGACAGGAACATAAGTTTTAGTTTTAGTCATTCCTTCGGTACTGACATGATTTATATCAATTAATTTCTAACATTCCCCGTAACCGTTGATACATTAAGAAATTACTAAGAACCTAAGGTTCCTACTCCTTCAGGTAAAGTTGAACTTAGATGAATTTGGCAATTTTTAGGTCCCTTTTTCATTAAACTCCTAACATTTCTACGTTTATATACATTCCTGACTTTAAAATGTTTAGGTAAGAGAGTTTTTGGTGAATGTTAATCCAGAAAAGCGTTCTAGACGCGACAAAATTATGAAGTTGTTTTTCATTTTAAGAATCCAGTTCAAATATGAGAGGACTTGAAGGTGAAATTATTCGATGTCAACCTTAAGACATGGTTAAACTGTTTTATATTTAAATACCATTCTCTTTTTGAGTAAATGTTCCTGAATATGTATTGAATATTTGCTACTGGACGTTAAACAGACAGTCAGCATCATCTTCAATAACATGACCCAAACGATTAGCGGGAAGAGATATTGAAAGCTAGAGCTCCTCATAGAGGCAATTTCACCAACGATGACTAAATGCCTTGTTGGTTAAGTTGAAAATATTTTTCTGAATAGGTTAGAAGGTTACATATCGGTAGAGACGCATCTGTACGAAGGTTTTGAGTGGTTTGCAGATGTTTTACTTTTAATGATGTGTAAGTTATCATAAATAAAAATTCAAGTATTTGTGTTTCCATATGGACATCTAACTGAGGCTGATTACGTCATATGACACCCATTTTGTTATTTTTATTAAAGTGCGTATAATTTCTTTATGTTTCTACATTAGATTGATTATACAATTAATTCAGTAAAATTAAGGTGATTGAGAAATGTCAATACATCTCATTACAAACAGACATACAGAATCAATTTGGAGATTCCATTTTCCCACCATTATAAAATTTCTTGATTCACAGCACATAACGTATATAAAACTGACAACAACAATAAACATTGAACATAGCGTTTTTACTTATTGATATATGTAACTTCCTTAACTAACATAACTATGATTATCAACTTTTCATGAGATACTTAAAGTTATATAACAAAACTAGTCAAAAAATGCCAACTACAACTGTATACAAAAATTTGTCCTATCAACTTGTGATTGGTCCTGCTTTGTGTTTGCTCTTGATACTTTTTACCATCTATGGTGTTCCAGATAACGACTATGAACTTGTATTTTAAATCAAATTATGCAAATTGTGAAAAATCTACAACGAATACAAATGTTGATTATATCAATTTTCCAGATTTTAAATTAAATAAAAAGAAGATGCTGTGAACATTAATGAAAAGCTAATATCCTATACATTCGTTGGGTACAAAAGCTCAAAGTTTAATTATAAAACAACAAATCTTCACTTCCAGCTTAAAGGAAGCAGTAAAGTACGGATTCATGACATAAAAACAACAACAAAAAAATCATATGCCAAATATCAAAATAACTCAAGTCATTGAATATGGGTTTCCATACGCTTGTACGGAATTTATAAATGCACAAACCATTCTAAATCGGAGAAAATGACTGTAAGGTACAAACATGGAATAGCAATTGATCTCGTGCGAATTGTTAAGGGGTGTGGACAATGAGTCATCACTACATGTGTATGACATACAACCAAGCGAATTGAGTCATATGAAGTTGGTATTTTTTAAACTACCCATTTTAAACTAATGTTTTGTAGCATTCAAATGCAAACAACAACGAAAGTGGCTTTAATGTGGAATTACTCCTTTTTTTAAGGAATGGTTAGATTTAAAAAGTATAAGAATTACAAAAAGAATGTTTTAAATAACATGATTTTCCATTAAACAGTACAAGATGTCAATGATATGCCTATACTTTAATGGAACAGAAACTAATTCACTTAATACGTGTCCCTTGAAAGAAAAATGTTAATATAATAGCCAATTATGTCTAGTCAAATTTTATACGTGATAGTTTTCCTACAAACAGAGTTTTTTCTATACTAACTACTTTATATATTCACAGTTTGGACTAGAATTAATTCAAACATTGTCACTGGTAATGATCTTAGCTTTCATTTGTCTAGACGCGAAGTGACTATTTAACACACAAGGAAATTTGCCTGAGGGTAGTTTTACACGATTAGCACCAATAAATAAAATAACAATGACGTCAAATGAATAAGTATAGCAAAGTCACACAAGCAAACAAAGTGTACGAAACTAAGTATTATGTGATAAGGCGCAATATATTATTAAAAAAAGTCCAGGATGAAAATGATATATTGATGAGTTAAACTATGATACAAACCAATGCATTCGTCATATTGCATTATTAAATTCTACTTTTAAGAAATGTTTCTGATTGGTCCTTATTAAGATCACATGTCATCTACAATTGAACTGTTAACTTTAACATCCTTACAAATTAGCGTATCGAGGACGCATACGTCATATTGCATTATTAAATTCTACTTTTAAGGAATGTTTCTGATTGGTCCTGATTAAGATCACATGTCATCTACAATTGAAAGCTTTACAAATTAACGTATCGAGGATTGTATAAATATAACTATATATATAAAAAATAGATAAAACACTTTTAACAAGAACAACTGACCCTACCAGAACATCAGTCCCAGTTGAGGTTTTTGTTTTTACGTATTGTGTGGACTGGGTTGCTCTGTTGTTCTTTTGCTTTTTGGCAATTATATTTTCATTTTTCACCGACTTAGATTTTGTAAATAGCAAGTTTGTTTCTTATCTCTCGTTTTAAACAGAGTGAAGGTGATAGAAAATAATGAAGGTAAAAGGAACAACATCGTTATTTTGTTTATTCGTCATTTTTAAGCATTTTAAAATTCATAATTAGTTTTATCATGAGACAGTCATACATGTAGTAGGAAACGACTGGATAAGGGTTTACTAAAACATAAAAATATAATTATGAAATAATCTTGCCCGAAACAAAAGAAACTGGAAAGCAAAATTATCAATGGTTTGATAGCCGCAAAAGTGAAAAGGCGTAAACAATACATCCAAAAGATTCTTGGGTTAATGTGGCCTACATGAGTTCCAACCTTAATAATAAGTGATGTTAATAAACAATAAGCTAAACCACATCCCTTTGGTTGTTAAGGGGGAATTATCTCTCTCTCTCTCTCTCTCTGAAAAAACCAATCGGGTTTCCCGGCAGTAAAAAAAATCTTTGCCATTTGACATCATCGATGCAGGAACAGCATTTTAACAATACACAACCCCCAAAAAAAAATATATATATATATATATGTTTAAGGTATATAATTGAATCCCCTCTCCCATAGTCGAGATACATTGACGTATAAATGCATAAGAAATATATAAGATAAAACTTCATAAAGTTTCTGATGGTTAAGAGTGAAGGGTGATACAGATTAAACTAACCCATTGTATTATTTTCAATTAATTTGAGAAGAAACCAGTGAAACGTTTTCTTTCTGGGTTGTTCTCTCTTTACATAGTTCTTTTGAAATATTTAACAACAGGATATTACACATGTGTGTCTGTGCGACGTTCAATAAAACTTGAAACTTGGATATTATGCGATTTTTACCGATACCTGACATGTCCACGTGATTAGTATTAATAATGCAGTATTGTGTTGACAGGCCCTCTGTATGTTAGTTAGTATGTCATGTCATGCTATTAATGTTTGATTTTAATTGCATCCATATCCATACTATTTTTCCATTACCTAACAACATGATTTTAATTTCATTTTTCATTTGAATACAGTAAAACAACTTATTTTCGCCAGCCAGAAAAGTAGAAACAAGTTAGACATGTCTCAGCAATAATAGAAATATGTGAAACTCTTACTTCTTGTTTAGACAAGTTCTATACACTTCAAAATGTTTACCATAAAAAAGTACCTAGCTTTAAATCGTCTTGCAATGTTAGTCCTGATTTATTCATTATAAATATTTTTTGTAAACCATGTTCGCAATTCCAATTCAAAGCAAAGTAAAGAATTAACACATATAGCATAAATAATGTTCAAATGTTCAAATGTAAATAAAAAGAAAAAGCAGCTATTAACTTGTTGATTACTTACGTTTATTTCCAGTGATGTGACTTATATTCTGATTAATCCATCAATAGCACAAAAAGTCAATGCTGATCCGTTAAACCGTATTCCAATTATAGTAAATATCGGAACAGCGTCTGTTTATCTCTTCTGTATTCTGTCAAATCAAATAAATTCCTGTATATATTAGGAAACAAGAAATGAAAACGAGGGAAAACTGTCAATAACTTTGTTATTTTTTTTTTTAATTCCGGTGATTTATTATTAAAGGGTGTATTAAGTATTATGAATCAATTGATCATCTGTTAAGTTTAAACGTACTTGTTGAATTTCCTGTAATAGTGTACACTTTTCCGCATTTAGAGAGTGATTTCGGAAGTATCTGACATTGGATAAAGCCGATTGTTTTATATAGTAAAAGATAGAGATACTTAAATAAACTTGAAATAATTTTGATTGACAATGAATGTTAACTATGATGTTGCAAATAGCCATATATTCGACTTGAATTCTTAAAATCATTTCATAATTAATGCTAGGGAAAAGCCAAGTTAAAATATAAAGAAAAAAAAATGTCATATTCCGGACTTTATACTCAACACGCATGATATTGTTCCGAAGCACCTGAAATTACGATTTTAAATGGCTTTTTTTTATGTAATTATATAATTTTGTATATTTGTATTTGTGAAATTTTATGCTTGCGTTTCCGATCATGATTTCCTTTATAGTCAGTGCTGCTGACAAGAAAGTATTAAACTAAGGATCCTGATTGACCAGAGTAGTCCCTTCGAAAGTTTTACGACGCCATCACGATTTGATTGAATATCTTTGTATCAATTGAGAGTTGTTTTCCATTCGTCTGGTGTGTTTGATCTTTTAATTTTGCCATTTGATAAGGGACTTTCCGTTTTGAATTTTCCTTGGAGTTCGGCATTTTTGTTGTTTTTTTTTTTTTTTTTTTTTTTACCCAGGAAATGTTCCACTTGTCGTAGCCACAATCCTGTCCTAATGTCCTCGATTGTGACATCCCCGAAAACGACAATATCCAATCTATGCATATGCAATAAGTAACTCGAAGGGTGAAACTAGTGGGGTAGGAACTGCTTACTCCTTCGGAGGACCTTAGTTCATCCTTGGTTTTGGTGGGAATCGTATTGCTTACTATGTGTGGTGTTTTGTGGACTGTTTTTCTTTTTGTCGTTTTCGTATTTGGCTTCGGCATTGTTTGTTTTTGATACCGAGTGTGGATTCGTATGGTGGATTATCATGTCGAAGCACCCAATTTCGCTCCATTGGAATTCGTGAGGGTAAAACCATCAAAACTAGAATTTTTTTGTGGTACATCCTGGATGTATCTTAGTAATATGAATATGGAAATAGTTTCTGACATAGCCTTTGTGGATCAAATTATTTCTGTAACAATGTACAAAAATCATGAATTTGCAAAATCAATTGCTCTGCTATTCGTGATAAACAAAAGGATTTTCGAAAATCGATCCTTGCTTATTCCAGCCATTAAACGGTCAGATAGTAATACATACTGAACAACATGGTGATTATTGTAAATTGACGATTGATATGATGTGTAGCTAGAAAAGGATATCCATTAAAACAACATGACGGTAAAGAGTCTTCAAGGCGGATGCGCCAAAAAAACTAGTAAAGGGAGGCATAAGGAATACACCAATAAAACAGAAACCAAACAACACAATACAGCAATTCAAGACACCAGGAAAACCAACTATGATAATATGGAAGTTGCATACCAAAGCTTATAGAAACAGAACTCCATATTCAACCAAATAAATAGTCATGTAGATGCTTTCATCAACAGAGCTTATATAGATTTTTATTAAAGACAGTGTGTTGAACTCTAGTTGTCTTTTGATTAATTTTGTTGTTTGGTTGCGGTCTCATTGACGTACACGCCACATCATTCCTACATAACCAGGAATGGGAGAGTAACGACAAACTGGGGCGCCTTTGACTACGGGATGTATACATACACAGACTCTTCCGGCTGACATGGAAACATAAATTCAGATGCATCCTGTGTGACCCCTTACCACTACTCTTTGAAGTGTCCATAGGTGGCCGTTCTCGTTTTCCGGCAATTCTCGGTCGACCCACTTTGAATATTTGCCTAATATCTTTGTTATTAATTTGTTATCGTTCTTAATATATAGGAAATATTTACCATTGGACGTTAAGCAATGAAACAAGTTTCAAGTCTGGGGGAATTTAAAATTTACCACTTTCCAAGAACCGCCAAATATCCAATATCACTGAACAAAATACTCCAAATATTACTTGATATATATATACACAATCAGTTTAGTCGACTTGACATATTCTGATAAATAAATTACACAGAGAGTGACATATGAAGTAAAATCATATCTTTCTTTAATTAATTTCCCAAAACACGCTGTTCCGTAAAGTATGTTTTAATTTGTTGTCAAAAATAATTAACATTATAACGTTTTGCTTGAACTACTGATTTATAAAAAGTGAATTATTGCCAATATTGGTAACGTCAAAACGATTCGATGCGCAACTCCAGTGGTAACAAATGAGTCCAAATAATATAAAACAGATACTGTAAATGGCGTTTGACATGAACACTTATGATTTCATTATTCTCTGTAAACAATCATCAAAATTATGAAATGATGAAATCAATTTCTCTACAACACTTAAATCAATAAAACGGTCGCAAATATTCTTCAATCGAGGTGTTGTGCTCAAAACAAAAATCATAACTTTACAGTATGTATTTCATATAAAATGTTGAATTTGTATTACCTGTATCTATCTTTAGACAGATATATATTTCATATTGATTGATATGACACCCTTTCAAATCGGCTGTTGAAAAAGCTTAGGAAAGAACACTTAAATTAATGTGTTATCAGGAATCTTTCGTCTTTAACATGCAGAGAGCGTTATA
Organism: Mytilus coruscus; assembly: GCA_017311375.1. Classification (NCBI taxonomy): domain Eukaryota; kingdom Metazoa; phylum Mollusca; class Bivalvia; order Mytilida; family Mytilidae; genus Mytilus; species Mytilus coruscus. The sequence continues at coordinate 34,319,696 of CM029607.1, forward strand.
TTTAAAGATAAGGAGATGTGTTAAACATTGCCAATGAGACATATGTCCATAAAAAGACCAAACAGTGATGGATGATTATATAGAAAATAAGTTCAAGAAGATGTGGTGTGATTTCCAATGAGACAACTATCCACCAGATATCTAATGACGTATATATTAGCACGTCTGGCGCAAATACAAAATTTCAATCCTGGTATCCATGATGAGTTTATATATTAGCAACTATAGGTCACTGTAGGGCCTAGTACAATGAGCAAAACCCATACCGTAAAGTCAGCAATAAAACATGTAAAAGGTCTTAAATGAATAAAACAAAAAAAATTGAAACGAAAATCAAGTATGAATACAGCGACTAACGACAACCACTGAAATACAAGATCCTTACTTGAGACAAAAAAACGCACTTTTGAAATATGAATATAACTAAATATTGCAACTCCAATCTTTGAAAAAGTAAAAAGATTTTTAATATCCTGTTAAAGCTTTCAAAAACCCAAACTGATGAGATTTTTTTATTTGGTTTCTCTAATTCATGTTTATCAAAGAACATGTGTACCTTGGTAAAAATTGATTTAATGACATACTTTGAAATAAAGACCACGTGACTCATTTCAGTCGTGTGGATTAATTGGAATTGACCAGCGACTTAAAAGATAATGATTGCAAATGAGGCAATTATTCACCAATGACCGAATGACGAGGATATAAACAACTAAAGATTACCGTAAGACTTTCAAAAATTAGTAAAACCAATACCATATTGTAAGCTGTATAATACGTCCTGACATTGAAAATGTTGAAATAATTAAAAAGAAGAGACCAATGGTCTGAATTGTGATAAAACAACATACAAATATGACAGACAGCAACCAACAACAACCACTGAATCAGACATTCCTGACTTGGGACTGTCACATATGGCGAAAGTGGTTGGATTAAGTATGTTTGTGAGCGCTCTTTACTCTCCTGATAACATGTAACAGTAGTGTGAATGTAACAGCAAAACATAAAAAAAATGAAGACAAAGGAAGGGCTTGACTCGTCACATGTACAGCGCCTCAAAGCAGAAGAAACAACTAACCAAAAAGACACAAATAACTGAACTTAGAGTACTCACAGTTACTAAGAGCTAGTTAAAAGCCGAAATAACAAATTAATAAACCATGTTTAACTTTGCTGTGAGACTATTTGCTTGGGTCGGCATGGAATACATAGTCTAAATTCATATTTACATCCGGCCTGAATGGGTGTATTAAATTACGTGTATCAATTTTTATGCCAGATAAAGAGATATAAATTAGTTACGACCCGTTACATTTTGTATGCAGTTACATTGCTTTTCAATCTTAATATACATATCCATGTAGTATTCGGCCTATAACAGCTTTATTTAGTATATATGTACATGTAAATATCAAACAAAGTGTAGGACGAATGAACGAAATGACCAAATTAACATGTGAGACACCAGCAATTGCACCCTTAATGTCTAGACAAATCTACAATTATAAGTCATAGACATAGATAGCATTACACATATATGATCTAAGTCTCATAACATTAACGGTACCAATTTTACTGCACCAGATGCGCATTTTCACAATAAATGTCTTTTCAAATGTAGTTTTAAATTGGTTTGGAGTAGTTGTATACGAGAGGGGGAATAAACATATACTAAAGGATCAAACACTATTTGAAATGAATGGCGCTATTTTTAATGTTTTATTTCATTCACTATTCAATTAAGTAGTTGCATTAAATGTTCATTAATTTTGCAAACTTAACGATAAGGTAATGATGCCCTCTTGGACATCGTTAAACTATTGTTGCCTATATACAACTTGCTTTTTAATATCTATCAACAACCACTTCATATAACATATTGATAGATGAACAAACGAGTTAATGAACTGTATAAATAATTGGTAATTGGTTAAGTCTTCTAATGCATTGGCATTATTGTCCGACAATATTGTACGGACGCGTTATTAAAATCCCACATACAATAAATGCAGGCTAATATAGTGCTGGTTTTACATAAACCTGATTGGAATATAAAATTTAGTCCAATTTAAATGTAAGAAGACTGGGAAAAGATGAATGTGAAATTTTTGTTCATCCATTTTTTCTCAAAAGATTAACATTTTCGGCCGCCAATTCTATTGTCAAATATCATAATTTGATCCCTTCAATTGCATTTAGATATAATCAATATCAGACTCACTAATGTGTGTTTATATGCAGATCTTTAATATTGCAAGACAATGCACTCAAGTTATCATAATGCATTAATAATAAAACAAATAAGCGACGTCTAACTGAGAAATATCCTGTACTTTATTCTAACGCTATTTCCAATGCCGATGAGACTATTCAATACAAAACTAATATGGTAATAGCCGGAACAATGTCAGTTAGGCTTCCGAACACTTTATTCAAGTAAACGGAAATACATCTAACAGACATAATGATGGAGTCCCTTTTAATTGGTAAACTTGTCTGTATGGAGTGAAATCAGTTCCGGGAAAGTTACAAATCTGTATATGTAATTTATCGATTACTACAATATACCATTGCCATGTATTTAAATTTTTTAAACAAAATACTGTAACGGATATAGGAAAGGGATGTTTAAGTATTGAACAGCATATATTACATAACGGAAAAAGACCTAATAATAAAACAACTGCTGTACTATTGTAATAAATAAGAATATGGGGATTCTGTGGTCGAGTGGTATAAAAGAGTAGTGAAAGATACCAAAGGGACATTCAAAAACATAAGTCGAAAATAAACTGACAACGCCATGACAAAAAATGAAAAAGACCAACAGACAAATAACAGTACACAAAATACAACACCGAAAACTAAAGACTGCGCAACACGAACTCCACCACAAAATGGGGGTGACCTCAGGAGTTCCTGAAGAGAAAGCATATCCTGCTCCACATTTGGCACCCGTCGTGTTGCTTATCTAAGAACAAACCCAGTGATAATTCTATTTCGGTAGGTCAGATTTGGGGTAAAGGGGACGGGATTGTAGTTACGACAATAGTAACATATCCGTCGTCATCTGTGAAACAGATATTCCGTAACAGTCAACCAACTCCTGATGGCGTCCGTAAAATTTACGAAGGGATGATCGCAACTTCACCACTTGGAACTCTTGGTTTAATAGCTTCCTTGTGAGCATCAACCCTCTATCAAGGAAATCCTATTATAGGAAATACAAGCCCTGGAATATCGTATCAACTGGGAGATATATACTTCGAATATAGCCGATGCTTGAATGTTACTACATAGAAATGGAAAATTCACAGTTTGGAAGCTCAACTCCTGATGGCGTCCGTAAAATTTACGAAGGATGATCGCAACTTCACCACTTGGAACTCTTGGTTTAATAGCTTCCTGTGAGCATCAACCCTTTCAAGGAAATCCTATTATAGGAAATACAAGCCCTGGAATATCGTATCAACTGGGAGATATATACTTCGAATATAGCCGATGCTTTAATGTTACTACATAGAAATGGAAAATTCACAGTTTGGAAGCTCAACTCCTGATGGCGTCCGTAAAATTTACAAAGGATGATCGCAACTTCACCACTTGGAACTCTTGGTTTAATAGCTTCCTTGTGAGCATCAACCATCTATCAAGGAAATCCTATTATAGGAAATACAAGCCCTGGAATATCGTATCAACTGGGAGATATATACTTCGAATATAGCCGATGCTTGAATGTTACTACATAGAAATGGAAAATTCACAGTTTGGAAGCTCAAATCATATCTCTTGTTGTAAAGTTTTGTTTTCATCGGACTCTCATTGTCAATTTCTAGATGTGAGTCAAGATATGAGGTAGGCTTAAATGTATCTGTTGTATCCTTGATGAGTCTTTTGTAGACGAAACGCGCGCCTGACGTATAAAATTGTAATCCTAGTATCTATGATGAGTTTAATTATCTCAAGTTCAATTGGATAGATTCGATCAATATAGTCAACAAATTTTGAATTATTTAGTGAGAATACATCATCTGTATAGCGGAAAGTGGAGTTGCTATCTTCTTTCCGTTCTTCCTAAGAAGTTCCTTATGAAGTCAGCCTCATGTGAATAAAGGAACACGTCGGTACGAAGAGTGTAAGTAGTTAATCTACTGCATAACTAGCCTGTCAGCACTGAAGTTGAAATTTCGAACTCCGCACGTGGCAGCGTTCAACTCCAAGCATTGTCAATTTTTTACAAACAATTTATTGCATAAAAATTCCTCTCTTTCTTTTATAGCTAAAATATTATGAGGTTTGAAGAAATTCCTCGTATTGTTTTATAAAATCAGTAAGACACGTTAATATCAATTTTACAATCACATCTTTAAAGTGACAAAAACGTTATGTAATTTACTATTTTGAGACCCTACATTTGGCAATTAAAAAAAGGGATTCAAACCTGTCAAATCCATACACTGAAACTGACAGGATTTCAACTCTTTTAGGTTACAGAAAAAATGCATTTAGGTTTTATTGTATATTACAAATTAGCACAGTGAAATGATGTCTGAATTGTGGACTTAAAAAACGTCAATAATAACTTTATCAAATTCACGCTGTCATTTTAATGTGACTAGGGCAAGTTTTATTCAATGAGTCCATAAAGCTCGACATAAAATATTGGAAAACGATCAGCATACTAAATTTACGATCAAAAATCCAAAATGATTACCACGAGGAAGATAAAACAAGAAAAAGAACATCCGGGTATTTGAAGGATATTTTTAACCTTACAATTAAGCAGATATTAAATCTTTTCATCAGTTTACTTCTTTTTAAGTGATTATATCAGTGGAGCATCATCTTAGTTCGAAATCGTTGTTTACAAAATTGGATCAACGTCAAGGAACTAGCACACAATCCACAGAGAAATCGACCTAGTCATGGTAACAAAATAACAACAACAATGTGCAGACACATAAGTACATTTCGAATAAACAAAAGAGTTTTTACTACTCGTAGAAGAATTCAATGTGGCAAAAAGGAGATGTGGGGTATACGTCAGTGAGACATTAGCCAACAATATATATCTCAAAACAAAAATCAGAGGCGGATTTAAAGGGGAGGCAGAGCCCCCTGATGAAGTTTTATATATGAAAAATGCAGAGACTCACGCCAAATGTTGGCTTGCCAGGGAGTCCACCTTTTTCAAAATCCACGATGTACACCTGTTGAAATCATGACAAAAGTTTCCGATGACAGTCTATAATTCTAAGAAATCATTCTAGTGTATGGCGTATTATGACGATTTAAAGCTTGGTAAATCATAAAGATACCTGTGTATTGATGTCCTCTATATTTCTTTTGTTTATGTAAATTTTTTGTTGTTCTGTATATTTCTCTTTGAGGACGTTTACCCAACTTCTTCTTTTCAAAGATATAACATATGATTAAATTTGTCTATGGCAACGACAAATCCGATACTTCTATTGTACTATCCGGATCATTGTCTATGTACCTTCCTTATTTATTCAAACTAAAATTATATGTAATACGAGCCCAAACTTCATTTAAATATATATGGCTTTACATTTATTAGACAGAAATAACGATAGGATAAAAACAAAACGGGTCTGTTTTGGCATTGGATAAGTTCCGTGTAATTTACAAGACCATAAAATGTAAATGATTTACGGCTGACAATATTTTATATAATAGGTTATAACATGGAAGTATTGTATTGACGTCAATATAATCAATATAATACTTCTATAGTTATAATAGCCAAAATTTCCGGAGACGTTCAGCTGTAGTACTTAATCCAAGTGTATTGTGTGTATTATGACGAAAGAAAGGTATTATTTTGATCGTAAAAGATTTACTTTAACATGCAGTCTTCATATAGTAATCCTATCCGGAAACTTTATCATGAACAATTACTTTTTTATCTCTCATTTTCATATGCTCCTAAAGATGTCGTTCGTTTCTGTTTATGCCATAATTGTTATTGTGTAATGTTGTAAACCTTAATCAGGAGTTGGTTTTCTTTCTCTTTTGAAATGATAGCTAAGAGAACTAAAAGTGTCATTTAACAGCAAAAAACAATCATTGTTAAACAAATGAACCTGCCTCTGTTATCTATGATGAGCTTATATACAACCACTGGGCCGAAGGCACTGCTTGTGGAGGTTTCCTCCCAGAGGGTATCACCAGCCCAAAGGACAGCACTATTGTGTTGACATAAATTATCATTGATATGGTCATAATTATAAATTCTAATGCTATTTTTATGTAACAATTTTTTCATTGGTTAAAAGTTGCCGTCAAATCCACAGTTGACCAGGCGTAACTAAGGAGGATCCGCCATTTTGAATTGAAAGGATCAACAAATATTCGATTACTACAATATTATCGAAAATAAAACAACACCTACCTCGAATTCCCCGTTTTAATGTGATTTTATCCGAATTTGAATCGTAGAGGTAACGTAAAACCTCCAGTACGTAAGTTTTCATTTGTATGACGTCACGTTTAGCTACAACGTCTTTGCGCCAAAATCATTCATGAAGATTCGCGGATTTTTTGAATGTCAAATTTGTACATTTTTCAAGCTCTAACGTATTATTTCTTTTGTACTGCATTAGAATCGGAATAACAGTACTGTAGTTGAAGAGTTGCCACCGTCAATTTTGATTTGACGGTCGCAAATGTCCGTTTACTGTCTCGCTACGCGTCGCCAGTAAAACTGATTTGCGACCGTCAAATCTGATTGACGGTGGCAACTCTTCAACTACAGTACTGTTATTCCTAATTAACTGTAAACACAGCTTTGAATTTTTCGAAAAACTAGGATTTTATACCCAGGCATAGATTGCCTTTGTTGTATTTATCAAAATCTCTCGGATATTTAGATCATCAATGCTTTCAACTTCGTACTTAAATATTTCTTGATTCGTACATCACAGATAAATCTTTTGTAGACGAAACGCGCGTCTGGCGTACAAAATTTTAATCCTAGTATCTATGATGAGTTTATTTTAACAGTTAAGAAGGAACTGTTATACTAAGTATAATATTTTCAGTTATCAACTGATTCATCTTTCTCCTATTAGTATATGCGTTTATAGACCAGCATTTGTGTTTAAATACAAACCTATATGAAAGTATACGGACAATTAAACATCGTCCAGACAATACAATTCAATATCAAACGTTATTCCATTTACTGATTACTTTTTGAATCACGTTAAAAGCAGGATCTGTCTTATATAGCAATTTCTTTTACTTCAGGTCATTAAGTATTGATTGTCGAGAACCTATCTTCTATTCAGTAACGATTAAAATGCTCATCCGTCTAGTTGTGACAGAAAGGGACAGAGATAAGATCTGATATATTATAATCGTCCAATAAACAAATTGCTATGCAAATTGCTGCGCGGGAATCAGTAAGGCATCGCCATAAACTAAATAATACATTCTGTACAAGATTGTGGTCATTCTTTTTACAATAAAGAACTTGTATAAAAATAAAGTTGTGGTACGATTGCAATGAGACAACTCTCCATCAGAAATAAAATGACGTAGAAGTTAGCAACTATAAGTCAGCGTACAGCCTTCAAAATGTGCACTTATTTTTGTTCACATACGTTTTTAGACCCATTTAGATGTATTGTTGACCGTTTCTGGAAAAAAATAAAAACTTTACTAATGGTAAATAGCTTAGTATTTTAATGCAATATTTTTAAGCGGGAAACGGTCAATAAATAGAAAAGCATTTTCATACACTTGTCCTTTTAGGGATTGAATAGAAAGGATATGGTATATCAAATCCTTGTAAAAAAATAAATGTTTACACGCACAAGAAGAACAAACCAAAAGGAACAGCGCTTTTATGCAGTTCGCCATCTTAAAGTCAAAATATGGACTTCAACATGGGGCAAAATGTAGGTTTTAAGGGGCCTCCATAAATGTGATGAGCAGAATTAATAAACGTTTGCTGGATGAAGGTCGCGCAACATCTGTGCATTGAAAAAACACACAGTCGCCGGATGTACGTAATATCACCAAATTATATATATTTAATATAATATCTGCCAGAGAAATCTAACAGTAAATGAATACTTTCACAAATAGTCATACAATGTCACTGTAAAATACAGCAACAATACAAACATTTAGACAACACTTCAGAATATACGTTAGATAACATAGCAGGAAATAAACTTACATAGGACAAACAATTTGGATGTACTGCAGAACAAATTCAATAAACAAACTGGCCGAAATCGAGAAAATTAAATTACCATATAAAATGTCTGTATTTGTACGTTTATATTACTAATGTTTACTTTACGCAGTTGCGTAGGCATTACTAATACGGTGGGAATTATGTCTGTAAGAGCAGAATTAATACAAATGAAGCTCTCCATTATTATTGCATTCATAAAAAATGTCAATCGTAACTACTCGGCCATTCTCGCTATACGCCTACAAAAAGTTGTGTTAATTAATTAAAGCATGTTTATCCCATAGTGATCGTTGTATGGAATAACTACTAAGGACTTTCGCGCAAGTAGATTGTTGGCCTAACATGTAGACTGGGGCACCAAAATATTAATGGTAAACCGGACCCCTCCCATCCGGCAATTAAACTTATGCTAAATTGGAACAATGAAAATTTACATTACGCCTCGTATAAACTCAACACTAAAACAGTTATTCGGCATTCATTCCTATGCTGATATATTTTCTGCAACTTACTAGTCTAAATTTACATTGGACTTTAACAATGTTTAAATGGGTTAGAATTAAAGCATGTATATTGATTTTGTTTTTCTTCCGAAACCACAGAAACCAATTGTGTTCCTATTAATATACAGATTCACATGTTAAATGCTTTATCCGAATTCAATATAAGTTCCTAAATTGAATTTCTCGGGATGAAAATGAATTGTGTAATTTAAAACCCAGAAGGAGCTATGCATATAGAATACCAATCGGAAAATTGTCTTGAATTTGTAACAAACAAAATCTAGAACACATCCATAACATGACAATGTAATTCATTATTTACAACGATAATGCATTGTTTCAAAATTATTGTATTATGTAAATATATTTCCTGCTTGCATTTTATGATACATTGTT